>JAYGXS010000007.1:24924831-24960573 GCA_036362985.1 Ligula intestinalis
ATTTTTGTCCAAGTTCAAAATTTCCTTGGTTTCAATGTTAAGGCCGTAAAGAAGAGGTGCTGAAAAGTATACTCCGCCTAGAAATTTGGCTTTTCATTCTGAGTTCACCCAATGTACCCGACTTAGAGAAGGAAATGAGGAGACCGGAGAGCCAGACATACGATAGCGCAGAACCAACACGAATCCTATATTGCGTTCGGCGTTTAGGTTTCTTCCAAATGCTGGGAAGCAGTAGGTTCAAAACAAACCCCTGGACGTCGTGTATATGGGCACACTTGACCAGTTTACGCCTTCATATCTCAGTATTCTTTTCGTGTTGAATTAGGAAGCCTTCCCTGTGGCTGAAGCAGAAACACAAGAATGCGTTTGTTAGCATTAACATTCGTCTAGTTTAGAGTTTTGCTATCTCTCCATTGATTTTTTATTTCTCACACACATAAAACTATGAACGCGACAATGACATCCACTGACTACAAGAACGCTTTATTCTAAAATACGCCGTAGCATGCTACTTTCACCAATTAAGTAGATGGTGTTTATTATTTTATGTCTACAGACAACTACTTGATCGTAACATGTAATTATGCAAATAAACTCCTTTTGTTCGATGATTTTGTAATCGGTAGGGAGTTCAAATGTATCCATTCATTAATAACACTGAAGTGAACTGCACTCGGCTGTTTTGACGAGTGAATAGTGGAGCAGAATGGCGGAGTCTGGAAACGACCTCGTGCATTTTGACAGCCAGTGTAACACCGTCCTTAATTCGTCAGAGCTTGTCTTATTCAGAAGAAGGCACACGCATCCTTGGGTATTCTGGCATTTGGCGTACTGGTCGAGGCTTTGTTGTTTATCCTGTCCGAACCTCGCATGGAAGGTCCTAAAAGTAAAACAGACAGGCGAATAAAATACTTGTTTCTGTCATCACATTTTGTTCTTCTCATAATGGATCACCTTTGAGTAATTGCCAACGTCATCCAGAAGCCCGCGGAAATCACTCAGAATTGTTTTAAATAGATTTAATTCATTATTTCAAACACCTTCAATAGAACACTGAAATGTTTGCGAATTTTTGCGCAGTTTGCGCAGTTTTTTCCTAGGAGAAAAATATACGGGCTTTCATATTATAAAATAGGCGTGCCTCGAGTGCTTAGCTCTTCTACTGCAATGAGTGCTTCTGTCGCTTTAGTCATACTCAGCCATCTGTACTCAGTAACAAGTTTGAAGCTGTTGAAGTTCAAACGTGACTCTTTGGACACTGAATCAACACTCTTCCACAGAGACAGTGTTTCACTATTCTGACGGCTGCAATTGAGGGCGTTCACCCATGGCATAACATAATCTGTTCGACTTATATCTTTGACTTCAATGACAAGTCCTTGCGGGCAGTCACACTGTGGCCAAAAATATACAGTAAGGGGTGTTCTCAAAAGGACAGAGATAAGCAGAATGGTCATTTCCGACTTATTAGCCATCATCCGCCAGCCATATTTAACCGCAAGTTTGGAGCACTTAAAATCCATGACTACTCTGACTTAATTAGGATCTTGAAGATAGTAATGCTGGCAGTAAGAAGGGAGACTGGAATGGCCATTTCTGGCTTATTATTCGTCGTCAAGCAGTCACAACTGGACTCAAACGGTGTCCCACCCGAGCCTCGAACTCGCATGTTTTTTGACCAGAGCCTAATGCTGGATGCTAGGAGCAGCTCATATTGCCAGTTAAAGTGGGGAGAAATCGACACTCGTTGATGAACGTTCACCGACCGCTTACGGGGCTCAGTGGTCCAACTCTGCCTTAGGGTTCACCCTTAAGCCACATAGCGGCTAGTAGTGCAGGCGGATTTCAATGTCAGGACTCGAACGAAGATTTAAAAGAGCATTTTGCCCCTTTGAAACGGATGGCTACATTCCTGATGTCAGTTCGGGACGGCGCTTTCAAGTAAAGCAAGGTTTGCAAGCTCGCAGCCCTTTCCATGCATTAGCCGTTGTTGAGACGACATCGCGTCCATATTAACCGACATCTACAAGTGGATCAATAAGTTATTATTTCCTGATTGGTCGTCTCCTCCACTTGCCTCTGAAGCAGATTCCTCAATGTAACGGAACGAAGACGGTCTGTTACATCCCTTTCTCATAAGGTTTGATAGGGGACCTCACTACTATCAGTTACAGTAAGCGATGAGGGCCCGCCAGTAATGGGACAGTTAGAAGGCGATGAATATAGCAACCCAAGGCGACTTTAAGGGTACATTTCCTCAGTTGCGTATAACATCAGTCCAGTTGTTAACGATGCCACGACGCGTGGTAACAGTATAGGGAAAAGGGGGTTGTAACAAAATAAGCTGCTAGTTCATCGGCTTATGGACTTGACAGAATGGCATTCAGCGAGGAGTTTCCAATACGTCTGCTGGGAAACATTTTAAAGAGAGGTTATGCACACTATAGCATCAACTAGCAGCTGTAGTCACCGCTTACTTTATTCAGAATTTTATAAAACCTCTCTAACACAGTTGGAGACTAAGCATCATTGACAGATAGGCATGCACCGATCAAGTAACATGTCCGTGGTGCTGAGGTAGCGTATTAAACTCAATGACGAAAGGTCCCGGGTTCAAATCTCGGGGGTGCTAACCCTCGAGATTGGGTATGACTGCCTGATGACGGGATATAAGTCACAAATGGCCATTCCGGTTTCCATTTGATTTGTTGGACCCATTTAAAGACAAAGACAAGGGCGACTAGGATGGCCATTTCTGCCTTATTTGCCATCGTCAGCTAGTCATACCCATCAGAAGTATTGCCCCAGTACTTGGTGCTCCGCTCGAGCTTTAAACCAGCGACCTTGTTAAGTAATCGGTAGAAGAATCATATGTTTTTGCAGAATGCAGCCAAAAAGAAAATAATGAGCTCATTGAGGCACTCAGCAAGCAAAATCAGGGCAAAGAAAATCTTCAAAAACCGCAAACTTATCTCCTGCCCCGGCAACTGGTTGTTGATCTACACTGCAAATGTTGTGTCAATGTGGGTAACGCCAAACCCGCCCATAATCTCCTACACATCGGTCAGGTTTTATGACGCTGTTCACTGCACACACACATCTCAAGTTACGGTAGCAACACCCATAATCTCTGAGAACTAGCAGGCTTCGAATTATGAAATTGGAGATCCATGAGTACTCCGTGTGAGCTTTTGTGTGTGCGTGGGTGCGGATAAAAGGCAAGCGGTATTCTCGGTTTCTTACCCCCCCACTCTCTCTCTCTTTTCACTTTTTCTCCTATAGCTCTTCTTCTTCTCTTGTACAGCCTGCTTTACGACACTAACCTCCGGCTTGTTTTTAATTTTAGGCACTACAAACTGAGGCATTTACTGGACACAGATGGATTAATTGAGAGCTATTTGCTGTCTCAACACAGAAGGATCCCCAAATAACAAGTCTGGAAAGACTGATTGAACTCGAAAAAACTTTACTGCTCAAAAAAGCTGTACATAGGTGCCGCGTACGATAGCCATCCATGCAGGTGCAAAAGTGGGGATGTAACAAGTTTAGGCTGTGCAATGAGAGATCAATCGGCTGGCGCCAATCAAATTAGGCGGAAGTATCGATTAATTACGCGCGTAAACGCGGTGAGTTGACATCGAGCATGCAAAAGGACAGTAACGCGCAGCGAGCGAAGCTCAGCGCACACAAGGCAGCAGGAGTCAGCGCAGTTGCTCTAGACGACGGATTCCTACAGATTCACCGGCACCGTCACCCAATACGCCCATCACATCTCAGGCGACCGATCAGCTAGGTGATGGCTTGTTGCTGACAATGGGGGGGTCCATACTAAGCGCATATCCTTCCTCACTATAATCAATCTGATGCGCTCGAAGCTAGCATGGTGCGCTAAAAGCCGCGACTTGGAGGGTTGCCAATTGATCGGATAACTTGGATACCGCAGTCGCCCCAGTGTGTGTCCTATTATGAGAAGTGGCTGACTGGTGGGCTGAGAGTCAGAATGCAATGGTTTCTTTTTAATCAGGCCTTTATGGCACTCCCGCGTAGGCGGGAGCCTACCTAGCAAGGTGTGCTGTCGGTATGCGTATTGGAGTATTGGTCGCGCCAGCCACCCGGGCCCTCCCCGCATCTTCGGTCTTTTCGACTTCTGTATGGACATCGGGTACAGCTGTAGAGTGGTTAGAGAGTAGGGTAGATCCGGCGAGGCTACTTTAACGATGATACAGCCATAGTCACCGCCTCTGCCTTCAGCTTGCTGAAGCTGGTGGTGGACATCGTCGAGAGCGAGCGCCGAACTGCCGTTTGTGGATAAGGACGGAGGTGGTTAGATCCTGCTCACCTAGCACTCAACTAAAGACTGTATACAGAGATCAGTGATTCTTTGGGGAAATGGGTCCAACCGCTGCCCCTTGCACGACTTTCAGAGGGGATAAAGACAGAATGGTACTGCTCGTTTACATGCTGGAACGGGTTTCAGGAAGCAGGTAACAAGAAAAAGATGCGATCACTAAAACATTACTTTTATTGGTCCGACTTTTAAGATTCTTGCTCAAATTCATCATCGGAACCGGTCGTAAATACAGAAGTCACCAAGACCATGCAATTTTCATAACTTTGTATAAGATTGATCATTACTAGAGCACCAGTGTGAATGCATATAGGAAAACTAAAAAATAATAATGAACAGCATAAGGCATATTAAGTACTTATTGATTATTTATTGAATGTCATCAAAAAAGTGTGTCATCATTTTCTTTGTTTTCACTATCCTCATTGATAAATTGATAAATTCTGCATCTGTTTGCCGTTTACACCAAAACCTTTGATATAAGATAGACATAAAGAGCATCTACTGAAATAAAGTGTAATCCGATATAAGTTTTAATGAATATGAAAACGTTTTGATATGAAGAAATGCCTCAAAACAGCAAAGCACATTGTTGAGGGTAAATCTGGTCCGCATTGGAGATGTGAAACTACTATTCATAAGATTAATAAAAAAACCATCCATAAAAGGTAACCTCTTAGAAAGTGCTTTGATTAGATATTCAGCTGACGAACTTCTGCGGATATTAACATTTTCAAACGTAATATCACAATGAAATTTAAGAATTTTAAGAATTTCTTCAAGTTTCCTGAAGATAAATGATTGAATTTGACTGAAGATGAATGAACTTTCTTTTTGCTTTATAATGGATTATTTTTTGCAAAATTGGATTCATTCCACTTTCTGATAAAATCATGCGAATTAAAAAATGGTAATGCATATGGCCAATTTTTTTGAAAAACGTTTTATTCTTTTGTCTGTTTCGTTTCTAAATAATACAAAAGGGAAACTTAAAGTACACAAAAACTATGTTTACACGACTTCCATTCAATAAGACCTACTTTGTCTTAAATTCGCGTTAGTATTTTCGGTATTTTGTTTTGGTGCAATAAAAAATGCGCATTTTTTATGGATTCAAACAAACACTTCTGTCACTACATTTTGTGCAGAAAAACTTCACAGGGTAGCTAAACATAATTTTTAAAATGCAAATCTTCAATGTTAATGCTAACAAATGTGATTCCTTTACCTTAGCTTCACGTGAATCTGAACAATTTTCGACAAACTCTTCCAGTTTGGGAAGGGATATCTTTTATACCTATTTCACTTATTTTGGAGTTCCTTCATAGTATAATCGTATTTAGCGTGCAGTTTGGTTTCTCTGTCGTAAACGCATAGGGAATGCCTTTGATATGAGACTTCTACCAAGTTTCCCAAAATAAATGGCCATTTTTCTGAATAAACCTAACTAAAATGACAATTTCAGTAAGTAAAAGGCTTTCGCATAATTCAATAAACTGAATGAATCAAAAAAGTGTTACTAAATATACGCTAATGTGCCTACTAAAATTTCAGCATGAAGGTTGCATGGTCGTTGGCGGCTACTGTAAGGCTGCTAAGGATGTCAGGTGTACAGTTATTACAGGTCACAGTTGCTACATGCCTAATCCAAGTAGAAGATCTCGCTTTTATTACCTGGTGTCGTACAGGTATGACGCCATGACTATGATTATGCTACCATCACCTATAATTAAGGATTCTCGACGGAATCCAAAACGTCAGGGAAATCAAACCCTTGTTCCAGTGATTGTTTCCTCCTTTTCTGTTTTCGAGTACTTGGTCATTCGGCTCCGGAAGCGTTAGTCCCCTCCCCCGTCGTTATCACACTAAGAATCGAAAACCGTGACAAAATTTCGATAATTAGTGTCTCAGCCGCGGACTAATGAGCAGTCATCCCATTAGTGACGACGCAGAGCTAGCAAAACGAGATCTGCTACTTTGATTAGACATGTAGTTGCATGCAAACTTAGTCTCACAAATACGGCCTTCATCGACATAATCTGCGATTATCTCTGATGGTGGGTTCGAGCGAGGTTCTGAAACGCCAGGCCAATAACAAGCGATCATATCTTATTTTTATGACTTAATTATACGATCCTAGCAGCGCGTCATGCGACCAGAGGCTCTAGAGTAAACGCTCAGGCAGAATAGGACGACTGAGTTCCACAATCAGTCGGGGATGTCAGTAAATCAAGGATAATATTCCCAATTAAAACTGGCAAGACAACGAATCCGTTTCTCGATGGTCAAGTGCGGTGGGGTGGCAATTTCAAGCCCCTGTGGGCACGCCACCTGAAGTTGTGTATTTCTGGCTTATAGGCTAGAAGAGGCCATTCTAGACTCCTTAGCCTTTATCGGCAAGGGGCATCTGCACATGGGGAAAAGGTCCACTCATAACATGGGCGTTTTTGTGTAAAGTTTCAAGACAATTATGGGCTTACGTTAGAATTAAACGGTAAAGGATTATGCCAATACAAGCGAACATCCGTGTCACAAGATTATATCAAGATTAATGTTTGAGTTTAAACAGGAGAATATTTAGCATTCGTAGAATATTGCGCACAGCAATTTGTATTACTTAAAAGACATTCCTACTACTGTTTTCTGTCATATAGAAATAACTTTTCTTGAGTCAAAATATTCGATAAATTTTACCGTTATTGCATAAGTATTATTGAATATCGTGGAAATAAGTATGTCATAATTTTCATAGTTTTAGGTGTCTTCATTGATAAATTGATAAATTGCGCATCTGTTCGATTTTTACACCAAAACATTTAAAATAAGATAGATAGAAAGAGTATTTACCCAAAGAAAGTGTTTTTTGATATAAGTTTTTAAGATGATGGCCATGTTGCTCGATTGTAGAAATGCTTCAAACAGCAAACAACATTTTAGAGAGTGAATCATGTCCGCAGTGAAGTTCTGAAAGTAGAATTTCTAAGATTACTAAAAATTTTCCATAAAAGGTTACCTCTTAGAAAGTGCTTTGATAAGATATTCGGCTGACGAACTTCTGCGTACATTAACGTTTTTCAACATAATGTCACAATACAATTTGAGAATTTTGAAAATTTCTTGAACTTTCCTGAAGATAAACGATTTGATTTGACTGAAAATAAAAGAACTTTATCTTCTCTTTAGAATGGATACTTTTTTGCATAAGTGGATTAATTCCACTTTCTGATATAATCTTGTGAATTAAAAAAACTGGCCATGTACATTGCCATTTGTTAAAATACTTATTATTCTTCTGTCTGTTCCGTTTCTTAATAACGCAAAAGGTAAACGTAAAGTACACAAAAACCTATTTTTCTTCACGACTTCCATTCAGTAAGGCCTTCTTTATCTTTAATTTGCGTTAACATATTCGATATTTTGCAAATTCGCAACGGCATATGTGCGCTAAAAAACTCTTACTTTCTTTGTTTCTGTTATTGCATTTTGTGCAGAAAACTTCACAGAATAGCTAAACATAATGCTTACAATGCAAATCTAAAATTCTACTGCAAATAAATGCAATTCCTTTATCTTGGCTTCACTTGAATCTGTACAAAATTGCACAAACTTTCCCAGTTCTGGAAAGGATATCTTCGATACCTATTATGATTATATTGGAGTTCCTTCATAGTATACTCAACATTAACGGGCAGTATAGTTCTCTCTTTCGTAATAGCATTGGAAATTCTTTGATATGAGACTATTCCCTATTCCTCCAAAATTACTGGCCACTTCTCTTAATACAGTTAACTAAATGATGATTTTCCTATTTAAAAGGCTTTCGCAGAATTCAATCAACTGAATGAATCAAAATAAAATATCGTAATATACGCTAATGTGCCTTCTCAAATTTCATCATGAAAGTTACATGGCCTTTGGCGACTACTGTGTACCCAACTTTTAGACGGAAAATTTGCCGCTGTCCCCAAGGGGTGGTTCATCCAAGATGGCCACTAGAGTACTTAGCAGAAAGACGGATTGTGAATGTATGCATTTGTCCAGTATTTTAGCGCAAACCAAATCAAATGCGGCAATGATAGTATAGGGCTGCTTAGGCATGGGGCCTTTACAACAACTACACGACAGGCGTGACGCAACTGTGACTCAAATATCGCATATTATACGAACTGGCGAATAGGAAACCGTAAAATCGGCAACTGCAAATGCCTAATGTCCTTTTGCAGAGGAGGGGTTAAAAAACTCACATACAGTAGTCGCCAAAGACCATGCAACATTCATGACGAAATTTGACTTGGTACTTTAGCGTTTATTCAGTGACATTTTTTGTTGCATTCATTATGTTTATTATGAGAAATGCCCATTATTTTCGGGGAACTTGGGAGTAGTCTCATATCGAAGGAATTTCCTATGCTATTACGAAAGAGAGAATCAAACTGCACGCTAATTACGATTATACAATGAAGGAACTCAAAAAGAAGTAAAATAGGTAAAGAAGATATCCTTTCGAGAACTGAAAAGTTCGTCCAAACTTGTTCAGATTCAAGTAAAGCCAAGTAAGAGGAATCACATTGATTTGTAGTTACATGGGGGATTTTATTTTTAAATTACCTGAAGCTATTCTGTGAAGTTTTTTTTGCACAAAATGCAGTAACAGAGAAGTTTTTCTATAATTGCACAAATTACGTATAAATGTCCTTGTGCAAACGCAAAATACCCAATTCATTAAAGCGAATATAAGACAAAGAAAGTCTTGATGAATGGAAGTCATGTAGAAATATAGGTTATTGTGTAATTTACGTTCCCCTTCTGCATTATTTAGAAACGGAAGAGAGCGAAGAATAATGAGTATTTCAAAAATATGGCAATGATTCAGGCCCGTTTTTTGTGTTCGCAAAATTATATCAGTAAGTGAAATTAATCCATTTATGCGAAAAATAATGTATTCCAAATAGAAAAGGATGTTCTGTCATTTTCAGTCAAATCGAACCGTTTATCTTTATGAAATTTAAAGAAATTCACAAATTTAGTTGTGATATTAGGTTGGAAACTGTTAATATACGCAGAAGTTTCTCAGCAGAATATCTAATAAAACACTTTCTTAGAGGTTACCTTTTATGGAAAGTTATTGATTAATCTTAGGATCAGTAGTTTCGCAACTCCACTGCCGACATGATTCACTCTCTCTGGCTGTTTTAAGGCATTTTTTTCATATCAAAACGTTGCTACAATAATTAAAAATAATATCGGATAGCACTTTATTTTAGCAGATGCTCTTTATATCTATCGTATTTTAAAGGTTTTGGTGTAAACGTCGAACAAATGCAGAATTTATAAATTTTGCAACGAAGGCAGTGAAAAAAAGGGGAAAATGATGACACACTTTTTTAATGGCATTCAATAAAACTTATCCAGTAAGAGCAAAGTTAACAGAATATTTTAACTCAAAAAAGTTCTTTCTATGCATAGAAAGTGGTTGCTTCACGTTTTAAATTTAACACAATATCTAAATTTATTGTTGTAATTTAAAGGTCTTTTTTACGTCTACAGGACCACGGGGTTATCGAGATAATTTTGTTCCTCTACGAGCACTTAGTAATCCCTTCAGTACTTTTAAGTAGTTAGTATGCCTAATGTAGTTCATCGTTATTTTTAAGTTTTCCTAAATGCATTCCAACTGGTATTCGAGTAATGATCAAACTTATACAAAATTATGAAAATTGCGTGGTCTTTGGCGAATATGGTAGAAATGGTACGTCCTTACCCTTGAAATCACACTCTCCGCCATTCTCGCGTCTGAAATACTATTGTGCAAAATTGCCTGAGGTATCCCTTTAGATGCGACGAAATCAGCTGATCGGCAGATCATGAGTGCTTAAATTGCCACGAGGAGTAAGGAAAGGGGCCGAAAATGCATCCATCCCAATTCGGTGGCTAAAAAAATCTTGCTCATGGAACAGCATGTAGATTAACCAAAACTAACGGAGAATGAGTTGCGCTGTATTATAACCAAAGAACAAACTGTGCTGAACCCTGTAGCTTCAAAATGACTGAAGATGTATGGTCTAAGGGAAATTAACGCTATAAATATCTGCCTTTCTTAGGCGATGCAATCAGAGAGCTGGTCAGACGACGCTTGAGGACTGCAACCACAAACGCTTTCCCAGTGGCAAACTTACGGCTGCTCTTTACGAACTCTCCCCTCCTACGATTGGGATGTAAATACCGACTTCCTTTGGAGGCCACATCAATGTGCATTTACTATTTTACTTGCTCCTGTGGAGCGGGATACATCATCCGTAAAACGAGGCATTTGGAAAAGAGGGTACGTGAGCACATACAGACCTGGCTAAGTAAAGGTGAAACTAGATCAATCTCGAGTGCTATTCTTCTACATCTTGTCGATACGAACCATCGAATCGATACTTACAAGGCCTTTGAGGTGGTTTACAGGACAGCATCTAAGTTGTCAAAAGGCCTACGCCAGTGGATGCTTGCAACAGCCGAAACAGTAGCTAAAAGGCTAGCAAATCCAGTGCTGTGTTGACAGAAGATTCTGACACAAGTTCTTTCACTTCCATGGCCTAAACCGACACCAGGTTGCGACAGGATTTCGCCCCTACCAACTAGCGACAGTCCCTCAACTAACACGCTGACATGGCCTACATGCGCAAAGTGACATAGTCCGCGGTGGCCAATCAGCACCCATGTTAGGCAGTTATAGATTTTTCTACCTATTCAAACTTAATTTTTATGTGCAGCGTTAATTTCTCGTGCAAATGTTTGGCCTGATAAAGAGTTGCTGAAATAATTGTTTGCCATACACTGACTACTAATATTAACCATGGAAATATTTACGGAATTTTCAGTTAGTTTTGAACTTCTATCCTCCTGTCGATACGCTAGACTTAATAGACCAGATTTTTCCTTGATTGTATCGGTTGGGATGCCAGAGGATTAAGACATTTCGTAAGCTCACATGTGGAAGTGCCGGTCAGTGACTGATATATTTAAATATACTTGTAAAGTTCAGTCGTGAACATGTGAACATGAGGGTAATCATCTTCAGTCATTTTCCTTCGTAATTATTTCGAGTGTTTAAATGCGACGAGGTTCAGATTGTTCTTTAACTTCTGTTAAACAATTTACAAATTGCCAATAAAATTGAAGATGCAAGTTCCAAAGAGCAGTTCAAAAGACGATGAAGCGATCACTGGAACAAGAGTTTCACTGCCCTGACGTTTTGGAATCCGTCGAACACCCTTAGTCGTAAACAAGTCTGAGACATGCGTAGATAAGGGTGATACATGCACAGATTGCACAGTATTGATAGTTCGTAGCGGTCACCCACATACGAACTATAATTTTTAGTTCTTGTAGCCACCGCTTGAAATGTTAATTGGTGCGGTGATTGCTCATTAATTGTCACAGCGTTCTTTGCCGGGTCGGGTGCGGTTTTGATAATTGCGAGGCAATTATGCCCGCTGTCGTCAGCGTTGTTGTTGCGCCCGGTATTGCTCTGACTGATTCTTTTGCTTAGGAAATTTCTCAGCACACCGTATGGGAACCCCAAAAATTACCGCACTTGCTGATCGATTGGAGGCCTGAGAACCATGACTCGGTCAGCTTGCGGCTCACGTGGTTGTCACCTCTTGCAAGGATTTCGGCCTTGTCAAACTTAAAACATGGCCAAATCCCATCGAGTAAGCTGCAACCTGGGAAATGGCATCTTTCTTCCACACCGCTGCTGAGGGCTCGGCCATTCGCGTCCGGAGTAATCTCCTGGTTTCTCCGACGTAGTTGTTTTGTCCACGACTGCACCAGATCTGGTAACCGACTACAGCCGTTTCCTGTCATGGCAGTGGGTCTTTCGGCCTCACGACCCGGCGCCTGGTGGTCGCTTCTGGCCTGTGCGCAACTCTAACTCCAAGTGGGGTGAGTAGACGGCCGGCCGCTTCCGATCGCTTTTTCGTCTTCTGAATGTACGAATTTCAGTATATTTATACGGTTGTAGCTAAATACTGATTTCGTTCTACGGGTTTACCAAAAACTTCGAAATAAAATAATATTTCATACAGGAGCAATTTTCAGCATATTTTTTTTTCTGGATTCAATTTTAAGATAACAAATGCAGGGCAAATTTTCAGGATATCAACAAAGATTCTGGATAACTTATAATCATCTGCCCCTTCCGTTTCAACTTTTTTTTTCATTGATTGCGCTCTACGGATAAAAGATATTTGCAAATCTTTCGCAGATTTGTAGAGCGATCGTTCTGATGGTAAACTATGGATACCATTCAGAGCAAGTTATTGACTGATAAACTGAATGATGTCTTCGTTTACAATGAATTTGTTTACATGAAAAGATGTCAGTATCTTATAACGTTTGCAAATAGAATCTAGATTCTTTGTCGGCAATAGAAAATATCAAAATAACATGGCACAACGCAACATCTGCTGTAACTTCGCAGGATAAGTATGCTGAATACTCACATCGGACAACTTACCATGGAGCATCTGACAAGATCTAAGAGTGAGGCATTTTGTGTTCTTTTAAATGCAAAAAGAAGGTCAGAAAAGTACAGATCATCGTACTTTTTTGCATTAATTTTCATTTGTCACTCGCTCTGTGCGCCTGTTTTATTGTGTTTTTTATACAAAAACTTTTAAAGTGATTTTTCAATTTAGCTGTAATTTTTAATTCGCAATTTAGCATGCAGTTAATTTAACTTCTAGTAATCAGAACATTTAAGCTGTACAACAACACCTGAAAATATTGTTTTTTTCTTAATTACTGTAAGACTTTAAGGAAACAGCGTGGGAGGATTTTGCGCAGTAGGAATTATCACGCGTTCACTTCAGGAAATTTAATGAGTTGGCAAATCTCAGTTGCATCAGACCATGAATAAACCAGCAGGAGTGGTGCTTTCCAGTAGGTCGGTGCACCAAGATTATTGTTCCTTCGCGGCGTATTGGCTGATTGCACGTCGCGGATGTTTTTCGACAAATTTCAGCTGCTAACTCTGTATGTTGTTCAATTATTCATCATCAGGGTAGAACAAAAGAGCTAACTAAAGTTTAAGCAATTAGTTAGTTAGAATTAAGAGGAACGGGTATAGGGGCAACGGAATCAACGGGTCAGATTCTAGTCATAATAAGGGACAGAAGGGTGAAGAGGAGAGAGCGGCTGAGACTTTGATAATTAATTTATGTTGCCCAGTCGTTCCTGTTTCGAGTCTTGTTGGGAGGTGTGAGGACGCAAGTTGTCACAGTCTCGCGACGGCTTGGGCAGCGTGGGGATGATACATACTGTCACCGTCTGGTTTCGATCTCGCAGCGTGGGGGTATTCATTGTCCCCGTCTCGTCGTCCTCTTGCGGTGTTGTAGGAAGCGTGTGGACGGAAGATGAGTTGGTCTTCGGCAACGGGTGCCTCTACCAACACCTTATGCGCGCATAAAAAATAAGGTTAGTTAGTCATATGGCGACTGCCTCTGCCGTCACAGCAGACGCAGAAACTTAGAATGATTGGCTGGCACATTATACAGGACTCGAAACGCTTGGTTGAAGCCTACCTTGTTAGGGCCCGGCTTAAGTGCGCGTGCACGCCGCTTTGGCTAAATTTACAACGTACCTGATGACCGCTGTCAATAAAGTGAGCCAAAATCACGCTATATATTGATTTTACTACGCCCCAGTTTTGCCAATCAGGATGGTTTTCTCGTATGCGCCTGGAGAGTTGTCTAGTGGTTCGAGCAGTATAACCTGCCCAACAGGAGCAAGTTAGAGCGTAGATGCACGATGAGGAGGTCCGGAACGGGAGTGTATCCTTACCTTCAAGGCGAAGAAGGAGAGTGCTTGTAGATACATATCTTAACTCAGCTGGTGGATACGTGCGTGCAATTGCAGCATTCAGACAAAGCTGCAGCAGTTCGCTTATTGGATCCCCTCGAAAACGCAATGTATGAAATAGGGCTCTCTTCGCTGCCCTTGGCACTTCCGAGTTTGACGGTCGTTCCTCTCTAAATGTATTGATAAACTTCTTTGGATAACCATTCACTACAGAGTCTTCTTACGGATGCGAGTTCATGCTCTAGTGTCTCCGCAGAACATATTCTCCCCCTTAATTATTACTGACTGTTTGCGTAGACTTTTGCTAACTCTTCCCTGCCTCATATTATTGTACTAGCCTGATGATGAATAATCGAAAATGTTCATTCGCCTAGCTTGACTGCTCGAATGCTTACATGGGTATCATCGCATAAATTAAAAAACCCAATTCAGCTCAAGCAAACCCCTGCCTTAAGTAGCGTCACAAAAACTGTTCAATGAGAGGTAAATTATTAACTTCCATCTAGTAAGCCTGCCAGCTTATCTGTAAAGGAGAGTGCAAAATTTATAATAGAGGGATTACTGACTGACGTAAGCATTTTTGACTTATTAGTCAGCCATACTCAGCTTCAGATTTTGCGAGATCTGAGGTCCCAGCTTATTGCGATCTGTCAGGTAGACCTCCAAAGAGCTAAGTGGTTCATTGTGTAGTTGGTTTCAATCAAGTATATTTATAGTCGTAGTGACCCATTTATCGCAGGCGTTACTGAAATAGCGTGTCTGTTGAAGAAGGAGATTCAATTGCAGGACCACACTTCCTATTCGACTCAAAGCTTTCGTCCCAATGATAGAATCTTCTTCTTCTTCTTCTTCTTCTCAAATCCTTCCTGATACTCGTATGTTTGCTTGCATTAGCAACGCTTTTCTGTTGTGATTTGGGCCCAGTTTGAGTCCTCCGTAGGCAGCTGGTGGCAGAGACAAAATAAGCTAACCACCAATGATCTGCAGACTAGGATCATCATTTTTGGCTTATTAGCAGGCATCAGCTATGCATAGCAAACCTCAACTTTTGCAGCCCCGGGCCCGCGACTTCATTGCTTGAAGGCCCGGGCTCCTCTCACAGCGGCACGAGCTCATTGCCATGTCGGTTGCGATGGGGGGTGTATTAGGACGGGCAATGTGCCGTTTACTGATTGCCCTACTGGATACATTCGTACAGTTGTGGTTCCGGCTGTGCCAGCTACCTGCGTCCTAACTAGCCTCTGGCCTTCTTGCCTCGTCCTGCCACCGGGTCCGGGTGGGATGTGGTGAGCGAGTGAGGAAGATGCGGCGCAAGTCACCATGCATGCACCATCCTAAGTGTGAGCACACGACAGCGTTCGTCGTAAACGACAGCTGAATGGCTTAAAACTCTCTCCAAGCACCAAAAGCAGCTGCTATTTGGAACTATCTAGTTCCTTTCGTCTAGCTTGTTTGTGTTTCGCGTGCCGACGTACAAAGTTCCCAGGGTAACTACTGCGGAAAAACAAATTAACTAAGTAAGCTCTACTCAATAGGTATGGTAATATTTTCATCAGTTTTTAAGTTCCTATTTTCTCTCTTTTCTTCAAGAGATACTGATGAAAACTAATTCCGATTTTTTAATGAAGAGTGCTGTAACCTTTTATCAACATGGAAGTCTTCTGCTTATAGGGTAGACTCCAAGCTGGCTAAGGGGTCAAAGGAATTCGACTCATAATGATTGCATTTCATCCTTATGCAAAGCACATTATTTTGCTGTTGCCGAAATAGCTCTAGAAGACAGGTTGAAAACTTTTGCTGAAGACAGTCTTTTTTGTATAAACTGGCTGAAAAATAATCACGCATTTTTTTAGCTAAAAACATTCATTTCTTTTGTCCCAAGAGTTCGGATACATGAGCAATTTATTTTTCACTGAGAGATTCAATCAAGTGCATATGTTGATCCTTGGCCGAATAGAATTTTCTGAATCGATATTGGGCATCTGCTATAAAGATGCTAACAAAATGAAACCCGATAACCTAGGGTGGATCGAACTTTGGCATGATTTTCCTTTTTCGGCACTAGTAGATGCATGCGTATTTTTCTCGCGTAAAGCCCTTGCAAAAAGCCAATGTTCTCTATTGTCAACCTCTAAACAAAACTTTGCGATCAGAATTAATACAGTAGACGCCATTGATTATGCAATATTTCAACATGTTTGAAAGGCTAATACTCTTTCGCTAAACGGCATTGACCCAAGTTGTGATACTGAAGTCATTTCAGCCATGTATGGACGTGAGTTTTTTAACGAGCTTCTTTCTGACCACTAGTAAAACCTATTCATTGTTAAAACTGCCTACTTAAGTAGTGTGCCTTTTTATCATTGATTTTGACTGCCTTTATAAATTCAAATATATATTATGGAAAACATGCACAAAAAAATTATTTTTTGTACTTGTTTGATAGCAAATTACGCGTTCTTTAAATTTAATACTAAATATAAGGGTAGCTTTGTGTTTTGAATAAGTTGCGAATTATGAGCTTTTTTGCGATTGTTCGGCATAAAACATACTCCAAATCTATTTCAACATTTGATGGCTACTCATTGACGTCTTCCTCAAACTGTAGGTGAAACTTTACATTTCTTTAAACAGGATGCACACAGTGCGCAGTTTTTAAACCTTAAATTCGAGTGTGACATTCACTTTTTAAGAAAATTGTTCGGCAATTGAACAACTATTTTTACAACAAAAACTACCCTCTCTTTAAATATAAAATTAAAAAACGCGTAATTTGCTGTCAAACAAGTACAAAAAAGTTTTCGTGCAGGCTTTCCATAAAATATATTTGAATTTATAAAGGTAGAAATAATCATTGATAAAATGCGTACTACTAAAGTAGTCAGTATTTACAATACATACGTTTTGCAAGGAGTCGTACTGAAACTCGCTTAAAAGCCGGCTTCCTATTCTGACTGGAATCACTTCAGAATACACTACAAGATAATCAGTATCACAACGGGAGTCAATTCTGATAAGCGAACGAGTATTAGTCTTTTGCATATGTCGAAATATTGCATGATCAATGGCGTATACTGAACGTACAAATCAGAAGGTAGGAAAATTACTTTTCATGGGATGCCCGCCTCTCAATTCATAGCAATAAAATATAATATATATTGTGCTTAAGATGATACTACACGATAAAGTGAACATACTTAAGTATGGAGTTCGTTGAAAACGGATATGGAAAAATTTGCTTGAAACCAGGTTCCATTATTCAGAAACCACAGTGATATAATATAGTTTTTATAACAGAAAAAATAATTAGGTCTAACGCGTGGCCATTATTTTAAGGATTTCTAATCAACCTTGTGGTATACAATTTTGAATTGCGCAAATCGTTTTTCTCAATGTTCAAAGGCACCTCTTAAAGGGAAACTTGCGTGCTTTTTTGGACTTATTATATAGGCAAAAGGACATTACAAAAAAAGGCGAGGGAGACCAGAATAGCTCTTTCTGGCCTATTATCCATCGTCAGCCCGTCATATCCAATGCCCATTTATTGGTGCCCTAATCGAGGTTCGAACCTGTGACTTTGTCAGCTGGAAGTCCAATGGTCTATACATTAAATATTGTACATAATAATAGATAATAAGGTAATCACAATTAATCAGCGGACTCGCTGAAAACAAAAATGGACCTATTTGCTGGTTTATTTGAAATAAAAGAAATAACTGGTTTTACTGGATGCAAAATGTCTACCGTAAGCCTATGCAGAACAATAATACATTACCCATTCGCAGTGTTTCCACCTGAAACTTCGTTGGTGTACCTAGATGGGATTTCTAATCAACCTTGTGGTATAAGATTTGAAATTGCCTAGATCGTTTTCCTCAATTTTTAAAGGCACCTCCCAAAGAAAAAATTGCGTGCCATTTTTGAACTTCATTTGCCTGCTGCAAAGAGCCGTCCGCTTTTGATTCAACTATTGACATCCAGTTACCCAAAATTTTCGAGTCAAAATTAATGCAGGCGGTTCGTGCCAAAAAAGTTTACTCCTGCTACGAGCGCGGGTCCTTTGAAGTCGGTAAAGCACATGCTGAGGCGGCTCTGCATGCCTGTGCTAGTATTTTCATCTAGGGGATCAGGTACAGCATCCCGACTTTGTTTCATCTATCGGCGGGCGGTGTATGCTAACTTAGGGAAAGCTCACCCAGATCATTACTGACCGTGGCCAAATCCAACAGATGTGTTTTCGGTTCTTTTCTACAGGCCAAAAACCCAGGAGGCTGCTTTAAACTGACGAGGGGTTTGCAGTTGGTGTACCTTAAACCGTGCTTTTCAAGACTATCAATCGTATAAAATACTGAAAAGTCAAGGTATTTTTTGAAAGGAATCACTTAAACAGGTGACTTTTCCCTTTATAACATATAAAACGAACTCTTTGTGCATTGCAATTCGTCATTAACGTGGTTGAGCAGGATCTTTTATAATCTGGTCCTTGTGTTTGATCGGAGACCCATTCTTGTACGTTTACTGACTTTTACGGATGGAATATATTATTTGTTATCCGTTTATAGTTAACCATTTAAGACAGTATGTGCTAGAAATCACAATTGATTGCCTATTTAGTGACGTGTCCATCCGAATTTATGAAAGATGCTTTAGATTTCAACAAAGTAAAATGCACAGTGACGTGGCCTCATCTCGAACTATTTTGATCTCATCATGATGCCGACTTTTGAAACAGCTTTTTCCCTCTGTAAGAAATGACAACCAATTTAGTGTAAATTTTTATTCCTAAATTTTTGACATCCCTAATAGTTTAAATAAAATTTCTAGAGAATATGCGATAAACATTCCTTCTTACTCATTAGGGGGCAGATTATGTTTGCTTTGTACTTTTACTGGAATAAGGACATCTTGCAGTTTTAAAAAGTGTTTCTTGTTTTAAAATTTCCTAAGAGCATAACATTTTTATTTACAAAAGTCGTATATGCCAAGTAATCAATGTTGTCTATTGCATCCATTGAATTTTTTTGAGAATAATGTGACTTCAGGCCTCAAAACCTAAAAAAGTTTGTGCCCTTCCTTGGATAGAATATACACAGCAAAAAGGTTGTAACAGCGTCCCCACTTAACTGTATTCAATAATTAAGAAAGATGCCCATGATATCATATGGAAGTCGCTCTTTGTGTGTGCTATAATTAACATCTGGGGTATCAGGTACAGCATTCCGATTTTGTTTCAGCTATCGGCGGGCGGTGTATGCTAAACTAGGGCCAGCTCACCATTCAGTACGGACGCTGCCGAATCCAACAGATGGATCTTCATTTTTTTTGCAGGCTAAAAACCTGGGGGCTGCTTCAAACAGACAAAGGGTTTGCATTTAGTGGACTAAGCAGTTATGTCATTTTTGAGTTAAAGCCTATTAACTGGGTCACCCTTAAGCTGAGAATATAATAAGATAGCTCTTTGTGCATTGTAGTCAGTCGTTAACGTTCTTGAGCAAGAAACTTCATCATCTCGTTCTTGTGATCGCTATGAGACCTATTGTTATAGGGTTACTGACTGTCAACGATAAAAAACGTTAGTTCTCGTCCGTCCATAAGTTGAGTTGGTGCATTGAGTAAAGAGTTAATGTGGTGATTCGAATAGCATTACTATTTGGAATATTTTGCATAAATTTTGTTATTGATTTCTAATTTACAAGACCAGTTCACGATTTTGGACCGTAAGCGTTTTAATCTACAGTTGATTCCCTATCTACTGAATAATCGAGACAAAATTCTAAAAGGTGCTTTCGATTATAATAAATTTAAATTCACTACCAGGCAGCCTAATCCCAAATTTAAGGTTTACAAACTGCACCCTGTGTACGCAATGTTTAAAGAAAGGTACGTTTTCGTCTACAATTTGAGGAAGAAGTCCTAAAGTTCTCATAAATGTTGCAGCAGATGTTAAACATGCTTTATACAGCATAGACCGAATAAATAAATTGACGGATACGATAAATTATGAATTAACACCTCAAATTCGTAAAAAAGCTCATAATAAGGAATTTTTATAAGACCGAAAGATACCCTTTTTTTAAGTATATAATTTAAAGAAGTCGTAACTTGCTTCCATACGAGTGCAAGATTGTGCATATTTTTGATAAAATATATTTGAATTCATAAAGGCAGTCAAATAAATGAAACGTACGCATACTATTTAACTAGTTAGGTTTAACAGCACATACGTTTTGATAGTGGTAAGGGCGAAGGTCATTAAAAAGCTCGCATCTTATCACGGCTCAAATAACTTCAGGATAGACGACACGATAATCAGTATCACAACCTGAGTCAATGCCAATTAGCGAAAAACTATAAAGCGTTTGCATACGTCGACATGTTACACGAATTCTGGCGCGTAATATTACTATCTGGTTTTGGACCCATTTTTGTACGGTTACTTACTACCAAGGATAGAAAATTTTATTTGTCGTCCATCCGTAAGATAAGTTGCTACATTAAGTACATCGTTAACTAAGTGACTTGAATATTTTTAATATTTAGAAATTTTGCAAAGTTGGAATTTTTGTCCACTATTTGAGTCCTTATGCCTTTAATTTGCAGTTAATTCCGTATATCTTGAAATGTTTCCCCCAAAAATCTTAAACGTGGTTGCATGAAGGTGAACCATAACATGCGGATTCTCACGTCCTCAGTATGTACAGTTGTGCCGGTTGATGGAACCATTTAATCTGAATGTGAATCAAACGTGGGGTAAAACTTTTCCAATGACAACGTTGCATAATACGAAGGACAGATGATTTTGAAATTCCAACCTCAAGACAAACTAATCGCACAAAATTTCTCGAACTTAGCTCAAATGTTTACAGTACTCTTTCTTCCAGTGCAAGGCTCATTGCTTATTGCTGTCTTCCGGAACGCTTATTTTGAACGTTTTGAACGTTTCCATCAGCTTCAAACTCATCTATTATTTGAGTTATGGTAACTCGCACTGGAAATATTTTCTAAAATTTCCTTTTAAACTATCCTTGCATTTTAACTGCATTTTAACACCTCCACTAGCATCACAGAATTGATTTTCATTCTTCGAAGTTTAGTCTGGCTGTGAATATTTTGTTGAGGATTGAATCTGCAAAATAAACACAAGCAGTTTAAATAAAGGCTATTAACAATTATTTAAAATATGGTTAAAATGCCAAGAAAAAAAATAAAAAAGGATGTTTTAAATATTTCCACATTTTTGAACTGATAAATTATAACACGCACGAAGTTAAGAACTATTCAAACTGTGTATACATTTTTGAGACACCTTGTTTATGCAAAAGCACATGCTGACATTCATTTGTGTCCTGGCTTACATTTTACCTGTTTTCTTTTCCTTGTGGTCCAAAAACCTGGCAAATGCTACTGCACGTCTTTTTATTTTTAACTGCGGTGAACTGTGGACAGCGAGACGCGAGCCTTTTTGAGGCGAATGAGTTAACAAAACGCGTATTTTTTGCCACAGCGTTACAGAGCTTTGAGAGCAAGCAAACGTTAACTGCGGTAAGTTGGAAAGCCAAACCACCTGAAGTAATAAAGAACCTTTTAAAAGTTTGTTATTTCTGCTCTTTCGAAAAGCAGAAGTGAAAAATGTTGGCAGGTTATAGCGTGTGCGCAATGGCTTCGACGTAAATGCCGCTGATTTTGCTAGATAAGGGATTAGTCTTTCGTCAATATATGGGACAAACGAAGGCGTAGCAGCAGTAGTATTCAACAGGGGAATGATAATTTACTCGTATGACGATCGACTTTGGGCCCGACCGACAAGTTCGACAACAACATACGCCTCTAAAGTCCACAACATTGATAGATGTGTAAAAACGAGTTCTAGTGACAAGCAGGTTAGCCACTTAACGCTCGGAATGAAATTTTAACTCCCGAAAAGGTCGTTCATCAACCTACATCCGGCATATTATGCACAGTTCTGTCTCAGGCACGTGGAGCAACACTTCTAGAAGACAAGACTTCAGGCGCTTGATAGGCAGTAAGCACAGAAATATTCGCTTAAATCACTAAGTTTTAATGGTGTTCATGGTAACTCCCTACATAGATTACTTTCTCGAACCAGTTCAGTTAAACCATTTGCCCACTTTTCAACAGAAAACATTTTCATCATCATCATCATCATCATCATCATCATCATCATCATCATCATCCTCATCATCATCATCATCATCATCATCATCATTAGCAACATCATCATCGTTATCGTCATCGTCATCATTATCATCATGTTCATAAAATATTTGATAAGGCTCTCCTGTGCCCGTTTGAATTTATCAAGAGTACAAGGGAAAAATAATTTTTCAGTTGATCTAAGTTTTAAAAACTCACAGCCTCGCTTGGAGTCAAAATCACACAACAGAGGCGGCATTTGCATAGCCAGCACTCCACTATTAAGCTACTAGACTGACTGTGTGGCGTAAATTTTTTCACACTTGGATCGATTTACCCATCCAAACTCCTGATGGTATGGAATCCACTAGTACGGAAGCAGTAAACTGGCTAGGCAGGCAAAATTCCCGAAGCAATCATTAAGATTCAACTGGTAGACCTTTGGCTGTGCAAAAGCCTTCCCCTGCTCTGTGGGTTCCAGTCCCACGTAAGCGGCTCATGTTTCTCAATTGAGTCAACTGAATTATTCAATTTTGGCAAATCCCCTGACAAGGCTTATTTTTTTCTAATACAAAGAAAGTTTGACGCTGAACAACAAGATTAGTTTTCCCGAAACTATGCTTTTATTCCCAGTGTGCAGATAACACTTTAGATCACTAACGGATTTTTAAATGGAAGCAATCAAAATAAATGTCCGGTCATGTTGATGCTGTTTGATTCAGCTTCATTCTAGCCACTTTCGCATTCGTCAACCTCGAATAAATCCACTGCCGAATCATCTGAGTTCGCAACTAAGATTTTATATTAATTTTAATCAGATCGCCGACGCCAGGTGGCGATCGCTCACCACGCACAGGCCCTGATTACAGTTTTTTCATTCCATACGAGTAACAGTAATTTTCACTGCACCTAGGCTTCTCACCTCAAAACAAATATGTTTTCTTAATAGAAATCTTTTGAGGAACAAAACATCGTCTCAACAAAATGGGTTACATTTTTCTTATGCGTTTTTTCCAATGCCTTTGGTCAAATTGTTAACAAATCCCAAAACCCAATAAAAAACAAAGGCCATATGAGCAAGGATTGTTTGAGTTAAAATGCATTTACAACTGACCAAAAATTTTTGTCAGAAAGAAGTATGGTATAAGTGGGTGTATTTTGCAGCAGCAAGCAACCCATCTCGTTAACTTTAATAATGCTTACATATTTTGCTTATTTTTTCGTAACTACGAGTAATACTGGTCCGATTTATGTACTTTTATGCTATTCTGGGACAGATTTTATTAGTCATTAGTTATGAAGAATGCTTTACAGTAGTTTTTTTGAATTTTAACAATATAATTATTGCAACAAACTATATTTTGCAAAATTTTTGTGTGCATTATGAACGCAATGCGTAAATAAATTATAAAACTTGAGATTTTTGGTTCAAATGGGAGATCTGGGGCGTGTTCCAACGCACCGTAAAGTTCTCACAAAGCGTAAATGATAAATTCGGGTATTGCGAACCGAACTATGCGGCAGTTTACTTTGAAGTAAAAAAGAAAGGCCCCTATGAAATTTCACCCTATGTAGCGAAGGAGCCACAATACATTTCCAAAAATAGCACTCTTGCAAACAGAACAGTATGCTGAGTTCGTGGAAAATGTGTTTTTTTATGCATGTGAGTCTGCATAATGAGTGACCTCTGCAAACTATTTAAGAAAATAACTTTTATCTGCTGACGAATTTAAACGTTTATTGGTCTTTGAGACAGTTGACTTATTTGAACCAGGCTCTCTTAGGTTTACGAATTATCCGGTATCACTCATTTTTCGAGGCGTGTATGCAAGCATAGATTAAGAATAGCATTTATTTTGAAAAAAGCATACAAATGAAAGTTGGACTTTTACTTTTAGATTCCAGAAAATGGGCATGTCAACCAAAGTCTTTGTTTGTATAAAAAATGTAGAATTGTGAACAGTTCAATGCTATTTGAGCGCTTGGCTCAATGGTTACGACTTTGTAAATCTTACCAAAAGGTGCGGGTTCAGGACACAAGGTTTCCAAATAGAAAGTATGGTCTGGCTGACTGATGACGGCAACTGAGCCAGAAACTGCCAATCCAGTATTCCTTCATCTTCTCGGTTATTTTCTCCCGGCTGTAATGCTATCCTCTATGCGCCTGAAGACGGGATTCGGGTTAGATATACCCTGTATGCCATCCGTCATAATCCAGAGAACTACAACACTAAGAAATCTAGAAGTTATAAAAGAGCCTTCGCCGATCTTGCTACAGAAAAAACTCCTTCCAATGCTTCTTGGGGCTCAATCCAGAAGAAATGCAGACCATCGCGGGTTCAAAGTTGTTGGGTCGTCTCCTCTGTGGTCGGATTTGAATGGCCGATGAGGGCTTATCAACCAGAAGTAGCCATTCCAATGCCCGTTGTCCTTGTTGGTTTCAGTTCATAAAATTTGAAAGTATTAACTAGGAAAGTTAAGGGAAGGCTAAAGCACATGAATACGCTTGCATTGAATCAAAATATTCAAAGTGGCAGTAGGCTTTTCTAAAAGTAGTTCGTTTCCACGACGTTTGGGCAACGTTCTGCCTATTTTCCACTAATCCACATTCCCACAGTCATTTTCGGCAGATGTGCCTTAAGGCAAAAGAGAAACCCTTTAAAATGCTTTCCTTGAGTTGTGTGCATTTTACTCAGTGATTGTTGCTATCACTGTCTTTTCAAATACAATTTGGTACCACTTCAGTTTAGTTCATCAAACAGCACCCAACAACTCCATCATTCTATAAAATGGGTTTCATGGTACTAAATAGCATATGCGTGGGGCTTATCAGGGAAAAGAACGAAGAGTACATAGAGCGTATGAGAGTAGAAAATAATAAGAACACTTACCGAGGTAGCCAAGTAACCGAATATTGATATAAGCTGCTTGGTGACCTGAATTGAATTGTTACCTATATTTTATCAGTAAAATTCTCCAAAATATTGTTTTTTATACCCATATTACGGAAACTGAGACATTTTTCAATTCTCATAATTTTAAAACGGTAGCTTAAGGTTTAAAGAGGTTTCTTACACGCTCCTACCTGCCATTGCTTCATTATCTTTATCATAACTTCAAGAGCCAACCAACAATCGTTGGTCACGCAAACGGTCATGCATCAACCAGCAACTTAGTCTTCGTCAACGCACCGATATGAATTCGACTCAATTATTTGGGCAGCCAGTTTGAGCTGCCGAAAACGGTTTTGCTTGAATCTGGTACAAAGAGTGTACAATTTTCCCTCTCTTCAATGATTTTAACTCCAAATAGGTAGTTTTTAAATTACCAGAGTGCACTCTAAGCCCTTGATCAACTATTTATTCTTTCAAGTAATAGGCCATCAGTAGTGAGTCACATTTAACAAGTAGATTGACGCACAAATGTGGAATCAATAATCACATTTTTTCGTCTGCATTAAAAGATGGTTTTCAGGCCAGCATGAAAAGGATAGTTAATTTTGGTGATTTCCAAATTAACTTGCTCAGCCCAGATCATCGTATTGCGATCGATTGAAAGGCTGTTATTGCGTTAAATTTTGCGTGTCCTACAAAAAAGCACAATAAGCTGATTAAAGGGAGTAGATAGTTATACTAAAAGTATAGTCCACTATATGTGCCAGTTAGTGTTACCTAAATAAATGACGTTTTGTTTGAACAATAGGTCATTTTAACCTGCAGTAAATTAATGTGTGGCACGCAACAACATTATGCGTAAAACGGATGTTGTTTTTCTCTTAAAAAACGGCAAATTTTATAAGATTTTATGGCATTTAGATCTTTATCAACTCAATGATTTATATGAGGAAATAAAAATTGTAGTTAAGACCGAATTTAAATTTAAAATTCCTGACAAAATTGGCTGAAATTTGAGGAGGTTTTGTATTTTAATCAAAAGGAATTAATATAAACACATACATGCATATATTGATGCTCAGCAAGGATGCTCATCCTTTTCAGGAAGTTGATTTTAGGCAACTTTATCACATAAATCTTGAGATTGTCCACAGTGGAAGCTGTGTATGAATGCTCCTCAAACCGGCCAGAAATACCTCAGCAACCCGAAATAAAAGCACGTGAGACGTGACCTTTTACGACCATTTTAGCTGTCTGAAGGTTGTTATAAGCCATCGTCTACGCTTTCAGTGCTAGGGGAATACCCAAAAACACCACTCATGACATAACTTGTTCTGCTGTACGCGAAAGACCTTTCAGGTATAATTGAGGGTAAAACGAGTTTAAATCCTCTATTTCTCCCCCCGGAGCTATCGATTACATTCGAGGACGCAGTCAGGCATAGAGCCTAGACTGAAATTATCATTACATCAGTCAGACTGAACACTAAGTCGCATTGTGCGTATGCAAATAGAAGCTGGCCGTGTAACAAGATTATACATTAATATAATAGGTTCTCCAATATACTGAAACGGGGCGCACAAATGTAAAATTTTGACACCAATGCAGCAATCATCGCGGGAAAGAAAGCAAACCAAAAATCGATTAACTACTTAGTGTAGGATGTAAACACAATTCCTTGATGTATAGATGGGTACAATTATCTCCATACTCACATAACAAATGATGTGTAGTAAAAGAAATTTGATAAAAAAACCTACAGGCTTAACAAAGCGTCTAGAAAGTACAGCGAGAAATGAAGCAGCAGTGCCATTGTAAGACGCATGCAGCCATAGTCTTTGTTTATCGCCAAACCTATCTATAAGTCTCGCCTTTTCGGCTGCTGTGTGCACATTTTCACGACGGACTCCTAAACGAGTTTAAAAGTTCCGAAAAATATGCAAAGGGTTATAATGTTCGACCAATCTTCTTTTCCTCTCTTAATCAAGTCAAATAGACCTTGACAAAGACGGGTTTTGATAGGACGGCCAGCCCTCCTATTCAAACGAGTTTGAACTTATCTGCATTTAACTGCGAAAAGCTTGCATGGAGGACTTCTGCGTGCACATAGCGACCTAAGCATCCGATAGACCATGCGAATGAGACAGCACTCACTTAATTGAATTTACTTGCACTTTAAGGAAAATTGGAATCTACAGCAAATCCATCGGCGAACGTACGAGAGCAAAGGAGCAACGAGCACCCACCTATATCTGAGTGTTTTGGTATCTTGGCTGATTAAAAACTGACAAATTTTGTGTTTTTTTTCAGCTGTAACATCGCATATTATATCCTTTAAGTCGTGTCACTGCGGTTTTATGTAATTTGACCTGCTACATTTAAAAGATTTGGAGCCGATTAGTGCAATTTGCGGAAGAATTTCGATGGTTTTCGCATAATAAAATAGTTTTTCACCTTGCCAATACACGCAAACATGCGTGTCCCAGGAAGTTAGTCAGCAGCAGAGGATTCGATTGCTGGAAGAACACTTTTTGTCTCCTGAATTTTCGACATCCGTCACGGACTTTTCGTCAGAGATATGAGCAGAAATAGTAGCATTCCCAGTCCATAAACAAGTCCAATTAAATTGCCAAATCTACATTTTGGTCGTGATGTTTAATCTGGTCAAAACAAGTGGCCACTTAGGGAATACACAGGCCACCGCGAGTCTTACATGGCTCAACAATAATAACGTCCAATTCAACCGTGCATCCAAGTTCAGCAGGTGCCGGCCGAATGTCGGTCAGGAGGCAGTCCACGCACATAAATGCAATTATCATGAATTCTCGTAATTCGTCATACGCGTGCAGACATCACTGTGTCCTTTAAATATTGCACTTTTCTGTGCTATTTTTTGCTCATGTTTCTGATGAAGAGTCCGCGACAGGTGTCGAACCATCAGGCGAATAAACATGTTGCCCCCAGTCCCAGTTTTTCAAAGTTCTTCTTTTTTTCAGTTTTTTTGCATTAAAAGAGGAGAAAACACCAGAAGTTTAAATTGAACCTGTCTCTACAACAGATGTGCATTTTGGGTAAAGCTCTAGACTTTTGCATATTTTGTTAATCTATCAACAGCTCCCAGAGGATTAAGCCATTTTTGGCTAAGCGCCGGTCTCTCTCGCTCTCACTGTCATCAAAAGTCATTTTTCACCATGTAAGAATACCCAATAAATTGAAAATTTTTGGCATGCAAAAATGCATGCTCTATAGTTGGAGAATCATTCGTATTCTCGAACTGCAAAGCAGAAACGTGTTTATAGTAAGCCGAAATTTGCACAAGAGTGTTGCGCCATCAAACAAAACGCCTCGCCAATTCAATGAGAACTTTACCGCCAGCGCTGTTATTCGGCAAATGTAGCCAACACATTTGCGTTTCAAAGTTGGTTCTTTTTGAGGTAAACTTGGCTCGGTTAACTGGAAATAGGGTGGCCAACCTTTTATAGCTGGTCTAAAATAGTTCAGAAGCGTGTAGATATTACACAACTAAAGCGGCAATATCAAAGCGATGGCTGAACTCATTATTTTTGTATTTTTTTCACGATAAGGATACAGAACTGACCATTCATGAAAACAAGAGCCCTTGGCCCTCAGCTAGTCAGTTTACTGAATTCGTATAGACCAGCTGAAAATAAATTTCTAGATGAATCAGTGTGTTTTATTTGATTTTAGTCGAGTAAGTCCTATTTCCTAAAAATAATTACGAATTAAAGTCTGTTTTAGAAGAGGCAATTATTTATATTTAAGTGTACTTCACAATTAAAAAAAGCACACGACGAAATGTACTCTGAGATGTTAAGTAATTTAACCTGAAAGTAAAGGAGGTGTGGCATTCTGCTTTCATACGCAAAAATCGCTTTCACAACCATTAATTTAACAAACAACTAATTTTTATAAGCTCCTGCTGGTCATTAGGAAATACATATTTAAATTCCTCTCGCACAGTTTCTCCAATTTGTGAGCATACATTTAGAGAGGAATACCTGCAAGTATACTAGCATATCTCCGACTTTGGTTGCGTGTGATTGTGCGTCGTAGCCCATCGTTGGATCAAGAGTCCCCGCCGGAGTCCAAACTGGTAGTAGTTGGAAAACGGATTAAAGCCAAGACCTCGACCAGCTTGTGCCAGAGATCCATGGGGTTGAGTTGGGTGCCTGGCTGAAAACTGCAGGCGAACAGATGCTGACAGTCATGCGGAGAAACACCGCAGTCGGGTGTGGACGGCTCGATAGTACACAAGCTTTAAACTACTTTGCACCCTCTACATGTCGAGGTTTGCAATTGCTGCAGAAAATAAATGGTTTACAATATGTCGTGTACCAATAGTGATGCAGTGTTTTGTGTTTAAAACCAGGAAATCCCTATGCACCTATGTGCACGAACATCATTGGCGGTGATGAGAAGAGGCCAACTTTGCCTTGCACACACTGAACACAGGGCATATATTTGCGTGTGGGTAAACCGACCATCATTGTCATCTTTCGAATAAGGAAGGGCCGCAAAAGCCTGCTGACAATGCACTCATCATAATGAGCAGTAATCGCCAATGCTGATAAAAGTATTATATCCAAAAGCCTGGTAATCAATAGGAACATCTCGGATGCTATAAATGTTAATAAGTTTGTGAGGGCAGCGAAAAAAAAGAATTTTAACAGTGGAAAAATTTTAGGTTAATTTTTACTTACGAGAAAAATAACAGTTTAAGTGAAAGTCGACAGTTTTGACCTCTAGGTAATGCATTAGAGAAAAACAAACAAATACAAATCACTGTGCCACTCCTTACATTGTTTTTTAGGAGCAGTGATAGTAAAATTAAGAGAACTCTAGTCAGTAAGGTGTAGTGGAATCAGAAAGCATTCTTTCTCTCCATATAAACTAAGCGAAGAAGTGTAAACTGACCTGCATATCACGAGCACCGAAGGGCAAGTGGGAAAATTTTAAATGTTTCAGAAAACATTGCTAGAATGCAATTCTTAGAGCAGGATTTTCAGTAAAAAACGCAAATTTAGAAAACAATAGAAACAATATAGGGACAAAAAGAGGAAACTCAGCTAGATGACCAATTAACAAGCTTTAAAACGTAATCTTGATAGATGCATAGCTCAGGTATTCCTCCATTCAAGGCTGTGCACAAATTTTGTCCCTTTGAGTTCACAAGCTGATCGGGGTGAGAGACGAGGGGAGGTCTTGCATAGTGAATTTGGCGACTGCTTAAATTGCTGACCTTTAACCTTTCATATCTTTCAGCCTATATAATTGGACTGAGAAGCACATTAGTGGGTTGGTATCTATCAAGCTTAAATTTGAATGGTTTTCAATGTGCTAGCAAATCGGATCTGAAAATTTTTAATTTCTTATCTCCAATATCTCCATGACTTAAAAAGGATTCTAGCAGTCATCATTAAATGAACGGCCTGATTCCGATGTTAATGTCTACGAGGGGTCTTCAGGGATATGTTATGTGGCAAATGGAACGGTTTACGATTTATTCATGTAGTTTTTATTGTCTTACTGATTTTAGATTAGATTCCATTTTCACGTAAGTAAACCTCAAAAAGGATCACTGTATCAACATGCGAATGCAATGTTTTGTTTACTGCATTAAAGCAACAACCGTATTTAAGTAAGCGCATGCAAAAAGAAGACACTCAGTATGTTTTGAGCTTTTTACGGAAAGGACGAAGAGGATGAAGCATTTCGTATTTTTACGACGATTTCTTAATCCACCTCTTTGAGGAGAATAATTCCCAGGGGCTTTCATGACAAAAATACAATGTCGTGTGATGAGATTCTGTTTATAACTAACATGAGTCAGAGTGTGATTTGCAGACAGAGAGCTTTAAAGAACAATCCTAGATGGATAATTTGGCAGCAAAAAAGTCCACTTCCACTAATTAATTGCAGCCTGAAGAAAAGTAGCCAACATTTTTGAGCTGTTTTTTGGAAATGACAGAGAGAACGGATCTTTTGATGCTATAACGATGACTTCATTGTGTATTACTTCACAGGTGCTAAGTCTTAAGGGCGTTGGTCATGAAAATGTTATTTTCGGTGATGAGGTTCAATAAACAGCATAAGTGAGTCTAGACATACTTTGCATGTGTAAAATTGTCTGCGTTTCTAAAAGCCGTTGATGACAGTCTTGGATTGGTAATGTGTGAATTAGAAAATGCAAAAAGTATTGTTTTTGCCGGTGAATTAAAAATATTTAAAAAAATTCCAAGTTGCAGGTATACGTTTAAAGGTCGCTTTGAGTCTAAAGACAAAGTGGAGCATATATTGCAGAGGAAAAAGTTACGTCGTGTGGAATGTAGTCTGTTTTAGCTCAGACAACAAACCCTTTATACTTGCCTGACAATGCTGTTCTTTTTTCAACCCCTACTTATCAACTAGGTGAACCGGGGACATTTTAGGTCCAGTCGGCCATGCAGTAAACTCTTGAAGGATTAAAAGTAGTGCTCGCAGGTCGGTCTGTTACCCAGAAAAACATCGGCCGTGGTTAAGCTATTTCTTTGTAACTTCCCTTTTATAAAACAGTAAATGTCAAGTTTATAAACTCCAATCAATTTTGTGTTCTGGAGTAAGGTCCTCATTTGTTGACATAAGCTTTACGAAATTCAAATATCTTCTGTTGCTTTATACTCAGAGCAATGAATTTAAAATGCAAATAGAATGACAATTTAATAAAAGCATTTTTAGAATAAAAACTGATCGTTAAGCGGATGACTTACTGTCAACCAAAACTTCCGTTTAAAGGCTGCAGAAATAAAAACGGGATAAAAACCATGATGCGCATTGGAATGAAAGGTTACCAGGACATAATCAGATTTGCAAAATTTTCTAAATATTCGTGCACCTCAGGTCGCTCCTCCGTATGAGACTTCCTTCAAATCGTGACCATTAAGGCCGCCCTGACTTAGGAAATTGAAGGTCGGATTTCAGACAGGTCATCATAACAGACGAGAAAGTAACTTCGGCTAGACCTCTCAAACTCTCCTCTGCCGTATATAGTGACAAGCACTTTGGAGGCCAAGTCTCCTAGCTAAATTTATATGCCCAGTAGAGCTGCCTTTTGCACCCTTAACCCTAATTATTTACACGGGAATAGCAAATTTGCACAAAAAAGCCACACCACAAGCTAAAACTCCACATTTCTGCCAAGATAATCTTCGTAAGGGGTCCTCAGACGATATGGAATGGGAAAAATGGACGGTTTTCAACATAGTCTTACGAAACCCTTTTTTGTGTTTATATTTCAATTATTGTTGCCTTCGTAATAATAGTAAGGCGAACATGCAGTAATGTATCTGTTCCGTTTACTGCAGTAAAAAATTCACCTCAGTTAATAAAATGCACATATGCAGAAAGAAAGTAATCAATACATTTTCAGAGTTATTTTGGAGAAAACACAAAGTGGATGGACCTTTTATGTTAAAAGTAGGACATGTTTGCGCATTTTCTTCGTAGGAGCTTATTCCTAGGAGCAATCATCCCGTAAATAGCGTTTTCAGAAAGGAGATTTTGCTTATTGCATAGGTGAATCTAGTCTTGCTTTTCAGTCAGAGGGCTCTCTAAGTATCGAAAAATTCTTCATGGCCAGGCTTTGTTTGATAAGTTGGCGATCATAAAATGTGTTTAGTATCGCTTATGTCAGCAAAATGAGGATATGAAAAAGTACAGGTTGCTCCCACACGTTTTAAGGTTGCTTTTGGTCATTTTCCAAAAAAGGAAATGTTCTTGAACGAGAGAAAGGCTCACAGGCATCAATGACTTTGCGCTTTGTTTGTGGAATTTAGTCCTTGCTTAAAATCAGTAAAAAACTCTTGAAATGTGCCCGAATATGATGGTCTTTTTAACATTTATCCTCCTCAAGTAGGCAAACCAGGAGCCTTTTAGACAATGCTGGTCATAAAGTACATTTTTAGGATTGTAAAAATGGGTCGGCACAAGCCTGCCTGTTACCCGGAAAATCCTCGGTCCTGGTGAGGCTGTTGGGTCTCTTATTTATAAACCTCAAACAAATTTAATTTCTGAATTAAGGTGTTACCATTTTGACATAAACTCCACCAAAGTCAAAGGCTGCCTGATGTTGCATACTAAGAGCACCGAATATCAAATGAAAAACAATTTCAGTTTTAATGAAGGCATTTTAGGAATTCAAATTGATAGGTGAGATTATGGCTTCGAATCAATGAAAATGGAATCGTAAAAGACAGTAGACATAAAAACTGTGACTAAACGATGATGTACATCGAAAGAAGGGGTAAACAGAGTGAGAGTAGATGCAAAAAGGTATCTAAATACTCGCATAACTCAGGTAGTTCCTTCAGTTAAGGTTTCTTAAAAATCGAGCCCTTTTTAGTCGCTCTGGTTCAGGAACAAGAATGTCGGATTTTTGGCCGTTCCATCGTAAGAGTTGACGCGGAAACATAGACTAGACCCGCCGAAATCTCCTCTATCTTAAATACTGACAAAAACTCGGATATAGCAGGTTCTAACACAGTTCATATATTCAGTTAATTTGCCCTTTGCAGCTTTTATCCTGATGATTTTTACGATACTAACAAACGTGCACAGAAAATGTAAAATTTCGTGCCACCAATAACAAGCCTTACACCGCAAATTTAACCTCGGGATATATTCTGAATGTATAAACTGTTGAAAATGAATTGTTCTCATAGCAGTCCGACGAAACCTATTGTTTATTTATATCTACATTATAAGTGTCTTAGTGTAAATAAAGTAGAGTCTGGTTTTAGGCAACTTTGCATTAAATCGATCAGCACATAAACGTGCAAATGTATTTGTCCTGTTAACTGCTTTACAAAAATCAAGCTCAGTTATTTCAGTGTATGCATAAAGAAAGGACTCAACATCTTTGGGGTTATTTTCGAGAGGGATGAACAGGACGGATCGTTGGATGTTTTAATGGTAAAAATGTTGTGTATTACCTCACAGGAGCTAATTCCTGGGAGCATTCGTCACGAAAAGAACATTTTTGGTGATAAGTTTCTGTTTATAGCAAACGTGAGTTTAGTCATGTTTGCAGTAAGCGGGCTGCCTGCTAAGCTTAAAGCTTTTAAGGCCAGTCTTTGACTAATACTTTGGCAATCATAGAATATGGAAAGTGTCGTTTCCGTCAGTGAAATGTAAATATAAAAACTTACATTTTTCTTGAATACGTTTAATAGTCGCTTTGAGTCTATAGTCAAAAGGCAAAAGTTTTTGTAGGAAACAAAATATTTGCAGGCGCGAAACAATTATGCTTCGTCTGTAAAAATACTGCCCGCACAATTAACTTGTAAAAGCTTATAAACTACTCCACAAAAGTCATTTTGTTGCCCGGAAAACCCTCAGTTGTGGTTAAGTTGGTGGTTTTTGACAACCCAAAATGTCAAGTTTATAAACATAAATTAACCGTTTTAGCTTGTGAATTAAGGTACTAATTTGCCGAAATTAACTCCACCAAATTCAAAGGCTACCTGTTGTTGCATACTAAGAGCAACAAAAAGCAAATAAAAGCGATGGTGGGCTGTTTTAATAAATATGTTTTTAGTATGTGCATTGCTTGTAAAGAACATGATTGACAATCAACGTAAACACTATATTAGGAGGCAGTAGAAATTAAAAATGGCGATTATAAGATAAAACATATCGGAACTAAGGCTTTACCAGTGAATGGCCAGATTTACTACTTGATCTAGATATTTGCAGATATAGGTCGGTTCCTTTCATGTGAGACTTCCTACAAATCGAAGCCATTTAAGTCGCTATGCTTAAGGAACAAGAGTGTGGGTTATCAGACGGAGCGTTGAAATATAGAAATTTGACAAAAATTCCAGACCTCTCCTCTGCAGTAAACAAATCGACCTCAGTTAATGAATTGTATGGGCGAAGTGGATGGATCATTTGATATTAAAACTTCGTTGTGTATCACTTTACAGGAGCTTATTTCCAGGGGAGTTCGTCACGAAAACAACATTTTGAGTAATGAGGTTCTGTTTGAAGTATCCATGAATCTAGCCTTGTTCAGCAGTCAGAGGGCCTTAAAGGACAGCCATGGATCGACAACTTAGCAATGTTGAAAGTTTCGCTTATGCCAGTGAAATAAAGTTGGGTAAACTGCAGGACATTTCAAGGTCCCTTAGAGTCTATGACCAAAAAAACACCTACTGTATGAAAGCAAAGTTCGCAGCAAAACAAATTTTATGCGTCGTCTATGGCATAAAGTTATTGGTTTGACTCACTGAAAAACCCACTCTATATATATATATATACATATATATATATCAAAGAAATAATCGCGGAAATTATTAGGTGCATGACATGGAAGTAGGTGGATGGGACATGACTTTTAAGGGTCAGACCCTAGAGTTCGATGAACATTTTCGTCGAAGACAATCAACTGCCGCGGAGTAACCACGGACATGTCCATTCTACAAACGAGTAGCACTACAAGTA
>JAYGXS010000007.1:24965573-25070283 GCA_036362985.1 Ligula intestinalis
TTTAGTACTCCCTACGGATATTTCCGGCCAGATATCTTAGTTGCTTTAAAAAAGGCATAAATGACAATGAAAATCATAAAATCTGGGATTCTTAACCAGTGAACACTGTGTGTTTAGACCGAATCAGATGGCACATTACGTTTTGTGCCATAAAATTGAGTAATACACTTTTGATGGTGTTCATTGCATATCTTTATCTTAAATTCATATGATATATTTGAGGAGTTACAGGCAAGGAGTGCATTTGAGTACTTTATTAGTATATGGCAACAAAATTAATTGTTCAATCAATATGAAGATGGAGACAGTAAACATAACAAACATTTAACAGAGTTGTCACGGATTTTTTCAAAAATCACCGTTGATATTATTGCCACTTTACTTTGTAGTTGTTATTGTACAACTTAGTCTAGAAATAACCAAATATGCGGAAAACTGTTCTGTTTTAGATAAAACAAGTAGCTGTTTCATTTATAACAGAGGAGATAACCCTAATTGTTAGGCAAATCAATCCACTGGCCAAAATTTCACATACTGTCCTTGACTTTATCATTAAAAAATTAAAGAACGCAGACATCAGACGCCAAAATATATAATTAAAACTTTTTTCAGAGTTAACTTTTGTATAATTTTTCTTAATCAATCTTGAGCACATTTATTCGCAACTTTCATAATAGACGTTCATCTTTCTCGGCAATGAGTTCACATGATTGGGTAATTCTGAAACTATGACACACAAAGACAGCTGCATAAAAAAAACATGTTTAAAAGCTGGTTATTTATGTAGAAGCTTTCAAGATATATCTTATTTTAAAGGTTTTGGTAAGCACATAGAATATACTCATTATTTATGGTCAACTGACTAAAGCCAGTGAAAATCGTTAAGTCCTTATTAGAATTTCATGGAAGATATGAACCTCTTCGTTATAAAAATATCGAAATAATTAAAAAAATATGGCAAATAGCAATGACTCTAAGCGTACAAAAAATGGTAAGCTTACAATTTTTGCCGACAATTCTATTTAAATTTAAAAGTCACTGACCGGCATGCCCGCAAATGGGCTTAAGCAATATATTACTCCTGTGATCTCCCAATGGTGCATGTCAAACGAAAAAGTGGTAGCCTTAATCCAACATAAGTCAAGCGATGCATAAACGAAAGAAACAACGAGCAGTTCTCGGGAAAACGTGTAAGAATACATACTTGAAATTAAGCCTCTACGGTAACAGCCATACACTATATTGCACGTAATATGGAAGCATATTTATTCGAAAACTTGTCAAAACGATTATTTTCCAACGTAATTTTAATTGTGCTGCTTTATTTACTCAGTGGTTTTGTATGGACGGGCTTCCTATACACGTAAAACTTAAGTTTACCTAGTACGCTCAATTTCCACTTTTTCGGAATTTTCCACTTTTTAGAAAAGCTAGTATTTGTAAAAAACGTTCGATTCCTTCATATATCATACTATACCCTATTTTGAAGAACAATCATTATTTTATTGCTGTAAGATATTAGGGGCCACAGCTTGGGCTGCGTTTGAGAAAGAGGGAGTTACTTGTAAAACCGTAGGATTGCGTGAGTTTGGCCACCTACTGTAGATGAGTTGAATGCGCTCCTCCCCGGGATTTCGTCCACCTCTATTTACTGAACTATTGTATAAAGTATTTTCAAAAGTTTTAGCGCATTCATCGACTATTGCAATGGTGCACAATTTTGCTGGAAAAAGAGATATAATTAAACTGTTTTTTTACTGGAATTAAGCAAAATCTAATTCGCAAAAACCGTCACAGATTTTGCACGGAGAATAGAAAACCAATGATGTACGACTTTTTGGCTATGGAACACAATTCAACTTTTGCAATTTTCTGTTCGAGTTCCTATGGCTTAGTAGTATATGAATGTGGCAGTTTTGGTGATCGAGCGAACGATGGCTTACATAGAGCACTGGTCCCCCTGAGAATACCAACACACGAATAAGCTCATGCCATTTCTCATAGTCCCATTTTTTCTTTGATATACCCTTACCTAAGTCAGTAATCTTTCCTTTTGGACCAGGGTCACAGAACATTTTATGAGTATGTTTGTGAAGTTTGACTGTACAAAATGTATGCATTGTTGATTTTGGGGTCTTGCTGTCATAAGATGCCAACCCCAGCGATTCTAAAATCCTCTTTTAAGTGTTCATGGCTCAATTCATCGCACATTAGTTACTTTCACGCCGTCTGTATCATAGGTTTTTAGTCACCAGATCACTCTTTTTAAAACCTTTTTCACCCTTTCATGGAGCAAAGTTTTTAGAGGATGCAGATTTTCACGGCGGCTCCTGACTAAATGTCGTCAGTCAAAGCGCGGTTCGGCTACTCCTTCAAGATTTTCAGTTGACGAACATATAAGACGAAACAGTATCCAAAGGAAATAGAGGGCTTACATTCATGCAAGAAATTCTGACTCACGTGGCCTTTGCTTTTCGATTCTATCATTTCTTTACTCTTATTATTATATTATTATATATTATATATTATATTATTATTATATTAATTGACTCCTGCGGACATCAGATACACATAAGCAGGCAATTTCTGTACCAAAAGAAGTACACAGCAGATGACGCAGGTAATTTAATATTGCCTTAAATCCTGAAGTATGATTTTGGATAAGAAAGAACTGTTAAGACATGATTCTAAATTTATATTATCCTCAAGGGCAGTCCTACAATGATTTGATCAAACTGGGATGCCCGCTTCTATATACGTAATGAGCTGCAATCTGCAGAAACTCGCAATCGATAAAATGTATACTCAGAAAGTAAAATCCACATTTGCTGATTTTCAGTACATTTCTATAGCCCTCGCCATGAACAGCCTGATCCTCTTGGAGCTTTGAAGCTGCGCTATACACCATAACTTGAAAGTTTGCATAGTGCGGATATAAATCAAATCGCACAGTCAACGTAGTGTGTTTTTGGGTGGAATGGAAAACTGGCGAACTGAGAGTCAGGCTTTAATGGCTCCTGCTTAACGTGGCCTCTCCAGCTTTCCCTCTATCTCTGTAATATGCAAGCCAGGTGTAGCGGCACGTCTAGGGACAATTCTTGCCACGCCAGCCACCAGTGTCCTCTGCCACCTCCAGGCTTTTGACTTGGCCTGGGTATGAAAAAAGTCTATGTGCAAGAGAACGAGAGAGTGTGGTTTATGCACCGTAAGTATGGTCTCACTACCATCTACTTGGCACATAATTCACTGTTCTGGTGCTACCATTGCCTGGGGCTCACTGTGAAACAAATCGAAACGAATGGGCTAACTGTTAACCGAGGACATACACAGGAAAATGCTCTCTTATAATAATTTCCTGACTACTGAATTGTCTTTTACATTTTCTGCCGTAAGCAGTTGCTTTAGATTTTAAATGTACTTTTAATTTTGAGATATTTTGGGCAGTGAGCCTACATTTATACAACACCGTATTCGCTTGTTTATTAGTAAGTATGAGCTTCAAGGAGTCGAAAATACGTGCAATGCAAGTATCGAATACTTTGCGCGTACGAAATATCGTGGGATTATTCCGCGTGATGTGTTGCGCCAAATCTTCGCCTAAGTAATCCCAGATCATATCTCTAAATTCCAATCAATTTCCACTTAGTTGAAGTAGATTAGTCAGTGGCCTCGGGGGTTGGACTGTACCCAACACTCCGCTAAATGATAAAATCAGTGTTCATGTTTTCGATGCATCACCTACAAGTATTAAATATGCTTAAGTGTGTATTGCGATCACGAAAATTTGCAAAGTTTCTGCGACGGGATTTGTCCTTTTCCCTGGAGGAGTCGTGATCTGCTCAGTTAGCTTAAAGACTGCTTTGAAGACTGTCTAGAATTGTTAAATCCGTGGCAGTGGTTTATCCTGCTTTCACGTACGCAAATCCACTACGGTGTAAACTTGAGCAGTAAAGTACCTGAAAGTCTGTTCGTATGAAAGCAACTGACCCCCATGAGCTCGGAATTTTGGAAGATGCCAAATTTGTCGCGCAGATCCTCCAAAGAACCCTTCTATCATAGAGACTTATCTTTTAAGACACTGAGCTTAAAGTCTGTCATTCGCGGGTGGAATGCGCATTGTCTGATGACGATGGGGATGGGGGTGTAAGTTCTGTCAGGAGTGCAAGAATGCACGCGAAAGGGGGTTGATAGAACCTCACAAAAGGTAGCGGTACGGCTAGGAGATGGGAAACATTGTGACTTTTTCTAGCTTTTTTGCAGTAATTAGCTATTAACGTTTTCACCATCAGCCATTTTTAAGTGAACAATGATGGGTAGTAAAAAATAGTGAACATCGAATTTGTCTGTGCTGGCACCCTGTTCCTGCTCTCTCCGTATAGGGTGGGATAAGTTGAAAACAGTAAATGGACATCGGCTGCTGAGCAGGTGTTTGATACAGTGACTTCTAAAATTTACGCAATTGCGTGCTTCTGGAATGGGTCCCTAATGTAAAGACTTGGATTTTTTTTCCATTATATTAGCAATAAATCAACATGGATATCACTTTTTTTAAAAATCACTTGCTCAAATCTTAACGCCTCTTCAATGCCATCGGCTTAGCAGACCCTTTCCGCCGTTTTTGGCAAATATTCCACTTAATCCTGTCTAAAGTGTCACGGTACGAAATCCCTGAAATGGATATATTGCCCGGACAAAGTCTCCTTACGATATGCACTACGCTAAAGACACACTGGACGTTTTTCTTAAAAGTTATGCGGTAGGTGGGAGTGATTCAGGGTGCTCTTCTGCTAGTGTAACTTTTATGGTTGCGCGCGACTAATTCAGAGAACGTAGTAAAGATGGAATATCAGTTTGTCCAGATGCAACCTGCAAATATAATATTCACGAATTTGCCGTAATTCATGTGGTAACGTTTCTTTCCATGAATATATATTCTGTAGATGCGGGCCAAGAGGCGAGCCTATAGATTTTGCAAAACACTGCTGAAAAGTTTGGATATTACCTTCCAAATAAAGCATCCTCTCTCTTTCCTGCATCGACCTGTCTGCATAGACTGTTGTCAAATAAAAAGTGCAAGTTAATATTACATCTTAATAGTAAATCGTTGAGTGCATTGACTACTATTCTTTTACCGATTCTATCGTACGATAACACGTATCGCTACCCATCAGGACCGGTTCCAGACGTTTCGCTCACTTGTTGTGAAGCAGAACATACAAACGAACGTGTGCCTTATAAAAACTCCTTAAAATATCGCTTTCAAAGAACCGTGTCAAACTCTTATGTTTTGTACAGGTATATATGTCGTATTTAATTTGCGTCATTAGCTAACGTCTAAACACAACAGATAGCATGCTAATTGAGAGGGAAACAACCAATATTTAGATGCCTGATCAGGCTAAGATATAAAATTATAGAACGAAAACTTTGTCAACATTAAAAACGGAAACGGTAGCAAATCTAAACGAAAACCAAATTGAAACATTGGTCAAACCAGAAAAAAATTGAACGAGGCGAAGAACACGAGTTGAGCAGAAGTTAATGACGTCATGAAATTTTGTGACCTCTGAATCAGCTGCAGACGGTCGTTGCCTATTAAGAAGAAAGCAATTGTCCAACTAAGTGTCAGCCTCGAAAGGTGATATGTAAAGGGAGTAGAAACAATAATTCATCGATGTGGTCGCATGAGGAGGGGGAGAGGAGGGTGGAGGTAATTGTCACTGCATGGCCGTTCATAAAAGCCCGTAGGACATGATTAAAAGAGGGGTAACAGGGGCAGGTGACAGGATAGCGGTCAGTTCTATCGGTGACGAGGGGGCGCAAGCGGGAATGCGTTTATCGATCGTTACCACGGCAATGGGATTTTCCAACTGCTTACAGAGCTCTGGCTTTCTTCTCCGTATTGCGCCGGCCTCCACAAAACGTAGGAGAAACCGCACGCCTCCTCCTCTCCCTTAGGTCCGACTGCTACCCCGTTCCCTGCCCCTGCCAGCCCCCCTTTTAATCATAACCTACAGGCTTTCATGAACTTCAATAGTGTGACAATTACGTCTCCCCAGTGAAAGCATTTCCGAATAGATAACTTATCAGGGAAAGTTTTTTTTGTGTGACCAAATATAATTTGATTGTCGGTCTCCCTTTTCTGGACCGCACAAGTACCTCCAACAACCATCGGCGGAACAAACGACACTAGGAAAGCAAGCCTAAGAAAAACGCTTTTGTATTTTTTTGTGGCAAATGAGCAGCACAAACCGAGCACATAAAAAATTGGAAGGTGTTTATTAACAGTTGATTAGCGTCCCTAGGCTGTGTGTGGAGTTATCTGACGGAAAGGAACGTTCTGATACATTTAGGTTTAAATGCGTAAAGAGTAAAATGTCCAGATATCTTATCATTTTCATAATTTCCCCAACAAGATGATGAAAAAGGGCCAAGGACATGGACCAAAGTATATGTAAACTGACGTTTCGGACACTTGCTCGGTTCTATCGTCAGAAAAGCGGGGTAATTCCTACTGTTTTCTAGGATTTTTCAGCCATACCGCTTGCCAAGTATTATATCTGTGCTTTCATGTCACCTTTTCGACTTTGTGTCTGCCGTAATTGTTGCTAACCCCGAGTACTAACTGGCCTGGTCCTCGTTGACCGACGGACTTATCAGTTGTTGGTGCACGCGGCTCGAGTCAGTTCGAACAAGGCCACCTGGACGACAAACCAAGCTTAAACTGGAATTATATATGAGGGCAAAGGAAAAAAGAGGACAAACTGGTCAGTTATCACGTGACCAGTGTGGAACAATACCTTAACGCCGCGCCCACGAGATTTACAGCAAATCATGTCGGCAGTAACAACTGATATGTCCGCCGGTTAACGAGAGGCAGACCAGTAATTCTGCTGATTTGGCAACAATTACGACAGGCTCAATCGGAAAAAATGTCACATGAGGCCATCAGTAGCCAATCTCACGGTCAGTTAGCAGCGATTAGGCAGGTCAAAATTCGTGCGTCGAACACAAAATAGTACCAGGCTGAAACAGTCTCAGCAAATAGGAAAAATCCCCATGTTACTCAGACGATCGACCCAGGCGAGTGTCCGAAGCGTCATTTTAAATATACATCGGTTCACGGCCTAGATCCTTCTTCTTCTTCATCTTATTTTGTACTGATTAAACGATACATAGGTATATGCTTCCGATTGCTTCAGTTTATTTAATGTATAAATATTCACCATTTACCGATGTGTCGACGTACAGCGTATTCTAATATCACATAATTATGCACTCCTGTCCCGAAAATCCAGCATGCCCAGTAAAACCTTGTTAAAATTCCAGGTAGGATTATATCGAGGGGTCATCTGGGGAAAGTGTGAAGCGCGCCCCGTGGGCTAACGTACAACTGATTTTCGGGGAGAGGATGGCGGGGCATGTCAAGAAACAGATTAGATTTCAATATTTTTGTTAAATAAAAAAGTTACGAGGGCAAGTTTGGTTGCCTACTCAAACCTTGTGAGAAGACACTGAAATGAGCTTTAATATCATCGCTAGCCCACCGCCCGACCAACGGTGAACGCGTGTATGGAGAGGGGTGTGCCCAAGCTTCGGGCAAGGTAACTGCGAGACATTTTCCAGTGGTATCGCCAACACCAACTAGGAAAAAGTTTAAAGAAGAACAAAGGTGGCGAGATTATGTGAATCACCCTACTTAAGCGATAATTCCCGTAGTTAGTTCAAAAGGGCAACTTTGTTTGCCAATTATAGCAATAATGGACTGGGGTTGCCTTCAAAGAACCATTCTGCAGTTCAATGCCATCAGCAAATCCCAGCTGGATCGATGGGTAGCGTGAAGAAACCAGGAAGATTATAGGTAATTAAAAAAACTGAAAATTTGTTAGCATTTGGTTATTATAGATTGGAAAATATACGACCCCATGACATAATCTCACCGAATTCCAATAAAAAATAAAGCAGCTTTTAACTTTCGAATTGGCGTCTTTAACTGCTGAGATTCCAATATCTGAATGCTAGTAATGCCAGAAAAACCAACGAAAATATGATTCAGTACAAGCAATTTAAAACAGAATGCTCAATAGCTGCATCAGGTCTTTTTATCGTCCATAATTTCAGATTCATGCTTGATTTCAATGGCAGAGCCAGGTTTAGGCAAGGATAGCGACTACAATGTTTAATTATGCAGGCCATATACCCCCCACCCTCCCTTAAATTTCGTGCTCAGGCATTCGTTCACTCGGTGCAATATTTGCACGATCGCTGCCTTCCGAGTGTCCCATCTTTACTCTGTGCTTGTACCAGCTTCGCTTAGTGACGTGCTAATCCCCTAACAGTTCGATACGTTGCCAATTACAGTGTTTGTTAAGGGTTTGGCAGATTTTCTTAATTTAGCTGACCTACTGTGCACGGCATGTCTCGTAGCTCAGTGATAGAGCGTTGGTTGCGCAAAGCCTTCCCTGCTCTGTGGTTTCGACTTTCGCCGAGACCGTGAGTTTTTTTACAATTGGGCCAACTAAATTGAGCAAATCTGCGAAAACCTTCTAACAATTAAATCAGCCTAGAAGTCATTCTGGTGAATTCAAGATGACTGCTTAGAAAATCTTGCCTGGGTAGTCAGCTTCCTGTGTTCAAAATGGGGGATTCCATGCAAGGCGTAAGTTGGACGGGAATAATCGATCCAAGGGTGATTAAATTCATGGCGCTTGGTGAGCTTAGTAGCCTTCCGTGCTGTGTGGGTTTGACTTTCGCTGACGCCGCGAGTTTTTTCACAAGTTGCTCAACTAAATTATCCTGTTCTCGTTGCTTGCCTGTCATTCGTCAAGTGTCCACTTACTCTGATTAGGCAGAGCTTCAGAACTGAACACAGGGAAGGTTGGGAATGTTGTCGTCAACGACGGACTGCCGGTCAAACAGCAGGAATAAAAAATAGGCAACACACCTCACTGCTATCCCTTTGCAGGAAGGATCCTGTAAAATGTCACTTTTGGCATCCACAAAAATTTTGAAGTCATATTATGCGCACCAAACAGCCAACTTTACATCAGAATATGAACAGACCGAATTGCTTCTCGACGTACTTAAGTGAAATGTCCGAGCAATATGTCTGTTTCGAGAGTATCGTACCGCGAACATTTAGAGGTAAAAAAGGAAGGCAAAAAAGATCTGCTCAACCAAAAGCATAGTAGAAGACCAAGAAGTTGCGACTGGTTTTCTTTGCACACCGACATTTCCTCTCCTCGTAGTTGCTGTCCATTTGGCTATCGGAGTTGTAAGTATGCTACCGAATCATTTGACGTGCACATGTTTCTCTCAACTATTACATGGCTACAGATATTCCTTAGAATGGCAGTACTCTTTTGAAGCAAAAGAAGGGGAATGATGGCTTCGGATAACGTTCTCAGTACTGGTCGGTTTGCCAAAGCCTGCAGAATTCTTAGACGTTCCGGTTTTCCTGCTTTTCGTTAAACGTTTTTTTATTCCATACCATAGTAATATTCAGGAAGTCAAGTTAGGCAATTAGACTTTTTCGATTAATTCATCATCAGGCAATATGGTAATTGAATAGAAGGTAGGATTAACGAAATTTTTAAGCTTACCAATCAGTAAAAAGGGGAAAAGGGGGAAGAGAGGTGTTAAAAGATCAGAGGGGTCAAATTCAAGTCTTAATTGGGGACCAGAGAAAGGGGTTGGGGGAGGAGAAGGTGTCCGACAATTAGTCCATGTCATATGTCGTTCACTTCTCGAGTTTTTTTTTGGGACGTGTTAGGTAGCAATATGTCATATTTTTGTGACGGCGTCGGCAGTCTGGGTAGTAATATTCTCCTCAATAAAGTGAACTTTACCTACCATTGCATAACCGTTTTAATTGCAGTATTTGGTATGTTGTCTATGCTTTAAGGCCTTGTCTCATATTTGAATAGCTGGGCTCTCCATTTTCTATCTACTATACAATATTTCCTATATTCGACTTGGCAGGCAACTTAAAGTTTTTCTTAACATAATCAAGGCAGTTTTGACATTTTAAAAAGGCTGTAATTCTTCACAGAATACGTCTTACCGAGAAATAACTTTGGAAGAAACAACGGATTTAGGCTTAAATGTATAATTGTGGCAACGTCTATGACAAGCACAAAGTATTCGTGCGGTAGGCTGTTCATACCTCCCAAAATGTGCCCTCCAAAACTGTAGAAAATAAACTTGATTTATTTCAGATTTCCAATTCCTGGGAGGTTGCTCTAGGTGGCCATCACAATTTTTTATGCTTTACATGGTGCAAATTAAGCTTCTTATTACATTTGAAATACATTGGCAAAGAAGGTGATGTGCAGGTATTTAAAAATTTTTGCAAATGAAAAAAAAATGGTAAAAAAAATTGATAAACTTGGATTCTCGTTGGATCTCACCCGTTTTAAACGCAGGTGAGAGAGAGGCAAAGTGCATGCTATCCGTTGTAGAACGTGCACGGAACTTTGAATGTGTAATTGTGGTAACTTTTATGACAAATACAAAGTACACGTGTGGTAAAGCGTTCGTACTTCCCAAAACGTGACCTCCCAAAATACAGAAAATTAATCTGACTTATTTCAGATTTTCAAATCCTTCGAGGTCTCTCTAGGTAGTTATTTTACAATTATCATGTTTTCATAAAATGTACATTAAGGCTCCAAGTGCGAAGTAAACGCATTGGGAAATTAAGGCGATTTGTAGGTTATTTGTAAGTGTCTATTAAACGAAAACTTGCTGAAAAAAGAATTAATTTGGGTTCTCGTCAGCGCCCGTAAAAGAAAGGCAAAATGCATGCCTTGCCGTGTGGAAAGCGTGCATTACTTTATGAATGTACTGGAAGTCGGTGAAAACTATTTATTCCACTTATTTAACTTATGAAATGCCATGCATTTAATGACACAATCACTGTTTCGCAACATCAATAACTCATGCTGTGGCCTCCAAAGACTTACAGCAGAAGAGGCATGAACGTTTCTAAAAGAAGACATTTTGCAATGTAAGGACCCTACCTGCTACTACTCTGACCGTATCTGATGACAAATCAACGACGAATCTTGAAACGTCACGCGAATAGAAGTATTTTCCCAGCGATTCAGTCATCTTATTCTCAAATTCGCGATTTTTCAATTACGATTGGGTTATTTAATTATACTTTTAGACCAACTCCATGTGCATATTCTTATGCACCTGCTCCTATGGAGAATGTTTTTTTGGACGCACGAGTCGACGACGTTAAAAAATACTTAAGGAACACCTCGCAGCATGTCTGGGGCAAGGTGAAGTCAGGAGCATAGACAGTGCTATTTCCATGCATACTGTGGATATTTTGTGGTCACCAATGGAGTCTTTCAAATGAATTATAAGATCCCACCAGACTACTACAAGTAACACCAACTGCAAAGGGTACCCTTAACAGATTGAAGAAACCGGTCATGTGTGTAAAAAAATGCCTACAAGCCCAGCGCCCGGCATAGCCAACGGTAGCTTAAGGGCATACCCTCCACCTGGACCAGCTTTACCAAAGCCTCACCACCACGTACCCAGCAGTTTCCGCACCACCCCAAAAGAATAAAACTGATGACATGTTTTAATCTTTGACAACGTTCCCATGTAAACCTACTGGCGAAAGCTTATTTAGGCTGGCTAGCTTTTCATCTGAGAATTCATCTTCTCTTTGGATTCCAGTTCTTTTCGTTGTAGTTCACTGCTTTTTCGTTTCCGTACTCACAATACTGCAGAACAACTGCATACATATTACTCAATCTCTTAATGGTCTGTCTGTTGTTTTTGATAATGACTTTTTAGCAAACGCAGGACAGCACCGAATGATCATTATATTATCCGTATATTTCAGGCAGACGTATTTGAGTTGCCTTTGAATTCTTTATCTGTACATGCGTGCTGTGGTTTCACAAAAATGCTATCTCAGCTCATTGGTGGTCCCAATGCACATGAGCCAATGAGATGAAACAGAGGAAAAAAAAGCGCACAGCAAAAAATATTTCCCTGGGCATTTTGAAAGAAAAAACGGTCACTCTTGGAGTGGGAAGGGATCAAACTAGGAAAGGAACATCGCAAACGTGCCCATTATCATCATCGAAGCGCGAAACATGTTGCCAAATATGCTGCAAGAGAGTGTGGTGAAGGTGGCATGGCTCGCCATGAGAAGTGTCTTAGGAGTATTGACCTGAGGATACTTTATCGAAAGTAAACGAAAGCTTGGTAAACTTGTCGTCAGAAAAACTAAATAATTAAATCAATGAGTTTAAAGTTTTATTGTTTTTACATTCTGGAAATGTCTAAGAGGTTTGCAGGTTTGCATATTTTGAGTTGACCCAATCGTGAAAAATAGTGGATGCATTCGGCGGAATTTGTACCGCAAAGTAGAGATGGCAGTAAAATTTAGAGTTAATGAAAACTGAATTAAAGTAAAATTGAATTCATGGCGCGAAGTGGGGCATGTGTAGCCGAAGTGGTTAGAACGTTGACTTCCGGTAAATACCTTCTGTTTGGGTTAAAATTCCACTGAGCGCGTCGAGTTTTTGTTTTCACAATTAGGCCAACACATGCATATATTAATATGACTGAAAATATCAGAGCCAGATAAACTATCCCGTTCCCCATCCCCCAAAGAAGGTGAAGAAGAAAACAAGGCACCTTCATGGACTACACTGTATCGGTGCTGACGTTTCGAGAACAAAAATGTCGCATAATCAAATTGCAAAAAAAGACGCATATGCTGAGGATATTTTCATGATGACCTGTGTACTATTTACTAATGTGAGCCACTATGAAAAGGTTACAGATAACCAGTGATCTCCGTCCAGTGCAAAATCTTCATTTGCAGAATACCAATTTTTTTCAGAGAACAAATCTGCATGATCACATTCTACCTCACCAGCATTATTCGGGGACAAAGCATTTTAATGTGCGCCTACGGTGCTTTCGTGGAAATCCTCAATTTGAATCCCTTCGCTGCAATATTGGAACATGTGCTAATACGTGAACCTTTTTAAAACAGTTTCAAATGAATTACAAGTGTTGGAACACGTTTTTTGTACAGCAGAAAATGCATGAAAAATTAAAAGCAAGTCTTGATATCTAGTTCAGTGCAACGAAAATCCTCTGATGGCTATCATTCTACCCTTCTGCTCAATTCCTCTGCATCACCATAATCTTTATTGCCATAACTGTCATCAACTAAATAGCGATCATCCACCCCTATATCCACATTTTCTATCAAATAAAGACTAACTGGCCCATAAATATAGCTCGTGATTGCAGGTCACTGCACCTCATTTTTGACTTAAATAGTTGACGTGCCATTAAGGGTATCACCCTAAGTACCCACATTTCAAATAAAAAACGAGATTTTTCAGAAAATATGAATGGCTTCTTAACGGCTTTGTGCTTAGGATTTTATAGTTATATTTTACAATATTTCGAAGATTTATGCAAAGCCTATGGTAATGAGCGTTTTCTGCATATAGAAGAAATTTCCATACTAGAAGTATCATAAAGGCTACTAACATCGTAAGTTGTAAGGAGCAAGGATAAACAATAATGGACTGCCTTGTTCTGATTTATTTGCCTTTGTCCGTCAGGTATATTTAAACGAAATCTGAGGCATCCAAACCTAAAAAAAACAATCGTGATTCTTGAACATACAAGTTGGTTAGAAATCTGACATTAGAAAAGGCCTGTGGTCTCGTTCATCAATAACTTGGATTGATTGCAGGACAGATGCCGCGTAATTCCTTCGTCTGGGAACTGCAAATTTAAAAATAAGATTTAACCTTACCTTTAAAAGATTCTGCTTTGCTGTCTTTTCTTTGATGTGATACTATGTCTCACCAAAGCCTAATCGTTTGCATTCTTACTATACTTTCCAAATCAACGCATCAAATGCTTCCTTGTGAACGTCAAAAAACACTTTGAAGGGTCGGTGAACGCTCACAATTTCCCTTATTTATGCAGCAAGCAGACAGACATGTAAATTGGAACACATATAAACAGTCGCCAAAAAGCGATTCCGGCGCAAAATTAGACGTTTTAAGCCAATGCTGTAGAATGCTGCTTTAAAGAATGCTCCTAAAGTGACAGTCAACACCAGTGTTTTAAAAAACACGTTACGCAATGTTGACGGTAGAAAAACATGCGCTTAGCCAAACCGTTTTCAAAGGAGGACCAAGGCCGCTTTCTTCCGCAGTCGCCATAGCAATAGCCTGCAATGCTCTTGCTGACTCATTTTTTGATAAAATAACACAAGTCGTTGAACTTTACGCAAACGTTTTGGCCGGACACTTGCCTTCAAGTCGGGTGTCTGCAGGTCCCATTTCGTTAAACAGCCTCATTTGCGCTTCTCAACTGGATAAGCTTAGATCAGTTACTTGAACAAAAACAAAAAAAGTAGCACAATTTCACCGAAAATGGACTGAGTTTTTTAAGATCAAATCATCCAGACTAAAAGCCAGGGGATAAAAACTTTCGTCACTTTGAGCATTTCTTAGTGGCCAGTATTTTTATTAAAATATACTCTTTTGCAACGGTTTGGTTCGATTTTAAACCAAAAAAATAATAAGAGAATTTAAAGTTTATGTGCATTCAACTTTTTTTAGCCATCGGAGATTAGGGAGACACCATGTTGACGCGCTTAAAATTAGAGATTTATTTTTGTATATGGTATGTATAAATTATTATCGATTTTCGAAGCCATTATAAATATAGATGTAATCTGCGTAAAATTTAAGCCATCCTCTCTTACTCAGATTCCCTAAATTTGGCTGACGAACTTCTACGTTTATTAACTTTTTCCAACGTTATGTCGCAATAAAATTTGACCAAAACTTTCAGTTTGCTGAACATAAACAATTCAATTTGACTGAAGATGAAAGAACTATCTTTTCTCTTTATAATATATTATTTTTTCCATAAGCGGATTAATTACACAATCGGTCGTACGCTAGCGAATTTAAAAAAAAACTGGCCATATGAATTGCCATTTTTTGAAATACTTATTCTTTTATCTGTTCAGTTTCAAAATAACACAAAAGGGGAGCGTAAAGTATAAAAAAACTATATTTATACACGATTTACATTCAATAAGACCTTCTTTGTCTTCAATTCGCGTTAACAATTTCAACATTTTGGCTTTGTGCAAGGACATACTGAACGCTATTTGTGCATTCAAACAAACACGCTTTTTTACTACATTTTGTGCAAGAAAACTTCAGAGGATAACTAAACATTAGTTTTAAAATGCAAGTCCGCAATGTTAATGCAAATAAATGTGATTAATTTAATGTGGCTTCACTTGAAGCTGAACAATTGTGGACAAAATGTTCCAGTTCTGAAGGGATATCTTCTGCACCTATTTTACTTAATTTGGAGTTCCTCCATCGTATAATCAAAATTAACGTGCAGTTTCGTTCTATCTTTCGTAATAGCATAAGAGTTTTCTTCCGTATGACACTACTCCCAATTTCCCATAAATTAATGGCCATTTCTCCTAATAAATGAAACTAAAATGACGATTTAACTTGTAAAGGCTTTCGCAGAATTCAATAAACTGAATGAATCAAAACAGTTAATAAATAAACGCTTAAGTTCCAAGTCAAATTTCACTATGAAAGTTGCATGGTTTTTGCCGTCGACTGTAGAACGTTGTCTTAATGACTCAAACACTTCGGATATATCCGTGTAAAAGCCTTGCTAAATATGACTTAAAGGAATGGCTATCTGGTGCAGAAGTGCTAAAAGCTCTTTCGGCAAAACGGCGAAAGTTATTTACGCAGAATTTTCCAACCCGTTTCTGCAAAAATATGCAAATTAAAATTCACGTGGTCACGCTCATACATAAAAAGGTCTTTTTGCAGTTTTCTACGGCTTGAGCTGCCGGGAATAAATTTTGCGCGGCAGAACTCAGCCGCTAAGCAAATTTGCTTTTTGTGCGATAAACGTCTGCATGGGGGTTACTTTTAATGACCATGAGAGGCAGGGGAGCGGCAGACCTCTGCAAACCACAAATTCTGTTAGATTAAAATCAAGAGGTACGAAGTGCACAAAAGCAAACTTGCAAGCAAGGCAAAAGTGCACACATTATTTTTGACTTTAAAATGTATGCGCCTACGTGGCATTCCACATTCTGAAAGTTCATCTCTGCCGCACTTAGCTCACATGTCCATTCTCAAATGCGTTTTTTCGCTTCTGTAATTTTGACAAAGTAACCATTAGAATGAAAGTGAATTAAACTGTTTAATTTGTATTTTTACTTCACTGCCTGTTCAACTTAAAACATCAGCATAATACCGAAAATGAGAAAACAAAATGTATGAAACGCTTTTAAAAGTTATGAGCATATTTCAGCTATGAAATAATGCTTGCATGCTGCTTCAGTACTAAATGGCATGGAACGTATATCAAAATGAACTCATACGCTGGAAAGAGTAACTTTTTTTGAACATATATTGGCGTTTGTTTGTAGTCCTATATCTGATATCTTTGTGCACATATTTTCATCAAATATTCATTTTTTCTTAATTATGGAGTATTGAGTGGCGCAGTGTCAATAATCGTAGTAAGTGTATGCTCTTAGAAGCACTGTATTAGTACATTATATTTATAAACACCGTTGAACTTAATCAATTCCATACATTTTCAAAAGTCGTATGATGAAGATTTCTTTTTTAAGAAGCTGTGCCAATAAGCCTACTGTTAGGCACAGTGGTTCGAGAAAATCTACGTCATGCTATGGGAAACACGAAACCTCTTGCGGGTTACATTTCGACTGCAAAACCTCCATTTGGGATGCCCGCACGCTATTTTGTATATTCTTTGGTTTTTTAATTGAGCCATATTTGTTTAACCATAATTTAAAGCAGAACATATGCATGTATCAGTAGAACAATTTTAAGCCAAAATGCTGACTCTTTCAATGGAAATTTCAACTTAAAGTCACTTTTTGAAGAAAAAATGAGAGAATATCTGTAAATAAAGCATGCGGTCATTTAACTCTACAGGCTACAATATAGAATTACTGAGAGTATGTGCTTACGTCGTGTCAATCACTTAACCTTTTTTTCTAATTTTTAATCTTCATACAGAAATAGAGCCTTCTGCATGAATTGCGCTGCACAAAGTGTCGGAGGTCATGGAAATGATCACGCTATTAGTATGAGGCGGAACTGCGATGCTATTGCACAGCAATTTTTATCGAGACAACTTCATGCGTATGCTTAAGTCATGCAACGTTCTCAATCGGTGAACAGGTTTCTTAAAATTTTTTTTAACTATTTCATTAAGCTTTTCGGTTATTTCCCAAAGTTATTCGACGTCGGCTAGCAAGAAGAATAACTGTCTTACAGTGGACATCAATGTTAATGCAGATTTTTGCGCCTTCGTGCTTCGAAATGAAAAAAAATGCTGGATAATTGAGTTTTCATCAAATTGTCTGCGAACTTAATACTGTTTGTCATGTGCTGGTAGGCAGGTTAGATTGACCAGGTCAGTGTGGACAGAGAGGCGCCATCGGTTATAGCCCAAGACTACAGATGCAAGGTAAGAAGAATTAGACTCGGTCGCGATTGAGAGGGATTGGTGATTAAAGTTATATTTCCGAGTTATTAATAATATTTTCTCCTTAAAACTCATGTTTCGCTCTCCGAAATGCATTTTTTGTTTTCTGGCGTTTCGAACAGCCGAGACGGTTGTCCTTTGTTGAAGCGTATACTGAATTTATCGATCAGTAAATTTAATATTGTGGATGCATGTGTTGGCTGATCGATCATTTTCCGCTCGCTGCTTGGTCCTCCCTGTGAATTTCGAAAACTTGATGGCATTTAGTGTTCTGCTTCGTCCCCACGGTAGACGATGTCGGTAATCCTGCTCCGTGTTTTGGTGGTTTCGTCTTTGTCTGCAAACCCTGATTTCGGTTTGACCCTGTCATGTCCTTTATTTGCAAAATGGGGTAGGACTTTTTAGGCTACGGGCAGGTCCAGATGCTTCTAAACGGGACAGGACAGGGCGAAACCGAACTTGGGATTTGCAAACAAAGAGGGCCCGTGACTAAACTACCGCAAAAGGGAGCAGGATTTTCAGCATCCCTTGACATGGGGACAGATCAAAAGGTACAGCCGGCCCAGCTGTCCGAAACTTCAGCACACCCACAAATTTATTCTGGTAAGCAAAAACGAACGCTTATTCTCATTCCTGAATTCTGACTATTTGAGAAAAGTTTGAGAATATTTGTGAGTATTTTCTTCTTTTATCAATGAACTTTTGGAGGGCTAGCCTTTTCCTGTATTGCGTGACTAACAAAGGCGAGTGAATAAGTTTTGGGAAGCTATTCATTTTTCTGGAAAATTATCCATGCATATTCGTACGAGTAGATTTTTGCAATGCATTTCTAGACGCATCGGGTGTGTGTTCCACATACAAACTTCCCACATTTAGCTTTACTCAAAGTATTCTCCATTCATTATTCCATGTTTAACTTAGCTGCCTGGTAGCACAGTTGCGTTGAAAAAGTCTTGCTTGCCAGTTATGGCCTAAATAAAGTAGAAACTATACAGTTGACATGCTATCGCATGCAATTTTGACAGATAGCTGTAAATGCTTCCAGCTAAATATGGCTATTAAGAAGAGGCTCTTAAAACCATTTCACGTCGTACAATGCCCCAAAATAGCAATCACACCAGGATGTTTAGTTTTTGCATGCATGCCATTTGGGCAGCATACAACTTCTATCAAGAAAAAAATGTTTTTCCTGATTAAACAGTAAAGTTACCCCTCCTATCTATGTAATAACTCACGTCGTTTTCATATTTTCGGCCTATTTACCAACACTCAGATAGTTTTGTAGCTTTTTGGACATTTTTACATAGAAGTGCTGTTTACATTTCGCTGCTAGTTTGGCAACCGCAAACTTTGCATTTTCTCTTTACATAGGATCTTATAGTAGCATAAATGTCCCAGCCATCCTTACTATCAAGCACCATAACACGACAGATGCAATGCTGTTGAAACAGAGACTTAGCAGGCTTATAATTACAGGCTGTTCGTAGACGAAAAAATATGTTTTATTGAGAAGAAAATTGAAACAAAGACGCACAGTATAGTTTTGCATAGATGCTGCAATCCTGAAACTTTGCAGAAAAAGGATAATGCCTAAATAGGGCGAATATTGCAGATGGCTGAACTGGGGAACATTCTAGAGCAAGCTTCTTGGGCAGAATGTACTCAAAAGTGGTTGCGTTGCATTATGCTCCCTATCACAAGCTTCTCCCTTCATCAACTTATAAAGAAAGTTAGCTTTTATTATGTAATTATTCAAACAAAATAATTTCACTGTTTACATAATGATCTGTGTTGTTTTAGAAAGACATTACTAGCAATTACCTTCCAGGCCTCTGTGTCATCTTAACCTATCTAGCATCGTGGTATTGCAGCCGAGTTGCACCACATTCCATTTGCTGTAATCTAGGCCACTAAGGAGACCCCTGGGCCGAAAAAGAATGCATCACGGCGCTGCTTCCACTCCTAATAGCAACCGATGTTATTATCGCTTTAATTCGTTTCCGCTTCCAGAAAACGCGTTTATTATTGAAGATTTCATAATTTGCGAAAAAAATCTTCCAAAAAAGTGACATAAGACAACATTGAAATCAAATCGATCGTCCTAAAATCAGACCAAAGTTTTGAGATCAAATAAACTGAATAATTAATAATTGTGGTTGCAGTCTGCGTCCAAAATCTCAGCTTGTAATCACGCAATCGACTGCATAGAGTATAATAATAACTGAACTGAACTTTCACTATACCTTGTTCATTTGAGTTGATGCAATTACTAGAAAACTCGGGGTGTTTTGTGGGATTTGAATCAGCGCATCCGAGAAGGCCTTTGCCGGCGGCCAATGCTCATCCACTAAGCTACAAACGTCCCGCCTCGCGTCTCACGTTTATAGCTTAGCGGTTGGAGCACTGGCCTCCAGCAAATGCCTCATATGATGCGCGAGTTTAAATCCCGCCATAGGCCACGAGTTTTTCACTATTGGGTCAACTCAAATTAAACAAATCTGCCAAATTTCCTAATATATTTTAAAGAATTGAGGCAAATGTTTACATCTCAGGTACGTGTGTAGGTAGAGAAAGCGTTGCAATCACCAGAATCAACGTTTTAATTGTCTGAGCTTTTGGGTTCCCTCTAGAGTCCATCGCCAGAGATAAAAGGCGTACATGAAACACAAGCAACAGTTATAAGACGTAGGGACCAATCAATCGTTTTGAATGGAGGGGAAAGGTGAAGGGGGAGAGGAAGCAGTCAACCAATAGTGCATCGTGTCAGAGATGCCAGCGCAGCGCGATATATGCTGGCGCCAGATCGATTAATCGATTGACTGAGTTCTCATCCAAGCCCTGGCTTCAATTAATTCACGGCCTGTTTTGTTGCCAGCGTGTGCAATTACCCTCCCAGCTGCAAAATAAAACTCGTGACCGGTCTCGCAGGTATGGGCGGTCACTTCCGATGATGCGTCACCCCGTTGAACCACCTGCTTATGTTCGCGTATGCGCGAACCAAGCTTACGGCCTGTCTGTCCTGTGTAGTTCCGGGGACAATTCTGACACGGTTGACACGGATGACTGTTCCCTCTCCCTGCCCCCTTCCCCTTCCCCTCGTAACGGTTGATTGGTCCCTGTATCCTATAATTCTTTTTTGTCTTTTATGTACGCCTTTTATCTCTGACGATGGACTCTAGAAGGAACCAGAAAGCTCAGACAAGTAAAAATATGATTCCGCTGATCTAAATGCCTTAACTACCTACACACGTACCTAAGGTGCGAAAATTTGCATTAATTTATGAGAATTTTGGACTTGAAGCGCTTCGCTTAGCTCGTAGCTGGGAGATATTTTTTACACGAGAGGCAGCAAAGTACGAGCATCTATTTTTTTGCACCAATGCCTAAAGTAGAGACTGACGCCTTAATGCATGAGGTATAAGTCTTCCATTAACATGAATATGGGCCGAGAACTTGCGAAGAGATTTACTAAGCAGATGACGAGAGCCCTGATCGATGACTGCCACCGGCGTCTTAACAAATGCAAAGCTATGATTGTGCAAAAGAAAAGAAAGTGTGCGCGTGTTCTCGGTGATCCAATAACTGAATTCCTTGCTCAAACAAACGCTGCACTGGCACATTTCAGACAAACCAAGAAGCAAATAATCCTGGATCCGAAGCGAAATAAGCTACCGACACGAAAAGCTCAAACTTGAAACGTAACCTCTCCTCTAAGCATCTAATGGAACAATAATTTCGAGTGCTCGAGCATATAGCTTGTTTTAACACCGCCGATTCTGACCGTATCGATTTCATTGCAGCACTAGAAGCCATGCTTTTGAAGACTCAAACAACAAACGACGAGAAAAAGACCATTCGACAAAGCGTTACCTCCTTGCTGATGACACACCGTCCAGCCCAATCAGTTTCGAAGAGTGAGTCACAAGCTATTAAAGAACTACGCATGGATGAGCATATCATCATTCTGCCAGTGGATAAGGGACGATCAATCGCCGTGATGAACCGTGAAGACTACAATGCGAAAGCCAACAGTCTATCAGATGACACAGATTTATACAGACCAGCAAACAACTCAGAAGCAAAGGCAGTAGCAAATCGGTTATATAAATTACTTGGCAAATTCAAATGCCGAAGGTGACCACTGAGAACGATCAGCGCCTAATGAAACCATTAGATAATGCCCTGGCTCACTTCAATAGCCTGCCAAAGGTGCATAAACCGAACGTTTCATTGAGGCCTATTGTTGACCTTAAAGGCACCCCCACCTATTTTTTGGCAAAAAAGTTGGATTAAAAACTAAAATTTCGCCTAGAAAACTCTGATGCTTAAATTGGTTCAGCCTCCCAATTCCTGGCAGACCTCCATGGCCGAATGATTCAATCGGACGAAATGATGGTTTCCTTTGACGTGACATAATTATTCACATCTATTCCACCGGATTTGGCACGAGACGTCTTACACAGGAAACTTAACGAGCTGTACGACGAGACCCAAAGTTCGCTCAAAATTGAACACCTCATGATGCTGTTCGCATTCTGCCAAAAACATGCTTCACAATTGCAGCAGACACATATGAGAAGATCAAATAAACTCCATTGGGCTCTCCAATGTCAGGTTTAAAAGCAGAATTGGTCCTAAAGATCTAGAAAAGATTGCTTTCAGCCAACAGCCACCGGTCTTTTGGCACCGTTACGTTGACGACACGTTTGTTATCGGCAAAAGGAACATACTGCAGAATTTCTATGAACTCCACTCATCTCCCCAGATATACATTTCACGAGTAAAGAAAAAGGAATCAGAAGCTACCCTTTCTTGATGTACTTGTCATGTGAACTTTTGACGGCAAAGTCGAAACAACGGTCTACAGGAAGGCGATGAACACAACACAGCTTCTCAATTTGCACAGCAACTATTCGATGTCTCACAAAAAACCTGCCTAAAAACACTCCTTAAGAGAATCCAGACTCAGTGCAGTAATCCGGAAGAAAAGGCACGTGAGACCCGACATTTCCATAACCGGTTTAGGTGGAATGACTATCCGAAGGCTTTTATAAGCCGATGTCTAGGTGCTCGCCCTCCGAGGACTCAACCAGGACCAACCCGTGCAAAATGGCATGCGCTATCATACATAAGGACTTATCGGAAGCGACCGAACGCATTGCTGCGACACTAGGCGTCGAAATTGTATACTATCCTAAGGCTACTATGCACAGCCGAATTATGTGAATTAAATACCGTTTATATCCTAGTGGAAAGTCAGGAGTCGTTTACCGCATACCATGTCAAAATTGTCCCTGAAACTACACAGGACAGACAGGCCGTAAGCTTGGTTCGCGCACACGCAAACATAAGCAGCCGGTACAACGGGGTGACGCATCATCGCAAGTGGCCACCCGTTCCTACGATACCGGTCAAGAGTTTAATTTCGCAGCTGCGAGGGTAATCGCACACGCTGGCTACAAGACAGGCCGCGAATTAATTAAAGCCAGGGCTTGGATGAGAACTCAGTAAATCGATTTATCGATCTGGCGCCAGCGTACATCGCGCTACGCAGGCATTTTCAGAATTATGGCTCTATCAGTTGACTGTCGTCTCTCCCCCTCCCTCTTTTTTCTCACCTCATAACGGTTGATTGGTCCCTGTGTCCTATAACTGTTGCTTGTCTTTCATGTACGCCTTTTATCTCTGTAGATGGACTCTAGAAGGAGCTGGAAAGCTCAGACAAGTAAAACTATGATTCCAATGATCGCAACGCCTTTGCTTTATTTTTCAGTTTTCTGCAAAAACATTTAACGGCAATTATATTGTTTCCGTTGATAAGAGATAAATAATGAGACAGTATTTAGCAAGTAGAACTTCCACCTCAACCGAAATATTCAAATCTTATTCAAAATTTGCGACTCTTCTACCGGCATTTCAACTCTTTTACACTATGCCTTTGTGTTTTTATGGTTGGATAAATCCGAATAAACCAAATATAAGCACTCTAGTCAGACTTTTACTTTATCAAAATCGCGGTAAATATGATCTTGCTGAAAGTCAGAAATGCAAAAACCTGCGACATTTTCTCACCGTTAATATTAAGTTTTCTATATTTTCGTAAGATTCTGTTCATTTTTTAGTGAAAAAAGGCCGTTTACTATATTTCGAGATACAACCAGTGGTTGTACGTAAAATAAAATGTCAAACCACCGCTTCCCGTAAATGAACAGTAGGCAGTGTTAGCGTGACATTAGAATTGCATCGTTGCAACCGTTACTGACGCTTATAAGTGTGAACAGATTGAAACGAATACATCCTGTCATCCATGATTGTTAGTTGTACTCAGAGAAACCGGTTTGACAGAAACAGTCAATTAGATTTCATAGTGGATCGCTATCAGACGCATATCGGCGATCCTAAGAGCCGTTAGTCAATATGTTTACTCAAGACGTTGAGCTTCGTAGGCACAAATATAATATTTAAATATGTTATGTCATATTATTAATATTTCCGTAGAAATAACAAGATTGTTTTCTATTACTGGATGCAGCAGTTTCATGACATCCCCGCATGAAAGAACTTTTTAAAATTAAATTTTATTTTTTACGGCTGTCGACGAAAATCTGATATTAATTTAACTCAGCTGAATGGCACGGCTGCAAAACCTTCCATATACGCACATTTCTTAAAAAATCCGACTGCCATTTTGTGGGAGGTTGCATAATCTGCAAAAAACTTCAGCTACCCGCAGTCGCTTAGGTATCTTTATCAAGCCTCCATGTTTACGCCTGAAGAATCTCTGTTGTTTTCCTTTCTGAGGAAAAGAAGTCACCAGCGTTAATAGGAAGTATACCGTTCGCTCGAACAGTTGTTCTGAAAAAAAGACTTGATGTGAGTATAATTGCTAAAATGTTAATTGGACTAGGTGTGATAGAATTAGAGTTTTTAATGCTGATTTACGCGTCGGAAACAATTTTTTCTGTTTACTCGACCATTCTGCTTGAGTTCGTTGATGATCGTTCACCGATAGTTACCGCAAATCACTTGTCTCGCTCTGCCTTGTATCTCATCTCTCAGCCCGTGACAGCAGCCGTAGCGACTAGTAGTCCTAGACAGGTAGTAATGCCGGCAAATACAGGGGTGACTGGAAAGGGCATTTGTGAGTTATTAGCTATCATCAGTAAGTCCTACCCAAGTCCGATTGTTGCAGCATCTGAGATTATGCATGCATATATTAAAATAATGGCATTGCAAGAAAAGTAATTGGAAAAAAGTAAGGTTCTCAGCTGTTAGCATTTCGTTAATGTGCATACCAGTAGGTAGCAGCACAATGACTACAATTGTATTCCAGGGAACATTCCCCAAGGAATGTAGAAATGTGTGAGGCTGGCGTGTACGTGTAATCTTCTGTTTTTCCTGACAGGTCCTTATATTGTGACCCAATGCATATCGGAACGAGCATGTTTGCGAAGTTGACCGGCAAACACGATTCCAGCCCAATTAATAGTTTTTATCGTTTCACCCCAGACAACTGAGCGGTCATTCGATGCAACAGTATAGGAATAAATGACACTCAATGTCCAAAGACTCTCACTTAAAATCCGCGGCTGGTTGACGATGGCCGATTAGTCAGAAACGATCACTTAATTCTCTCTTGCGTTTATACACTCCCCGTCTTCAACGTAATATGCATTAGTTATGTTCTATTGTAAGATATCAATCGACATTTTGAAACTTATATTGATTTGAAAGCATACGGAATACAACTTGAAATACAGGTTAATACAGAGCCTAAACTTAAGGCATTTGGTTGCATTAAGGTTCCTTTTTTTCTGCTTCTTGTCTGTTGTTCAAGAAGAATGTTCTGTCAAAAACAACCTGAGGATTGTATAGTTTCGTGTATGATTTTCAAGCATGCATAACACACTTTTCTTCTATACATTCGATTATAATCATATCTTTTACAAATATTTACTTACTGTGGGGTATCTTTCGGGTTGAACTACTAATAAAATAGTCGAAGTGCGTTAAATATTGCCGCGTTAAACGTCCTGGCTTAAAATTTATTAATAGTTGTTGTTAATAGCACTACACTCTATGTTAGCTGGACATTTTAACCAGCAACATACTGCATAATAGCCGGAGTAAATTTTAAAATAGGCATCCCAAGAAACATAATTGCATAAAAAGATTATTTGAGAACCGTAAACGACCGTTATTGTAAACTTTCGACGCTGTCTCAGTAGGTCGTCGCTGGACGCGTGGTAAATGTTTTAAGACGTCCGAAGATGACCTAGTGTGCCAGCGTCGACAATTTACAATACAGTTCGTTCACATTTGCCAAAGGGTCCTTTTTATTAAATTTTTGTTGTGTATGCAGTATAAGTAGCCGCATATTTAAGGAAAAGGTAGGTGGCACACCTTGGTATACAATCGTAAGATCTTTAGTACACAGAAAGTATGCACTTTTCACTTTTTAAATCTTGAATGCAGGTCGAAACGTTCATTGGTTATAAGACTTACAAATCTCTTTTTTTACTATAACGTTTCACGAAGAGGTACTTTTCTCTCAAACGGATAAACGACAGAATACTTTGATACAGATCTTCTACAAATATATTTGGACTACCGAGCATTTGAAAACTAATTAAAAATATACACATTATAGCCATTTTACAGCGTGACTTTGGTTAAACCGGTCAAAAAAGCCTGGTACACAGTAGACATCCTGATAAAACCGAAGTTTCTGGGAAGGAAGACGACATTTAAGTCATCGCTTCTTCATGTGATTGTACATCAGTCGTACGATAACAGTCGGCAGGACTGTTTCGAGGATTTCTGGCGCGGCACTTTTTGCACAATGAACTCTTGTAAAAGTATTCTCATGTTTTAACGTCAGAACTGCAACGCGATATCGGCCACTTCCTACCAGTACAATTGATTTACCTCACGCTGTCTCAAAATATTTTACATCAAATAAAAACATTTTTTTCTTTCTCATGACTTTGTTTTGCCGGATGTCCAATAATACGCTCGCGCCAAAGGCAAAATATTCCCCCGTGACTCAGCCGCATCATTATTAAATTTTCTAGTGCTCAGTCCGCAATGGCGCAAACCTTTCTGCCCGATGATGAAGGGGTAAGCTGTGGCGAATCATTCAACTGAGGACAAATTTGTGTCAAATTTTCCTTATAGGCAGACTCCGTTATGTCTGCTAGCTCACTTCTCACCCCCTTTTGTCAATTTGTCATGAGGCACTTGCGATGTCACATGAGGTTTTAGCTAATCAGTAATTGGCTTGAGAGTTTTCGGTGGGCTCTGTGAAGTTTTTAATATATATCTGCATTGTCTATGCTTAACTGGCCTTGCTTATTAGCATAAATTAGAAATGTAGGAGAATTTAATCAAAAAACTGTATCACAGTGTTTCTCAGACAATGTAAATTATTCAACTGAATGTCAGACCTCTGAATAAGTATGACGCTTTCAAATAACATCTGCACTAGGGATTAATCCAGAAGCAATAATATGGAAATTGGCAGAAGGAAATTACCAGCAAAGACATGGGACACTAGGAAGGCCTTTTCTGCCTTATTAAGCGTCATCGGCTAGTGATACCATACCCCAATGTGGCCATTGCTACCACACCAAAAGTTGAATTTGCGATATCCTTCGTCAGGGCGAACGTCCTAACGGATGAGCTACGAGCTCACAACTGTTGCAACATCTTCAAACTTATCTCTAATTCGAGTGATAGTAACTCCCATTGAAGGCTTATTTTAAATTGCCTCCTTAACTGTCTTTGCACTTAAATTGCATTTTTAAACGTCCAGAAGCATTTTAGAATAAAAAATGTTTTCTTCGAAGTTTATTTTCACTGTTATTACTCTTTTCGTGGATCGAATATACGAAATAAACACAAACAGTCAAGTTATCGGCTATTTAAAATTATTTAAAATGTAGTCAAAATGCAATGAAAAAACAAAACAATGATAGTTGCAAATATTCTTCCCTTTTTCTAAATAATGAAATCATAATATAGACCAACTTTAAAATTATCAAATACACATATACTTTTTGGGACACATTGTATTTATTGGTATTGTATCATGCATCATATGCGTATCTTTTAAAAGTGTAAGCTCCTTGGTAGCAAGTCAATATAACACAGTGCTTGAAGCGTCTCATCCTTAATATACACGAACGATTTCTATCTGCGCTTAAGAATTTTAAATATAGTGAAGTATATCGCGATCAAAAATTAATTTCTAAAGAAATTTAAATTTAGAATTCAGTTAATGGCAAACAATTTTTTCAGCAACTTTTCATCAGACCAAACGTTTGCAAGGGAAATTAACGCTCAGCATAACAATTTAATGTTGAATAGGCAAAAAATCAATAACTATCTAACACGGGTGCTGCTTAGCTAACGCGGACTATGTCAGTTTGCGCATGTAGGCCATGTCAGACCGTTGTTAGGGGCAAATCCTATCGCCACCTGTTGTCGGTTAAGACCATGGAAATAATAGAGCTTGCGCCAGAATCTTCTGACAACGTAGCACTGGATTTGCTAGCCTTATAGCTACTGCTTCGGCTGTTGCAAGCATGTGTTGGCGTAGGCCTTTAGAAAAATGAGATGGTGTCCTGTAGACCACCTAAAAGGCTTAGTTAGTATCGACTCGATGGTTTGTATCGACAAGATGTGCGAGAATAGCACTTGAAATCGATCAAGTTTCACTTTTAATTAGCCAGGTCTGTATGTGCTAACGTAGCTTCTTTTCCAGACGCCTTGTTGTACGGCCGATGTATGCCGCTCTACAGGAACAAGTAAAAGAGTAAATACACATTGTTGTGACCTGCAAAGGGAGTCGGTCTTTACCTCCCAATCGTAGGAGAGGAGAGTTCTTTTCTGTGCACATTTTATAATGCGAATGCCAAAGCGTACCCTGATGCTAGACTTGAAGAACACTCTTATACATAGTAATAATTGAACTGGGAAAATTCTACAGTGGATTATGGTTTCAAAAAAATGGGTAAAATTGAGTGATGAACCCAGAAGTTGTACACGTTTCCTGAAGTTATCCAATCGAGGGAAAATGTTGCATCGCAGCTTCTTGGATTATTGAATACCCGCATACAGACGATCGTTTCACTAGTCAATGGCGCGATTAAATTTAGGAAGGTTTTCGAAGTGGGGTCTTCAAAAGGTCCTTATTATTATAGCGACTTATTAAACGTTTTAAGTAGGTTGAATTACACATAATCTTCAAGTTTTCTACACCCCATTCCTTGAGCCAGCATGAACTTGATGGTGACATTGAATTGCAGAGTGGTCCTCCGAAGGTCACCGCAGTATACCAAGCGAACTTAGCCTTTTAGATCAATCCAGGAAGGTAACTGCTTACTTAAACATTTTAAGTAGTGTGATTTCCACTGTCTGCCCACTTTTGAACATCGTTAAATCTTTTTCTAGTTGGTGTTGGTGATTCCACTAGAAATTTATTTCGGCGACCTCACTCGAGGTAAGGGCACCTCCTCCTCTGCATACACGCGTTTGCCGTTGGTCGGGCGAGGGGTTAGCGATGTTTGAAAGCTCATTTCAGTGTCCTCTTCCAAGGTTCGAGTACGCTACCCAACTTGCGCCAGTATTTTTTTTATTTTACGGAAATATCCAATCTCATTTATTCCCTGAAATGCCCCGCCCGTCCTCTTCCCTACGATCGGGTGCACGTGAGCCTGACGGGCGCGTTTCACACGTCGTGCTATCCTTGTTGAAGAACGGGAGCTATTAGGTTAGCTCTTTTTTCTTAATACACAGTTGGATGTCACTCTTTTTCCCCTGATTTTGGTGAAAAAATTTAACTTGAGTACCTTTGTGCGCTTTTTCCTCTGCCGGTCCTGTAACATCACCAAGCAAATCCCCTCTCGTCAATTTTTCTGCATTGATTTAAAGTTTTTGCGAACCACATGCCAACTACTGGTAGAAGAGACACGTTTACCCTTTAGTAAATTGAATTACCACTGGTAGCCTTGAAAATGAGAATCGCGTTAAGAGTTTCGAAGATTTGGGGGACACAACCATGTAAATGTACTTTCGGAGAAAAAACCATACCCAGACGTCTCGTCATTTGTCTAAATTGATCGTGTTTAGGGTATTAAAGTTGACTGACGGAATACCACGAAGAAAGATGAGGCTGAGGAGCCGTGATTCGCAAAGGCACAACTGCTTTTAGACTTTGGTCTGACAGAGAATGCAGAGAATGTGCCCATCCTCGTAGTTGAAATGTAACCCTGGCTATCTACCGATCCTTATAAAAAGCAATTAATTAAATTTGAGCATAAGGTATGCAAAATATGTATCCTTGTAAAGTCAGCAAGGCTCCGGAGTCTGTCACCAAAATTAAAAAGCATTGGATGAAGTCAGTTACTCTTTGGCCACAGAACATGAAATTACTTTACTTCAGCTTAGCGGAGACGGCTAATGGTAAAGTCATGAGGGTGATAAAAAATATATTGGAAAGTACCCACACAGCAGATTTATAATTAAGGAACGCATGGTTACAACTGTTGATGCAAATGCCGGGGTGCGCCAATCATTAGCAAGGGTGCCGTACGTAAACCAGATAAACTGGTAATTGAGCGGAGGACGCCGATGTTACTTGAATGCTGTCAAAAATGATAACTTATAACCTACGGACACGTTCCGTTGATTTTTAATGTCCTCATCAATGCAAATATGCTTTATAGAGAACAGGCACAGCAATTACTATCTCATGCTCGATCAAGTATTTATTCAAATATCAACGTATCTCTACCGCTTTTAGTTTTTTTTAAACACCCAATGCGATCCATATTATTTGCAAAAAATGTATCCAATTTATGAAGTATTTCTTAACAACATGCATAAATATACTCCACTGGAATTTTACTAATTTTGTGCGAAGGCAAACAGTGGATTGTGTTTAAAAGTACTCAGGAAATAAAAACAGTGCAATATAAAAGAATTTAAGCAATTAAAAATTAAATCAAAATATGCGAACTAATCTTAGGAAAGTCTTAAATTACAGGCATCTGGTAATATTAAAACAAATTGCCTGCATATCTTTAATGAGGTCCTGGAAAGGCACCGGACGAAATCGCCTGATATAATTTTAATTTTTTCTAAATGCCGTTTATGAAGGCACCAATATGCGTGCATTTTGAGACCACGTTTACCTGACTTCAGACTACCAGCTACTTACAGTTGATGTCATACCGTGAGAAATGCTAATCTAAATTACAAAATATTTTTTTGCTTTAAAAAGTAAAATTTATTGGGATTTATTATCAATTATCCGGCGACATGCATCTAAGATAATCAAGCTGGGTAAGGAATAGACCTTTTGCTATGAACTTCTTTTCCGATCACCTGCGAAAACGTCATTATGAAAATAAATAACTTTTTTTGGTAAAAAAGCCATACGAGATTTCCATGCCATTATGAACTTTATATTTTCGAAAGGAATGAATGTATTATGGTTTTTCTTTTCAATTTAATAGAAACGTACGTTTTCTTACTATTTCTGCATCGTTTCGACTTTTACAACAAATCCTTTTAAATAAGACAGGTAAAAGAGAATTTACCGAAATACAGTTTTTTCCGATATTATTTTTAATGAATATGGCAACGTATTTGATATACAGGAATGCCTCAAAACAGCAAGCCACATTGTCGAGATTAAATCTTGTCCACTGTGGAGTTGTGAGAATAAAATTTCTAAGATGAGTAAAACAATTTTCATAAAAGTTAGATATTTGGCCGAAAAATTTCTGCGCATATTAACTTTTTCCAACGTAATATCACAATAAAATTTGAGAATTTTTAAAATTGTTTTAAGTTTCCTGAAAATAAACGATTCAATTGGACTGAAGATTAAAGAACTTTCTTTTCTCTTAATAATGGATTATTTTTCACATGATTGGATCAATTCCACTTTCTAAAATGCTTATGCGAATTCAAAAAAACGGGTTATAAAAATTGCCATTTTTTTAAAAACTTATTATTCTTTGGTCTGTTTCGTTTCTGAAAAATGCAAAATGTGAACGTAAAGTAAACAAAAAACTATATGTCTACACTTCTTTCATTCAATAAGGCCTTTTATGTCTTAAATTCGCGTAAGCATGTTAAACGTTTTGTTTTTGTGCAAGGACAAAAATGCGCATCATTTATGCATTAAAACAAACACTTCTGTTACTGCATTTTTTGCACAAATTCTTCACAGGATTGCTGAACATGATTTTTAAAATATGCATTTGCAATGTTACTGGAAATAAATGTGATTCCTTTAACCCAGCTTCACTTGAATCTGAACGATTTTCGACAAACTTTTCTTATTCGGGAAGGGATATCTTTTATACCTATTTTACTTATTATGCAATTCCTTCATAGTATAATCAACATAAACGTGCAGTTTTTTTCTCACTTTCGCAAAAGCATAATAAATTCCTTCGATATGCGGCTACTTTAATCTCTCAAATATTAATGGCCATTCTTCGTTATAAACCTAACTAAAATGACGATTTCACTAACTAAAAGGCTTTCTCAGAATTCAGTTAACTGAATGAATCAAAACAGGGTTTCTAAATATACGCTAAAGTACCAGGTCAAATTTCATCATGAGGTTTGCATGGTCTCTGGCGGCTGTTGTCATTTATAGTTTAAAGCAGCACTACTGTATTGGCCGACGAGATGTTTCACAAACCATGATTTTACAGTCTTGAATAGCCGTATATTTAGAAATATTTCAATAACCGAAAGGTATTCTTAGTATGTGTAATGCTTGAAGAGGATGATATAATTTAGAAGTTTGTACAAGTGTGTGGAAATATATTTAGATTTACATGGACAGCTAACGGTGGCACAAACCATTTGACGTTGCAGTTGCCTGTTGCGCATTAAGTCCACTTTTTACGATGACCAGAAAAATCGGCGCCGAAAATTTATTACCGAATTTTGTCTCTGTGCAACACATTTATTGAAAAAAAATATTTTAGTCTACGCATACACTTTTAATATCGGTTTCATTAACAACACATTATTAGAGCTTTGCGCCTTCCTTTATCTCAAAGGGGTCAGAACAGAAATCATATATATATATATATATAAATAATATCATCCATCAAATAGGATAATAAAGTTTTCATGATCTTATTATAAGCTACCTTTCTCCCGTTGGCTTACTTGGCCCAGCGTATGATGCGTCTGCAAAGACCATTTTCCAGCAGTCAGACCCCTAAATACTTATTCCGAATTCTTAACTGCAGTCTCATTATTAGGAACTACCATCAGGTAAAAGCTCTACAAGGTGAAGGAAATTTTAATATTTGCATCCATCCTTCCTACCCCTAATTTGCAATTCGACATCGTTCGAAAACTCAGTATGTTCTTTATTTTAGCAACCATAAAATACTAAATAATATTAAATACGAAATTTCTTATTATCGCGTGAAATGAATGGACCTTTTCTGCATATTTGTCATATTTTTGAGCAGACAATCAGATGTGAAATCTAACTACTGTAGCATCGAACCTACATAGTGAGGGACGCTTTTTAGCTGCTGTTAACTCCTATAATTAACAGTCTGATATTTTAAAATGGTTTGGCCCGTTTTTCATCATTTTATAAGTTTTATTCCGCAAAACATTTCTAGAAAAGAATCCACAGAGGAAGGGTTTACGTCGCATCCCAATATATTCAAAATTGTGAAAATGTGTATGGTTTAGAAAATTGTTAAAATTACTTAACTTCACAAATCCCAATAAGTAGTAAATACCACGAATAATCCCGGATATTTAGCAAACTGTATAGCATGAATTTTCAATTGTGGCAATAGGAAGTCTGGTCTTTAACGATGAGTAGTTTAGTATCAAAAGCCACGCATATAGGGTTGTGACTGTCCTCAAGGCCACGAAAACTTTTCCGGAGATGTTTGATTGAATGTCGCACTGGTGTGCATTTTGCGGCTTGGAAACTTCTTAAATATTTGGTTAGTTATAATTAAACACTTTTAAATTAATTTTCAATTGACATCCATTTATTCCGAATCCCAATAATTTTAAGTAGGACTAAATTCTGAATGAATGTTATAGGTTTTCTTATCCTGCAGATTCGGGCATCGTGCAGACATGACATAATTATGGGAGCTGAAGCACTTTGTTTGCCGATATTAATTGAAAGCCAACGCGGATGGAGTGTACTTAGTAAAAACTATTGATGCCTCATCAATTGCCTAACATGGATAACATGTAAGAAGCATAACATCGTTTTTTTCAGGTTTCACAGAAAATCGCAACATAATGGGAAGGTCACTGCCTACTTTACAGCATAATCAACACAATTGGTCACCTAAAGAATAAGTTACAGCTAACACACAACAGGGTGGTGCGTATACAGTACGCATGCTATGAAAGTAGTTAATTTTTACAGCAACTAAGTTTTGTTTGTGTCCAGAGTGACGCTAGTTAAAAAGCTCGCATCGTATAAGGACTGAAATAACTTCAGAATAGGCTACAGGATAATCAGTATCACAACCTGAGTCAATGTAAATTAGCAAGAGAGCATCAATCTTTCCAAATGTCCAAATGTTGCGTGATCTCTGGCGTTTACTGTACACATATGTTTCAAACTATGTGCTAAATGCCACGCACGATTTGCGCATTTTATGAAAATACCGACCAAAAGGATTCCAAGTGTGATCATTTTTTAGAGAGACAGTTGTTACTGCTACATCGGATCCCACCTCCGGTCCTATTGATTCTGTCTTTACCCCCGACATAGATGAGTAAGGGATAATAGAAAGCGATCGATGCAAAGTTCGGCATGCTGTAAAAAGTCTGACGCGTACTGTATATTTGTGTTGAGACTACCAAAGCAGGTGCAGATCAGCCATATGGTTGCAAAGATTGGTTTCTCCCCTCGTCTCCTGGTTTCCTCCAGATAGCGCAAGGTTCAAGTCATGTTGCCTGAACCAGTACTCAGAGGATGGTTTGGGCTAAAAAGATTTACCCTTTTTGTAGGTGATGTTGCATAATCGAAGAACAATAGATTTAGTTTTCCAAATGCGCAATGATCCTGGCTACCGATTGCAATAACATCAGCACAATAAACAGCACGGCGTGTGCTGCAAAAAAACATACCGCAATTTGCAAAAGAACCGATAATCACTTGGAAACCAACAAAGAGTAGGTAAGCAATACTGTCTATCATGCAGCTCAATTTAAATCATTTTAGGACACGCTAGGATGGCGACATTCTTGTGAGTTTCTATCTGACCACTGCGTCATACTGTGCTTGTGAGCCCTTAAACACAATTTTGTGGTATCGTGCAACGGCAAAGCATTGTTTAATGAGAATAGTTTTACTAATCCTGATCATTATGACTTTATCTGCATCGTATGTCTCAATAATTGAGCAGTCTAATTATTTTTCGTGGAAAGAACTGTCCAAGAGGGCGCATTCCGCCGATGGCCAAATTCAGATTTGTCTACAGCTGCTGTGTGGATAGCTGTCATGTTTAGAGGGTAACCAGTCCGGCATTCGACAGCAAACGTCATAAACATAAATGTTTTCATAGGTATGGTGAGGCTTGCATTCGATTAAAATGGCATTCACGCAGAATAATACACTACGGTTTTACATGCTTATGTCCCTGCCCATCATTTTAAAGCGCTATGCATTTGATGAAGCTTGTAACTATCATTAAAATTTCATAAAACTAACGGCCTCTCCACATGCAGCCTCCAAGCTAATGTTTATTCTTGACAAGCAGGCTTGATGTTGATCTTATCAAAAACAAATGCCTTCGAAATTACCAAACGACTGCGCTACATGACAAAAATAGTCCTCTTTTGCAAGAACACCATGCTGCTTTGCTATAAAATGACACAAACAATTATAGACTTGTGGCTGCTGTCATGCATCGGAGATTTTGTGCTAGTTAAGCTAGTAATAACTCGTCAAAAAGCAACAGAATTTTAGTCACCAAATTTTCATTATTTCTTCTTTTCTCTTCCCAAATGCACATTTTTACTTCGTTTTGTTTCATTGAATTGAAATAGAGCCACTGTGTTAAATTCGAGTATTCATCAAGAATTAATTATTTTTAAGTTAGCGAATAGCAGTGCTGTTCTGGGTCTTTGAGGAAAGCAGCGTGTGTGAATTATGTGTAACAGGCATCCTTTTATGACGTCATGAGTTTTCATAAGTTAGTATTATACTGTAGGATCTAATTTACAAACAATTTTGAGCAGTGTTAAACGTGTTGTCACAAAACGCATGCTATTTGTTAATGTACCGTTTGCAAACATGAAGGAATCGATGCGTCTTTGCATGTCGTACGCATTCTCTATGTTTAAGGACTCAGCGAAGGATATACTTCATATCTCAATGGATTTCAGTAGCGGACGAAACCGACGTAGTCAGCTGAACTGCCCCAGCCAGCACTTCAGCGCATCAAGAAAGGGGTTTCAAGCACGCATAAATGGGAGTTATATTTCAGTGCCGACGCCACAAATATCTCTGCCACGCCAGCGTCCTATTTCAGATTAATTTCTTCAGGAGAGACGCCAATTTGGCGCATTGACTCATGTGTGCGTAGCGCGAGGCTTCCTCGTCTGAGATACAGAGATAAGACTCATCAGGTGACATAGCTGCGTGCCTTGCTCTGTGCCACAACACGCAGGAGGACATAGCCTCTATTTCATTCAGTATCGTTTTTAGTTTCTTGCTTAGTCGATTAATTTACAATAGATTCCCTATCTCATAAAACCTCACCCGGAATTCTGAAGTGCATTTTTGATTGGAACATATTAGTTGCGGTATGTTGTAATAGGGATGATCTTACATCCTAATCTTAACAAATTTTCGATACATCAGGATACCGGCTTTTTAATGAGCTTCTTTTTGACCACCAGGATCAGTACGCACATTAAAAAGTGGTTATTTAAGAAGTATGCTCTGTTTCATTGATTTTGACTGCTTTACTAGATTAAGATATATTTTTTGTAAAACATTTAAGAAAAAAAATTACTTCTTGTATGCATTTGGTAGAAAAATTATGCTTCCTTAAATTAATATTTTAAAAGAGTTTATTTTTCGGTTTTAAAAAAAGTTTCTAAGATGCCGAATGATTTTGAAACCTACTGACTGCTAGATTGGAATTCAAGGCTTAAAAACTACGCACTGTGTACATCCTGTTAAAGGCAAAGTACGTTTTCACCTAAAGGTTGAGGAAGATATCATTAAGTACACATAAAATGTTTCCTGCATCTTGCAATCAAGGCAGCATTAACAAATTGATGGATACGATGTTCTATGAATAAACACCTGGAAATTTTGAAACGGCTCATAATTAGAAATATTTTTGAGACCAAAATATACCATTAATTTAAGTATAAAATTTAAAGAATGCGTAGGTTGTTAACAAACGATTACGAGGAATAAACGAGTACAGGAAATAATTTTCTTCCCGCTATTTTTGAAAAAAAGACATTTGAATCTATTAAGGCAGTCAAAATCAATGACAAAAAGGCATGCTTCTTAAGTAGCTCCTTTTTATAGTACCTTCTTTTACTTAGGAGTCAAAATGAAGCTCTTTTTACAAATACTTTTTGCACCGGCCTTGTTTCTTATTGGTTGTGTTTTTATTACAATAAAAGATTGGCTGACACTGTAATTTCTTTGCCAGGTGATGCGTACTCCCCATTCAGCGTAGGTCTGAATACTTTGGGTAGGCCGTTTTTCCTCCAATTGTCAACTGATGCTCACGTTTGTTGTGTAAAAGATCAAGTTTTAATGTCCGACTACAATTGATGCCATCTTTGTGTGCCGTACTTGTTCGCCATGTAGCATAGTTCAGCGAAGTATAGACTTCCTATCTCAGTAGATGTGAATAGCGGGAGCAACCTACGTCGTTTGACCGTCAGGCTAAAGGAAAAATCTAGTCGCCCCCAACTGTCGGAAGTCACATTTCAGCGCATCAAAACAGAGTTGTTAGCACGCATGCACAGGAGCTATATCTCTGTGTCGGCGCCGCAAATATCTCTGCCACGCCTGTGGCCTATTCGGGATTAATCTCTACAGACAGGAGACACCGATTTGGCGCATTGACTCATGTGTGTGTGCGAGGCACAAGTGGTCCTCGGCTGGATGAAGCTGCACGCAGGCCCCTTACCCGAGATAAGGCGTGGCTGCGTGCCTTGCTCTCTGCCATGGCAGAAAAGAAGGGGAGGGGGTATCCTAGGCGAGAGACAAGTTACCCCCTAGTGGTCCACTTCATCCTAGTGTGGGAATGCACAAAGACCTACTCTGCTGCCAATTCTCACACCACCGGTTGGCATGCCTGATTCTATCCGGGGTTCGCGTGTCAGACCGACGTCAACTGCAGCTGCAAGCCGGGGGGAGATGGGGGGCGCGGAGCGATTTCTAGCCAAAAGCGTCGCCGCAGTGGTAGCGAACGCTTCTCGTGACTGTGAGGGGATCTAACGTAAACTGTCAACACGGTCATCATGGCTTTTGCAAAGCAGGATGGAAATGGATTCATCTACATGTGGTTAGAGCTCTCCTTCTTTCGATGTTGTCTGTTTCAAGGACAATTGTGGCCTGCAAACTTGTCTCTTCGTAGCAGTTTGTTTACAGTTCTAAGGTGCTTGGCGCCTTTACTTAGTGGAATGTTTCCATTGTGAGAACTGTACATTGGTCTGATTTAGCCACGAATTTGCGTTGACGGCGACTAGGTTCACGGAAAATTGGCGTACGTATAAGAAGACATCCTAGCAAATCTGACCCAATAAGACCAATAACGGCGCTTTAGGATCGTGGTTTGTGGAATTTCCAACCGGATAAATTAATTATTCGCAAGATTGACGGGCAGAATGATGTATCCTCTTGATATAACCTGTTTGGCACTCTATTCCATATGATCTTTGATCTGCATATGCAGCAGGAAACCTAACTCACACAACATGTCCAAATTTGCACAAGATTGATAATCAATTGCAAACCGGTTTTTATCCAAGTATGAAAACCTAAAAGCAATGTTAAAAATAACAGATTACTTACTGTTTATTATGAAAAACGAAATTTAAATAACCCTAAAAATCTGCAAACCACAAAATTTACTGCAACTCAAAGGAATATATGCAAACTGAATTTACAGATTTAGTCATAACTATACCATTTTATATATTCAAAATGGAATTCAGTTTGTCAAATTTCTGCATAGATATTTTTCTTAATGGATAAAAGTAATGTTCAGATCAGGTCTCTGAAATGCTGGTGACTACTTAATGCATTTTTAGTATTTTCAAGCGATTGGCCATAATTTCCGGTCCTGTTATGCGTGTTTATTCAAATACGAAAAAGACTTTATCAAAGAAGCAAGCTTTCGGATAGAGATTTTGGTCATATCGCTGACATCACGCAAACGTGAAAACTTACTGACGAGAAACCTAAAAAGTCGCAGTGGACGTTTGAGATTAATATACTGGAGATCAAGTAAAAAAACCGCACAGTAATATCTTACCTATTAACAAGGCGTATTAATTAAATATTCAGCAAAAGCATGCCTGGAGAAGTTTACTTTCCCAGATCACGTTAGGTTGCGAATAGGGAACTTACAATAAATTTTTGATTTCTGTGATAGTATGCGATAATTACTCTGCTAATCTGCTTTTTAAATTAAAGCGGTTTTCGCTATATTGGTAGAATTGTCAACGGAATGACCGAATTTATACTAAGATTTTACAAAATTATCGAAATTTCTGCCCGCTTTGTTTCTGTAAGTTACGCATAATTGGAAGCAAAGTTATAGAAAACGTTTCTTGTCAAATGCTTTTACTGTAACATATATTGGTGAGAGCGTCCATCTCTAGGCTAAATGATTGGCATTTTGTGTGCAGTCCGTAATCTCGGTGCGGTAAATCAAAAACAGTCAACCAATTTTATTACTGCATTTTGTTGCAAACACTAATCTGTAGAGCTGAATTCGTTCCTTGTTTCTGCAATAGGAATGTGCTGTGGTGCACTTGCTTTTTCCAGTTTTTTCATTTTCCGGTTCTAGAAAAAAAAATTTGGAGCACGGCATGCTTATATCAATCATGTCTTATAGCACAACACAGAAAAATAAAAGGTACTGTTGTGTCTTACAACATAACACAGAAACTTTTTTCCATGTCCAGCAATTTGCAAGTTCGCCTAGATACCCTCTACTTTTATTAAACAAAACAAGGCTCAACATGCAGTTTTCCTTGGTAAAAAACTTGCTGAGCCTCAACTCCAATTTAAAAATTGAAATTGAAAGACAAACTATACTATCTCATATTTATATCAATAAAATGCATTGTTAGGTCATCAAGTGTAAGCAGATGGAAAGCAGGTTATGCGTGGCCCGAACGTTCCCCGAACGGTAAGGGCACTCACTTGCCCCGCTCTGCATTTGGACTCGTTTCTCAGGCATTTAAAACAATCGTAGTGGCTAGTAGTTTAAGCAGACAGTATTGCACGCAAAGATAAGGGAGACTGGAAGGATCTTTTTTAGGTAATTAGCTATCGTCATGAGCCCGACATACCCAGACTCAAGTGCTGTCCGTTCCAGTCTCGAACTCACGACCTTTTGGATCAGAATCAAACGTTCTTACCATTGAGCCATGAGCTCATTGGCTTTTCGGTTGAGATGTGGAGATATTGACAGTCGTTGATGAACGTTAACCTGACCGCTAACGGAATTCACTTTCCCCGATTTACCTTGGGTCCCATTTTTGAGGTCCTGGCAGCAATTCCATCGTCTAGGCAGATAGTTTTTCCAGCAGTACTATTATTAGCCACTACGCCCACACTTCCTCGGCCATATGAATATTATTTTGACAGTCGCTGTTGAGAAAAAGGTAGTACACCTCTTGGGGCTGGGTATGACTGGCTGACGTAGGCTACGAAGCCATTGTAGTCTCCCTGGTCTTAACTGGCAATAGGATGTAAACATGAGTGCAAGATGGGTGACGGATGATAAACTGTGTCAAATGCAACTGTTGGGCTGATGAAAAATGCAAGAATTTCAGGCATTACCTCCTTCTTCCTTATATAATTTATAAGGCAAGGGCAAATCGCAAGACGTGGTGTCAAATGTGAAAACACTTTTTAGGCCAACTGCGAAGCATACACTAGACTCAGTGAAATTCAAACCCGCGAAAGCATTCGTAAAGCTTTAGTACACCCAATGCTACGAGCTGGGGGATCTTACCGAAAGCTGTGGGCAGATTATGTTTTCTCTAACTAAAGCACCCAGTTGACTACAGTGTATGGACAACACTATTTCCAATACAGAAAGTTGACCTCCTATTAAATGAGCCCACTAGGCGAATATTAGGTTAATTTTACTATTCGGGGGTTTGCCAGATTCGGTAAGGTCGGAAAAAAACAATTATGAAATACTTGGCGTCGTTAATGGGATAGAACTCATAGACTTTGGGTAGATCGCGTAGTCAAGCTAATTTAAACAAATAACCGTACCTTCCCGTAAGTAGTAATCATCGTGGTGGTAATATAATCTCGTCTTATAAGGAAGCAGCGGTAAAACAAAGCAAAAGACAAGATCGCAAATTTCTTACGATATTTTACAATAAGAAACTTCCAGTCTTAGAAAACTCGAATTTTTCAATCTCAAAATGCTTTCTCCCTGCCCCTGTGGAGCAGGTTATATTGGTCGCACGAGTCGGCGTCCATCCAAACGAATAAGGCAACACCTCCCGGCATGGCTGAGAAAAGGTAAAGTCAGGAGCATAAAAAGCTCTATTCCGGCGCACATTTTCGATTCTAAACATCGAGTGGACCCCCTAACGAAGCCTATTTGACGATATATAAGGTCACGCCAAACTACCCCATGCCCCTGGGTCAGCGTTTGCTGGCAATAGCAGAAGGAACCGCTATCTGTTTGAGGTAGGTGGCTTTTTGCACGCAAAAGAATCATTTGGAAGCTCCGAGCATGACATGACAAACGGTCACGTAACTGAGAAGAAGACGTCTCAATCGCTGGGACAATATTTTTATTCGCCTGACGTTTCGAAATCCGTCGTGGATTCATCATCAGCAAAATTATCAGAAAAGAGAAGACCGTTTCTGCTACTGCTCACAAAACTGCCTGCATTTTTCCGCGTTTTCTCATTGTCACGTAACCAGTTGCCTATTATCGACTCCCAACCTTCCCCCATTCCCCTATTCCCATGACTAATTTGCATTTTATGACTTACGTAGTTAACTGCACATTTATTCTTCACGTTTACTTCCCCATATAAATGTAATGGTCCAATGATAATTCATAGAAAGCTTATGTATGCTTGCCATTTGCTCTATTGATAAACTAAATAACTGATTTTTGCATAAATGAGATGCTGTTATATCTGCCTTCGTCCATCTCAACGACGCCCGCGAATTGTAATGCATGCAGCGTGCAGTAGTTATGCGTTCTTCGCTATAAATGGTTTTCGTATTAAGGCGTTTGACCGAGAAGGTATTCTATATGTACCCGAAATACCCTTTTATTTGCAACCAGGGAAAATGTTCTCAACGGGGCCCGCCAGGTTTATTTTGAAAAGTCAATTTGGCAAACGCATATTTGCTTTTCGCCCATTCATACAGCTTATATAGTTTCACAGAACATTTAAAATATGACAGTTAAATAGGATTTATGGATGTCTGACACGTTACTAGTTATCTCCTCAAATGTTGTTAGCATGTTGAAGTCATCGGGAACGGGGGAAAGGAAGTAACGTAGGTTGTCAGCATTGATCGCATGTCAAGTACATGGCGTGAAAATCACTTAAACGTATGCGGAGCGAACAACTGTCATCCGGAGGGTGAAGTGGGGCATTATGCGATCACTGTCTACACGCCAGTGACGTCGGCCACGGAATAACGAGCGCCTGAATTGGTGTCTTCACTCAATTGATCTGAAGATGAATAAGTGCGTTGCATGTTCTGCATTAGTTTACGACCGGTTAACTGTGACGCTGAAAGTTACTAATGTCAGCGTGAGGTGGGATTTGCATCAACGATTGCAAAAGCAAACTTACCAGTCTAGGCGTTTTAAACCATGTGAAACCCCCTAGTTCCCAATTTACTGGGCTGTATAAATCGTCACAATTTCGAACTAATGACATGCTCGAATTTTCATGCCACATTTCGTTCGCTCTGATGAAGCCTGCAAATTAAACTGCGTGTTGACTGCGTAAGTGATATCTCCTGCAGTGTTGGCAACTGTAGTATGTCTATGTGAACTTTATCTTTGTCTTAGTTTCGGTTCAGGATAAAATGTTGTGGAGGATCCCTAGAGCGAGTTTTTTTATGGAGGCTCAAAAGACTACTATGAACACCGCAGGTTCTTTATAGATGAATAATAATTGGTAAGAGTAAGACGTGGCTCTGATCAATGGGGGATCACAAAGGTCACCAACGGCGACAAGGTGTGCCTCCTAATCAAAATAGTGATTATATGTTTGAAATATGTGAAAATTTCTGTAACGACGATAAAAGTCTGAGCCAAGATTCTTCAGTTAAACTGAATTCTGGGACAAGATAACTTCCGATGGAGGACTGATACTTGCCGTTAACACAAATGATTCTAACTGAGAGCGCTTAGACCCAGTTTTTGCGTGAATATTGTTTTCAATTTTTTTACATCTGGCGAACGGCAAATCGACCACTTAGAATCAGTTACCAATTTTTTAATATACAGAAACTGGGCTCGGTATAATAGGCAACTGTTCCGTCCTAGTAGACCAATAAAGATAAAACTTTGGTAGCGAAGGGCTTAAAAATTTCCGTACGCGACTAAACAGCTAGTTTATTAAACCTATCGCTTTGGACGGCAAAACCTGTTTAAATCATCATAATGTCAGATTAACGGTGCTTGATCCAACAAAGACATCTGGAATACTTTGGGCACGTCTGAAGCAGGCAAAATAAACTCAACTTCTACCGAGAATATATGGACCTGACTATTTTAATTCATTTCCTTTTTGAAAAAAGGTAATTGTACTGATTTTCTTAGCTGTTTCAGCTAGCCACCCGAACACATTTTCATAGCGCTCTATGGATTTTAAGGCTCGGAGTCTTTATTTACTAAAGCGCTTTGCCCTTACAAACATTAAAAGAATGAAATGTAATGCTCCCATTTTGTGGTAGAATAAAAAAAACTTCTTTTATACTATGAAGTGACATAAGAGTCTTTTTTATCTAGCAAAAATACATCCTTTCTTTCAAATGCCTAGCAGCCTAAATATTTTGTTATCCGGAACAATTTTTTGGACCATTTTATATTAAACTTTTCATGAGACTACTTTCTGCTGACAAATTAAGAGGCAGGTTATACCATTTTGTAAAACACATTGACTAACTTTCCAAAATTGTTTTCAAAAAATAACGAATAAAAAGTGGAATAGTCTATGAACGTAAAACTTTCAAGAAGACTAAGTGGTTTTAATGAATAACAGTCAAGGGTCCTTTAAATAATATTGATTAATACTGAAGGATTTCGAACAAAGACAAACGGTTCTAAAAATGGGAATTTACGTCTTATTATCTGAAGTCAGTCAGTGTTATCCAACCCCTACCTGTGGATAATGCTTAGACTGAAACTATTAATTTTGTTCCTTATAAATCCATTTCACCTATGCCCTACGGATAAGTCGGAGGCTCTTCCTCCTGTCAGTCGCAATCGGGAATATTTAAAATCGTGGTCAGGCCTGACAAAATATCGTCGCGTTTTGATCTGTTTACTCAATCTACTGCCCCACAAGTCAGTCAAAAAGCATTAAGTACTCATGAGAAAATAGTTCTGACAATGACTAGGAAACATAGTATGGTTACAAGACAACAGCTTATAGGCCTGAAACCACCACCAAATTCTCTCATTTGTTCCTGATATTACTTCCTGCACCATAACAAGTCGGTAGACAACTGTATGCAAAGATTGAGTCCTAAGAGCTAACGCGATGTACAAGTTCCGTAACTTCTCATATTTGTAATCGCAAACAAACCCACAATGGATCCCAATCCAAATAGGTGGGACAAAGGGGCCCTGCGTCAATGATTAGAGCGTTAGACTTCCGATCAACAGATCGGGGTTTGAAACTCAGATGTTGCTCCATCTGGCCCTAATAAAAATGTGCGCGTTATCGTACTACGCAAACGCGAGCTGAACGCGTGCTTGATTGTCAATGGAAGGGATAAGGACGTAATCGATAGATGAGTTGCTTATCGATTTTTGCCTGCCCTTACGTACGGCGGACGCCATTGTGACGTTGCACTAATTACAAATGCAAGTGAGCTCTCATTACTGTGACTGCAAAGCCGGTAAATCTGTTGTTTCTTGCTGCTTTCTTCAGCATGTGGAAACCACCATCAAAGAGCACTTTTAGAAAACGTGCCTTCCGCGGGTAGTATAAAGATTTACGGGAAATTGAGCAAGATGCAAGGAGAATGACTAGATTGTCAGACGCTCTTGAGTCTTCTTGCATTTATTCACCTGAAAAACCTGACTGCAGCACAACTTCGTTGGACGATGGCAAAACCTGGAGCTATATATCCTAGGAAGAAGTAACAGAACCCTCAACAAGCAACGTTACTGGGCACCCGGTGATGGAGAAGAAGGAGCCTCTCAAAAAGTGTTCTGCGGTCTTGGGCAATAAATTGCAGCACCCCGATTATACATTTAACGTTACTTCACAAAATTTTGAAACGTGTGGCCCCCGGGGTTTGGTATGACTGGCTGATGACTGCTTATAAACTAGAGCTTATCATCCCACTATCCCATGGTTTTGTCGGCATAGTTCACTTACCTCCATCGTACGGCTGCTGATTAGCATCGATAGAGAGTCTCAAATCAGAACGACGCGAGTATGTTCCATTGTTGATCGGTGAGCGTTCATCGACGAATTGCAAGTTTACTCAGCTAAGCCCTCAAGGCAACGAGCCCGTTGCTTACTGGTCGGAGCACTGGAGTTCTGATCAACAGGCCACAGGTTTGAATCCAAGGTTATGCACCACTTGGGTTTGGCTAGAGCTGGCTGCTTCTACAGTCAGAAACGGACATTCCAGTCTTCCGTTATCTACTGACAAATGATTAGACACACAGATGCACAGCAACAAAAAAATTCCACGTTTGAATCCTGGTTTAACTGTAACTGAAGACTGTGGTGTACTTGATTGACGACATTTTAAAAGCCAAAAACAGCCATATCACTGCTTCCTCCACGCTGTTTCAGCATTCCTTCTATCTTCAGGCTTTACCGCCACGCGACCGCCCGCGTCGTTCTATGCGCTCGTTACGGTGCCTAGCGAGGCGACCATCTTTTTTGCATTGTACAACCTCCTAAGCTGTCAATAACGCTCTCCCACGACAACTGCTGAGTGAGCTAATGCGGTTATCTTCATCTCTGCACATTATTTCTACCATTTTTGTCCCCCAGTTTGCGCTAAACGACCTGCCTTACAGAACGCCAGTCTTTATTTTCCACTTATCACATTAAGTGGCCTACAATAGAATACATTTTTCATATATTTTCGTAAGCTGCAACAGTATTCGTGTTTCGTTCTGGTTACGCAATCAACAGCGATCAAAGTCAGTCATAGAGCATAAATAACTCATGAAGAAAACAGTAAAATGGCTACAGGTAGCAGCCAATAGGCCTGAAACTGCCAGAAAATTGTCATTTGTCCTATAGATACTACTTCAAACACTATCGTCAATCCGTAGACGGTTACTTGTAAGGGCTCCAGTAGTAGTCGTTGAAGTAAATCGATGTGCATGTTCCGTTACCTCTTCAATGAACAATCTTCTCACGGCACCTCATATTTCCGATCGCAACCAAACCCAAGGGGATGCCGATCTAAACTTGTAAGACAGAGAAATTTTTGCCTCAGTGGTTAGAGCGTTAAATCTCTTTTCAAGAAGTCGTAAGTTTGTACCTTGTAGGATGCACTACAAAGGGTTAACTATGACCGGCTGGTGACGGCTAATAAGCCAGAAATGGCCCTTCCAGTCTCTCTTGTCTCCGCTGACAGTTTTCATCTGCTTATATTACTAGTCAGCGTACGCCTGGTGGAGTGGATCAGTAGTGACCCCCCAATGTAGAACAACGCGACAAAGTTCCATCAGCGATACGTGGGCGTTCATTAGCGTATTGCCGACCTAAACCGGAAAGGCAATAAGCCCGTTGCTCAATAATTAGAGCGCTGGATTTCTAATCAACAGGTCGCTGGTTTGAACCTCGGGTGACGCACCACTGAAATTTTTCTATGCCTGGCTGCTGAAAGCCAATGAGCCAGAACTTGAATTCCAGTTTCTGTTATTTACAGACACAATGCCCGCTTACCAGCAACTCAGAATTTTTAATCCTGGTTTAATGTGACTGAGGATGGTAGGGTGCTTTATTGACAAGGAATTAAAAGCCAGAAGAAGTCGCGTCTCTGTGCCCTCTTAGTTTTTTTTTCAAGCATTCCTTCCATGCCTTGCCTTGCCACAACGCGACCGCCCGCGACGTGCATCTTCTGCTGTGCACTTCCTTAGTCTGAAAACCGCCCTCTCTCACGGTGACTGCTGAGTGCGCTTTCGCAGTTATTTTCATCTCTGCACATTAGTGCGACCAATTATGACGCCCAGTTTGCTTTTAACGATCTGCCTTAAAATACCCTAGTCATCTTTATCTATAAAGGGCATTTTGTGGGCTAGGACAACCTGATGGAATAAAGTTTGTTTATATATATTTAAAACCTGCTACACTAGTCGCATTACGATCGGTTTACCCAGTCTACAGCCCTCGAATTCGTTCACACACTATGAAGTACTTATGAAGGAAGCAGTAGTATGGCTACAAGAGAAGAGCTAATAGGCCTGAAACCACCCTAAAATTGTCACTTGTCTTTCTTAATACGATTTCCTGCACCATTACAGATCGATAGACGACTACGTCTAAGAACTCTCTAGATGAAACGCGATGTGCATGTTCCGTTACCTCTTTAGCCCGCGAATAGCTGCTACGGCAATGCGAACCCTGCTCTGTCAACCCCTTTCCCTGAATGACTGCTGAGTGTGCTTTTGGGCTATCTTCATCCCTGCACATTAGTTCTGCCAAATCTGAATCGCAGTTTGATGTTAGCGATCTGTCTTAAAGTACGTCAGTCTTTTTTTGTCTATTTACCACATTTTTGGCTTTTAAACAACTATTGAAGTATTTTTTCATATAAATTTGTAAGCTGAAACCGAGTCACGTTACGATCTGTTTACTTAATCTTAAGCCCTCTAAAACAATCATTTAGCATAAAGTACTTATAGGAAAAACAATGCCAACAAGGACCAGGAAAAATAGTTTGACTACAAAACAAGAGCTAAGAGGAGTAAAACCGCCATAAAATTGCCACTTGTCTTTTTGATACTACCTCCTGTACCATTGCCCGTCGACAGACGACTGTTTGTAAGGACTGACAGCTTAAATCTTAAGAATAAACGGGATTTGCAAGTTCCGTAGCCTCATTAGTGAAAATATTCTCACGATACCTCATAGGTTCCGATCGCAAACAAACTCACAATGGATCGTGATGTGAACCTTTGGTCGGCCGCTTTAAAACTTGGTTGAGGTACGCCACTTGGGGTTGTGGATGACTGGCTGATGAATGCTGGTAAGCCAGAAATGGCCATTCCAATGTCCTCTGTCGGCAATGTTAATCTACCTACGTTATTAGCCCTTGTATAGCTTCTGGTGGGCATCGATAGCAAGCCCCAAAGCAAAAGTCACGAGTAAGTTCCGAAGGCAATCGGTGGCCTTCGTCAACGAAGGTCAATATTCCCTATCTAAACAGGCCACGAAAACAAGCCTGTTGCTCATTGATATTAGGACTGAATTTTTGCTCACCAGCTCGCAGATTTGAACCTTGGATGATGCAGCACCCAGGATTGGCAATGTCTGACTGCTGATCGTTAATGAGCCAAAATTGAATTCCAGTCTTCCATCACTGACACTTGATTAGACAAAATGCTCAATTACCAAAAATTCTGATTATTAGACCTGCTCAACTAAAACTGCAGATGGTAGTGTGCTTGACTGATGACGACCTGAAAGCCAGAAGAAGTCAGGTCACTGTGCCATCCCAGCTTTTTTCAAACATTCATTGCAAGCCTTGCCTTGCCACAACGCGACTGCCCGTGACGAGCATTTTCTCCAGTAGAACCCCCTAATCTCTCAACCACCCTCTCGCACGGTGACTACTGAGTGGGCTTTTGCGGTTATCTTTATCTCTGCACATTAGTTCTACCAATTTTGACTCCTAGTTTGCTCTCAGCGATCTGCTTTAAAGTACACTAGTCTTCCTTATCTGCAATTTCATAAGAAGAGCAGTTGTCACCTTCAACTGCTATTATAGGTGCTTTGTGCGGAAATTTAACGAGTACGTTATTAATATTCATTTGAGGTTTTGTTTAAATGATCGGCATTTTTCCGCATCCCTTGTTCTTTTCATAGAATGTGTTTGGAAAAATGTTTATTCAGGTTAAAAGAGCGTTATCCTCAATATCGTCCGGGGAGTAACAAAAGGAGATTGTGCACGCTGACGGACGTTAATGTCAAAACTAAGAAATAACCCCCAGAGCTCTAATAACCATTGGCATAATGACACATAAAAGCTGAAAAATATGCAACTCGAAAGTGTCACTTTTTATTGAATTAAAGTACAGAGAACTTTGGAATTTTGGGTAGTGATAGGGGCATGCCATCGGGGGCGGGACTAAGAAGATATACGCATGTGAAAATAAGAATAGTAGTTATAAGTCCATTGGGAATTTATGCTGCTGTTCTTCTGCCCACAGTAATGTAGACGCATAGCCTGTTTAAATTATATTACCATTCAGGAACAAGTGATTAAAATCAAACTTGATTTTTGACTTTAAAAGCTCGAACCTCTAACTCGTCCGCAATACATCGCTATTTCCTAAGGAGCCACGCGGACGGGGCTGGCTTAGCAAAACCTTATACCATAGCCTTTAAAATTAAGACAAGTTCTAAACAACAAACAGAATTGTTACACTTAGTAAGTTGCCACATTAATAACTTTGAATAAAACTCATAAAAGTGTAAAAATACTACTTTTATTATGTATTTTATTTCCGAAAGCATAGAGTTTACCTTTGCTCAATAGGTAAAAATTGTCTGCGGAACGTGCCCCTTTTCTTCGCTAATGGGGTTGTTATTCTTACTGACTGTTTACGAATACACAGAAATGATAACGAGGATAACCTATGAAGAGTACCACCCTGGATGTGGCCGAACGATAAGCTGAGATCGAAACTATAGTGTGACGACGAAATGGGTCAACATAGTGAGCAAATACAGCATGGCGAGTCCTGCGTGCAACTTTCATGACAAAATGTGACGCCATAGTTAAGCATATACTTGGTCGCATTATTTTGATTCTCTGTGTGGATTTAATTCTGGGAAAGCCTTTTACTTAGGAAAGTCGCTCTTTTGTTACGTTTATCCAGGGTAATGTGCATAAATGTTGACGAAATTAGGAGTCGTTTCATATCGAAGGAAACCAAACTTTTGATAAATATGAATCGTGCTATGGAAAAACTCAAAAATGATTAAAACAAGTTAAAACTATACCCCTTCTGGAATAATCATTTCAAAAAATGGGTGTATATATGGCCACTAGTTTGTGCATTCGCAAGCTTATAACAGATCCTGGAATAACTCCACAATGCCGAAAAATAATTCACTCCAAGGCGAAAAGTCTTTCCTTCCATTTCCAGTTAAAGAAAATTACTTATATTCAGGTAAATTTAAAAGATCGTCATAAGTCTCCAATTCTTGTTTGACCTTACTTTGGAAAAAGTTAATGTACACAGAAATTTGTCAGCAGTTTTTAAAGGGATAACATAGTATATAACATATGTTTTATTAATCTTACGAATAACACTATCAAGGTTATTTTGCGGACTTTTTGTATGCTCGACAATATGGTTTCCTCTTTTGAGGCATTTCTAAATGTGATTAGCATGGCCATCTTCATAAGACCTTATAACAAAAACTCATTTTTTCGGTAAATGCTGTGTAGTTATATCTTATTTTAAAAGTGTTGATATAAAAGCTGAACACAAGATGAATTGCTGCATTAACAACTGAAGATACTGAAAACTCAGGAAATGATTCCACAATTTAAAGATCCATTTTAAATTAATAGTTAATTGTAGTCTGTAGAGAAGAATTTGAAAAAAGAAAAATTATTTTATGAATAAATATGTTGGTTACGATACCTTTTGCAGATAAGCACAATAGTTAAATTTATTGTTCTCAATTTTAGCAATTTTCCCAATCTCCAGAACATGAGGACGTTCGCAAAAATTTTAATTTTCTTCACAAAAACTTATTACTTGTTACACTTCTTTTATGCTTTAAATATGCCTTATGCTTTTCATTACTATTTCTAGGTTTTTCTAAATGGATTTACTCTGGTATGCGAGTAATGGTCAAACTTTTACAAAATAATGAAAGTTGCATGGGTTCGAGCACATACTAAAGCTCTACTAGCACTGAAGCCAACTGCGAGACATTTATTCCTCTTGCTAGCCGACATCAAATTGCCTTAAGAAAATACCGGAAAAACTGCATACCGATTGAGAATGTAAAGCCTGACTTTTGCGTGTGCGTGATGAATGAAGTTGTCTCGATAAAAACTGCCGCGCAATAGCATTGCAGTTTTGGCTCATACTAATGGCGTGATCATTTCCATTACTTTTCAATCACTCCACGCACAGCACTTTACGCAGAAGACTCTATTTCTTTATAATGATTAAAAATTGAAACATAAGTAAAGCGATTAACACGAAGTGAGCATGTGCCTTAAGTTATTTTAAATTCTAGTTCGTAAAATGGTGCGAGCATTGACTTCACTAACGGATATCGTGCGCATTTTGTCTTAAAAAGTGACGTTAAGTTGATATTTTAATTGAGAGTACTAGTATTTTGGCTTCAAATTACTTTACTGCTCTATTCATTTGTTCAGACAGGAACGGTGTTGGAACGTGATTTTAGGGAACCAGAGATGCATATAAATAGTTATTGTGGCAAAAATCGTATAAGTTGATGCAAGTGCTCTAAATTACGGCAAAGGAAAAACAACTCAGCTAACAAACCTTGAAATATACCAAACAGCATGATAGCATCCCAAACAGAAGTCTTAACTCGCAATGACACCCGGAAGAGGTTTTGTGGGATCCACAGCATGACATACATTCCTTAGAATTATTATGCTTAACCGTAGGCTTATTGACAGAGATTCTTTAAAATATAGTGTTTTAAGAAATCCGCATCATACGACTTTTTAAAATGCTTGGAACTGATTAAGTTAAACGGTGTTTATAAACAAAATACACTACAACAGCACTACAAGGAGCATACACTTCAATACTAAGTACGATTATTGACAATGCGCCATTCTATACTCCATAAGTGACAAAAAACGAATATTTAATGAAAATGTGTGCACCAAGATATCAGATATAGGACTATGATCTTAGGCTAATATATATTCAAAAGTCACTATTTTGCAGCATATGAGTTGACTTACAAGAACGTTCTACGTAATTTAGTACTGAAGCAACATATAAGTATTATTTCATGACTGAAATATGTTCATAACTTTCAAAAACGTTTCCTGCTTTTCTTGTATTTTCCTCTTCGGTATTATGCTGGTGTTTTAAGTTGAATAGGCAGTGAAGTAAAAATACGAAATCCAACAGTTTTATTCACTTTCCTTCTTATGGTTACTTTGTCAAAATTACAGAAGCGAAAAAACGCATTTTAGAATGGACATGTGAGCTAAGTGCGGCAGAGATGAACTTTCAGAATGTGGAATGCCACGTAGGCGCATACATTTTAAAGTCAAAAATAATGTGTGCACTTTTGCTTCGCTTGCAAGTTTGCTTTCGTGCACTTCGTATCTCTCGATTTTAATCTAACAGAATTTGTGGTTTGCAGAGGTCTGCCGCTCCCCTGCCTCTCATCGTCATTAAAAGTAACCCCCGTGCAGACGTTTATCGCATAAGAAGTAAATTTGCTTATCAGCTGAGTCGTGCCGCGCAAAATTTGTTCCCAGTAGCTTAGGTGGTAGCAAACTACAAAAAAAGACAATTTTATGTACGCGTGCGACCACGTGAGTTTCAGTTTGCATATTTTTGCAGAAACGGGTTTGAGAAATCTTCGTGAATCATTTTATCTCCGTTTTGCCGGAAGAGTTTGTAACAGTTCCACACCAGATAGCCCGTTCTCTTAAGCATATTTAGCGATGCCCGAAGTGCTTGAGGCATAAAGACGATGTTTCACCTGTAATCTTCCAAATTTATGAACAGCAATAAAACAAATCCAGAATAGTCAAGAAGGATTAATTATCCAAGTAGCTGTGCCGTTAATGAAAGAGAGAAAATTAAACATCACTCAGACCGGAGCTGTAGGCAAAATAGTAGAGCGTTCGGGCTGAGAATTAAGCACCGCGATCTTTGACCTGTGTGCATTGTGGATGTCTAAGGGTAACGAATAATCCAATTAGTTATTGGGGATCTTTCCTAACTTCTATTAAGGTTTGTTATTCCCATTGTTCTCCACATCATTTTCTATTCAAGTATATACAATGTAACCAATGAAACCCTAGCTATGTGATGAAGGGAGTTTTCTGAAAAATTTCGACTCGTGAAGACAATGCCTTCTACAACGCAAAGGCTTCTCTGAACTGCTTCCGGGAACTCGTATATGCACTTATATTGGCAATATTTACTCTATTTTGTTTAACCGCATGAAAGATTTGTAAAGGTAAACAAAAATGCATGCATGTTGTCGCGTTCATGAAGGTAGAAAATAATCTTTGTAAATGTGCTGCGTGCGACAAGATACTTCCTTGTACAAAATACTTACGACTGTTCGTAATTCAGTACCAAAACATAGAGACTATTAACAGTTTTCGCAAAATCTTTGCAGTTGCAATCTTAGAATAGGGTTCTAGAGCAAGCCAATTAGGTTAAAAATACGTCAGAGTGAGCTTTTTCATTTCCAACCAAAATTTTATCATTTGTTTGCGGAAACTTTAAAGGCCTATCAGAATTCTTCCTGTTCACTTTGACGTTACCTTGGCCAAATTTGACTTCACGGATGTTCGTCAGCTGAATATCTTAATCGAAGGCTTTACGAAGAAATTTTTTTAAACTCATCTTAAGACTTATAATATCAGGCTTTTATTATGGACGTTTTTTCCTCAGGACTGTGTTTTGATGTTTCGATCAATCCCTAAATATGATCCACATGGTCATTTTTTAAAAAATAATACGCAAAACAGTCACGTTCTTGGTAAATGCCTTTAAGGTCAATCTTATTTTGAAGATCGACCAGAATCTAAATTTTTAAAAAACAAATCGTGAAAGCACGGAAAATTGTGAAAACGTTGCTAGCAATCTAAAGACGATCTGTAACTCATTTTAATCCAATGCTTGAAGCACTTATAAAGACATTTATCAAAAGGAGAGCCCTGAAAATATAATAAGAGTGTCATAAATACGATTTCACTAGATGCGATTAATTGGTTGAAGTCATGGCCATTTTCAACTTTCGGGAGCTTGGGGCTGCATAAAAGGGTTTCTAGTTCCAAGCAAACAATAAATACCTTTTATATTTGTAATAAGTTCTAATAATCGGCTTTACGCTGTTCGTTATCATTTCACATCTGTGTTAGTGCCGGTTTGCGAGTGTTTATCAGCCTTTTGCAAATTTCAGCATTTTGCGTGAGTTTCAGCTCGCAGTAGGTACCGGCAAGACGGCGTTATTCTCGCGTGAGTAAGAATGCCATATGTGTTAACCACTTTTTCGATACTACGATGTTTCAATAAAGAATGCTTTGGCTATAAGTAGGAAGAAGCATACGTTATCTCAGTGCCCACATGGCATTTTGTGTTGACCGGTTATTTGTCTTTCCAAAATTGCTTTCTTGCTGACGAGGTAATCCTAACAGGCTGGCTTATTTTTTTCCAAAATTGTCTGTTACGGTGAAAAGACACAGTCCTGCTCCCATAACATGTCCCATCCCCGCAATACTTACCCTCGCAGCAGAGCTTTTTAGTCGCAGATAAGCTTTACTGTCCGAGAGAAAGTTTTGACGACAGACAGCAGGTGTTACCCGACCTAACGTAAACATGCTTCTTTTGGGTTAAACGTCCACGATTACATGTTACAAGTTGGTGTAGGAGCAGCAGACGGTTGCAGACACACACCAGCACACCTCTAACTGTCCCGAAAAAGCGGTTAGCACGGAAACAGCAGCACAGAATATGTAGGTTTGAGAATATCCAACTAATGTCTTGAAACTTTAGACAAATGTGAGGGCAACCTGACCAGTTGGATGTAAGGTCATATTTTCTCGTCAAAACATACCCTTTTGGTGTGGTAGAAAGGCAACAGCAGTTTGCAGCAGGAAGTAAGCATAGTAAAGGCTCTAGTCTCTGGGGCTTTGCTATGACAAATGCCATGTAATTAAGGTCAGTTTTCACAGTTCTAGTTAGCTGCCTGCACAGCACATCGATGAAAATTATGAGGGCCTTTGTGTTGGCTTGGATCGGGGCCGCGCCAGCGATTTGTGCCGGATCTCGGCTACAGTCTTCTTACTTTTTCTTGACACCGAGCCTTAGGTGTGAGGGAAGAGAGAGTGTGCGCGTTAGGTGCTACGCAAGTCCTTTATGAGTGCCAATAGGAGTGAATATGCGAATCCTACGTAGCAGTTCAAAAGAAGAAGATGAGACCGCTGGAACAACGGTTTTATTTTTCTGACGTCTCGGATTCCGTTAGGAATCCGTAATTTTAGGTAATGATAGCATAGTCTAAGACATGCGTAGATAGGAATGAAGCATGCCCTGTTTGACGGTATTTATGGTTTTTAGCGGTTATTCCCGTGTGTACTATAATCACCCACTCATGTACCGCCGCTTGAGTCTTAATTGGTGCGATAATGTCTTGACACTTCGCGTCCGACTCATTATTTTCCGAGATTTCCTTGTCCCTGTTGGATGCGGGCTTGGTAATTGCGCGATAATTATGCCCACTGTCGTCGGAGTTGTTGTTGTACCAGGCCCTTCCCAACTGACTGATTCTCGTGCACATGCAGTGTCTCAGAACGCCATCTGCGAATGCCAAGTCGTTGCGCTCGTTAATGGACTGGGGGCCTGAGAACCATGACTCGAGCAGCTCGCGGCTCACGTGGTTGTCACCGCTTGCGATGATTTCGGCCTCGGCCGAGTCCTATCGAATGCGCTGCAACCTAGGAATTGGCGTCTTTCTTCCTCACCGCCGCTGCATGTTTGGCGTAATTGCTTTGTCCACAACTACACTTAATCCGGTAAACGAGTAATAATTCATAACTATTGGTCCTGCGTCAACCCCGCTATGTTCCTCGTCCGAATCCACGGATGAATTGCTGTCTGTACGCAACCCCCAGTTTTATAAGTGGGTTCTAAGCCGTTTACTGCCGTTATAACGATGAAACAACACTTGGGGTTAGGAACGACTGCCTGACGGCGGACAATTAGCCAGAAATGACCCTTGTCTCTGCCGGCAATGCTATCTGCCTTAACAACTAGCCACTGTGCGTCTGCTGGTGAGGATCGAGAATGAGCCCAAAAGCAGGGCGGGACGAGTGAGTTCCTTCAGCGATAGATGAAGGTTAATCAACGCCTGTCAATATCTCCCGATCTAAACGTACAACGCTGCGAGTCTGCGGCTGAGGGGCTGACGCATTAGACCCCTAATCGAAAGGCCGTGGGTTGTAGCCTCGTATAGGGCACCACTTGAGGTTGGCTGGGACCAATGCTATCTGTCCGGACTATAAACCAGTGTAGGACTGCTATCGAAGGTAGAGAATAAGCGATCGGTGAAGGTTAATCATCGAATGTTAATTTAAAGGCTGTTGATGCTTGACCCTACTGACTGCAATGTGCGGCAACTTGGCTGGGGACCTAATTATTTCAGCCCATGACTACCCCGAGTCAGTGCCTAGAGCCTACTATGCTAGTGTCACTCATTCCTCGTCTTGCTGTAACCTCTGGTCATCGTATGGGTCGCGTTGGGAGAAAAAATGCAATAAGACAACGAATCAAGATACCCCTAGACACCTTACCCTCGCTCCAACTAGAAGATATTCAGGCAGGCGAAACCGAGCGGGCCTTTTAAGCCCTTTTTATGTGAGCACCAAAGGCACAGAGCAAAAGATTTGACAACAGGCAGCAGGTGTTCTCCAACCTGACGTAAACATGCTTCTTTTTGGGTTAAACATTCCCAACTTCACCCTGCTCACTGATTTGGAAGCAAGAAACGTTTGGATACGCTAACAAGCGCAAACCTAAAAAAGACGAAAGCATGCCGATTCTGTACGCGATAACAGAAGCACAGACCATGTCGGTTTGCAAATTTCTCACTGATGTTCTGACACTATGGCTACAACCAAATAGGCTGGATATCGTTTCGAACTTTCGCGGCAAAACATATCCGAATCGTGTAGGCAATAACACTACGTGGCAAGTGATTCAGCATCGCGGGAACTTTATCCGCCGCGGCTTTGCTATCAGGAGCGTTTTGCATCCGTGGCTATGATATCATTTATACACTTAGCATCGCCGGCATGGGAAAACCGATCAGAGCGTGTACAGTCATGCCATTTGGTAAAATTTAACGGCTCATGAAACTTATCCACTTGTAGAATTGCAATGACTTTGTCTTAGTGTGATCAAATAAATCACTATTTTCGTGTCTTCGAATTGGAATACTTCTTAATAGCAAAAGTGTGATTAAAAGTAACAGTTTTAAATAGCCAGGAAACATCTTGTTCACAGGTATATATACAACAAATGCAGGAGATGGCATGACTTGTGCAATCGACATTGAATGCAACATGAAGGCGTCGCTGAGCCAGGCGAAAAGAAACCGAGCTGTTAAGTCGTAAGATTTGACAAAAGGCAGTAGGTATTTCCTGGGCTGACGTAAACATGCTTCTTTATTGGGTCAAACATTCCCAATTTCACCCTGCTCGCTGATGTGGTAGCAACAGTCGTATACAGACGCTACCCAATCCAATGCAGTGTGGATGGCATGAAAAAAACCCGTCAAAGCGTGTACAAGTAGGCCATGTGGTAAAAATATCGGTCCACGAATCTTACTCACTTGTAGAACTGATTCAAATAAACCACAAAATGGGTGCAAGAATTGAAATTCTTTCAATAAGTCTGATTATAATTAGCAATTTTGGGGTGCATTTTCACAAAAAGAAGTTATTGTCTTGATAGTAACGTTATCAACCCGACATTGCAATAGCCAGGCAAACTTTTTGGGCACAGACGCACATACCACATACTGTATGGCGAGTACTGCGTGAAACATTCCGCAATTTGAAAAAGACCGCTAGTCACTCGCAAACTAAAATTGAGAAGTGTTGCTATACTTTTTATCATGCATTCCAATTTCAATTCTTTTCAGTTATGCTAGGGTACCGACTCTGTGATTAGCTTCTTTCTAACCACTGCGAGGAAGTAGCTTCTGTAAAAAAATGGCTACTTAAATAGCAGGCACTTTTTTATCATTGATTTTGACTATCTTTTTAAATTCAAATATATTTTATGGAAAGCATGCACGAAAAAATCCTCTGTTATACTTAGTTGGTAGCAAATGAGGCCTTCTTTCAATTTTATTCTTAAGGGAAGTGTTTCCTTCGGTTTTAAATTTTTTCTAAATTATTGAATGATTTTGAAACCTTCTGGCTGCTACAACTGAATTTAAATTTGACAAACTGAATGCTGTGCTCATTCTCTTTACAAAAAATGCGTTCTTGCCAACCGTTTGAGGAAGTCATTGCCAGCTCCTATATAATTTCGCAAAAGACAAGGATCATGCTGTATATATCGGAGGCATCATTAATAAATTGAGGGATACGATTTTTTATACATGAAAACCGCACAGTCGTAAAAACATTCAAAATAAGACATTCTTTAAAACCAAAGGAAACCCTTCACTTAAGAATAAAATTAAAAGAAGGCGTCATTTGCTATCAACTAAGTAAAAGAGAAGATTTTTTTGTGCATGCATTTCGTAAAATATGCATGAATGTATAGACGCAGTCAAAATCAATGATAAAAATGTAAACTATATAAGTAGCCATTTTTGACAGGATCAACTGTCTCGCAGCGGACAGAATCAGATTCACTACAGAGTTGGCATCCAAGCCTAACTGAAAAGAATTGAAATTGGAATGCATGATAAGCAGTGTTTAAACCGTACTGGTTACCGGTCTTTTTTAAATTGAAGAATTTTTTTTGCAGCACTCGCCATACTGTATATCAGCGGTGGAGGACGCGTGACTTATGTAATCTCCATGCCCAATACGGTATGAGGGCGTTGCTGAAACAGGCGAAATGAAGGGGACCTTTTTGTCGCAAGATTTGACAACAGGCAGTAAGTGTCTACTAACCTAACTTAAACAGACATTTACCGATGCTAATCAGGGTTCCCACAAACCTGTCCCGAAAAAGACGAAAGTGTGCCGATTCTGTATATGAAAACAATGGCTGCAGCACAGAACATGGCAGTTTAAAAATTTTCAACTGATGTTCTGACACTATGGCTGCAACCTAACTCGCTGGATCTGAAAAAATACTCTAATCCTGTGTGCGAGAGAGGCGATAACACTACGTAGCAAATGACATAGCATCGCGGGAACGTTGATCTCCGCGGCTATTCTAGTAAAAGCGTTTTCCATTCATGGCCATGATAGTCTTCATGCACTAAGCGTCGATGACATGGGAAAAACAATAAACGCATGTTCAATCAGGCCATGCGGCACCTGTAGAACTGAAATTTTTTTCTCTTAGCGTGACAAAATAAATCAATATTTTTGCATGCTAAGTGAACTGCTTTCAATGGCAAGAGTCTAACGAGGATTAACAGTTTTGGGCTGAGCTTTCACAAAAGGCAATCATTGTCTTGATATTAATGTTTGCAACACGACTTTTAAATAACCAGGAACCATTTTGGTCGCAGGCGTATATACCAGAAATATCAACAGTGGGAGACGCATGACATATGACATTGCTATGCTCAATAAAGCATAAAAGTGCTGCTGACACGGGCGAAATGGAGGAGACCTTTTTAGTCGTAAGATTTGACAACAGTCAACAGGTATTTCCCTATCTGACGTAAACATACTTCTTTTAGGGTCGACATTTCCTAACCCCATCCCACTTGCTGATGTGGTAGCAACAGACGTTTGCCAACGCTTAGTGGGGCACGCGCAAACCTGTCCTGAAAAAGACGAAAGCATGCCGTTTCTTTACATGATAACAGCAGCGAAAAAACAAGTCGGTTAGAAAATTTCCAACTGATGTTCTGAGACTATGGTTCAAACATAATAAGCTGAATATCGGGTCAGATTTTGCATCGAAACATACCCTGATCGGGTGTGAGAGAGAAAGGCGATAACACTACGTACCAAGTGATTTAGCATCGCCAAAAATTTATCCGCCGCGGCTTTGCTATCACGAGCGTTTTGCGTCCGTGACTATGATTGCGTTCATACAATTAGCGTCGATGGCATGGGAAAACCAATCAGAGCGTGTACAATCAGGTCATGTGGCAAACATATCGGCTGACGAAACTTACCTTCTCTTAGCGTGATCAAATAAATCTCTACTTTCGCGGTTCCGAATTGGAATAAGTTCGATAGCAAATTGTGATTAGAATTAACAGTTTTGGTAATCATTATCTTGATATTGAAGGTTTGCAACACGACTTTTTAATAGCCAGAAACCATTTTGGTCAGGTCAGGTCAGGTCAGGTTTTATTGTGGGAAATATAGGTAAATAACTTTGAACTCCCTATTGGTACAGGACAGTTTTTTCAATGCATTTGAGCTGCAGAACATTTCAGAACAGTGGGGTTGCCAGTAATTTAAATTTGGGTAAGGGAGAGCCGACATTTAAAAAACTTATTAGGCATTGTTCAGATGTCTAGGTGTTTGAATACCATTTGAGATATTTACGGAGAAAAACTGCCTGCCAGGGGGTTGGGGGTGGAGGGGAATACAGAGTATATTCAAAGCGGATGGCCTGTGCTAAGAGAGTTTGAAGCATGTCAGGGAGAGTCCATCGCGATTTTCGCCATAATACCAAGGGTCTTACGAAGAGAAGTTTGCGGAGGTCACGCGGAGGTCACAGGGAGGCCACGCGGACGTACATACCTAAAATATCAACAGTTGGGGACGCATGCCTTTTGCAATCTCCATGCCCAATACGGAATGAAGGCGTCACTGAGAAAGGCGAAAACGAACCGAGTTTCTTAGTCGTAAGATTTGAAAACAGGCAACAAGTGTTTCCCGACCTGACGTAAACATGCTTTTTTTGGGTTAAAAATTCCCAACTTTAGCCTGGTCGCTGATGTGGAAGCAACAGACATTGACCGATGCTACCCAGCATAAACCTGTCCCGGAAAAGACGAAAGTGCCCCGCCGATTCTGTACATAAAACAGCGGCAGCACGCAGAACATTTCAGTTTGCGACTTTCCAACCGATGTTCTGGCACGTTAGGCAAAAAATATGGCTACCATCTAACAAGCAAAATTTCGGGTAGTGCTTTCGCGTCAAAACAGACCTTGATGATGTTTGGCAAAAGGCGATAGCACTGCGCACTGCAAATAATCCAACCCAGTGGGAACTTTAATTTCGGCGGCGTTGCCATCAGGCGGATTCTGTATCCGATGGCTTTCACAAACTGAACGCCGATGTGATAGGAAAACCAAAGCAAAGCGTGTGTGGAGTCAGACCATGGGGCGTGAATATCGGCACATGCTGCTCAGCTACTTGTAGAACTGAATTTACTTGGACATAGCGTGATCAAATTAATCACTAGTTTTGTGATTCCGAATTGAAATCTTTCTAAATAGCAAAAGAGGAATTGGAGTTAACAGTTTTTCGCTGAGATTTGATAAAAAGAATGTACTTTGTCGATTTTTTCAAAGACCTTGGACCTTTTTGCTATCTATTTTTATTTTCAACCCTGTGCAGTTTGATTTATCAACTGCAGAATATGCGGACTCTGTGAGATTGGGCTGAGAACTAAGACGAAGTTGAGTTTTATTTACGATATAACACCAGATAATTTTATATGTTACGCTCATACCGAAACTTTTAGTTATGTTATCTTTTTCAATTTAGCAGAAGTTGTTGAGGCAAATGTATGTAGTCCATAGCAGATTTATTCAGGGGATATATTGCAGGCAAAATATGTTTTAATACAGAATTAAGCATACACAAACATTTCAAATACAACATGTCACCAGATTAATGAAATTCTCTGCCAGAAATGCGCACAGCTTTTCCATGTAAGTGGGCATCTTCCTCAAATTTCATAATGATGCTTCAATTTTTTTCCGAAAATCGTTCATCTTTACCGTGTTTCAGTAGGTTTGGTGTAGGAGGAAATCACCGTCCCTGCTGATAAAATTATTTGGCGTAGCGCACGTGCGACATACGTTCCTTTTTGTTAAGATACTCTTATATTGCTGTAACCACAGGATTTCTCAAAAGTGTAAACACATTTCACATATTCGCAAACCTGATGCTTATTATTATTTAAATCTTTAAAAAATGCAAAAAAAATTACAATAATATTGATTGTATTTGCATTGCATTTTGACTACATTCTAAATAATTGGATTGAAAGAAGCCATTGAAAAAGAATGTGTCCAACTAGACAGGGAATTATTTTATGCTGTGAACGATTCTATTGCTTCGCTTTTTCAGCAGTGTCTGGATCAAACTGAGAGTCAATTAAGGAACCTGCAGCGAAAAACGAATGAAGTTATAGTTGTTGATTTTGCTTAAAATTTGAAATAATAAAATTATAATTAACACAACATTTGCAATCATTTAAGATGTATATAATTTTTTGGGACACCTTGTGTTTGTGCATTTGTCTCGATTGTTGATTCACCTTATTTATGCATTTATTCGCGGGTTCTGTGAGGGTGGATTTGGTTTGGTAAATTGACAATATCTGTTGTCTTTTCGAGCGTAGACCAACAAAAACCGCCAGAGGACGTTTCCTCGTCCAGTATTTGAATAAAAACCCCAAATTGTTGCTAAGACAGGTGGATTTAATATATTCAAGATGGGAGATTAATTCAATCACAGAATATTATGCGATAAGTTTGGAATCTGAAAACCTAGAAACGTTTTTTAAATAGTGTCTATGTATGTATCTAGTCATCCGGTATCAACAGTGCATACAATTTCAAAGACAAGGCCCGATTTAAAAAGAAAGTCTACCATCCAAATACTGGCTACTTCAAAACGAGGAATTCAGAAGAAAGTGAAATGCATGCAGCAACTGACATGTGGGTCCTTGTAGATGACTTAATGGAGAACAGAAACAGCTTGGGCACACACGAATGCTTTACAAAGACAATTTAGTGAATAACTTCTTTGTTTTCCATAAGTTCTTTTCTGGCTGGCGCATTTATATTACTATTAAAATAAGTGATACGTGCGAAAAATAAGAAAGATACAAGCTTATGCTGTTATGATGATGATAGAGGGGTGGGGAAACAAAATTACGGTCAGGATTTTGTGGTTGGCGTGAGAGTAGCTTCCGTTTAGGGTAACCGTGTGAAGATTTTGACCAACCTGATTGCAGCTACTACTGCCGTAGCAAATGAACAGTGTCCAAAATGCTTTGGATAACTTAAATCTTGGTGATGATCTGTGTCTACCATCGGTGTCCACGTCATCATAAAAAACATTTACAGGAATAAATGTACGTAGAGGTGATTTGTATAAAATGGTAAAATAGTACGCAGGCGTAATCGGCTGGAAAGGCGCATGATACAGCTTGATTTATATGCCTTCTTTAGAAGTCAACTTAGTTTATTTTCTTGAAATTGGGCACCGATGAAAAGCCACGTCTTGCGTCTCGGTGAGTTTTTGGCCTTTTCTTTAGTAGTTAATCGCTCTGAATACTTGTTCAATCGATATGTGCTTCCTATACGCTTAAGCTTCCTTTCAATGCTATCAGAGGAGTTGATACTTGCAAACAGCTGTTTCATTGTAGATAGTATTGTCGGCAAAGTGGAATGAAACTCAGACCCAAGTGGAACATCGCAACCTTTTTCTATCAGAGCCTAAGGCCCTTACCACTGAACCACTATCTCGTTTTCTTGCCGGTTTCGGTTGGGGGGGATTTACATTCGTTGAAGAACTTTCACCGACCGCTAACGGAACTGATCTGCCACACCCTACCTTGGCCCTCGACAGAAGCCCTTTTAACCGTAACAGCTAGTAGCATAGGCAAATAGTATTGCAGGCAAAGACAAGATTAGTGGACGTTCATCAATCGATGTCAACATCATCTGACCCAAACCGGCAATGCAATCAGATCGTGGCTCAGTGGTTAGGACCCTACACTATGATCAAAAAAGTCACTAGATCGAGGCTCGGGTAGAGCTCCACTTGGGTTTGGGTATGACTGGCTGATGATTGCTTGTAATTCGGGAATGAACATTCCAGTCTGCCTTGTCTTTGCCGTAAATAGTATCTGCTTATAATACTAACTGCCACAGTTGTTAGGGCCTCCGTCGAGGCGCAAGCCAAAGCGGGACAGATGATTTTCGTTAGCGGTCGCTGAAAATTAAACGACGGGTGGTTACACCAAACTTAAAGTACAACTGCACAAAACTTCCAAATCTATGTCCATATTGTCCAGAGCACTTCTTCGTACGATAGACTGCATATCGAATAGTGCCACCAGACCTGAAGAGGATTCATCGAAATCGGACGTTTGCTCATTAAAAATTATTTTTATTCGTTCCCCGAGACTTTTCTCAACTGCAACTGCAAATATACGAAAATATCCGTATAAGCTAATGTACGCAGCGCAATCAGATACTCATTCAACATACGTCCGTCACAAATACTCCGTTGCAGTTGCAAGTTATCTGGCGGCGCTGGATAAGCTTCCTACTCCCAAATTGCAGAGACGGCATTGTTTAACCACTAAGCTTTTTTGCAGATGGATGGTGCAGTCGAGCATTATGCATTGACGGCACATTGAACAGGCAGGATTGCGAAGCTAGACCTATTGCCTGGGCAGCATATTCCTTTTATTTATACACAGTAGAATATTTTTTGTTTTGAGTCGTGCCAAAAGAATAGTTTCCATGGTTTTTTTTACCTTTTGACATCCATTCCAAACTGACTCAAAATGACAGTAGTCATAGCTCACTCTAAAATTACGCGTGACAATTTCAGACATTGCCAATATACGTGTTTGTACACTCCGGCTAACTCAATACGCCGGCCCTCTTAAAAGGCCTTTCTTGGAGGGCCGAGAATTTTTTGAGGCCATGCATTCCGATGACTCATGCCTCAACCGGCGTATTGAGGTAGCCAGAGTGTACAAACACCTCAAAGAAAGGTGGAAAAGACTGCAGCCGACAAACATGGACCAACATGAACCGCAATTATGCGTCCACACCAGATAACCTGGACTGACCCCAGACTGACCCCGGACTAACGCAAATTACAGTTGCCCATTAGTCATTACGGCATTGCGACTGATAATCATGTCCATCACAATATGACGCAAACTGTAACCCCCAATTAACACCCGCATCAGACTGACTATATAACTGTATGAGCACTTTGAAATGCTTACTGTTTTTTGCAAATTTCTCTCAAGTCTGACGACGAACTGGGGACCCAGTGTCGAAAATTTAATCAATAAACTTACTCATTTCCCAACGGATGCCTTTTTATTCAAAACAAATTTCTTGGGATGCCTGCCTTTTGGTTTATGCGAAAAGTCCTTCGATATAGCTCTGCAGAACTGACGAACGTGCTTTCCAATAACATCTTTTTTCTGCAGAGTGCATCTCTGTATTTAATAAGGCCAACACGGCGCTAAAATTTACAGTGGAAACGAAGGCGAACAACGAAATCGGTTTCCTAGATGTCCTCTTCCACAGGAAAGAGGATGGTCCAATCCAACGCTGAATATTCAGAAAGAAAACCTGGACCGGGAAATACATTACTTTTCACAGCTTTGTTCCCCTTAACCTCAAACGGAAAGTAGTCCAGGGAATGAGGGCCAGAAGACGCCGCATCTGCTCTCCTAAAATAGTGAAAGTAGAATTGCAGTAGCTACAAAACACACTCCATGAAAGTGGTTATCAAGAAAGGTTCATCCGTCGGAACATCAAGGAGCGTGTCACAAAAACCCCAGTTGAAACGACGGGAAAAAATATAGATCAATAAAACTGTTTTTTTAAGGGAGACGCATCGAATGAACTGGTAAGACGACGCCTGAGGACCACAGTTGCGAGTGGCTTCCTGGCGGCAGACTTAAGTGTACTGACACTTTCTTCTATGAATGGGAGGTAAAAACAAACTATAGTTACAGGACACATCGATGTGCATCTATTCTTTTACCTGTTCCTTTGGAGCGGGATATATTTACCGAACAACGCGACGTCTGGAGCAGAGAATACACGAGTACGTGCCATCATGGGTCAGCAAAGGAGAGAAAAGATCGATCTCAAGCTCAATACTCGCCCACCTAAATGATACCAGAAAACAAGTAGACGCGAGAGAAGCCTTTCGGATCATATACCACACGCAGACACACTATTAAAAAGGCCTACGCAAACGGGTTTTAGTCACAGCAGAGGCAGTGGCAATCCGATTAGCAAAATCCATTCTAGGCTGTCAAAAGGCGCAGTTACAAGCAATCTGCCTCTCTTGGCCAAATGCACGCGGAAATTCCAAGCCTCTTGATACCACGGCGTCTGAGTACGCACAAAGCCACACTACAGAGAAAAGTCATGCACACGTTGCGCAGCTGATATGTGGACCTCAACCTGCTGACCGCGAGAACATCCCCTTTGTCTTCTTCGTGCATCGCGATCAACGTCCTAAACAAGCTGGCGCCCGCATTCAGGAGAAGAGGGAAAACCCAGATGCTTAATTACACCCACCCACCCACCAACCCCTTTTCTCTGCCCCTCCAAACTGATGATCATATAAATGCTGCAATTAACTAACCATTTTATTCTCCATGGCAGTGATGATGAATGACTGAAAACAATTGTTTGCCAACCTGACTTTTCAATTTAAGAAATACTTAATCTTTACATTAAAAAACCGGCACTATTATATAAATTTTATTATTCTTCACTTTGACGTCGACGTACTGCTTCAGTTAATAATTCACGTGGTGCTGAATTCATAAAAGGAACATTGAACGATATTTTCTTGTCTTGTAACTTACTTGATAAGGCAGCAAACGCGGATTCAGTGGATACCTCTCTTCTTTCGGTTCCATTGCGTGTTTTGAGGTGTGTTCAGTTGCAGTTTTTCCATTAGATAATACAATACACAACGCTGCTGTGAATTTATTGAAATGTGGTCAATTTTTTTAAAACGTAAAATGCAGACAAAATGTGGAATTGACTGCAAGGTTCACGTTATTTGAGTTCATTCTGTGCCTTAAATTATTTTACAATTCTGGTTATTTAACAGAGCTCTTGAGATTGGTGTGGACTTGGCTCCTGATTCTGCCGTGCAGTTCTACTTTTCGACCCTTTAGGTGATCCCAAAGCAATTTATGTCTGCTAATGACAAACATAGTAGGTAAATATGACTCTTATGACCATCTTAACAGGCTAGGAAAAAAAGACTGCCCCGCCCAAGTTATAAAAATGACTATGCACCTACTTTTAGCTAGGGTTAATACTCTTGGTGACTAACAGCTACTTTAGCATAAAATTGAGCCACAGTCTTATACCTAAACCTAACCTTGCACTGTAACCCATTTCTATAATTCAACATAACCCAAACATTAACCCTAACCTTAAACTTGAGCGTAAACTGAACCTCAATCTTGGTGCAATGCAACCTGCATTAAGAGCGGTTTTCGTGTTTTGTTCAGGCAGTCACATAATGCAACCCCTTTCAAATATTAACCATGCCAATACTTCGATTGACTCAATTTAAACAAATTCTCGGCCTCAGTGCGAGTCGAACAGACACAGCAGAGAAAGGCTTTCGCGCAGCCACCTTTCTACCATTGAACTAGAAGATTCACCGTGAGCCCTGAATTTAATCACACTTGACGCGTTTTGTTGGCCAAGCTTTACTGCACGTATGGAATCCACCAATGCGGTTGCAGTAGGCTGACTGCCAGTCAGGATTTACTAAGTATTTGTCTAGGATCCACCTGATGAACTACTAGGCTTACCCTGGTTTTCCACAATTAGGTCAACTGAATTGCTAATACAAGCAAAGATGCCAGTCCCAGGAAGTAATTAAGAAAGAGGAGATTCGATTGAAATCCGTCAAATCCCTTAAATATTCTAATACGATGAAGAAGAAAGGCTCCTTGGAAAAAAATAAGATATATTCTTCAATATTTCAACAGGTAGCAGGTGTCAATAAGTAGAAAACTAACAAAAGTCCTCCACATGGCATACGATGCCCGAACTGTCGGTTTGAAATAAAAACCAACCTTGTGGTGGAAAGATTTAATTTTACTTGGTTCGAAATGTCAACCCTTCGCAGCCATGCTTTGCGAACATATGTACTAGAAGCGCTCACTTTGGTTTTATTTGCTTTTTAAGATTTTACTTATGACATTTAGTCCAAAATCTGCGGCCATTAATGACAGCCTGGCTTATCGAGTTATAGCTCAATTGCAAGAGGCAGTTTGGACACGAATTTCAACATGCAGATGTAATATTGTCCCCGTTTGGGATTGAGTACTTATTAGAGCTATCGAACTTAGTCCTCAGAATTTCGGAGGCATGTGCTGAGTTAAAAAAGAACAACACAGATTAAATAGTGGAAGTAGAAACGCTCGATAGCATTGAGATATTTTTGAAATTTCCTCACAAAATGGATCAAAATGAAAGAAGTCGTTAGTTTATTTAACACATTCACATTACCATTGGTATCGACCGTGTTTCCTATGACTAGGTGGCGCGGACACAATGACTTGTTTGCGAATTATATTATAATACAGTGGAACTTCAAATAATGATTTTTATCCATTTCGGCATCCAGCCCGTTATGTTAAACGCTCTTCCTGCGAAACGTAGCCAATTAACCTGCATTAATTCACCAATTGGCAGCAGGCGACCAAGGACCCTCGTCCTGGGAAAAACGTTCAACGGAGAGGTCCAATTTTAGTCTTAACGTAAGCGCTCTGGAATTTGACGCAATGCAATCTCCATTAAGGGCGGTTTTCATGTTAGGGGGACACATAAGCAACCCTTATGAAATAATAAATATGCCAATATTTCGATTGACTTAATTTTGAAAAATTTGTGGCCTCGGCCACGCCGCAGGGAAGACTTTTGCGCAGCCAGCGCTCTACCACTGAGCTACGAGGTCCACCATGAGCCATTAATTGAATAACACTTGGTTCGATTTACCCGTCCAGCCTACTGCGGACTTTGCAGACCCACTAAGATGACTGTCAGATAGGATTTCTTAATTAATCATCAAGGATCCACCGGGGGAATACTAGCTAATCTTTGTTTCCACAATTTGGTCAATTCAATTATTGAAATCTTTTAAACCTCTAACATATACCAATATATAGAAAACTGGAATAAAGATTTGCACAATATTTACCATGGGCAGTTGCTGAGGAGCCAATTGTAAAGTCTTCCTCACAATATATTATCTCTGAACTGTCCAGCTGAAATAAAAACAAAATGACGAGGCTGTGATTCATGTTTCTGGGTTTTAAATCTCATCCCTTCGCAGCCATTTTTCAAGAACATGTATACCAGAAGCATTTTCTTTGATTGTAGCTGCTTTTAACGATTTTAGTTATCGAATTTAGTCAATAATCTGCAGGCATTAATTACAGCCTAGCTTATGTAGTTATTGCTTAATTGCGATGGGCATTTTAGACACGATTATGAACTTGCACATGCAGATATTATGCTCGTTGGAAATTTATTATTTACTGAACTTATCGCAGTAAGTCTTGGGAAGTTCGGAACTATGCGCTGAATTAAGAGCGCACAACATAATGCAAGTAACAACTTTTTGACCTTTTCTCACAAAATGCACCAAAATGATGGTAGCTTTAGTTCCTCTGACACGTCAACAGTTTGACAGTTCGACCATTGGTATCGACCGTTTTTCCTATCACAATGTGAGGCGAACACGACAACTTGTGTGTGAATTAGATTATAGTAAAGTGGAGCTTCGGTTAACATGTTTAATCCGTTCCCGCACCACGCCCGTCGTGTGAAATGCTGTTCTTGCTGAGCAAAGCCACTCAAACTGAATCAGTTAACCGATTGGCTGCAGGCGACCGGGGCCCCTCGTCCTGTGCGCAAGGCTCAACAGCGGACACCAGTAGTCACACATACACGCACTGACAACTCGGTAAGTGGGCGGAAGCTTGTCAAAGGAAAAAATTTTTACTGACAGTTATATTTAGGGTCCACTAGCGTTTATTTATAGCATAATTATACACTAACTTTGTCTTAGTAGGCGTGCTTGGTTTAACTATTTTGGCACTGGCTGTTTTCCATGTATGCCGCAGTCACTTACGCTCAGTTTATTTTTGGTGAGTTTAGTTTTAGTTAATAGTTGTTTGCCGTTTTGGCTTAGAGGCTATTGTGTTTCAAAAATGGGGCAAAAAGGCCAACCTTTAATATTCATAGACATAGAGTTGATATAGACGCAACGATTGTATCCAATTGTGCTCAATTGGGCTTTCTTCCTTCCTATCAGTTGTATTTTACATTTTAATCATCGCGCGCAAAGTTCTGGTTATTCAAATAAATATTCCTATTATTAATGCATTTGCAAGCAAAGCAACAGTGTCGGAAAAACTGGCAGGCTTCTCAAGACGCGAATTGCCGAACCCGCGGCTGCAGTGCGGCAAAATGATGCCAATTCTCAAGTTCGACGAGATCCGGCCACACGTTTAAATTTGATGAGGCCGAAGTTCTCGCAAAAGGTGACAATCGGATGAGCCTTGAACTACTTAAGTCATGGTTCACGGGCCCCCAATCCATCAATATGTGCAACGATTTGCCCAATCCCTATTCAGTGCTGAGACTTAATTTGGCCAAAGCAAACCACCGCTTGGAAAACACACAGGCTACCACATGATATAATGCCAACACCACAAGGCCAGATGGTCACTGCTGACACAACAACTGAGCGCACAAAGACATTAATCGATTTTTGCTGAACGCTTAAATTTTACGGCAGAACCCTGCGCACACTCAAACTTTTCTGCTACTGTTCTGTGAGTAGGTCTCTGATAATGAATCCGCGACGGATTTCAAAACGTCAGACAAATAAACATATTGTCCCAGCGAGCGAGATGTCTTCTAGTCCTAGCCTACTTCCAGATACTCGCATCTTCGTTAGTATTATCAAAGACATCGATTTGATAGAAAAGATTCTTTGGGAAACAGGAACAAGCTTCATTGTAAATGTTCGACGCTGGCAATCCAGGTCATCTTTGACCTGAGGGAAATGTGTGAAGAGCAGTGTGAATTTTTACACGTGCTGAAAAATCGATAATGATTCGTCATCCATGGTTAATAGCATGTTTTGATGGTTGGCGCTTTTTCCAGGCTTTTGTGTGATTTGTATACACTGAATCCAAATCAACGTGCCTGTTGACGCATGATTCGTCAGAATTAATGGCCTTCAAAAATTATCGACCTTTCTTATATGGGCAGGAACCTACTTTGTTGGTTTGGTCCCATAGAAACTTCTGCCCAGTTTCAAGCGAATGCATGGTGACTTCGGACAGCTGGTCGCGTTTCTTTACCCCTAATTGATGTTCATGTATACGTGTAGAGGTGGACCTTCCTGTTTGTCCGCAATAACTTTCATCGCAGATGCCGAAACGAGTCTAGAATTTACAAATAAGTTTGTTCTTGTTTTCCGAAGAATATTTTCTATCAGATTATTTTCCTTGGAATACCTTCTTCCAAATTCATACGAAAGACATGAACGTTAAACTTTCACAGCTTTTTTATATAACTTAATTAGTGTATTCAGTCTTTTTACATCGCGTGCTGCTAAATTTTGCATCTGCTACATGATTCTATAAATAGATCGTAAGTCTATTAATTAACATACTAGCATCTCTTGAATCTCCTTTGTAAGTCTGACTGGGATTCCGCTCAGAAAACGAATTCTGCCATGAAAAAAAGCCATTTTGATATGCGTAACACATGAACTTGCTTTGTCGTTAGTACGTTTTTAAGCACAATACGCTTGTATTAAAAAAAACTGGATATTTACATTTAAAAGAGAGCCACCAAGGTACTACCGTTATTCCTTTTTTAATATTATTTGTGATTAAAAATCCCAGCTGGCTTGTTGCTGAACTCATAAAAGCAGTGCCGGTTGCATAATGAGTGTTGTAAATTAGTTAATAAGACAGTAAATGCTTATTCAGCTAATAGATCTGCTATGCTCTCTCAGCGCGTGTTTGGGGCCTCAATATGCTACCGTGGAACCTAATTAACGGCCTTCTTGGCTCTTCCACAGTGATTAATTTCTGATGTAAAAATATCGAAGGTAGCGATGAAGTTTATGCCTGTCTAAACGGGACAGGGGACCACCCCATCCAAGTTATAAATGTGGCTATGCACTAATAAAGGCAAATATTCTTGTCTTACCATAAGTCCTGACATAAAACTCAATTCCAACTCTTCCCTAACTATACGCTCCCCGTACCCATAACTGCGGATACCTCTGGTGATGAGTTCACGTGATTACCCGAAACGTCAGGTTTATAAGTCATCTGCTTCAGCGATCGCATCTTACATTTCTGAGTGAACCCTAACTCGAATCTTAACTTTTGACTCAAGATTGACCCTCACTCTAACCTTAAAGTTAAACCTTAGTTCCCTGGGACTTAGCAAAAAGCGAACTGCTCCTGTTCTTAAGTGTCGTTTAGATAGACAGATATGTCTGCTCTAGCAAAACGAAAATTGGAATAACGAGTCACGCGACATGTACCAGCGGCATTTTTGACACGCTAATTGTAATACTCCTCCTCCTCCAGACCTAGGATCTCTGAACTTTCTGCTCAAAATAAAAATGATTTGTTCAAAAATTACTTAATTAGCCTTTAAATCTCAAAATTTTTCAGCCAGACATCCCTAAATTTTGTTTTATTTGCTTTTGCTGTTTTTAATCATATAATTTAGCGCAAAACTTATAGGCCTTCATCGAAGCCCGGCTAATTGAGTCTTTGTTTAATTGAAACAGACGTTTTAGATACGAATATCAACACACAAATTGGGATCATATGCCCGTTGAAGAGTTGGTATTTATTGAAGCTGTCGATGGAGGTACTGATAATTTTCGATCCACGTGTTCCATTAAGATAGATCACAAATTAAAGAAGTAATTGCATTCAATTTCATATCAAGTTGCAATTTGGCAAATTCTGGAGTTAAATACTTTTTGGCATTAAATGCTATACGCAGAATGAAGCCCGACCAGATGTGTAATCATTTACGAGTTGTTTCAGGATAATACGCAGAAATTTGAAGCAAGATTTTGATTTGTACTCTGTTTTGTATACACTTCATCAGGGCATAAGTAGTTTCTATCAATTTGTCAAATGTAAAAGTGCCATAAAGTATAAGGTTTCTTTTGAAAAAAAGATGCTCTTTCGGATATTAAGATAACTTAAATCAGTAAATTTTCGAGACTGGTTCCCGGCTCGTCTTCGGACTAACAAGAAGTGTGCAAGGATAATTATCATTTTAAACATGCGGAGAAATTAATAGTCATATGACGTGAGACCTGATTGATAGGTGTGACCTCTGCCAGTCTGTGTTAATTGGCCTTCGTATTTCCAGCATTCTTTGAGGTGCTTATAGATACCATCTAACTATATGTGGCGGTTGATTTATGAGGTGTTGGGGTGCATGGCTCCGAGAAATTTTTGGCGTTTTTTGGAGGAACAGATGCCGCAAAACACAGACGGAGGTCGCAATAACCAATCTGGTCCCATATAATATAACTATTGATTTTTCCGCACTTGTGAAATTCTAGTTGCTCTTTGCACATTTCTTGTTAGTCCGAAGATGAGGTGGGGAAGCAGTCTCAAATACTCACTGATTTAATCTACCTTTATATCCCAAAAAACATCTAGTTCTTCTAACTAAATTTTATTTGAATGCTTGTTTTCCTGTTCAAATGAATAAGGTTTCTGCAGGCACGTTTGAGTGATAGCTTGAACTGTAATTAACCAAGGGTAGTCATATGCAAACCACTTATCTTCTGAACAAGTGGCTTTTATTTTTCACAATAATCGTTTGTTTCTGGCGACAGTCAAGAACCTTGAGACTTGGAGTGTCCTTGAAATGTCCACGAGCAATTTTTTTTATTTTTTTGCTTATACGTGACTTGCAGAAACGATTATGTTTGCATTCGGCTACCATCATTATGAAAAAGGCTGTTCTTGGAAGCCTTTAGCTGCTTTTCTGAAGCTTTTAGTCTTCAGCTAGTGTTTGGACAATAATTATAGGCTTAATTAAGCACGAAACTTCATCGGGAAAAACGTGGACTTTCGGAACGAAAGACTACAACTAATAAGTTGTGCATGATAGAAAAACTTTATTTGTGGAATTTTTCGTTCTTCAACAGTGTTCTGCTGCCGTACTTAACTGGCGAATGCCCGTACTGTTTTCCCTTTTTTTAAATGATTTCAGAGAAAATCCAAACCGTTATTCGTTGATGAAACTGCCTGACGGACGGTGATTATTCGTGTGAACTTAACGGACAGGTCTATTGTGCCATTGGTTATACTCGTTTGATCAAAAAAGCTAGAGCTCTTTTATTGCCATTATATTGGCTAAACTTGGCATTTACATATACAGATCTAGGTTTCCACTTACTAAAATGATTTTTTTCTGTTTATAAATGGCATTTTAAATCTAAATTTGACGCATTTCAAAGGTGACTCGGACAGTGAGGCAATTAGTTTGGCTGTGAATGGCCGACTTTGCGTCTAAGGGGTGACCTGAAATGTTTTCACAGTAAAAATCCAGAAAGAATTTCTAAAATAATAAACAATTCACTACTAACGTTTTACGGAAACCTTTCCTTTGACTTGCAGGAGAGCTTTTCCCCACTTTGCATCGAAGAAATGACATGCTGGAGGATCTGTAAGATGATCTTTCTTTATGAGTCCAGAAGAAATCTTCCAAAACCAGAAACAATAGTAGGAGCAGATCGTTCCTCGTCAACCATATAGCCAAGACTAGACGATACTTTTTCGATTGAATTTAAGTCAATACGATTTGCTAGCCAGGTGTTTTTCATCCTGAAGTATATATTTTTCTATGATAGCAGGCTTTGGGTCGCCAGAGCTGCATGAGATGTGGCTTTTTCCTGCAAAAAATAATCCATAAGAGGCCCGCAACAAGATTCTGCTCAAATTTGGACCTCCCTGCATGATATTTTCTAATCTCTTAAACGCGTTCTACTAAACGATCTCCCTGCTTTGATATTTACAATTCACTTTATGAGCCTCTGGTACAATGTGGGAGTCAGGAGCCCCACATCCTGAGTGAAGGGCTAAACTATGGAACTTCAAAATTATCGACCATGTTACGACTTCGTGCTTAAATGACGTCATTTTTATGTCTCTGGCGGAAGGAAAGATTCACACGGCGATTCATCGGGGAAAACGAATTGTTTCGAGTCCTCTACTGTCCAACTCATGACCATCTTACAGAAAGTCATCGCACATTTTATTAGTTTTTTTGTAAGTCCATGGATTTGTCTTCTGTTCTAGGTGGTAACACCCAAAATTTCATGCAAATATTTGTGCACATTGGACTTCGGATCCTTAAGGTCGTAAGGATTTAGTTTATGTTCTAGTCCCTTTGTGCTTAGCCTCGGTTTACTAACGGATTTTCAAAAAGTTTTGGCATTCCAGAGTTTTTCTGCATCGTGAGGGTCTCTGTTGTTTTGTACTGTGACCAGCAATACGTAACAGTCTGAAAGATACACCTAGATCCTTAGCAACCTCGGCCCATTTCATCTCGGCCTCTATAATACCTAAAGTTCAACCTCGGTCCTGTGAGTTTTGCGTTATCAGGATCCAAATCACCGTTTTTAGGAGATAAGAGTTTTCTTTTATATCCGTACTGCTGTACACTACACTTACATTGGGTATAACGTATTTTTTCAAAAATAAATCAGCAACCAATGACATCGAGGCATACATAAACATTACTGCTTACTGTCCAACTTTGAAGAAATTATCTAAACTCCAAAAAGTGCAAGGAATTTTTGGGAACACCCGGACGTTCTAGAAATTGCAGACGCCTTAGGATGAGTGGTTGCCTGTAAGCCTTAAGATTGTGGTTTCAAGCGTTATGAACGCACAGGACATCAATTAAAAATGCCTAATTTAAAAACGCCTTTACTTGCCTATTTTAGTTTGAGTTGGAAAACCGATTTCAATGCAAAGTGTTGTTTCTGTAGACTCCTATGACGTAGCTTGAAGATCTTAAGCTGACGAGCCGTGAACAGTAGGTGCATTTCGCATTTCATGCCCAGTTTAGAAACACGTCAATTGCCTCTGAAAATATCTTGTTGCCATAGCAAAGAAATAAAGAATCGTAATCATCGTGTTCAGTTTATAAGTAAACCACACAGAATCCAGTAAGCTTTATGAGGACCATTTCCACTTTGTGTAAAGTTTTGCTAGCGTTTTTCAATCAAACGTTCCCTCCAAAATCGGCAACTTCAAAGGTTCTGCGAGCTGTTTGAACTATAAAAAACACATTTGATTGTGGTCAATTAATTTTCCTGATCGTCGCCAAACCCTCGTTGCGAACTGTGTTCCTTTTCTAATCATTAGCTGGGCTCCGGCAGGAACTTGAACTAATTACTTGAATTTACTTTTATTGCTATTGCTTGGTTGTAACTATCCTCCTGTGAAGGATTTTAACTAATTTTCAAGATTTATACTAACACTTTCATGACCTTACAAGTATAAGCACAAGAACATCATCTTCTAAAGGTATAATCTATTAAAGAAACGACCGATGGTCGGAAGCATAAATTGTTTGGTTTTCAAGTCCCTGTGATTTGTTGTAATGATGAGATCGAGCAAAATGCGAAAAATCACGCTGACTAACTTTCGATTACATCGATTGTACCAACCTTTTCTATGAGATGCATTATATGCTATTTTTTCGAAATCTATGAAATCCGTAAAGTGACTTTATGGCAGGTCAATTAGTTAAGGCCTAATATAACTGACAACAGAGGAGAAAGATATGATACGAAGACAACATCATTTTAAACAATATACTCACATCACATTTGCACTTTTTAATTTTCCTATTACTTTGGCAAATTGCTGATAGTCGGATGATATAGAAAGTTTTAGGTTGCCTAGTGTGGTTTGGTCTTTACAAGTACTTAACACAAAATGTACTATTTTTGCACTAAAAGTTGTGTTGGATCCCTGCGCAGATATATTTTCGATGGGATTGGGGTACAAGCCCATTGGTCGGAATAAGTATGTTTCGCAGGCCAGAAATGCTTGGCGAAGGAGTAATCATTGACTAGAGAAGGTTCTTTCAAGTTAGAAGTCAGGTAAGTCCGGCTAAGTTGGACGATTTTTGTAAGAAAGGAGCTAGTAAAGGGCTATGCGGAAATCAGCATCTCATAGTAATCAGTGCAGTTTATGTGTTTGTGTTCTGTGGCTCTTCGCAGGGTTGCGAGATCCGGGTACGTCCACCAGCCAATCAGAAAGGGGTCTACAGTGATTGGCGTCAAGTTTGCAAGGCCAAAGGGTCAAGATGCGAAGTATCAACCCGACCGAGAGGCAACAGGGTGGGCGCGCAACTCTTCGCAGACGTATGCACAGTAATTCACGCGCGGTCCTATAGCGAGTTGGCCATGGGTGTGCGCGGCAGCGAAGAAAAGGTGTCAGCGCAGGGGGGCTGATGCCGGGACCGCCACAGGCTGGTCTTAATCTAAAACTGTAGATAATAGTCGTTGGCTAAATAATATCAGGTTTGCCTTGATCGATGAGTAAGTGCATTACAAGCGAACATCCGTGTTCCAGGAAGCAATTGAGAAGAAGAAGACTCGATCGCTGGGACAATATGTTTATTCGCCTGACGTTTCGATATCCGTCGCGAAGTCGTCATCAGAGACCTGAGCAGCAGAAAGGTTAAGTATGCACAGACGTTTGCAGTATTTATAGAACACAGTCATAACTGCAAGCATACAGCGACAATTAACGTTAATTGCCTTCTTGTGCGTCGACTGCTTGTTGGACGGCACGCGGGCTCTGACCTGTTGAACTTTCGTCACGGGCGGTGAGCTCGGGCATGATGATTGCTCGGCCGTCTGGCTCCCCGGTGTTGGCGTTCGATGAGGTGGCGGCCTGCCCGTTCCTCAAGTGACGGCTTGCTTTGGCCAAATTGAATCTCAGGATTGAATAGGGATTGGGCAAATCGTTGCACTTGTTGATGGATTGGGGGCCCATGAACCATGACTCAAGTAGTTCAAGTCTCATCCGATTGTCACCTCTTGCGAAAATTTCGGCCTCATTAAATTTAAAAGTGTGGCCGAATCTCGTCGAATAAGTCACAACTTGAGAATTGGCATCATTTCGCCGCACTGCAGCCGCGTATTCGGCAATTTGTGTCCTGAGAAGTCTGGCAGTTTCTCCGACATATTTGCTTTGCCTGCAACTGCATCAGATCCTGTAGACGACCTCAGATGTTTCTTGCCGTGGCAGTGGGTCTTTCGGCTTCATTGTCTGACGCTTTATGCTTGTCTTTGGTCTGTGTGCGACTGCAACTCCAAGTGGTGCGAGAAGGCGGCCGACTGCTTCCGATATGTTATTGATATACGGGATCGAACGCCAAATCTTGGGGTGCAGGTGCATTATCCTGCAACACTACGGTGTCAATTTGACGTCGGTAAGTGTTTTAAACGTCAAAAGCATCCTCTACAGTGGTGATAAACATATTGCTGTTTATGGGCTCTGTTATCGATCGCCAGCTCTGTTGCACTCTGAATTCGATGGCCATCAACCATCGACATCTCTAATTGTTGCTGTCGACACAATTTGCTTTCTTCTTCCTACATGTGGCCACCTGAGCCGACATAAGAATCATACCTAACAATGAGACCTCAACGCAAAAAGTGATTGCTATTCAAAAAAGCAATTCTGCAATCATTATGCTCCTACTGTAAAAACAAGATTGAACCTGCTTTGTTGTCTAGGAATAAGTTTTCTGAACGTCAAACCAACCCAAAAAATACCAACATCAAGTGGGCGCTTAACATTTTTTATTCGCAGTTCAAGAACAAACGTCTCGTGAGTTAGATCACCTGATAAATCTGTTGATATGAAGGTCGAAACATGTGTCCACGGCAACTCAATAAGGAGTCGCACACCCATTTTAAAAGATATGCATTTTTTAAACCGTGATTTAGCGGTTTCGACATCCTGGGCTCTTTTCAAAAAAGAATCCGCTGAATTGTGCTTTGAAAATTTTTCTTGTGATGCAGTCTTTGCAGAAGGAAAAAATATTTGGATGCCTGGGCTTAAAAATCAAAACGATGGGTCACAGTCTTTCATAAAAAGAACTTTAAATAAAACATTGTACCAATAATGGCAGGAAAGCAAGCGGTGTAAAAAAGGTAAACAATTTTCGGGAAATTACGTAATTTTTCTCAAAAATTTCTCAAATTCACAATGATTGTCATTTTCTGAAGGAACAATTAAATTGAGCTTGATGTGAAAACTGTGGTCTTGCGGACTCTAAACTCGCCGCGTAAGGTTTATTACATATCACAAATAGCTCGTTCTCGGTGGTTTATTGCAAACTTTATGTATCGGCAATCGATATCAAGCTTTCATGTATATCTGTAATATTCTAAATTCATACGAATTATTTTTCAAAACCAAATTGAAAAGAAGCAGATACGATCGCAGGGACAATAGGCTTATTCGCCTGACTTTTCGGTACACCTTGCAAATTCGAGGCAACAGCGAAAAACTGTAATTATTACACAGGATTCGCTAAGACACTGTATAGCTTTGGCAATTAACGGCTCCTCTATTGAGGCTAAGTGTTACGAGTTTGTATTACTTCATAGAAAATGTAAACAGAATTAAATATATATATATATATATAAAGGCAGGCCTAATACTCAGTTCAGTAAAAGAAGCTCGCTGTTGTTTGAATATGGCCTCTGTTTGCCTTCATGTCATTAATCGTTTACTTTGTACAGATAAAAGTCCAGTCGGCCATGAACCTTTTGATTATTTAATCAGCCAAATACATGGAGAATAAATGAAAATATGGCAAATTGCGTTTCCATTTAATTTTCGATGAAGTCGGCATTTGAAGAAGTACAGGGGAAATGGAAAAACGCGCAAACGCTTCGGAAAAAAAGTTTGCAATTTGACTGTGTCAAACGGGCAAAAAGTCACCTAAAGTGTTCAACGTCGCGCAGCTGGCATTATTTTTTATCAGCTGCGCATTTATTCCGCCGGTCATTTGAAATTTTTTCAGTCTTTTAATTCGTAGTTTCTTGCCATGACAACGGCGGGTCTTTTAGTCCTATTACATGCAGCTTGGCAGTTTCGTAGGTTGCTTCTGCGCAATTGCATGAGAAGGTGACTGAGGATTTCTCAGATGACCGTAGCACATGGACGCACTCGCCAAAGTTAACACGTCAACAGAAAAGCAGCCTAGTCTTCGTTTGCACTGTGTGAAAGACTTTTTTGGGTTACCCAAATATCTTTTGGAGATATTCTTTTTTGGATACACTGGCCTGGAGTTTCATTGCAGTGTATCTCAACACGCTGTCACTTAATTGGTTGGCCTTATGAAATCGCTCTGATCAAACAGGGCCGAGCATACACGCCGATTTAATCTCTCCCTCTTCAAGTAACGGAGCTCCTTAGGGGTGTGAAACGTAAGGAATGGGCAAAAAACTACCAGAATGTAGTCGGCCAAGTTATAATTGCGGAGGGGGGAGATGACAGAGAAAAAGTAAGCATTTGAAGAAGTACAAAGAAAAAAGAATTCCTCGCAAACTTTTCTGTAAAAAAAGTCGACATTTTAGCTGTCTCAGACGGGAAAATATGTTCCCTAATGTGCTCAACGTCAGTTTTTTATCAGCTGTGCACTTATTCTGCCCGCCATCTCAAACGTTTTCAGCCTGTTAATTTGTAGTTCCATGCCATGACGACGGTGGGTCTTTTGACCAGATCACATGAGCCCTGGCAGTTTCTTAGGGTGCTTCTGCGCAATTGCAGTTCGGTCTTGCATAAGAAGGTGACGGACGCACTCCACGGACGTCCACAGAAAACCAGCCTTGTCTTCGTTTGCACTGTGGGGAAGACTTTGTTGGGTTCATCCAAACATCTACCGGAAACATTCTTTTTTGGATACACTGGACTGGAATTTCATTGAAGGGTGCGTCAACACGCTGTCACGTTATTGTTATTTTGTCAGTTGGCCTTACGAAGTACTTCTAGTCAATAAGAAGGGAGCACACACACCGATCAAATGATTTCCTCTTGAAGTAACTGATCTCCGTAAGGGTGTTGTATGTGACGAACAGGCAACCAACTAGCAGACTGAAGTCGACTCAATTATGGTTGCAGAAGGAAGACAACATAGGACACTATTATAACTTGGCAAACGTCGCCCAGCTTATAACAGATAGTATTGCCCGCAAAGACAAGGGAGGCTGTAATGGCCACTTCTGACTTATTAGCCATCGTCAGCTATTCCTGCCCAGACCCAAGTAGTGTCCCTCCCGAGTTCGAACCCGAGAAGTTTTTTGATCCAAGTCTAATGCCCTAACTATTGAGCCACGAGTTCCTTTTCTCGCCACTGTAGGTTGGCGGTATTGAAACTCATTTATTAACGTTCACCGACTGCAAATGGGGCTCATATGTGAGACAATGAGCTCGTAGCTCAATAGTAAGGACGTTTGACTGATCCAAAAAGGTCGCAAATTCGACACTCGGGTGAGATGCGACTTGTATATGGGTATGACTGGCTGACGACGGCTAATAAGCAAGAAATGGCCATTCCAGTTTCCCTTGTCTTTACCAGCCCTATTATCTGTGAACATTGTGATAACGATGTGCATTTATTTCAATACTCGTTTTTTGTATGCATTAATTATGCATTTCCACAGTTTACTGCCAAAGATAGCAATTAAATATGTTTATTATTTTAGGTGTACGCCTATCTAATAAGTATGTTTACGCTTTTTTTTAAAGCAAGCTACCTTAGATTTGTTATCTCAGGATAGGTACATGTAAATTCTAAAATTGTTTTCGATGCGAGAAAAAAAACACTTACGTGGGATTGCGAAATAAGCTTTTTTGTGTATCCAAAGCCTAATATTAATCATTTAGATCAAGATAGCGGCCTTTGGTGAGCATATGTTGCCAATCTGCGAATGCTAATCTATTTATGCACCATAGTGTTTTCACGCTAATATTTTAGTCTCCTATTAATTTAACTATATTTTGGTAAAATGCTCCAAAAAGGGTTTTCTTCCGCTTGAATTTCATGGCTAAAATAGGAGTATCCTTTTGATTTAAATAGTTAGAGATAGCCTTAAGAAATAGATTCTTTAAAAGATGACTATTGAATGTGATTTAACTTTTATGATTTATTTTAAATACCCGCCTAATTTCAACTACCTCTTATAGATAGCAAACACAAAACTTTTCTTGTGCTTATTTGATATCAAATTGCAATTCATTCAAATGCTGTTATCTAACAAATGATATCTTTTTTTCTTTTAACACCATTTCTGAATTTTCAGCCGCTACGTTTTAATTAAAGGTTTTCATGATACATGTGGTATTCATTATGTTTAAGGAAGGGCACAAATTTCCACACGTTTTGAGAGAAGAGTCGCATAGTTCTCACCAAATTTCCAAAATGGACCTGGATCATCTGATATACTTCGTATGCAATCTTATTAAATGTGAAAGTATTATGTGTGGTGAATAAAATTTTCATGGTCTTAAAAATTTCATACTTATATGCCTTTGAAACCGAACGATGCCTTTTGTTTAGGTCTAACATTTGAATGAAATGCAATTTGCTACCAGAAAGAACCATGCTTGTGCATTTTTCTTTTGAAAATTTAGTTGAATTTATAGGAGCACGAGAAATCTGTGACAAAGGTGAATACTATTTTTCTATCCATTTTTTAAACAGTAGACCTTTTGCAGACGAATGAAATGAATTGCAAATGTAAGCGAACATGCGAGTCTAAAGAAGTAATGGAGCAGAGGATTATTCGATCTCTGGGACAACACGTATTTGTCCTACAAACACTGAAACTGCCTGTGCATGTATCAACATTTTCTGCTACCATTTTCTGTTAATGTCTGTGATAAATAATCCGCGACGGAGGTCAAAACTTCAGGCGCTTAACAGTTTTTTTTCAGCAATTTTATAATCTCCTTCAGAACAAAAGGAAACTCGTTCAAAATGGCGTCATCCCGACTGACTCAAGTATCTTCACATTAGTCTGTACAAGCACATCATCAGTTAACAAATTGGTTGGAACCTTTCATATACCTCTTGCCGAAAGAATGGAGTTGAAGCAAGTCCAATTGGCCTTATTCTACTAATTTCCCAAACCCAAAACGCGAACGTATCCATAAACTTAAAATCAGTCCTAATTTAAACCTCATCCATAATTACGTTGTAATTAAGCATATAGGTACTTGCGTCACAGTACACCTTGATCATTTGTCCTGTCTGGCAGACTAAAGACACGATGTCCACCAAAATACTTCTTTTCGACTTCTAACCTAACAAATGCCATGCGTATCAATGACAAACGGTTGCAGGTTCCAATCTTCGGGACTGGGTAGGACTGAGCATGACTAGTGTTTGATAGCTGATAAGCCAGAAATGTTTCGTTCGGTTTACCTCGTCTTTGTTGGTAATTTTATTCTGCTCATATTATTAGGCACCTTGTGGCGGGGTTCAAGAATGTGCCCGAAAGGCACAAAAAGGGAAATTAGTAAGTCTTGTAATCGATAAGTGAGTGCCTATCTGCCAATTTGAATGCGAGGTGCCTCAGGCGCAGTCTTCCTCGTCTTTGTCGGTTCCACTTCCGAGAATATATTCTTTCCTTGCTGATCCCTCGCTTGCAGTCCTTATTACTGGCCAGCTCGCCATCTTGTGTCATCTAAATGACATCTGTTCAAAGCAAAGTTCAGTAAGATCAAATTAAAAGGTGAGACTAAGCCTTCAGGAAGAAACTAAGCTCCCCAATATATAGAGAAACGTGAGTTCTTGAATTTCCTGTTAGATTTAATGATTTATCTTCAGATAAATTCAAAAATTGTGAAAAATGTCCATTTTCCGTTTGACATTACTTTGGAAAAGGCAATAAGCACGGAAATTTGCCCGCTGAAAATCTGAATAAATCACTTTTTAAAAAGACAACCTATCAACGAAAGTTTTTTTATTTATATTAGGACTAACAAATTCATATTTTTTGCGGACGCTCTTCTTGCGCGGCAGTGCGTTTTGCTGTTTGAAGGAATTTCTAACTATGGCTCACACGGCTATCTTCATATGAACTCATATCCACAAAACCATTTTTTCAATAAATTCCTTTAATCGCTATTTTTCTTTTTAGCAAACAATTATTAATTCTTATATTTCTTGCAAGTAATAAAGTTACCTAAGTTTATTCATTATTTTTCTAAGATTTCCTGTATGAATTAATGCCCGTTTGTGAGTGATCATTAATATTTCGCCAACTTTGGCATTTTACATAATTTATGCACCGAACTGCATGGCCCAGCTGCGGGGATTCAGCCTTTCAGTGGTATGTATTCCAGTTTTTAAAATGGAATTTTGTAAACATTTTTAGAGAGTAATTTCAAATGTGAAGTATATGGTTATACAGGGTGTCCCAAAAAATGTATACACATTTTAAATTATTGTAAACTTGGTGTTTACTGTAAGTGCACTATTGCAAAATTTTAAAGCTATTTACAAGTATTATTTTATTGTTGGTTCACTGCATTTTCTCAAACTGACGTCCATTTAATCCAGAAACTGCTGGCAACACAAAGTAATGGAATCGCACACAACATGTAACAATTACATTCGTGTCGAAGAAGAAGATGCGATCACTGGAACAAGGACTTTATTTTCCTGACGTTTCGGATTCCTTCGGGAATCCTTAGTCATAGGTAATCGTGAACAGGTCTGAGACATGCGCATGTCTTATACGCGACGGAGTCTGAAACGTCAGAACAGTTAATTCCTTGTTCCAGTGATCGCATCTTCTTCTCCGGAACTGCTGCCTGGAACTCGTATATTCTCCTCTATCGGCAATTACATTCGTATTTTGGTGCCTACATGTTCAATGGCTTCTTTCTTTCTAAATTATTGAAAATATAGTCAAAATGCAGTGGAAGAACAATAAAGTGATACTTCCAAATACTTTAGCGTACAAATTGTTCAAACCGTGCACACATTTTTTCGGGACACTGTATTTAAGGGTGTACGGACGCAGCCCAAACTTTGGTGTAAATATTTGGGTAATCGCGTTTTATGCAAAAGCTGCCAACAGGCAGACAGGCAGTATAACCTACGTAATTATTTGCCATAATGCCAGCACAGATATCAGCTTGAAGCCCATATACATTTTTCACCGGTATTTTGCCACTGTATGGCACAGCTTAGACGATTTCAGCTCATCACTGGGTCACCCAACGCTCCAGCAACCCGATCTTACTGCTGGGGCAGCGCTCGTTAACTTTTACGTGGACAATCAGTTAAACATTGATTCAGAGGAAAAAGATGTGATCACTGGAACAAGAGTCTTATTTGCCTGACTTTTCGGATTCCCTCGGGAATCCTTAGTCATAGGTGATGAAAACATAGGCATGGTCATGCGCAGATAATCATTTATTGACGAATGTTAACCGACCACTTACAGGACTATTCTGTCCCGCTCTGCTTGAACCTCAACCAGCACAAAAACGAGCTTGTGTCTCAATGGTTTAGGTGTTAGACTCTGATCAAAGAGGGCGCGAATTTAAGGCTCGGTGGGGTAACACATGGGTCCCGGTATGGCTGCCTGACGACTGCTAATAAGCCAGAAATGACAATAACATTCTCCCTTTTCTTTGCCGGTAATACAATGAGTTAATCCTCCAGATAGACATTTAAAGTGAAGATGACCACACATCACATAATTGACAGAATATAGTATAAGGACATTTTTTGCAGTTATGACCCTTTGCACCTTGACGTGACATTGCTACTGCATCCAAGATCCTCATTGGCAGCGGGTGTCTTGAGGTGATTCACGTGAGCGATAACCTTCCAAACCGTAAATCGGAAAAATAAAGTAACCGAAGTACCATGACTCTCCAAGGAACACGTGAAAGAACGCATGCTCTCTACATTGCATAGTACCATTGCTTGGACTTAAAATATTTCGCTTTTTGACGCAATACATCCCTTCATTCTTCTTTAATAAACCGACTTCTGAGTTTTATAACGTCGCCTATACAGTGCGTCGATCTCGGAAGCTCATATGCTTCTGCACCTAAAATAGCGATGTTATATGGTTTTTTTTGTTCTTATCCGGGACACTCGATGATCTGAACCGGGATTGCCGCAGGGATATGTCCTTTTTGTTTACATTGACCATCCATTAAAGCAGTTGGTCTCAAATACATTGTAGCAACAACCTTTTTGGAGCTGCATACTCCTATGCATATGAAGTGAACACGTGACCAAAGTCTGCCTCCTCCATCCACCGGCCAAGAGTAAATTACCCGCCAGGAAGCAGGTTTGCTGAGTAGACAGACCCTCGTGTCAAAAGTTAATTGACCTATCGAAAACTACATTAGTCGACACTGCCTCGCTCCTTGAGCAGCAGAGCAGAGCAGAACTGCTTCCTGTCAGAGGAATAGAGGTTGACCTACGAGGTGCGTACGTGCAGCGTCGCCGGCAGGGTTTTTTTTCTTAAGCAGCATAAATAGAAAGCAAGTGGACGAGGTTTAATAAGAAAGCCTTCACTGCGGTAGGGAGAGAGGAGCCTTCTCCCGGTGTGCGTGTGACTTTCCCCTTAAAAGGACATTGTTAATACAGCGTACCCTTAAGAAGACCTTCAGTGGCTGGTCTGATCTCGTGAACTGTCACCTAAAAATTCAGTAATGTGTTTCCGAGTGGACAAGTTACTTAGATGGGGCTATAAAATGGAAAAGTATGCAGTAAAATCTCAAGATATTTCAGTTACAAAGGAAAACCAGTCGTTAAATTCGTGCAGATCACCTGTGAAAAAATTACTCTTTAAAAATATTCACTTTAGTACTACACATTACGCACATATTTATTGGTACAATTATAGATTAAATTATATGTATAAGGCCGAGAATTTTAGAGGCTATTTATTCTGACGAATCATACATCAACAAGCACGTTGATTTGGGTTCAATCTATGCCAATGTCAAAAAAACCTGGGAAAAGCGTCAACCGTCAAAACATGATATTGACCATGGATGACACATCGTTATCAATTTTTTGGCAAGTGTAAAAATGGGCATTGCTCTTAAAATATTTCCCCCACGTCCGAAGACGACCTGGTGTGCCAGCGTCGAGAATTTACCATGGAATTTGTTTCTCTTTCCCAAAAAATATTTTCTTTCAAATTTAATTATATTTTCTCAAAAAGCATACATGATATCTATTCAAAAGTCATACTTAAAGAAAGGGCTCTGATCTGTTTATAATTCTGAGATTGTTAACATCGTGAGATGATCGTGCAGAGAATATGACATCTGACCGTTTATCAGCGCTATTCGTTAATTGTAAAACATGATTGGGAATTATTTAACAATTGTGTGAACCCTGTATGACTCCTCCTTAGTAGTGTATCGAAATGTGTGATGTGTTTTATGTGTGGTTGAGAAAGCCTAGGCACCAGTTAAAGAAATGGTCACTTTTTAATATTATTCGGGAATTTATAAAACGTTTTTCCGCCTGTAAGTGTTTTATAGTAGCATAAACAGGAAAAACGTGGACGAGGTTTAGTAAGAAAGCATTCCATTTTACTGCTATAGGGAGGGAAGGGCCTATTCTGTGTGACTTTTCCATAAAATGTAAGAACCTTCAATGGCTTGCCCAACCTCGTAAGATATTACCGAAAAATTCTTTAATGTGTTTGCGATTAGAAAATATAACTAAGGTGGGGTCCTAAAATAACCTTTCATTTAGTATAACCTCAAGGTATTTATTTTACATCAGGAAGCCGGCCTTTTAATGTAATCCTTACTGGCAAGCTGTAAAACCTAAACTCGTTAAAATTTTACTACATGCCTAATACAAATTCTTCCACATTTATTACTGGTCTCATCATAGATAAAATTTGATTTTACATAAATCAGAAATTAAGGTCCTGTTTTTACTGATTCTTTTTTGCAAATTACGTCTTATTTCATTGTTATACCTGGAGAGAGGATTTTAAAAAGTTTAAAATTACTGTATTTTTAAGACCTTGAGATGTTCATGCAGAACGTATGACATCTGGTCATTCGTTAACTGCGAAATATGGTCGGAGACGTAGGTTGTTTTACTACACCAAAAATAAAGGCCCTAGTCAAGCAAATGTTGGATACGCCGCAAAATATCATTAGCTTTCTACTTTACGCCGTAAGCGAAAGATTTGAGGACCTATTATACACTTAGAGCAGAAGCAATGGATAGAATATCTTGAAACGGGACGGCAGAAGACTATAATTTTTCGGAAAATTTTTCTTGATGATCAGCTAATGTACTCTGCTTTTCGATCTTAGAACGGAGTCTTAAAGTAATCAAATATACTCTAATCTACCCCGGTTTTCATATGAAACTGAGTTCATTTTTGGGAAAGCCAAAATGTGGGCAACATTTACCATTTTTATCTTAACCTAATCTTCAAAAAATATAAAGTGCACAGATATGCACTGCCATAATATCTACATTGAGCGCTTTTTCGGACGGAAACCTGTTACAAAATTACTTTTTGAAAAATCTAAGTCGTATTCATTTGTGAATTTTGTTCTGAACGTATATTTGTCCCGGCAGTTGATGCACATGTTTTTTCAGTTCTAAAACCATGACCCACTCAGAGAGCTGTATAAGAAATTATCTGTAAGCGTCCATTATTTAGTAAAATGCTTTAAAGAACACCTATAACACAACCTGTGTTTAGGTCAATCGAACCAAAACACGGAACTTGGTAACGTGCTAGGCATAATTTCAAGAAACATATAAAGCTCATCGCATTGGAACTCTCAAAATATTTACGAAGGAATGTGACGGATGGAGGTTTTTGGTAATTTACACAAGGAGGTATGCTTAAGATTGAACTTTACAAATTAATTTTAATTTATTATTCACTGACCGGCATCTCTGCATGTAAGCTAAAGAAACAGCTTAAAGCTGTGACGTCCCAATCGGCACAATCAAGGAAAACCTGCTTGAATTAGTCCAGCAATAAAGAAACAACTGGAAATATTTGTGTGCCTTGTGCGCTCTGCGTTCCAGAGCTCTTCTGACTCCGCAATATACGATACTGTACATTGCGCGCAATGGGCAAACACACTTATCCGAATATTTTACCCACGTACTATTTATAAACGTAATTTGACTTTTGCTACTTTATTCTCTCGTGTCTTGCATGAGCAGACTATCTCCACATTTTAAAACTTATTTTTCTTAGGAGCCCCGATTTTTCACTTTTTTGGAATGTTCTGTTTTTCTAAAGACAATGTTTTTACTTTATAATATGAGTGTGAGTTCGACCACCGTATTCGATGAAGTCCACCATTTGCCCGAGAGCAGGGACAGTGACAGGGGCCAATTATAGTGATAGTAGATGCGCCGCTGACTGCTTCACTCTTAACCCTCTCCACTGCCTTTAAATGGTGACAAGACGAGTCGAGTTCACCATGGAGGGAGGGAGCGTGGCCGCAGCCGTAAATACCGCCTAAGCTTAGTATATAGTGACAGTAGACTTTGCGCCGGTACTACTGCACTGTCTTCCCTCACTCACCTATAGTAGGTGTCTAGCCTAATTCTAAGGGAGTGGGATAAACAGCCACTAGAAATAGCAGGTAAAATAGGGTGCAGCTGAGTGATGTGTTCGCTGGTACTATTTCAGTCTGCATTGTAAATCAGAAGTGGCGCTGGTTAAAATCAGCACAGAGTTCATATCCCCGCAATCTCATCAGGATGTGTATTACTACTGGTGCTAGCACTGATGCCACCATTTCTTAGCGTTGTCGCTGACTACCCTTGATCTGAACAAGGAAGATGAACCTGAGTTAAACTTTTTCGGGTAAGTACACCTTTTGGGGCCTGAGCAAAGCTGTGCTTGCCTTGTTTTCCGCACTCTCAGCTCGATCCCTCGAGCTGTACGGACTAAGATGCTGTTGCTATATGTGCGTGCTTATTATAGAAGTGCTAATTCTAGCAACCTTGCTTACTGAGGCTAGTAGAGAGTATACTATAAGTACTGCCTCTGTATAATCTTAAGGAGACGCACCCAGTATGCGCTCCCCCATCTGTGTGAGGTAAAATTTATTAGCATTTGAATAATAATAGAGCTGAGGTCCTGAGCAAAGCTGCATATGCCTTGGTTTCTGCACTTTCAGCTTGATCTAACGAGCTGTATCTATAGCTGCTGCCATAGGTACGTGACTATGTCAGAAGTACTAGAGTCATATCCCCTTAGCCTCAATAAGAGTGTAGTAGTACTGACGATAGCACCTGTGCCGCCACTTACCAACGGTGAAGCGGCCTAAGACAACGCTAGGGCTCGTATCCCTTTGATCTCAGCACAAAAAGTCTATCTGTGTTTAACTATTTCAAGTAAGTACAAGCTTGGGAGCCTGAGTAAGCTGTGCTTGATTTGTTTCCCGCATTTTCAACTCGAGGACAGCAGCATCGCTGATTGGAGTCAGGTCTGGGGCCGCGTTCCCTTGCTCTGTTGAGAGTGCTGTGCCTGTGATTTCAGCTGTTCTTACCACTGGGATGAACTTATAATGCATGTGACTCAAATATTAATTTGCGTTTTTAATGAATTTATTGCTTTGCACCTTGTGAATTTTATCTGTGTGCGATAATTGTGGCGATTTTTACAGGACTCTCTGAAAAAAGACGTTATTATTCCCTATATGCAGAACGAAGAAGATTTTTAACCTTATACTTTACGCCATCTGGTATAACAAGGGTTATTTGCACAGATTGCCACTGAATTGAAATTGAAAGAAGGAGAGAATCTTGCTTTATCTACGATTAAACATCATAAATTTTCAACGAAACAAATGGCTCCATTCACGGAGAGCAAAGAATAGGTAAAGCAATGGGCCATGGTTAAAGGTAAAAGGTCATGTAATACTCACAATTCAAGTTTTACACGGTAAACACGTCTACTATGGAGACAGATCGGCTTTCAACTTCTCAATTTCCTTTTCTTCACAGGTTAGGTAGCGTGCTATGAATAGGAGTACCGAGTGCTGATGTTCTGATGTGCGGCAAGACATATGACGGTAACCTCGACGCATGGGACGAAACGACTTCGCAGTCATTAGTTCAGAGTGGAATGAGTGAGCGACCTCATCAAGTATGCAATCAGCAAATTGCTTGACCCTTTCAAAGTGTGTTGTACTATATTATCAGCTAAAAAACACAGGAAGCACCGGCAGCTGAAGAGAGCATTCGGAGGTTGCGTTTCAAAATGAATAGGTATTTCTTAAGTAAGGCTGGAAAAATAACTGGAGAGCAGTAGAGAACGAGGGGGAGAATACAGGCATCTAAAAACGCCAGATTAAGGTTTTCAGTGTGTGATATGAATGCAAGCAGCGGATATAATATAAAAGTTTACGGATTTTAATAAAAAGGCCATATATATGAAGAGCAAATATAAGGTTGGATGATAGTGTAACACCAAGGTATCGGAAAGATGATACTTCGTTGGGCAGAATGTCGATAGTTTCGGGACTAGGAGAGAGTCGCAGTCGAAAAATACAATGGACTGACTTTAGCTCGTTAAGTAGAAGGCCATTTGCTGAAGACCATGTTAAGAAATGGTCTAGTCCATCCTTCAGTATTTGGAGATGCAAATGACTTTTGAGAGGATGGCCAACAATTAGTTCATAAGCATATTTAACAAACAAGCATTCCTTTGGTGATCGTAGGTCGTCAGTGTGAAGAGAGAAGAGATGAAAGGATAAAATAGCCCCTTGAAGAACTCCACAGTTGTTGGGAAGGACCATGGATTTTCGCTTTCTGCACTGAAAGAATTGAGTGCGGGAAGCGAAATAGTCTCCAAGCTAAGAGACAGCCCAGCCAGGAGAGTCGCACGCAGAAGTTTTGTTAAGAAGTAGATGGCGCGGGATCGTGTTAAAGGCTGAGGAGTAGTCGAGAAAAGAACAGCTGTATGCATGGCAGCCCTTACATCAATCTCTTAGAGCAGAATGGACTACCAGAGCAACAGTGTCTAGTGTACTACGCCTAGCTTTATATGCAAATTGCAAGGGATCGAAAAAATCGGAGAGAAACGCTGTGATGATGTCTAAAGCGACTAATTCTGGAATTTTCAGTCGTGCAGAAAAGCAGGCAATTGGACGAAAAGATTTTGGACCAGAAGAGGAGGGGTTTTTTCGGGATGGGAGTGATACTCACTGATCGCCACTCATCAGGAATCTTAGACTCCATGAAGGACAAGTTGATGAGGTGTGTCAATGCAGGTGCTAACTGAAAAAAGCAGGATTTCAGGAGAAATGGTGAGATCTCATCGAGTCCTGCAGCTGTTGAACCTCGAACATTTTTAAGATGTTTCATCACTGTTTCCACAGACACTGGAACAAAGACACTTGTTTATAAGGAAATGGCTTCTGTCGGAAGATGGGAGGCAGTGAGAGTGTGTATGAAGTTGGCATTTAAACGATCTAAGTCTAAGTCAGCATCTACATGTGCTAGTGTATTGCGTTGACCAGTGAGACGCTTAAGACTCTTCCAAATTTCATCCGAGGAGAGGGGAGCGGAACATGCAGAAGAAGTAAAAAGCTGACTAACAAAAAGGTCGTTCAGCGTGGAAATCTCACGCTTTATTAGGACGTTCACACCCTTAAGTTTATGTCGCAGACCTAGTTTGTAGAGCAATTCCTTTTGGTGTCTTAGGTTTTTAGTTGGGGAGAAGAGATTCTGTCAGGTCAAACCATGACAGTGTCAAGAGGACAGCAGACAGTAAAAATGTCATTTAAAAAGTCGTGAGATAACAACAGCATTACTCGACATTCGAGTACTCTAGAAGGGTAAAAAGCTTGCCAGATATGACGCTCTGGAGCAAAAAATATTATGCGGGACGTGTCTCGAGCCTTTAGTTTCCTCTCGGGTATTGCTGACAGCCTTTTATTAGACCTACAATAGATGGTTAGCAAGCCTAATAACACAGAATGATCTGAGCCTGCCAACGGAGCTCTATTTCTGACCACAAAACGTTTGAGAATGTTGGTCAATATGTGATCCAGAGGGTCGTCAGCATGACTGTTGAAGGAAACTAAGTCGTCAAAACCTAACAATGTAAGGGGCGGAGATTAACACGGTTGAAGTCACCGCTTAAAATAATAACATGCTCGCAAGACAATACAGCAAGTTTTTGGGAAAGAAAATCAAAAAACGTGCCTAAAGCAAGTTGGCATGTAAAGGGTGGAATGTAAATGTTAACTTCATTTTAAATAAAAAATGTTTTGCATGCTATTTCTCACCTTTGAAGATATTCCTTCCTCAACTCCCCAATTTAGGTTACCATAAGTTTATCTTGAAGGTCCTACGGACGCTGTACAAATTGCCATGAAGTCTTTCATGAATACGGCTAACGGTTTTTTTATAGACTTCCCAAATAATCACCTCATTGGTCATTTTTGGGACACGCGCAGATGGGTTATTAAGCCTTCTCATTTCCCGCTGTGTCTTAATACGAGATTCCGTGCGAGAAACGCGAGAGTGTGCTATATGCTACGCAAGTCCACCATTACTATAATCCAGTTCACGCTCATGTCACTATTCCTGCGCCGCAGAGCTGTGATCAACAGTTGACCTATCAGTTAGTCCTTTTTCAACTCTAACGGCAAAGACACGCTTTCTTAAATTGTCAAGTCCCGAGAGAAGCCTTATATTCTTTACCACGTAGCAGACTACGACGATGCGAACCTCAAGCATGTTGCCTCTTCTTTCTGATTGTTCTCCAATTTTTTAGAATTGGAGCTTTTTGTTTTACTAAGTTAGCTACTACTTGCACCGCGAGTCATAACCTTTTTAACAGGTAAGCCCCCCCCAGTGGGGCAACATAACTTCACGAAAACCGTTTACGGGCTTGATGAGCCTCCTCATTCGTAAAATTCTGAATGAGGCTACAAAACTGATGTCGTCTATGAAACGTTGCCCTCGGATGCCGGAAGGAAACTTTTCTGGGCTGAACCATGATTGCCGTAGGATCTGATCAGTTATAAAAATCTCGGCTCACAATCATTCTTTCCCCCTGATTTTTATTGAGACTTTCTCTTTCTATAGATCACAATCTCACATCACTAGCTGACTGACTGACTGACTGAATGACAAGCTCTGACAGGTGTTTGATGTTTCGGCGAGAGGGGGAGCTGAGAGAAGAAATTATATATTCAAACGCACGTCAGCTCTTTCTTCACAAAAGGAAATCATGACAAGCCAAAGATCGCGGCTTGAAAGGTCGTAATCTTATGGTATGAGTCAGGCCTTATCGAATCCGGCAGTCAGGCTTCTAACTGTGGCATTTATGCCATTCCTCTGCATTTGGAGATCAGTTCGCGCGTCATAGGCGTACAACGGTTGGTTAGCCACAGTATCCGCGTTCATCTTCGGTTGCCCCGGCAATTCCCTACCAAAGTGAACGGTGGGAGGGAGGATGCACTAGATGCTACACGAGTCTGCCTTACTGACATTTCGACCGTCGATTTCGATTATGTTCAACGTAGGCTCTCCAACATGGTGGATGGTGAATTGCGCGCGCGAATTAATTTAAAGTGATAGTAGGCTTGCGCAGCATCTACCGCACTCTCCCTCTCTCTCCCTTCATCCATCTGAGCCTGGTGGCAAGATGCAGTCAAGATGACCGGGGATGGGATCGGGCGCAGGTGGCTGGCGAGGCCATGGCTGCCCTATGCGTGTCCCCACCGATCCCACCCTACCCCGTCTCGACATTTGTTATTGCAAGTAACCTGAATAACGCTCACCGTACCTAGATATGGCCTCCGTGCTGGTCCACCGCTTGTACCATTTGGCCGGTTTTTGGGTGTCGCTTCACTAGAAACTTATCCACGTGCAGATATCCGGTTTTCCGCCCACCTTCTTCTCTGTACAGCACGCGTTGGACACTTTCATTTACAACAATCGCGCTTGTATGGTTAATAACCGTATTTAACTTAACTTCAAATTGGTTGTCATCGACAATGCTCATGACGAAATTGACCCCTTTATCTTCTGGTGCACGGTCAGCTTATGCGGTCCCTCCTGCATGGCAAACACGACCAAAACCACTTTTCCTAGTTAGGCTTTTGCGCTGCATGCAATTTAGCCACCGTGGGGCCGATCGATATTTTTTTCAGACATAAGCCACAGTCAGACAAATATCAAGCGCAAGCATAAACCTCACGCTACGGTTAACAGCATCAACGGCTGGCACTCGGCTTTCTAAGTCAATTACCGACACTGGTTTCCTCCAAATGATTGTAATAAATGTTTTCCTGATTTTCAAGTGGAGAGACTTTTAGTTGTCAACTGTCTCCCTTATCGATAGGCCTTAGCTGATTGGAAATTGTAACGGAAATGTGTGAGAAAACATGTTCGTCATTTGAAGCAGGCCAAAGTAGCAGAATTTATTTGCGCAACTAAATTTCGAGAGAGCTTATCAACTGCATCCTCTCTGTGCATGAATAATGAAACCATTAGAGAAAAAAGGATTCTGAATTTCCACAAAATCGATAATATCAAGGTCATGTTAACGTGGCAAATGGTCAATAGTTATGTTAACTTGAAACTTGGGACGGAAATCAGGGAGGATAATAAACAAAATAAAAGTGATGTATGTATTTGGCAGGGCAATTTAAGATAAACTACATGGCCTTGTTGCTTACACACGTCAGGTTTCTCCTGCCGTATATAGGCCGCTTCCAGGAAGCGCAAGATCTGGTTAGTTCTTGCTCGAACAAGAACTCAGAAAGATGTCTTGAAGTGAACATAGTGACCATTGTGTGATAAGTGCTTTGGTATGGACGACTGTGACGTCTTGTTTTCTTGTTAAAAGCCCAGTAGGCAAATTTTCAGCAGCCCCGGTCGCCAATCGCCTTTGCCTACGGTCAATGCACTTGGATCCGCAAGTGCACATGAATTCATAGACGCTGGTTGGGGTGGCGTGCTAAGGCAAGGATTCTTCTGTTCGGTTCACTGGAAGGCTTTTAGCTGGAGTGAGGAACACCAATTCAGCTGCAATGTACGTTCTCTGTATGGAGCAAAGTATCCGTCGCCTAATTGTATATTAGATGTTGCCTCCCTTGAAGGGTAAATGCCATTATCGATTCTGCGAAAATTTAAAATGCTATGGTCTCCAATTGTCATGTTATTCATGCAGAGAGAAAGCAGTTGACAAGCTCTCTTGAAATTTATTGCACAAGTAAGTTTGGCCGTTTACGTCTGCTTTAAATTCAAATTGGTTGTCTTCGTGAAAGCTCACGAGGAAATCGACCCGCTTATATTCGAACTCACGATCAGCCTATAGTGGTCTATCATGCATGGCGGAACCGACCAAAACCACTTTGGCTGCTTTTTTCACATGCCGATCGATATTTATTTTATCAGTCATCAGCCGCAGCCGCAGCGCTTAGCTTTCTAACAAAACTGACACTAATTTAACCCCTTGATTTTGATAAATGTTTTCCTGATTTTCGATTGGCGAAACTTTTAGTTGTCAACTGTCACCCTCAGCGACAAACCTTAGTTGACAGGAAATGGTGAAATAAATATTTAAGAAACGTTTTCTTCGTTAAATGTTGTAACAATTTTTGATGTGTCTTTTCTTCAGACTAGAAACACATTTATACAAACCATACAAGATGCTGTATATCTTACGAACTGGCGCTTTTAAATGCTGTGGGGAAAAACTCTCTTTTATACATGTCATGCTATCAAAAAGCATTAATATAAACTAAAAAATTTTGAACTATGTCATTCAAGGGAACGAAAAATTTCGTATTGCCTTCAGAAAATTGAAGTTGATGCAAGTATGAGAGAACATTATTTTCAAAAAAAGATGGATGAAGTTAATTTAAAAAATATATATATTGCAAACCTGGTACGTTTTGCACCATAGAATAAAGTACTAAAACTTTTATGCTGTAAATCGTTTTACCACACAGAAAATAAAGACCTTTAACAAGCATATAAATATGAATACCATTGCTTTTCTCTGAAATGGTATATGCAAACAATGTTTAAGCTATTTCTGTCTGCAGTCGACTCTCAGAGGATGAAAAAACTTCCACCAGACAAAGTGTCGGTTAAGTCGTTAGCAATTGCTTTCAGTGCATTTAAAGTCACTGCTTGGCGCATTATAAATGACATTCGGCCAGAAATAAGCGGCGTGGACGAAAACTGTCTGCAAGTAAGCAGGACGACGATATCATTCCTCATAAACTTAAAAAATATAATGGTATGTGTATTGAGACTATTCACAGGGAATTTCTGGCGAGGTATTATATGATAATTATAAGAAAATGGATTCAGGAATTTAAATTGCACCAGTAAAACGCAATTATTGAGCCCTTTTTATGTAGAAAACTTATAATAGAACGTTTCATTTTTGCTTAAAAATACATTCATTACTGGCCCTCATTCTGAAAGAGTATTTACCTCTGCGACGAGGTATTTTTTTTGAGACAAATCTGTTAACGCGACCCACGCTGTCAAAAGTGGAAAAGCTTTAGGACGATATTATTTTACCGCATTATGCTCCAGTTCACTGTTCAAAAGAGCTATGAATTTGAAAACATGTACAAACGCAATCTTACCTTTTAGACAACAGTCAATCTCCCCGCATGGGACCATCAATCTGTGTTTAGTCCTGCTAACAGCCCCATAGAAAATATTTTTTGCAACTGTCAAAAGAAGTTGGCAAGAAGAATCTTGCCATGCATGGAAATACGAAATTTTTACTCAATTCCCACATTAAAGCAAAGAACGATAGATAAGTTGACGACGTCTTTGTCTGACCGACTTAATGTTTTTTTACATGTCAATAGAAAATATACAAAGTTTTAAAATTTTGTACATGCATTTATTCCGAATATGTTTGCCATGTTTTGCGCTCCCCCGCCTTAAACACATTTATGCTTAAAATTAGATCTGTGACTTGCCGTATAGCCATTTATTCAATTTGATGTTGTTTTGTGGTGCTAGTTAATAGCAAGTTGTCAACCAACCTATGTCTTTTTTACTTATGGTTCTTAATTTACTGCTATAATAGTTGCGGGACGCCACGTGCGCTGATTTTACGCCACTTGCGCTTTTTATCTATACCAGGACATTTCACGGTTTTAACGTCTACTGCATTTGAGACTGCATTTTTTAAACTATAAAATAGACTTTAATTTTCTCAGACACCACAGTGCGCCCTATATATCGATTAAATTTTGTTACTAACCTCAAAAGGATTATGTGTGGTACACGGCACTAAGTTAGTCTGCAATCAGGAGCGTCGCGTAGTAATATACACGGTGCTTCATCATAATACTACAGTGTGTATATGGACCCCCTAAATGGCACCTGTCAAGAGACACGCTAACGATGCGGAGTTCAAACCCAAGGCTAGCAGTCACGCAGTGGAACATGGGAATGGAGCAGCTGCGAAACAATTCAACATAAATCAATCGATCGTACGGAAGTGGTGGAAGCAACATCACCTGCGCCAAGTAAAGCAGATCAGATTTTCTGGGAGAACAGAGTGAGGTTATTACAATTAGAGAATAAAGTTGACCAGTGGGTTATTGAACAGAGGGTAGCAGGTAACAGTTGCTATATGGTCTCGATTTGAATTAGGGCAACAGCGCTAGCAGGGAACATGAATATTAATGACTTGAGTTAGGTGATTCATTGTGAATACGCTTACGTTTGATTAAGCGTTATCAGACTAAGCTCTTTCACGTGTTACGACTGAGCTGGCTTGGGTTTTATCGTCAATGCGCTCATTAAAATTAGAACAGGGTTGAGCGTTGTTGTAAACGTGTTCAAAAAAGTCTGACCAACTGACGTATTTTAGTTGACACAATTGTGAATAAGCTTGCGGCCTCGGGAGGTCAAACCCACACGGCCAAGAAGGTTTTTGCGCAGCCAACGCTCTACCGGTCTGAGCTACGACACCACGCTGTGCGCCGTGAATTTAATCAGTCTGGGGTCAATTTTACCCGCTTAAACTTACCGTTCATATGGAACCCACCAACACGGAACATCAGGCTGACTGCCCGAGCAGAATTTCCTAAGCACTCATCTAGGATCCACAAGAATGACTTCTGAGTTGACTTAATTGTTTGGGAGTTTGGCAGATTTTCTTAACAATTTACCTTAGAATAGAGCGTAGAGCGGTAGATCGGTAGAGCATTGGCTGCGCAAAAACCTTTCCTGCTGTCTGGATTCGAATCCCACCGAAGCTGTGAGGTTTTTCACAAATGGGTCAACTCAATTAAGCAAATCTGTCAAAACCCCCCAATAACTGATTTATCTGACTAGTTTGTTGCTTCTTATGACCCTCATAGTCTTCTGTGCATTATAATCGAATGCGTGGTATTGTAGGTAAAATATGGTACCTTAAAATACCCCTTCTGAGACGACTCATACTTTCCTGCAAACCGCCTCCAGTCCGGCGTCAAAAAATATATGAAATTTATGCAAGAGATTGGTTTGCAGGAAAAATTTCATGAATTTGCCAGGAAAGTTTTTGTTGCATACAATCAGCCCAGACTGCGTCTTCTGAAGTCTTACAGCAGCATAGAAACGACCGTTTTTAAAAAGGTTGCATACATTAGTTTACAAATTATTATTTACTTCCACAAAAATAATTTATTTTTAAGAAAACTCGAGTTTCAGACAATAGCCTTATTAAAGATCACTCATCTAAGGTTAACTAAAACGCTGCAAGGGGTGCATATAAACGAAGAAATAAGACAGAATTTAAATAACACAAAAGATCAGTACATTTTTGACTATCAGTGTACGTGCATAACCACATAATGTCTGTTAGACATTGCTACTGCGCTGTGATTATGTTTCTGATGATGAATCCGCGACGGATAACGAAACGTCAGGCGAATCAAAGCATTGTCCCAGCGATCGAGTTGTCTTCTTCTCAATAGTCAGGTTGCCCATAGTGGTTTGCTAAGTATGATTATTTATCACAAAAATCAAGTTTTTCCTACATGGAAAGACCCTCTTTCGTCTTCTGCCACTTCCTTTTGATAAGATCGAGAATCGAAAAATGTTAGCAGGACGCGTTCGGACAGGCTGGTGGTTTTCTTGAATGTCGAAAACGCTATCAAATGCATGCCTCTTCAAAGCGATGACCTAGAGCCCTACAACTATGGTGTCCATTCTGTGTCTATGGGTGCTGCTATGACTGAAGGAAACCTTTAGACTGTACAGGAACACCTTGTTGTTAATGGGTGTCCAACGCAAACCATGAACGTGGTAGCTTTTAGAATTTACAAGTCCTATAAACCATTAATCACTGACCATATTTGAATGTCACAGGCTACGCAGTGAGTTCTTTTGGAAAGTTCTTTTTATATAGGACCATCTAAGTCAACTTTGCAAGCTTATCTAAACGAAAGACTTCATCGCAGATACGAGTGCTCTTTCATATTGAGGTCTGGTAATAAGTATACTTAACAGCGAATCAAAAAATGTTCTCTCCAGTAGTCGCCAAAAACCACGCAACTTTCATAACTTTGTATTAGTTTGATCATTATTCAAATACCAGTGTGAATGCATATAGGAAAACTAAAAAATAATAATGAACAGCATTAGGCATATTAAGTACTTAAAAGTAGTATAGAAATTACTAATCCCGTGGTTCTCGAGATGCAAAAAAGAGGTATAAATTAGAAAAATAAATTTATATATTGTTTTAAATTGTAAAGTTGAAGCCACCACTTTGTATACATAGAAAGAACTTTTCTTTATTCAAAATATTCTGTAAATTTATCCGTTACTTTATAAGTATAAATCGAATGGCGTTGAAAAAAGTGTCATCATTTTCTTTCTTTTCACTGCCTTCATTGATAAATTCTGCATCTGCTCGACGCTTACACCCAAAGCTTTTAAATAAGATAGATATAAAGAGAATTTACCGAAAGAAAGTGTTCTCCGATATTAGTTTTAATGAATATGGCAACGTTTTTGATATAAAAAATGCCTCAAAACAGCAAACCACATTGTCGAGAGCTAATCTTGTCCGCAATTGAGTTGTGGAACTACTATTCCTTAGATTAATAAAACAGAACTTTCCATGAAAGGTTACCTCTTTGAAAGTGTTTTGATTAGGTATTTGGCTGACGAACGTCTACGTATATTAACATTTTCCAACGTAATATTAAAACAAAATTTGATCATTTTGCGAATTTCTTTAAGTTTCCTGAAAATAAACGAATAATTTTGAATTGAGATGAATGAACTTTCTTTTCGCTTAGGTGGATATATTCCAATTTCTGATATAATCTTGCGAATTCAAAAAAAACAGGGCACATACATCGCTATTTTTTGAAAAACTTATTATACTTCTGTCTATTCCGTTTCTAAATAATGCAAAAAGGGAACGTAATTTACACAAAAACTATATTTCTATACGACTTACATTCAATGAGGCCTTCTTTGTCTTCAATTCGCGTTATCATTCAGTATCAGTTTATTGAGGGAAAAAAGGCCAAGGGCAAGGCGTTTGCTCAAGAAAATTTGTGCGTTATTTGTGCATAAAAACTAAAACTTCTGTAATACCGCATTTTGTGTGAAAAAAAATTCACAGGATAGCTAAAATAATTTTTAATATACAAATATTCAATGTTACTGCAAATAAATGTGATTCATTTAACTTGGCTTTACTTGAATCTGAACAATTTTTGACAAACTTTTCCAGTTCGGGAAGAGATATATTCTACACCTATTTTACTTATTTTTGAGTTCCTTCAAAGTATAATCAACATTAACGTGCCGTTTGGTTCTCTGTTTCGTAATAGCATAGGAACTTCCTTTGTTATGAGACTATTTCCAAGTTCTCTAAAATAAATGGCCATTTCAGATGATAAACCTAACTAAAATGATGAATTAACAAAATTAAAAGGCTTTCGCAGAATTCAATAAACTGAATGAATCAAAATAGTTACTAAATATATGCTAAAGCACCAAGTCAAATTTCATCATGAAAGTTGCATGGTATTTAGCAACTACTGTAGTATTTTTATTGTTAAAAACGAATTGAGTGTGGCATTTGCCTGTAGCCCCTTCAAAATTATTTTCACAGAAGCCATGACATCTGTTCTCCGTGAATATTCTCAGTGGACACATACTGATTATTTTATAGTGTACGCTGAATACAGTCGTCGTCCTGCTTACTTGTGGGTGGTTTTAGTTGACACCGCTGCTATCTAAGCACAGTTCGGTTATGAATAAGGCATCACTGAATGGCCTTACTTATATTGAAAAGGCTCTCTAACGATCTACGTAATACTCCTTCGGCCAAAAGATTTTGCTTAAAGTCAACTGTGAATGGAAATCGTTTGGACAGTACGTTGCGACAGAGTAAATGGATAGCTTGTTGTGGTCTCTCAGATATATGTTTTTTGGACCTAGTTATCGGTATAGCAAAAAACAACCCTCACGCAAAATTATTACTGAGTTTTATGGCACTAAGCATCAAAATTTCAAAAACCGTTTTTTAAAAAAATGAATCCCCTCTTTGTTTACAAAAAGCATTGCAATTTCTCAAGTTTGCACATACATACTTTTCATAAACTCACTTTTTATGTTCCCTGAAGAGACGTCGTTACAAAATTCCCAGCTTAGATTGATGTTTGTTTACAGCATGTTGCGCTCAAACCAGAAGTGCAAAAAATTCCTTGGATAGGGGGACCGTTGGGGGAATTTTGGCAGATTTGCCTAACAATTTCCCTAACAATTAAGTCAGCCCAGTAGTCATTCTGGTGGATGCTACATGATTGCTTAGGAAATCCTGCTTGGGGAAGTCAGCTTGCTGTTCCGTAATGGTGGATTGAATACCAGCGGTAAGTTGGGCGAGTAAAGTCTTTCTTAGTCTGATTAAGTTTACGGTGCGCGGCGTGCCTCGTAGCTCCGATTCGAAGGGCGTTGGCTGCGCAAAAGCCTTCTCTGCTGTGTGGGTTTGACTCCCGACGAGGCTGCCAGATTTCTCAAAATTGGATCAACTAAGTTAATAAAATCCGCCAAAGCCCCCCAATACCTGATATATCTGACTGTTTAGCTTCTTCGATTGACCCTTATAGTGCGCCTTATAATCCACTGGGCCGTATGGTACTGAAAATACGGTAGCAAACAATATCCCTTCTGAGGCGACGTATCCTTCTATGCAAACCGTCTCCATCGAACAATATAGTTGGGATATATACAGTAGATTGCTTAGCTGGAGAAATTTCATAAATTTAACAGGGAAGTTTTTGTTGCACAGAATGAGCCCAGACTGCGTCTTCTGTAGTCGTACACTAGTGCAGAAATGACCTTTCTTAATACGAACACATAATTTAGTTTACAGATTACTATTTACTTTCATAGAAAATGACATTTTTTCACAAAATCTCCAGTTTCAGATAAAAGCTTTATTACACATCACGGAACAAACTTTAAATACAGAGGTGTTTAAGAAGGAGTGTGCATATAATCGGGAAAATAATGCATAATAATAACTAATACAATAGAGGGGTAATTTGCTAACTGACCTTGTACGTTTAAAACCAAATAAAGTCTGTCAGACATGGAGATAGCCAGGTTGCCTATATTGGTTTGCTCCGTGTGCTTACGTACCAAAAAAGTCAAGGTTTCCCTGCATTATGCAACACTTGTTTGCCATCCACGGCTTTCATTTGATAAAATTTTTGATAGGACTGAAATTCAGAAAGTAGACAGGACCCGTGCTCACACGCTGGCAGTTATCTAAAAAGGTAGATAAAAGGTCAAACGTTATCAAACGCATACCTCTATAGGGCGGTGAGCTGGAGCCCTGTTCTTTAAATGTATGGTCTCTATTCTCTGCCTATGGATTTTGCTACAGCCGAAGACATCCACTAGAATGTCCATGAACACAGCGTCGTTAAATGTGTCCATAGCATATCATCAAATTGGCCACCCATCGAACTTACCAGCCATTCACACCACCAGTCATTGATAATTTCTGAATTTTGCCATAGACGCAAGGTTGAATTCGCGGGCTTATCTACACATAAGACTTCATCGCAGAAGTGAGGGCTCCTCCAGAAGGAGGACTGGTATTTAATGCATGTATTAGCAAACAAAAACATGTTTTATTATACTTTAATACTAAAAACCACTAGATTATGACATTTTTCTTACGCATTTCAAATTCCTGCATGCTGTTCCTAATTATTTTCATAGAGAGTATCAACAAAAGTTCCCTGAGAAGTCTCAATGGATAAAAAAATGCTTTTAGTGAATAGGTTCGTCGCCCTCCTTAATTTTGGACCATTTTCGTCTACCCTGCTTATTTCTGGGTAGAGTTCTAAAATTTATAATGCGTCACAGAGAGACCTTACTAATATTGTTTCTGCTACTCATGTCTCTGATGATGAATCCGCGACAGATATTGAAACGTCAGGC
>JAYGXS010000007.1:25077514-25102624 GCA_036362985.1 Ligula intestinalis
CCCTCTCCCTGCCGACGCACCTGCATGCCTCCCCTCTCACCCCCCCCCTTCCCGTTTTATTGGCTCGGTGATATCCACCGAACTGCTGCAAACGCAGGAGGGTTCTCTCGGGTCCACCTGTCACAGCACGTGCCCCCACGCGACTGCTGTTGCTACTGTCTCTCTCACAATCTCTCCGTGCACAAAATTCTCCCACAGGCTCCGCCTACCAGAGAAGAAGAAGTCACTTGGAGCATGAACTGTCAGCATCGCAACGCATGGGAAAGAGTCATTTCGTGGGGTTTCGAGTCTGCCATAGGGTGGTGGCAGTGAACACTACTACTGCCACTACCACGTCAAAGGGTGCCTGTAGCCACACCACCGTAACCACGGTACTCCGCACGCAGACCGCTTTTGTTCTCTCACACACACACGCGGTGCCGGCGTGGGGCCTACCACCTGAGGGCAATCTACTCTGCTTGACAGCAGGCTTCTGCATTAGCAGAATGAGGCCGATGCCATCAGACCGCAGTCAAGATGCCGACACTGACAAGTCAATGGCTGGGGGGAGGGGGGAGTTGAGATGGCTTCTGGGTGTGACGCGTGGGGGAGGGAGATACAGTACTCTCTTTCGGTTGAGAAGAGCTCTGCAGATACTGGGAGGACCATACAACAGGGGGGACCGATGGTCAGGAGTTAATCTGCCGGCGTAGAGTGTAAATAGAACTCTGCAACTGAATGGACAGGTAGAATTAACAGGTTTTCCTAAACATTTACGAGTTGCCCTTAAGAAAACGTGCGTTTCCGATTATTCATCCTCAGGCCGGTAAAATAGTGTGAGTCTTTTAGAGCAGAGTAAATTTAAATTGATCCATCGGTGAGGAGAGGAAAGATGAAGGGTCTGAGAAACGGAAGTTGCTGATCGGAGCAGGTGTTTCGAACAGCTTGCTCTGTGCTCTATCGTTAAAGCTTTTAATGAAGAAACTCTATCAGAATTACAAACGACTGGCTTAACTAGACAGCCTTAGCCAGATCTATAATTTTTCTTCTTTTGCTTTCTCGTTTGTTTTTTTGGGTATTTGTGGGGTTTGACAGCCGCTGACATTACACACCGTCGCTTCGATGGCGATTGTGTGTAAGTCTGTTTCCTGTAGGCTTGGGTTCTTCCTGGGGCCCTATTCGCGAGGATTTCTTAAGTCCTCCGTGGCCATTTTGTCTTGGTCTTCGTTCATGGGATGACGTAGGAATTCATATCGTTACAGAAAGATAAAGATACTTGGTGATAGAGTTAGCATCTTAATACCATACTTCAAATGCGATTCAGTTTCCACAGGTAAGCACAGTCTCCGCCTCTGCAGTAAACATATAAGATTACAATCGGGGTTTCAGTAGGGGCAGCCTGTCCTTAGGATGCATCACACATTGACCTAGTTTTAGCTGGGATTGATGGACTGGAACAATCAAAAGACTGCCTAAGAGACACCTTTTTGACTAGGAGATTCTACCAAGTTCTCGAAAACGTCAGAAACAGTACAAAATGTGTTCCGGAGACCAAATTCAGTCTCTGACTTTTGCACAGCTAAGAGCGAGAGTGTCTAGACATGTTTTGTTATAGGCGGACAAACATGGTCAATTTCTGTCGGTGATAGTGGGCGTAAGAGAAGGTAAGTTAAAGGGTCCTGATTTTGTTTGTTTGCTTTTTAGCGAAGTGGCGGGTTGCAGGCACAAACAGATGTGTAGGGGGCGCTTAAACTGACCAGAGTAGACTAAAATAGACTTGAATTAAAAACTACTCTGCGCACGCATAATTTGATTTGCTGTGTGATAATTGACTCCGGCTTATGAGCCACAACGACCCTGAATAGTTTCAGGATCCTTGCTGTCACCTCTGATACTTTCTTCACCTAAGGGACTGCGACCCGGATCTTGTGGTCTTCTTCTTTCGGGCGTTTAGGACGAGGATTTTTAAGGCACTTGCGTATGAATTACTTTGAAGAACTCTTTGCTTTAAAGGGGCATGTATATTATTGATCGCTTCCATCTTTTCACTGTCGCCGTTGCATTGTGTTTGAACGAGCTGGAAGCGGGTTCTGACACAAGTACCTATGTGAAAAATAGGGAGGTCGCTTCTGAAATGGAGGATGCACATGGTGTTAGTCGCCTTACAGTAGACCCGTGTCCTTATCTTCTCGTTTGCCGGCTTTGTCACTTGCACGTCGGAGAAGGTTAACTGATTGTTGATCTCTTCTACCATAGTGAACTGGATGTCGGGAAATGTGAAACTCAACAGCTCACATGTTGATTAGAAAGAAAGTGTCGTCGAGGCATCTGCCAAAGAGTGCGCTGATCTTCTCACATGCCGGTTTGGAGGAGGGGGTGTGGAAAGAGTCTTTCAGATTCGTCTAGAGTTTAGACGTCCGCATTCCCGGTTATTACTGCCATCGGACAGTCGTCCAACCCTTTGCCTGCAGACCCTGCTGGTCTTGGAACGGAGAACCGGTCGGTACCACACCCTGTGGCGCCTACGCCATTCGTACGAGTCACACCGCGGCCGAGATAACTTTTTTGTTTGGGATATGCGAACAATCATGTGGCTGCTGCTGATGGGTGACTGACAGACAAAATCTGGGCGAATCAGTTCGAACAAAGAGCCGGGAGAACGTTCACGTGCAATGCCACTACTGTGGCAACGCGCGCATCACTGACTGGCACGCTAGTGGCGGCGTCTAGACCTGAAAACGAAACGCCCCTTTCTGCACCGGGCATTCCCGCCCCGGCTATTACGCTGGTTCCCTTGTCCCGGATAACGGACATGCCGCGGTAATAAGTCTCTCAACCAGACCAGACTATGACGAGCCGTGCGGTGTGGGCATCCAACACCCATCGTTAACGTCGCCTGAACCTGAGGCAGTCTTGCACGCACACAGAAGCAGGTTCCGTCTCATATCGTTCCCCCCCTCTCTCTCCTAGTTATCATCTGGTTTAGGCTCCATGCTAAAGGTCCAGACTCTTCAGTGGCTGCTTTGTTACTAACCGAACTTTTCTCAAACGCGGGGGAGTCTACGCATATCAAATGTATATATAAGTAGGGAAAAAAGTGACTGTTCAATCGCCGGAATCAGTCCCCCGTTTATCCGAGTTTCCCAACTCTTGCTGGAGCTAATCGTCAGAGATAATAGAGGCAACGGACCAAACACCGATTAGAAAGAATAAGGGGGGATCAACCACCAGTACCACCAGTTCACCGGTGATTGCGCAGGGCTTTGTATGCCGCTACTCACCCATTCCACCTCAGGTGACCGATCAGTTAGGCGGTGGGGAGATAGAGAGAGAGAGGTCAACCCTCAGCGCATTTATTTCCTCACTAAAAACAATGTGATGTGCTTGAGGCTATCACGGTGCGCTAAAAGCCGTGGCTTGGAGGGTTTCCGACAGACGGGATAACTTGTACACCGCAGTCGGCCAAGTATGTGTCTTGTTTTGTGGAGTGGCTTTTTGCGGACTGAGGGTCAGGCTCAATGGCTCCCCTTAGTGTAGCCTTTATGGCACTCCCAAGCAAGAGCCTATCTAGCGAGGTGTGCTGTTGGTACGCGTGCTGAGGCTTGGTTGCGTCAGCCACCTGCACCCTCCCTCATCTCCGGTCTTCTCAAATCTGACTTGACACCGGGTCCCATTGTGGGGTTAGGAGTGGTGAGCGATTGGGATAGGTTTTCCACAAGTCTACTGCCACCAAAATCCCGCAAAAGTCACCAAGTTGCTCCAGCTTACTGAGGCTCGGGGTGGACTTCGGCGAGAGCGACGGTCGAACTGTCCTAAGCCATCACCAGTTCGGCATATCAATTAACCAAGGCCCAAGGTTCAACCAATTCGCGGCTTGTTTTGCTTCGAGGGTGAGCGAGTAGTGAACAGATAAGCTCGTGACTCCCCTCATGGGTGAGGTCAGCCACATTTTATTATCCGTCACCCGCTCACACAAGGAGATCGCATAAGTGCGATTTGAGCATGTTATCCGGTCTGACATCTGTGTGGTTATCGTCCTCTTTATGTACCAAAACAGCTCGCTAGTCCATCGTCCTTAGTTGAATATCTGCAGTTGGCCCTATTCAACGATCCTAATTTCGAGAAGACGAAGACTCGATCGCTGGGACAATATGTTTATGTGCCGGCAGTTTCGATATCCGTCACGGATTCGTCATCAGAGACGTGAGTAGCATAAAACATGTTTCTGATGACGAATCCGCGACGGATATCGAAACGTCAGGCGAATAAACGTATTGTCCCAGCGATCGAGTCTTCTTCTTCTCAATTGCTACCTGGGACACGGATGTTCGCTTGTATTGGCAAATTATTTGGGCGCGATGCACTTCGATTGGCCCGACGATGGGAAACACGGATGTCTTGACAATAACGTGTTGCCGAAGAGTGTGAGATACAAGCCGGTGCTGAACATGGAGGTGAAAAGACGCGTAATGTTTCAAACTGGCAAAAGAATGGTCCATCTATTCATTCAAGATTGCCACTCGAGGCTTCGCAAATATCGCCAGATAATCCCAATTTCGCATGCTTTGTGTGCGGGAAAATATCTTCCTCGCGGGGGGGGGGGTGACTGGAGTCCAGCGCCTCTCCCATATAGCGCCCAAGTGCGTAAGGGTGTGGTCGCTGAGACTACTAAAGCTTCACGGGCTGGGCCCTATATTTCAGTCAACGTAAACACCATGATAATATGTCCTTCAAATAGACTAGACTTTGAGGAACAGTACAGTGTTGACATCACACTCCATCATCATTCTCCTCTACGTCCCCTTGAGATGAACCGAAGACAGTCTTGCATCCATCTGGAAGCAGGGTACGCATCGAATCACACCCTCCCTCCCCCAGTTCTTATCTGATTTACGTGACATACCAAAGATCTAGACTCTTCGTGGGGCTGCTTTGTCGCTTACCGAACTTTTCACAAATTGAGGTGGGTGTCCTCATAACAGGTACGTGAGAAAGAAATTAACCTTTCGATCGCTGGAATCAGTTCATTATTCATCTGAGCTGCAGAACTCTGGCTGGAGCCCATCTTCAGCGGCAATAAACCAAACAACAGTTAAGGGGGTGAGGGCTATCAATCAACAAATGCCGCCAGTCCGGGTGGGGACTGCGTAGGGCTTCGCATGCCGGTATCAGTTCGATAAGTCACGTTCGCATCAGAGGCTCGGGGCTCAGCCAGTCCTTGACTTGTGTTTCTCTGGGAGGCTGAAAGACTATTTAATCACATGGTGGTTGCATGCTTAGGGTCCAAATTCTTCATGGGGCTGTTTCGTCACTTATCGCACCTTCCACAAACTGGGGTGAGTGGACGCATACCATAGAAGTAAGGAAGAAAATGACTATGCGATCGCCGGAATGAGTTGTTTATTTATCCGAGCCTCAGGAATCTTGCTGCAGCCCATTGTCAGCGATAACAGCGGCAACAAACGAAACATCAGTTACAGGGTTTGGGGAGGATATCAATCACCACTATCACCAGTCCGGTGGTGACTGGGTAGGGCTTTGTATGCCGGCTTTTTTTGACATTTCAGTTAAGCAAGTTCACCTCGGAGGCCCAGGGTTCAATCTACTCACGGGATGAGTGAGGATCAAACTAATAAGCTCATGACCCCTTTCATGAGTGAGGACAGCCACAGGTCCTAATCGGTCACCGGGTCTCACAACGAGCTCGTGTAAGCGCGATCGGAGCATGTTATTCAGGCTGACCTCTGTGTCCTTACCAACCTCTACATGTATCAAAAACAGCCTGTTTGTCTATCGTTACTATCAGCCCTATTCAGCAGGCCAGAATTCATATGCTCTGTGTGCGAGAAAAATCGTCCACGGGGGGCGGAGCGGTGTGCGACTTGAGTCCAGCGTTCACCCCCCCCCCCCATTTCGACCCCAAGCGCCTGAGGGTGTGGTCACTGAGACTAAGGAAGCTCCGCGGACTGAGCCCGTGTTCCAGCTAACGTACAAACTGTGATGATAGGTACTTCAGACAGACAAGACTATGCAGAGAATTGCAGTGTAGGCATCATACCCCATCGTCATGCTCCTCCACGTCCCCGTGAGGTGAACCGAAGACAGTCTCGCATGCACCTGGAAACAAGGTCCGTCTCGAATCGCCCCCTTTCTTTCCCCTCTCTTCTGGTTTACATAGCATGCCAAAGGTCTAGACTCTTTATGGGGCTGCTTTGCCACTTACCATACTTTTCACAAACTGAGGTGACTGTCTACGTACCAGGTGTATATATAAGTAGGGGAGAAGACCTTTCAAGCGCAGGAATCAGTTCTTTGCCTAACTGAGCTTCCTCAGCCTTAATGGCAGCAAAAAACTGAACAAAAGTTACAGTGTGTACGGGGGAGGGGCATCAACCGCCAGCACTACCAGTCAGGCGGTAATTGCGTAGGGCTTTTTATGCCGGCACCAGTTCAATATGGCAGTTCGACAAGTTTGCATCGGAAGCTCAGGGTGCAATCAATCCGCTGTTTGTGTTGCGTCTGAGGTGAGGAATGATAAACTCGCGACCCCTTTCATAGTTGAGGATAGTCACATGTTGTAATCCGGCCTCACAACAAGTTCGTGCAAGCGCGATCCGAACATGTTATCCAGTCTGGCCTCTGTGTGGTTACCGATCTATTCATGTACCGAAATCAGCCTGCTAGTCTATCGTGACTATTTGACTATCAGCCCTATTCAACAGTCTAAATTTCACATGCTCTGTGTGCGAGAAAAAATCGTCCACGGGGGTGGGGGGTTGTGCGACTGGAGTCTAGCGCCCCTCTCATTTCGCCCCTGGGGGTGTGGTCCCTGAGACTACTGAAGCTCCGCGGGCGCAAGCATAGATCAAAAAGTCCAGTTCGCACAGACGCAATGACAAATGGCAAACCCCGTAGAGACGTTTGAAATGACTGTCAGTTCGATAGTTGCAGAGTCGCGAAAAATAATTCACGTATGGTATGTTGATACCATGGGAATTTTCTGTGCACGCAGACTGCGCCACGCTGTAGCCACGAAGTGAATTTATCATCTGACTGCAATATTGTGTGCAGGTTTTTCGTTGGCTGCAGTTCATGAAACTGGATGTATGTTGAACAGTTCCGCTTGTGCAGCGCAGTGTGGCAAGTTTCGCCGACATAGCTGCATGCTTGTCAATTGCCAGCGCCTTGTAAACTCTAAGCAGATGGAAAATCTTTGCTGCTCACCGCTTTTTCTTTCAGCCGCCTTATTTAGGACTGATAAAAGAAAAAAGAGCATTTCATTTCCTTGAAGAATTATCCCCCCTTGAAGGAAGTAAGTATCCTTCACACTCACCGATATACACGTGTTCTGGCTCCAGACAAAAAAACAGACAACAGTAATTTATGTAGTGCACCTCATATACCCCTAGTTCCAGGAAACGGTGTTCATAGGGATTTTATGGGTGCGGAATTAGGATAGACAGCGGAATATACTTAAATAACTTACATGCCGAAAGATTTGGGGCCCAGATATGTTATCGCATTTATCATCTCCCAAAGGTAAGGACGAAGAAGAAGAGGGGGTGGGTTCTTGGACCAAACTGTATTTGAACTGACGTTTCGAAAACCTTCTCGCGTTCATCGCCAGAGTTCAGTGGTAGTTGAGTCTGTTGGTCTTGAGTTAGTCCGCCTCGCCGTTTGCCTCAAATTATATCGGTGTTGGATGTGTGAACTTTGACCTGCCCATTCGTTGCCGACCACATTTGGTCTCTCAGATGTTGGTTGCTGGTAGGCTGGCGTGACCTTCGTCCGTTCTGCGGCCAGCGTAGTTGCAGGCGAGGTAGTATGCTTGCTGGCCTCCCCCACGTCAGCCGGCAGACTGATCACTCATTGCTGTTCATTTGGGTTGTTCTTTGCCTCGCGGTTGTTATTGATTTATATCTGTAGATTTTCCTAAGAGGTAATGTTGTTTAACGTAGTGTGGAAAAAAAACAATTATCGAAATGCAGGTATCTTGAAATTCCCGAAAAAATAGAAATGGTAGTTAGGAGGTCGTTTACTTCAAGTTACCTGAGGTCCAACTTCCTGTTTTGGAGTTATATTATGATAGTCCGCTGCAGAAAGCGCCGAACACACCCTCAAATTACATGCGGAACTACTAACTCCCAACGGCCGTGGGAAACAAATTCCAAATGCATTTTTCCACTTAACACTTACCCCTACAAATTTCCTTCACCACCTATCCCATTTCCCAACCCCCAAACCCCTATTATCACGGTTTCCGTGGGATAAAATACTGGGACTAGGGGTATATTTGGTGCACTACTTAAAGTACCTTTGCCAAAAACAAACCGCCCTTTTGTAGGCAATTTCTCAACAATTAATCTCTATGTGTTCTTTTTATGAATAAAAATTAGGGCCTTTTTCTCTGCCCTGCAGTTCAGTAGCAAGCGCTTGCTGAAGGTTGAATGCTTTTCTTTTTTAAAATACGCGCAGGAATGGGGGTGGGGATAGGGGATACTTGGCGGAGAAGAGACTGTGGGGGAGGCTGTCTGTCTAACGCGAACGAGGAGAGCAATCCCAGTTAATTAATGCATACCGCCTCATGCCGGCTTCCGACTTTCAGCCACTCGCTATAATTACATTCATTAAAAGCCTCTTTCTCTGTCTCGCTTTGCACTCTGGTGCACAGTACTTGCAGGATTATCCAATAGCAGTTTTCACCGGGGAAGTTTTCACCTCTCAGCCCGTAAACTTTTGATGAGACAAAAAGTGCAGGCATTAATAGGGAAAGAGAGAGAGAGAGAGAGAGAGAGAGAGAGAGAGAGAAAGAAAGAAATGCCGTCTATTTTGTAGGTATTTATCAAACATTTCGCAATTCCCTGTAGCCGAAATACAACTAACAAAAGTGGAGGTGGGAATACTCAAACAAAAAAGTGTCTTACATTTTCGAAAATTTCCATTGATAGTTTAAGAAGATAATTTGGTAAACAGTCGTTTGTTTTCGATAAATTCTCGTCAGGCCTTTACATTTAGATGTTAAGTGACTAAATAAACTATGCAGATTGGTAGAAAAAATATTGCGATTGTTATGGTAGGTGAGAGGGGTGTGGAGAAATCGGAGTCAAAATCCGATCAGTGTTAGGGCGTACTGGTGGCCGAGAGAGGTGATAAGCTGCGAGCTGTTTGATTAGCGGCTTTCGGTCATGGTAACTGCGGCACCGCGACGAAGTTCTTTTTGGCGCACAGGACCGGTCGGCGTACCCTGATGGCGTCCGCTTCTGCTGTTGCCAAAATACGCTGTCCAAGGCATTGTAAGTAGCTTGAAAACACCAAAAGGTCCCTCTGGCATCCACGGGATGGTCTGAGTCTACCAGGTGCGCTAGAATGGAACTGTTTATACCCTTTATTTGGTCCTTCTCTAATCTTCCTGGAAAGGGTTTTTGTACTGTTTTGGACAAACGGCCGGCTTGTGCGACAAATATATCCTGTTCCGCAGGAGCAGGTGAAGAAATGGATGCATATAGGGGTGTTCTGGGCTGGCAGTTTTTCCTTGATCTTGCCGTATACGATTGGAGTAGTCAAGATTAGTACATGGACGTTGGCTGCTGGAAAGTTGGTTGCTACAGCTTGACTCAGGTGTCTCCCTAGAAGTTATTTAATAACCATATGAATGTAAAGGCCTGAGGAGAATTTATCGAAAACAAACATATTTTCGCCAATTTATCTTTTGAAAAAAGTCCGAGTCTCAATTAATGGGGCTGTTTTTGTCTCTTTGTGCACTCATCACGAACTAAGGCAGGTGTTCACATAACAGGCGTATGTATACGTATGCATGAAGATGATTTTCGATCAGTCCTTTAATTATCTGCACTTCCGAACTCCTACTGGAGTCAATCGTCAGAGATAACAGTGACAATATATACTAGCAATTGATCGATAGATCGGCATTACCAGTGAGGGAGCTGAATACATTCGATTTATTTTACAAATATCACTGCAAGAATTTTAACAAAAATATTCGCCATTCACAAGAGCCGAAATACCAGTAAATGACAAATTTAAAACTATTCTGGGGACAGGACGAGTCCAGGTGTCCAAAATTATGTCTATTTGTGGTGCCATAGAGGGTAAAACTGAGCAAGAAGAAGCAGATGTGATGGCTGGGACACTAACATTATTCACCTGATGTTTTGAAATCCATCGCGGATCCATCATCAGGGACAGTGGTGGAAACGGACAAACCATAACAGGGAGGCATTATTTATAGAAATCGAATCTTATTTAAGGAATCGCTCCCTACATCGAAAACGTTTTGTACACAGTCGGCCGTCTTCTCGTTCCACTTGGAGTTGCAGTCAAACACGCGCCGGACGCAACCGTAAGGCGTCAAATAACGAAACCAGAAGAATCACTGGTACGGCCCGAAACACCTGACCTGTATCTGCTATTGCTCTCTGATCATGTCTTTGATGACGAATCCGCGACGGGTCACGAAACGTTAGACGAATAAAACTATTTTCTTAGCGATCGAATCATCTTCTTCTATAAGCTGGAATTGTCGATAGGATCTGTGCAGGTATGGGCAAAGCAACAATGTCGGAGAAACTAGAAGACTTCTCAGGATGTGAATTGTCAAACAGGCGACAGTCGTGCGGAAAAATAACGCCAATTCTCAGGCTCAGCGACAAAGCCTGGCCAGACATTTAAAGTTAATGAGGCCCAAATTCTTATGAGAGGTGCCAGTCATGTGTATCATTAGTTACTTGAGTTATGGATCACAGGCCCCCAATCAATAAAAAAGTGCAACGACCCGCCCAATCCATATTCGGTGCTGAGGCTCAAGGTGGCCACAGCGATTCGCCCCTCAGGGAACGCAAAAACGAACACGTCGTCTAACACCAGCGCCATGCTGCCAGGTGGCCAAGCAATCATCACGCCCAAGTCAACCATGGGAAATAAAGATTTTGCTGATCACAGCTGGTCGGCCATGAAGCAATTAGCGCACAAGCGGGCAACTGTCCTCGATAGGGGGAGCCATTAATTTTCAAAAGGGCACATTAGCCGAACGACAGTATCCTATAGTTACTGCAAATCCCTGTGGATGATGTACCCGTTTTTATTATTGTCTTTCGTTATGGATCCGTGACGGATTTTCAGACTTTGGGTGAACAAATTCTTGTCCCAGCGATGACATATGCTTCACCTTGATTACGGCCTGTTATACAGAAGCCATTTTTTCTACAAACATCCAAAGTCATGATCCAAACCATCTGCAAAAGTCGTTTATGTAGTGCACCTCATATACCCCTAGTCCTAGCATTTTGTCCTACGGAAACCATGATTATAGGGTTTTTTTGGTGTTGTTACAAAGGATGGGCATGGAAAGAAATTTGTAGAAGTGTAAAGTGAAAAAATATAGTCGAATTTGTTTCCCGCGGCCGCTGGGAGTAAGTTGTTTCGCATGCAGATTGAAGGTGTGCGCGGTGCTCCACGTCGCGGACTTTGCTAATCTTACGCTAGAACGGCAAGTTGGACCTCAGGTGAGTTGAAGCAGACGACCTCCTAACTACCATTTCTATTTTTTGGGAATTTCAAGAATCCTGCAATTTGATAATCGGGTTTTTCAGCAAGACCTGTGAGTTCTGTGAGTCGATATCACAGCGCATTTCACAATTGTCAAGCACGTTACTGATCGAATTGAAAATGATGTTTTCCATTCCACACAAATCGTTACAGCTACCGTGAAGTATTTCCACTCTAGGTGCCGTAGCTGTAGCCCTACAGTGACCTAATCACATTCAGTATTGCTATCGCTGGAACTGTATATTATCTAAATGGGACGAAATTTTAGACCTTGAGCCAAGGACTATCCTCATAATGGATCCAAAAGGGTGCAAGCAATTCGGCAGCAGATGAGAAAACTCTGCGGGCAGGGTCTCACTAGAGTAAATTTTCCTTACTCGTTGAAAGAGAGTATGTGCCAGATTTCGCTTCCACTGAATTGGCACAAAACTCATGAAATGTAGATACTGCCCTTTCCACGTATTTTTGTGGAAAACAGAGCGCGTTGTTGAACCATCATCCTCTCTTAACATGAGGACGTCTAGGAAGGATGGCTTGTCATGCTGCTCTGTTGCCATTGTGAATTTCATTTTTGGGTGTAGGGTATTTATAAAATTGGGGAGGTCGTCGGCGTCTTCCTTATAATCTGCAATCGTGAATATATTGTTCATATATCGTCGACATAATTTTGTCTTAGTAAGTCTTGCTAACACCTTTTCTTCATGATAACCCATAAAGATATCTGCGAATGTGGGCCCTAGTCGACTATTTCTATTTAATGGACAATTTTACAGACAATTGGACGGAGTCGCAATGCGCCATCGACTAGGGCGCAGGTCTCACAGAACTCACAAGTCTTGCTGAAAAACCCGATCATCAAATTGCATGATTCTTGAAATTCCCAAAAAAAATAGAACAGATGGTTAGAAATTCATCTACTTCAACTCACTTGAGGTCCAACTTGCCGTTCTAGCGTAAGATTAGCAAAGTCCGCGACGTGGAGCACCGCGCACACCTTCAATCTGCATGCGAAACAACTTACTCCCAGCGGCCGCGGGAAACAAATTCGACTATATTTTTTCACTTTACACTTCTAAAAATTTCTTTCCCTGCCTGTCCTTTTTAACAACCCAAAAAAACCCTATAATCACGGTTTCCTTAGGACAAAATGCTAGGACTAGGGGTATATGAGGTGCACTACATAAACGACTTTTGCCGATGGTTTGGATCATGACTTTGGATGTTTGTAGAAAAAATGGCTTCTGCATAACAGGCCGTAAACAAGGGGAAGCATAGGTCATTGCTGGGACAAGAATTTGTTCACACAAATTCTGAAAATCCGTCACGGATCCATAACCAGAGACAATAATAAAAACAGGTACATCATCCACAGGGATCTGCAGTAACTATAGGATACAGTCGTTCGGCTAATGTACCCTTTTGAAAATTAATGGCTCCCCCTATCGAGGACAGTTGCCCGCTTGTGCGCTAATTGCTTCATGGCCAACCAGCTGTGACCAGCAAAATCTTCATTTCCCATGGTTGACTTGGGCGTGATGATTGCATGGCCACCTGGCAGCACGGCAGAGTTTTCCCACATCAAACCGGCCCTACTTCATTGTAGCTATCCTGCACGATTTATTCAGACGTATAGCAATTCTCTAGGGCAAAAATTGATGGAACATTCAGTACCAAAAATGACCGTCATTGTATCCTCATCCTTTAAGGGTGATGACATTTCAAATACAATGAAGCAACGGCTGCGCTGTACTGTAGAAAGGACATACAATGCTGCAAAACTCTTCTTCTTAAGTCCGAATAAAAGCATTTCAGGAAAACGGGCAAAGGATCCCTTGTTATTGCACGCCACCTCAAATTGTGCGCACGAATCCACACGTTCTTGTTGATGCAAGTACATTGGGTGCACGCAAAGGCAACTGGCGGCCCAACTGGCTATTCAAGCAAGAAGATAGAATGCCGCGGTCCTCTTTTACTAAACCCCTACTAGACAGCGGTCATTCCCTTGACTTCAAAACAGCCTTTTGACTATTTGTTCGGTCCCGAAAAATTCGAACCTTGCGTTACTTGGAAGCTGCCTACATACGACGAGAGAAACCTGACCTATGCAAGCAGCTTGACCACGTGGTCAACCTCCAATTACTCTGGTAATTGGTTACTTAGTTTTAATCCCCAAGTGATTTTCGTTTACTTTCCCTAAATCTCCCACCCCCCCTCCCCTTCCTTCCCATACGTTGATTAGTGCAGTGTTCTTTACCTGATCATTATTTAAACCGAACTATGACCCTTGCTGTTATGTCATCCATTCTGCGAAATTTCAAACGGTTGCATATCCTTTTCGTTACCATCCTTATGCAGCGACAAAACACAGCTGGTGAGCTGTCACGAAATTTATTGATGCTAATAACTTCTGTCATATATGCGTGTTTTAAACGTGATAAGGTGTAAACTACCTTTAAAGCAGAAGGTGGTTTTCTTACGATTATCCAAAGTAATGATACAAAAATCTTTCAAAAACTTAAGGAGAGTGGCAGACTGACATTTTCAATACCTTGTTCACAGAGCGTCATCCGCGTGCATACTGTAATTATCCACTCCTGTGGCCATCATTTGGGTCTTTATTGGTGCGGTGATGGCTTAACACTTCGTGTTCGGCTCATTAACTGCCGCGATTTCCTTTCCCATGTCGGATGCGGGCTTGGTAGTTGCGCGACAATAGTTCCCTCTTCTTTAACTGCGAACGTTTTGGATCTGTTTCTCCACAGAGCAGGACAAATGATATTTAGCTTAGGCTGAAACTAGCACGATTGCACTGCTGGCATCGACAGGGGCGACTGCAATGACCATTCCTGACTTATTCGTCCTCGTCAGCCAGTTATACTCAACCGCAACGGGGGCACTACCGGAGGCTCAAACTCGCGACTTTTCCGATCAGAGTCAAACGCCCTAACCACTAAGCCACGAGCTAGTTATTGTGCTGGTTTAGGTCAGGATATATTGACACTCATTGATGACCGTTCACTAGCCGCTTACGGAACTCATTTTTCCCGATTCACCTTGGATCTCATTTCTCAGGCCCTGACAGTAGCCGTAGCGGCTAGGCAGAAAGTATTACTGGAAAAGAATGGCATGACTGTCCTACTTAAAATTCCTGCGGAGCAGTCGGATCGTTAGTCGAGGCGGCTAAGCAAGCCTTCAGCTGCAAGGGGCTGATATACTGTCTAAGGCGGAAGAGGAACGCTATCCTCCCAGTTAATTAATGCATACTGTCTCATGTCGGCTTCCTGCTGGGAATGCTTTCAGTTATTTGCGTTAACTAGGTACATTAAAAGCCTCGTTTTACTGATGCTCAGCACGCGCACGACTCCAGATTCCTCATCAGAAGTTTTCCCTTGTAAATGCTTGCCTTTCAGCCGGTGAATAAAGAGTATCCTATTGATGAGACAAATAGCGGGAGAAAAATACATTTCATTTTGTATGAATCAGTGATGTATTTCTGCAAATTAATTCGGCTAGCCAATATGGCAGAATAATTTTTTTAAACAAAAAAATGTATCAATCTTATAAGGACAGTCCGTGCCTTGATTCCTAGAGATTATTCCTATGTACATAATATATTGTTCACGAATAAATGAGAATGTTCGCGTTCCAAGTATTTGCATCGGTGAGGAAGAACAAAGGTCGAGCACCAGATCTCTAACGATGGACTCCTGCAAGATTTCGAAAGTTCTGGATAATGAACAACTTGATCCGGTGCTCGGCTCGTCTTCTTCCACACCGATAATAGATTGTTTCAGAAATCCTAATACTTAATGTCATTAGGGCTACTGTAAGGCAAGAGCTACGACCTCTGGGGCAGAAAGACTTCACAGCAGTTATAATATTTCAGCCGGAAGGGAATAAACAACATCATCCTGATTTCGATCGGTAACGTGCTTGACCACTGCGAAATGCCCCGTGACATCGACTCACAGAGCGCAACTAACTCCAGCAGCAGTTGAGAGCATTCGCAGGACGCGTCTCAAAATAAACGTTTCCGGGAAAGGAATACTGCGAAGAAAAATGCAGGTAATTAAAGGTCACTGGATCACTATCAGAGGTGTATGGCAGGAACGTACCCATCGACTGTAGTAAAAAAGGTTACCGATTTTTATTTCAAAGTATTTCAACGTGGAGGGAGAATAAGAGGTTTGAGGATAAGGCAAACCCAAAGTGCCGAAAAGCTGCTTCCTCACTGGGAAGAATTTCAAAGGATTTAGACTGATTACTGCCTATTACGCAGGAGAAAATTTTCCTACGATCATTCAAAGTAATGACAGTAATTATCTTTCATAATCGTTCACAGAGCGTCTGAATTGCAGAAGAGTATGTTATTGGATAGCAGGATTTAGAACTGAAATGAGTAGATTTTTACTGACGACAATAATCCTAACAGTACGCCAAGTGCCAGGGTTTTTACCTTTACTAACTTTATCGTCTACAGTCTAAGCTAGTGAGAGGAAGAAGACTCGATCGCTGGGACAATACGTTTATTCGCCTGACGTTTTGACAAGCGTCGCGGATTCATCATCAGAGACATGAGTAGCAGAAACGGGCAATGCATGCACGGAAGTTTACAGTATTTATAGGATACAGTCATTACCACAAATATAAAGCGACAATTAGCGTTCATTGCCTTCTTGCGCATGGATTGTTTCTTGGACGGCACGTGGGTTCTTACCTGTTGAACGTTCATCACGGGCGGTGGCCTAGGGTGTGATTATTGCTCGGCCATCTGGCTCCCCGGTGTTGGCGTAAGATGAGGCGGTGGCCTGCCCGTTTCTCAAGTGACGACTTGCTTTGGCCGAATTGAATCTCAACATTGAATATGTGTTGGGCAAATCGTTGCACTTTTAATGGATTGGGGACCCGTGAACCATGACTCAAGTAGTTCTCGGCTCACCCAATTGTCACCTCTTGCGAAAATGTCGGTCTCATCAAATATGAACGTGTGGCCAGATCTCGTCGAATAAGCTGCAACTTGAGAATTGGCATCATTTCGCCGCACTGCTGCCACGTGTTCGGCGATTCGCATCTTGAGAAGTCTGCCAGTTTAGCCGACATAGTTACTTTGACCGCACTTGCACCAGATTCTGTAGACGACCCCACATGTTTCTTGCCGTGGCAGTGGGTCTTTCGGCTTCATTATCTGACGCCTTATGGTTGCCTCCGGCATGTTCGCTTGTATTGGCAGTCTAAGCTGGTCTCATGTTTCGTCGAGTGTTCTTAAGTCGATGAGTTGAATTTTTCGCCTTATTTTCGGTTCGATGAAACACACTAACATGACCAGTTGCCCCCGCTTTTGGCCGCGGTTCCGCTTCGGGAGTGCAGTTTACGGCTGACCTGTTTCGTGCACCAGACTTCATGTTCGTTGCCACGGCAACGGTTCTCCTGACCACTTTCAACGCATGCGGCTATCAACACCGCGTGTACAAAGGGGGCTTCACCTACTGATAAACCTCAACCACCCCCCTCCCCCGCCTTCCGGCAATCCCCCTCTTGTCTGACCCTAGGGGACAAAACAACTACCCTTCCTCGCTCTGGTCTGATCGTCCTCTACATGCATTTCAGGGTGGATTAGTCATTTCCGCTGCCGTCGCGGCAAGGCTGCTACGTCAGCCGCGCCCAAGCTCCATGACCCCGAACACAGGGCAGCGGCAGCAGCAGTAACTATGGCAATGTGCCGGTCAAGTGTTAGAGCCAGCATCGAGCTCGGTCCTCCCCCCCTCCCCCTGTCCATCGATGCCCAGTTGTGAAATCACACGACTCCAGGACTGGGCTAGGCTGGGGCGAGCGTGGGCGAGGCGAGGGTGGGAGTGGGATCCGCATGGCGTGGTCCACGTGTCCTTCCGGCTGGGACAGCGCGAGTGGCGGCTCAGCAACTGCAGCCAGCTCGGGCAGCTGCGCAACATGGAACCATAAATTAGCTCCCCCCCCGCCTTCCACTTCCCCATCTCCGCTCTCACTCCCATGTTGTGTGTGTGTGCGCGCGCGTTGCTGCTGCTACCGGGATGCCGGACGCCCTCGGCTGGGAACCGCACCGGCCATCTCACCCGGGACGCAGGTGTGTGGCCCGCTTCCTGGGACGCAACAAGTAGGCTTGTCCCCTCGAAGAAGGATTTGCGCACATAAACTGTCCACTCGTTTGGCCGTGTGATATCTCGTGCGGGGGGGGGCACATAAGGCTGTCGTTCTCTGCACCAAAGTTGTCGAATAATAGAAATTGGAATGCGGGCTTTACCCTTCTGTGGACGTAGACTGGAAAGAGACTGTGCCGAGAGGAGGTTGTTCGGTTCGGGCACTCTCAAAGCTCAGCCGACTTGGATCTCACGAATTGTGTGTTTAGATTGCGCCAAGCAATGGCTAATCTTCGAGCAACTCCTCCACGTGCTCCAGCATGTTAATCATCCATCGAATCTTACTTACTTACCTCTGTCTTTTATCAAATCTGCTTCTTTTTTCATCGAAAATGCAAGCCTGCCTATGGAGTGCGGGATCGTGTTCGGTCTACGTGTCGTAAGGATGACTTGTATGGCAACCTAAACAGGGCACAGAAGTGCATGTGGCTTTGCGCCAAATTCCAGGGGAATTAGGTTTAGGGTTAGGGTAAGGACTAAGGTTAATTATACGGTTACGTTTAAGGCTTGGGTTAAGGTCACTGCTAGAGTTAGGGACAGGATTATGTTGAGGTTTAAGGTTTGGGTTTGTGTTAACTGTAGGGTTTAGACTAAGCATAAGAAGGAGAAGAAGAAGAAGAGAATACTTGCTTCATTTAAGATGAAACATCATACATTTTAAGCGAAAAATGGGTCCATTCACGGAAAGCAAAAGATAAGTTAAGTAATGGGCCATGGTAAAAGGCAAAAGGTCATGTAATACTCAAAATTAAAGTTTTACACGATATCCACATACACTATTGAGGCAGATCAGCTTTCAACTTCTCAATTTCCGCTTCGTCACACGAGAGGTAGCGTGCTAGGAATGGGAGTGCTGACATGCTGATATGCTGATGCGCGGCAAGACATAAGAGGGAAGCCTGAACGCATGGGACGGGAAGACTTCGCAGTCATAAGTTCAGAGTCGTGAGGGTGAGCGACCTCATCAAGTATGCGATCAGCAAATTGCTTGACCGTTTTAAAGTGGTGTTGTACTATATTATCAGCTAAAAAACATAGGAAGCACCGGCAGCTGAAGAGAGCATTCGGAGGCTTCGTTTCAAAATGACTAGGTCTTTTTCAAGGTAGTCTGCAAAGATAACTAGAGGGCACTAAAGAATGAGGGGGAGAATATAGGCATCTACAAAACGCCAGATTAAGGCTTTCGGTGTGTGATATGAATGCAAGTGGCGGATATAATATAAAAATTTACGGATTTTCCTAAAAAAGGCCATCTATATGAAGAGCAAATTGAAGGTTGGATGATAGTGTAACAGCAAGGTATCGGAAAGAGGATACTTCGGTGGGCAGAATATCGATAGTTTCGGGACTGGGAGAAGGGCGCAGTCGAAAAATACACTAGACTGACTTTAGCTCGTTAAGTAAAAGGCCGTTTGCTGATGACCATGATGAGACATGGTCTAGGCCATCCTTCAGTATTTGCTGATGCCAATGACTTGTGAGAGGATGGCCAACAACCAGTTCATCAGCATATTTAACAAACAAGCATTCGTTTGGCGATCGTAGGTCGTCAGTGTGGAGAGAGAAGAGATGAGGGGATAATATAGCCCCTTGAAGAACTCCACTGTTGTTGAGAAAATTAATGGATTTTCGCTTTCCGCACTGAGCGAATTGAGTGCGGGAAGTGAAATAGTCCCAAAGCCAAGAGACAGCCCAACCGGGATAGCCGCATGCAGTAGTTTTATTAAGAAGAAGATGGCGCAGGGTCGTATAAAAGGCTGAGGAGTAGTCGAGAAAAGCACATCCATTAGGCTTACACTTCAGTATGAAAATAGTGTTAGTTTCAGGGTTTACTCACGGAAATATTTAACCTTCCTGCAGTTTATCGCATTGGCGGACTGTTACGATCCACGCCTGGTACTTTTTATTCACACGAACCGGTTCTCAAGAGCACGTAAGAGCGAGACAAAGAAAAGACCAGTCGACCAGGTAGTGTGTGTATTCAGATAGAACACGTGAGTACAAGTCAGCGCAAATCAAGTCAGACATAGGGTGCATGCACTTTAAAGGGAACGTGAGGGACATCGTCCGACAATTTCTGCCAATCAGGATTGAGCAGACAAGACTGGCTCACGGCAAGCGGCTCTCGCGAGGCCGTTGAGTGCGTAAACTCATTGTGGGAATCGCCGCATTCCCAACATGGACTTGCCATGGAGGAGGAGGAAAGAGTGCAGTAAACTCTGTCCATTTATGGTTCGCTAAATCCACTTCCGACCCCGCCTTGTGGGGAAGTAGTTGAGATAATTTCTTGCATCGGACAGAATGTCATATGAAGCCCAATATCGACGCTTGATCTGCATCTGTTCCTGTAACACGCATGCTAAAGTTTGGTTAGAGAAGTATTAGCTGGAAAGCATGACTTTCAGTACTTATTCAGAACTACTGAATATAACATATACTCAGCTCCAGTCTTTCCTGTTACGGACCCCAGGGGCGAGGAGATAGGGGATGTGATGGATTTCGTTAGGGCCGAAGCTTTCATTTTTCTCCGTGGATTTAGATGATGATTTAGTGTTTTAAAAATTGAAACTCCTGTGACGACTCCACTGAATGTTTTTGGCAGTTTTTCGCTTTCCTATTGCCAAGCCCCGGACTGAAGTCACCCCCCCTACGTTTCCACTAGCATACCCGAAGTCAACGACGGGACGAAATCGGTACAGGTGTGATGACCAATCCTCACCAACAATGACGGTGATTGATCACTCTTGGCCTCGGGTCCTATTAACAAGTGTGTCGTTCACTTTTTTCACTACATTTCGTCAACTGAAAACTCCCTTAAAGTATCAAAATCTTCGACCATCCGCAGTTAGCCGTCCGCAACCGGACCTTGTCCATGCAAATCCCCCTAACAGCTCGGGTAACCAATTGAATTTCAGCATATATTTGTCCTCGAATCTTGGAGAGTACTCAATTCTTAATCTCCACTTCCACTAATTGAATGATTTCGCTTGAAAACTGTCTGTCTACATGCGTAGACTTCGAGTGCTGCTATGAGAGAACTTCCTCCACTCATATTGGTGCTTTTGTCGAGACCAGCAGGAAAAAAAACGGCATTCAGTCGATTCACTTCGGAAAGTTAGTAATCAACTTAACGCGAACATGAAGACGCAGAAAATGGCATTCCAGGCAAACGAGGCGAGAGAAATTCCTCCCCCGCCCAGCGTCGCATGGAGAGCCTCATCAGCCCCACGAGCGGGACAGACTTGACAGTTTGAGATACACCGCTTACTAGACTTCCGGAATTGACAAATAAGTCGCAGAAGATTGTCATCAGTAGCAGACACGGTATCGGGGACAGAAATGGTGAGATGCTGGCAGCGGCTCGCCTTATCATCCCCGAGCAGTCATCAATGAGAAGTCTGTCCTGCTATGCCCAACAGTGTTCTTCAGTCCTGTCGAGCACAGCCCTTGCTGCTCCCACCCCACCTCCACTCCACGCCTCCCAGCTGTTCTCTTTTTTGATTCTTTCTTTCTCATTCTCCCCTTTCACAAACGCGTTGTTTGCATCCCAGGGGCGAAACGGTGCTGGAGGTGGTGATGGCGTACATAAGATAGTGTGGAGACACTCCCACATTGCGTGACTTCTGTTCTACCCCCCCCCCCCCCCCCCCCCCCCCCCCCCCAGTTACCCTCTGCCACTTTTCCTGTGCCCAGACATTCCGGACGTCACTACGGCCGGTGCTGTTGTGTTCATGCATCCTTGTCACCTCCCCTCCTCCCCCACCCTTCCGCCGGATTCAATCTGAGCTGCTACTGCTGCGATAGGCCACTCATGCTCATTTCAAAGGCAGGGCAGGGCAGGCGTGTTGACTTGCATAATTTCTAGCGGAGATGGTTGAACCTGCTGCAGTGCCGAACGCGGAGGTAGGGCCACATAAATGTTAAAAAAGGCAGGAGCGCTCTGTTGCCTGGCTGGCTAACATATTTGTTCTACCTATTCACTCCTACTGAGAAGATAAATTCACTCAGGGTGAGTTAAGGTCGTGTGCAGATTGGCTAGAAGACAGGGCACTGTGTTAATCTTGCCAAGCTTTTGCCGGCATTAACGTAAATAGTCTTCAAGAACTGTATGAGCTGCCAGGATGCGAAACAGACACTCGTTGATGAATGTTCACCCATCGTTAACAGAACTCACTCCTCCTGCTTTCCCTTGGGGCTCATTCTCGAGCCTCGCCGGCAGCCGCTCGTGCGGGAATTCTCCGCCGTTATTTGGTTAGTGTATGTGCGTGGCTAATGCCACCTAGGCCGGATATCGTGGGAAAGCGGTTGACGGGAGTTTTTTGGTTTTAAGGCTCTTATTTGTGACACTGTAGATCTGATAGTTAATAGGGGCAATAACGGAGCGAATAGATAGACAAGAAAGCATCAACTCAAGGTCTGGATAGCCATTCTCCACGCTGAACGAGTCCTGAAGACAGTCTAACGAATGTTACGATCCGTCGGATTTTATACAAGCCAGAGACCTAAGGCAACAACTCGTCACCGTTTGTTGCAACCTAATGACACGCTGTCATCTACAAGAATTTCGGCAAATGGCTACAAAGTATGTTACAAAAGTGAGCAGTAAGAATGCGTCGGAGAGGCCGGGCGGAAAGTGCACACGCCCAAGCAGGCAAAATTGTGCGATTTTGGGATAAGGCCCGTACACATAACTTGGATAAATGCGTCGTACTTTTTACATCAAAGGAGCGACTATCATAGGATGGGGTAGCTCAAGGATAAGAAAACTCATATTCGAGGCGTGGAGTCCAAATACCGACTCCATGAATAGGCATCTTGACTTTCTTAGGGCTTTTAAAGTCTTGCGCAGAGACCATAACCGAACGACTATACTGAACATAAGAAAACCGACCAGATATTGCCCGATGGTGAAACAAAAACGTCACCAGGTTAACTGTCCCCGTGGAGTCTCAACCATCCTCCTTTGAACTACTGCTGTTGCGATATGCATCTAATGCTACTTTCGGACGCAGGGCAGAGTGTATAATTTCTACCAAAGATAGCTGCACCTCCTGCAGTGCTGAACGCGCAGGTAGGGCCAGATAAAAGTTTAAAAAAGCGGAAGCATTCTGCTGACTGACTGGCTGCCTGGCGTAGTTGCTCTACCTGTTCATTCGTCCTTAAAAGACAAGTTCCCGCATGGGGAGGTAAAGTCGTGTGCGTAGATGGGCTAGAAAACAGGGCACTGCCTTTTTTGCCGGCATAAGTGTAAATATGAGTTTACGAGAACTGCATGAGCAGCCAGGATACAAAACGGATGAAAGTTTCTTGTGGGACACAGTGCCAACCTGCGCTCACCCCCTTCTTTGGGGTTAGCGCTCTTTATATACCGTTGAACTGGTTGAGACTCTTTGATGAATATTCACTGCCGGCTAACGGAACTCACACGTCCCATTCTATCTTGTAGCTATTCGCGAGCCCTGTCGGCAACCGCGCAGCGGCTGGTAGTCTAGACAGAAACACATTGCTGGTAAAGGCCAAGGAAAATGGAATGGCCGTTTCTGGCTCATTGGCAATCGCATGTAGCAGAATTTAATGGCACCATAAATTTCGCGAGCGCTCATCAGCCGCTTCCACTCGCTGCTCAACGGGTACACTGGATGCAGAAATTGCCAGCCTCAAGGAAACTCTTCTCAAGCGTGGTTATCCAGCTCACTTTATTTAAAAGAATAGCAAACCCTTACGGCACAAGGTTATAGAACAATCAGCTCCGAAAAAGCCTGTTTTCATTTCCTTGCCATTTAAGGGGAGACAACACAGTAAACATTATCATGAGACGTTTACGCAATACCATTGAAAGGACCGATTTTGCAGTTGAGCTTGTATTTTGCAACTCGGTGAAGACCCTTTCGATTCCAACTACGAAGAATGCCCTACCGTTGTACGCCACTTCTAATGTTGTTTACCAATTTACATGCACTTGCGGATGCAAGTACATAGGACGAACACAACGGCAATTGGCAGCCAGAGCAAAAGAGCACTTGCCGAGTTGGTTATTAAGACAGGAGAATAGGACTCCCCGTTCTTCTATCGCTGAACACCTATTGGGTACGGGTCATTCTGTTGACCCCAAAATATCCTTCTGAGTACTGGTTCGGGCACGAACAACTCGTATCTTACGCTACCTGGAGGCAGCATACATAAGGCATGTGGTGAACCTAACCCTGCCGTGGTAGCACCGGCTCCTTGTTTATCCACCCCCTTCCCACCTTTTTGCCTTAAATGTTTTTGCCTTAGACAGTTGACTGCGTTTTTTGCTGCCCACAGTGTTTGAATTCCTACTTTTTTGATTGCCTCTTGGCTAACTCAAGTGACCTTGATGTTTTGGATCGATTTTTCTGTTTGAATTCAATTCTGTAATTTATCATTCGTTATTTTGTTTATGCAGCGAGTGGAAGCGGCTGATGAGCGCTCGCAAAATTTATGGTGCCATTAAATTCTGCTAAATACGCTGTCTTCAAATTTGTACCTGGGAAACGATGTTTCAAATTTCATTAGCCATCATCAGCCAGTCACATCCAACCGCATGTGGTGCCCTGCCCAAGGTTTGAACCTACGACCCTTTTGATTGGAAGTCTACCGCTCTAACCAATGAACCATGGGCTTGTGGTCTTGCTGGTTTATATCGGAGAGATATTGACAATCGCTGATGAGCGTCTACCGATTGTTAGCGAAACTCACTGGTTCCCTTCTGCCTTGGAGCTCATTCTCGAGCCCAGCAAGCAGACACACAGTGGCCAGTAGTTTAGGCAGATAGCATTGCTGGCAGAGATAAGTTACACAGGAGTGGTCATTTCTGGCTAATTATCCGTCATCAGCTAGCCATACCTAACCCTAAGTGTTGTTCCATCGTTGTGAAGGCAGTGAACGGCTTAGAGCCCACCAATAAAACTGGTGGTTGCGTACAGATTGCATCCGTGGATTCTGACGAGGAACACTGCAAGGTTGATGCGCGAGCGATAGTTGTGAATCATTATTTGTTTACCGGCGATGGTGCAGTTGTGGACAAAGCGACTACGTCGGACAAACTGTGAGATTACTCCGGACGCGAATGGCCGAGCCTGCAGCGGCGGTGTGAAATAAAGATGCCAACTCCCAGGCTGCAGCTCACTCTACGAGACCCGGCCACATTTTCAAGTTTCACGAGGCAGGAATCCTCGCAAAAGGTGACAACCACGTGAGCAGCGAGCTGCTCGAGTCATGGTTCTCAGGCCCCAGTCCATCAACAAGCGCAACGATTTGACGTTCCCACAAGGCTACCGAGACATTACCTAAGCAAGATAATCAGTAACTTGGGCAGGGCTTGGCCCAGCAACAATTCTGACGATAGCTGACATAATTATCGCGCAATTTT
>JAYGXS010000007.1:25107836-25129208 GCA_036362985.1 Ligula intestinalis
CGTTGTCTTGCCAGTTTAGGTTGATGACTTTTGGCATTAGTTGATGAAGGAGTGAAGCACCTGACTATAAGTATCGCAAGCTGCCTGCTTCGTACTCATCCAAAACAGAAAAAGCCTTGCACAACTTGTCCACATAGGAACAAGCAGAGTTACAAAGGTAGGTGCTAAAGCAGGGAGCCCAACTTGCCAACATGACCGCAGCAGAGGAGTTCACGGCCCATGAACGTTCACTGATCACTAAAGCAACACAATTATTCTGTTTTGCCTTGGGTCTCATTTCTCAGGTCCTGACAGCAGCCACAGAACGGCTAGTATTTTACGCAGATGAACATTGCCAGCAAAGCCAAGGGAGACTGGGAGACAATCATCAATTCGACAGAAACAAAAGATGAAACCGTTGCATAAACTTTGGTAATCCTAGGAGCATTCATTGCCTGGAAAGGACTGGGGTCCTCCATTTCGGTCACCATGGTCCCCATTAGAAGTTTTGGGTGTCCTCAACCTTTATTTACGGCATGAAAACTGACAACTGTATCAAACACAACTCTGGTCATTCCGGGTGCATTTTCATAAAACCATCTGAACACAAGGTGCTGGCTGACAACCAACATTGCTGTCTGGCTTTCCTGGTCTATGCCCACAACCTCAAGGTCATACAACTTCGAAACGAGTCCTTTTCGATTCGCTGCTCCGCGGACCCTTGACCGACTTCTACTCGTGGGTGCACACACGCGTCCAGATAGTCGGAGCCGTCAAGGGCCACTCAAGCACGCCAACCCTCGGCTGACGCAGCTTGGGTCACTATACACGACACCCCCTCGGTCAATGCAACACACACGCCGCTTGAACTTCCTCCACAATCACATAAAATCAGCTACCACAGTTGTCATCTAACATACAGCCAGACATTCTCGGACACGACTGGACGCAGTCAACACCAGTCTTGGCGTCACCAGTGGCCACCGCTGCCTGAGATCGCGATGCAGGGTTCTGTCCACTATAAATCCCTCCTACTTATGTCTTGTGTCGTTTACTTGCAACCTGGCATTCGGTCTGATGATTGCAGTGCTCTAAGTACAACCCATACTTAGGCGTGTTGCTATGAGCTGTAAATTGGTTGTCACTGTCTATGACTGTCAATACAAGCGAGCATGCGAGTCCCAAAAAGTAAGTGAGAAGAAGAAGACGACCCGGTCGCTGGGAAAATACTTTTATTCGCCTGACCTTTCGAGATCCGTCGAGGATTCATCATCAGAGACATAGTCAGATAGCAGTAGCAGATAGAGGTTGCGTATGCACAGGAGTTTGCAATATTTCGAGGATACAGTCATTACTACAAACATACAACGACAATTAACGGCGATTGCCTTCTTGCGCAGGGAATTATTTGGGTGAAGGGACATGCCAGTCGGTTGACATCCAATCGACAAATAAAACTATTATGCTCTGCCTATGCTGTTTTTTTTTCGCAGGGGTGTAGAGCGTTCTGAATGCCTTTATGCCTCCTTTACAGAGTACATTCAAAAGCAGGATCCCTGCGGGGCGATTAACTTTTAGCAATCCATCCACCTAAAAGCGTTTTATTATGGTGCCTGATTGCTCGCCAAAACGCCATACAGTGAGCTGCTTTGAAGCACGCTAACAGTCCTTCTATGCAGTATGTGCTGAGCTTTTGTTTGCTATTTCAAAATATAAAACGAACTATAATCTTTTGTCAAAATTATGCAACAATTAGCATTTCAAAGAGGATACATTTTACCAATGGTTGCAACATCTTATAAAGCTATAATATCGCATTTTAAATAAAAGAAAACCTTTCCGTAAGGAAACAAAGTTTTTTTAAAATAAATTTCTTGAAGGATCTCTTGAGCCTCTTTACTTTTCGCCTAAAACGGCCCAATTTTAAGTACCGCCTTTTCCTACCAATTTTCCAGTTTAGAGTGTGTCCAACTAGTCGCGGTTTCTCAAAGGCCACTTGAATGTGCCATTTCCCCAGCCAACGCAGCTGGGGCCTCTACAGACGACACCCCCTCGGGCAATGCAACAAACACGCCACTTGAAATTACCCCACAATCACACAAAAACAGCTACCACAGTTGTCTATCACTCTCTCACTCTCATTCGTGACCAAACGCAGCCAACATCAGCTCTGGTCACGCCAGTGACCAGGGCTACCTGAAATACCTCTCCCATTTGGGTGTCTTCTGCCTTTCGAATTCAATCCGGGATGCAACCTGATGAGATTAGGGTACAAACACTGCTTAAGGTCCCAGCCGCGTCAAGAGCTTCTTCAACAAGCAAACACATTTTCCATTGAATAAAAAACAGCAGCATATAGTTGCAGACTTACTTTTCTCCGTGTTTAATCAAATGGCGCCATGTGGTAGCTGGCGCCGTTAAATCTGCTCCCTCCGACTAGAAAGTTAATTCGCCCAAAGGCGGCGGGCATGCGGACGTGCGAGGCGCGGACGGTTGTCGGCGCCTGGAAGGTCACGCTGCAAATGCTCTGCAGCAAGGGAAAGCACAGGCACAATCAACTGTCCGATGGCCGAACTGCCAAGTGCTCCTTTTTAGCAGCTTTTCATCCGAATACATTTACGGCATGCTATAAATGTGGACGGAAGTGATGTATGCAGATCGGCCCTGATTTGAGGTCAGTTAGTGATTCGCAAATAATTAGCGGGGTTTGTCAGATTTGCTTGATTCAGTTGACGCAATTTTAAAAAAATCGCGATCCCGATGGGAGTCAAACCCACACAGCCAGGAAGGCTTTTGTGCAGCCAACGCTCGAACATTGAGCTACGAGGCTCACGGTGACCCGTGAATTTTATCACTCTTGGATCGATTTTGCCCACCCAACCTATCGCTCGCATGGAATCCACAATTATGGATACAGCAAGCTGACTGCCCAGCCAGGACTTTCTAAACAATCATCTAAAATCCATCAGAATGACTACTAGGGTCACTTAATTATTAGTTGCGTTTGGCAGATTCTAATAATAGATTTGAATAGCAATAATTCTGGTGGATTCTAGAGGATTGAAAAGGAAATCCTGTGTGGACAGTCAGCTTATTGTATCCGTATTGGTGGATTCCATACTTGCAGAAGTCTGACCGGGCAAACTGATCCAATTGTGATTAAATTCACGGCTCACGGTGAGCCTCGTAGCTCAATGGTAGAACGTTAGCTAAACGAAAGCCTTCCCTGCTGGGCGGGTTGGACTCCCGCCGAAGCCACGAGTTTTTCTCAATTGGGTCAACTGAATTATTTATGATTATTTAACTATAAAAATGGCGACATTAGAAAGTTGGTTGATGAAGGCTCGCGGATCGGTTATGAGACTCAATTCCCCCTCTTCTGTCGTGGGACTCACTCTCGATCCCCACTAGCATCCGCGAAGCCGCTAGTTTTAGGGGTAGATTATAGAGAAAAATGTGCAAAGGACAGTTCTATTCTTTGCACATTTTCGTCAAGTCTGACGACGACCTGGGGATCCAGTGTCGAAAATTTACTGAATGAATTTACTCATTTTCCCAAAGGACGTCTTTTCTTGAAGATTCTAAAGACTCAGGAGACTAGAATGACCAAGCCTGCCTCATTAGCCAGTCATCAGCCAGTCCACCGCATGTGATTTAACCTCCGAGGCTCAAACCCCTTGACCTTTCGAGCAGAAGATCAACGTTCTACACACCGAACGACTGGCTTGTTTTCTTGCCAGTTTAGATAGGGAATATTGATATTCGCTGATGACTGCTCACCGCCCGCTAACGGAAATCCTTCGTCCCATTCTGACTTCTGACACAGCTGACTGCAAACTATGACACAAGACGATGCCTAATGCGAATGCATAAACTGAAATTTGTGCGTTCGTCAGTTTGAATACAAGATACCACACCACTCGAAGTTCCGGGGTCACCCTATGGGCTAGACCTCCAAAGCTTAACCACTGCGCCGCGAGCTCGCTGCCTCGAGATTTTCGATCCAGAATTGTAGGTATATCTGGCAAATATTATCGAGAATGAAGATATCTGTTTGGGTCAAATATGAGAATCCACTTCTGAGATAAATGAATGTCCACAACAAAAGCGTGATAATATTATGCTCGGGATCAATTTAGCATATTATGGTACAAGGTACCTATTTAGAAAAGCACTTTACTTGGTTATTCAGCCGATGAGTACTTCATATGCTACCTTTTTCCAAGGTGACGTCAAATTAAAAATGGACAACTGTGATTGCCTTTTGATTTTTCGAGAAGGTTGTGATTCAAATTCTGCTGAAAAAATGTAAGAATTCATTTTCTCCTTCATTTTGGATGATTTTGTGATATATTTCCTTACTTTTGTGTTTCGTTCTTGGATGGAAAATTCTCAGCAGAGGGGCCGATATATATTATGATTTTGCGGAACTTAATAACCTTCTGGTAAAGTACGCATTTCTGTGCCAAAACCTTGTCTGCTACATGTTTAAAATTTACTATAGATTGTTTTTTCATCCGTATATAACGGAAATTGTTTCGATCACGATATAAAACTGCTTTTATTGAACAAAATGTGTTTAAATAGGTTTATTACTGCGTTTTACAGCCAAAAACTGTAGAAATTAGCACAAAACTAATTTTTAAGTCTGAATTAATTTCTGGTTTCCTAAAAAACAGTTCGATGTCCTATATTTACTTTCACCTGATTTTCGATGACTTTACATGAGCATTTACGTTTCCTGTGTATATCCATGTCCATTTATAGCCAAAACGCAAAAAGAAGAGGCATTATTCTGTCATAGAAAATAGCGTAGGCACTGCGGTAACCTCCGAGTTCGTCCATATCCTTCCTTCAGTATACAAGACTGAACATTCGGTTTGGTTTACTAAGAGACACTCTGAGCCTCAACGCCTTTCAAAAAAATCAAATAACAAAACAAACTATCCACTAAATCACCCGTTCATATTCAGCTCAGGACACTGCATTAGTGAGGTTGTTACGCATTTCTGTGACTTGCATTCATCGCTTTGGCTTAAGTTGGTGTACGAACTGCTACATGCTACGCTTCAATTGGTTTGCATTACGTATCAGTAGTGGATATGTTGACTCCTACGGGCGTTCTTCACTAGACGTTGTGGGGAGCCGATTCGGTTCTATCCAGGGTATCGGGTTTGGCTTACCTTGACGTGTTCTTAGCGCGGGATGGCATCATCGATTGTTTTCTGCCCGTCTAGCTGGTGATCCGCGACATGAAGTGAACTCCTTACTTCTGCTGTTACAGTTCTCCTATGAGTGCCAACACCCAGACCTCATTCCTAACCTCTAAGCTCCATCTACTGCCAAGGGTATCTCTCAGTCCCGCCAAACAACTCTGACAAGGCACTGACACTGACATCTCTCACACATGCCAGCTACAGAAACACATACTGTTCGTACCCTACCATCGGTACTTATCTCATTCTCTATACTTAACGATCCTTCCTCCTATTGGATTCAATTATCATCCAAACTTCGGTCTGGGAAGGGAGCAGTGGTAGCAGCTGTAGCCCTATTTCCGTCTAGCGGGTCACGCCACACATGTGGTCGCGTAATGGCAGCCGATGCTCCAGCCTCGGTGACCACGACATGCATTAGCGCTCGATCTCCCATGGTAGCCAACGCGGGCACACAGTGACGCTCAACCTTTGGCCTCGCGCGACTGGGGCGGAGATGCGCACTCCAGTCTGGTCTGACCAATCACGGTCCCCGATCTTGCCAAAAGAAGGGCCGCTCTCGGTGGCCACTGGACTGACTGCCGCCAGGCTAGGACCTCGAAATCTGCGCCGTTGGGATGTAGACCTACGGTCATCTGATAGTCATTCTCCTCCTACCTATTCTTCACTCCTTCTGTACAGAATAAACTCTTCTTACTACTCTGGCCTCCAATGTCTTCTCTCCGGGCCTGAAGATCGCACAGGCAAGTGTTTAACCTAACTCAACTAATCACCCCCATCCCCACCCCGCGATGAAATCATCTACTGTACATAGTTAGGAACCTGTAGAACGTAGACAAAGGAATATATTCGTACCAGTATTTTCTGGATAAACTAATGGCAACTGTTTGGGCGAAGGCAGTTTTTGGTAGTTCGAATTATAATGCTGTAGATGAAAAGGCTTTTGAGTTATCGACTAATTAAGACAAACACAGGATAAAAAATGCATTACCCGTGGGGGATAAATTAGCCGCCTACGAGCCAGTCAAATTGTACATTTCATCTTCAGACGCGACTGCCTGTAAGTGTTGTAACCTCTTCCCGCCATACGTGCGGATGAAAGCGTAGGCAGTAACAATGCGGTAGTGAAGGTGAACCTTTAGAGGCCTCTGAATGCCCGAAACCAACTCCGTTGTATCTAAACGGATTTCGGCCAACAATAAGATGGATGTCAGTGATGCGCCTGGCCGAACTCGGACACTCAAATGCCACTCAAGAATACTTACTAATTATGACGGATTGTGAGAGGATGAGGGTGTGTGTATGTTGAAAGAGTGTCCCTCCAAGGGGTTGCGGGGTAGATTCGATGGTAAGCATCAGTGAGGATGTGTGCCCAGCGCATGCCGCACGTCTAGCCGTAGGTAAATATGCTCCACCAACCATCCGATCCAGCCTTCGGTCTTCTTGACTCGGTCGTGACGCCGGGCCCAGGAGGGTGAGTGTGTGGTAGATACAGCGCAAGTCTACTGTCACTTTAAACTAATTCACGCACACAAGTCACCGTCTCCTGCCAACCATGCTTATGGGGCGCACGGTGGACATCAATACTGGTGGCGATTGAAGTGTAGTTTGTGTATGAGATTGAATGGGAAGTAAGAACACTTTTAGTTCAAAAAGCCTTCACAAACTTACTAGTCTCACCGAACTTATGGCGAAAAATTTGGACAAACAGAACCGGTGACCAGGCCTTCCGCAATCGTCTTGTTCGAACTACATATGTCAAGGACAAATTTGGTTCGACTGTACCCTTGGGCTTGTCCTCTTACGGAAATAACTACGTTTAGTGCAGTCTCATCTCGGGGTACCTTGAGTTTTTGCTGGCATCTGCCCTTAGTTCACACCCCTCGAAGTCGGTATGCGCTGTTCTACAGCTCAGAGCGTCATAAACTTCCTGGCTGTTGCACTTATCAAGCTAAAAGCTTCTTGAAATATTAACAAGAGCAAGTAGAAGCCGGCTAGTCTCATTTGAGCTCGCGGCAATCACCCTGAATATGCATGTCCATGGCATTTAATGGCCATACAATAAGATAGATCTCCAAAATTAAAAGCATAATTTCCCTGGTGGGAATTCTTAAGTAGCAAATAGTGCAAAATTTATTGGATCCATAACATTTCGAAAGCGCTCAGCAGTTGCAGCTACTGCAATACGTTGAAGAGTCACGAATGAGAAAAATACGAAATTTAACTGGTACAGAAAGGTCACAGGTCATAGTCACTACGGCTTATTTTTAAAGTAAGAAGATTAAAACAAGGTGGAAGGAGAAACAGAGCAAAAGGAGTTACGGTAAAAAAGGGCACAGGGGAATGTGCTAATCTGGGAGCCTGTTGTTGGAGCATGTGGTCAACCTAGCCTTGCCTTCGTAACAACAGACTCCCAGTTTTTCACATTCCCCTGTCCCCTTTTTTCCCGTAGCTCATTTTCCTCTGTTCCTCCTTCCACCTTTTTTAACCTTACTTTACTAATTAGTCTTAGCGACTATGACCTGTGAACTTTCTGTACCAGTTTAATTTTGTATTTTACTAATTCGTTACTCTTCAACGCATTGGAATGGCTGAACCTGATGAGCGCTCCCGAAATGTTATGGATCCAATAGATTTTGCACTATTTGCTACATACAACTTCTCCAAAAGCCGATCTCGTGTTATCTTACATATATTCATGATTTTGATCGACATAGAGTGAGCCTGCTCCCTAAAGTGGTGCAAGCGTGTCACCTAAACAATCAATGACCCGGTTAAAACCACAGGAAATACAGAGTATCGGGTTGCGAGCTGGTCGTCTAATGACAACTGATCAACCAGAAACGACCATTCCAGAGTTTCTGATTCTACGAGATCGAGAGTTGTATCTGACAGGAACAATCTTACTGGAAGAGCTAACTGTATTTTTTTCCTATCAACAGAATGTCCAGCAATTCGATCGTGGAAACACTGTATTTGTTCACTTTGCCAACACGAAACGGCATTTCGTCCCAACATTCAAAAGCTCAGCGGGCCTCAGTGTGTGTGAATTTCAATTGCAAGTAGGAATGAATAGAATTATGGACTGTGCCTGATTTCGAGTCTCCAGTTCCAAAATACCCGCGTTTGGGGCGTGAACGCCCCCCCCCCCCCACCAACACCAACGCGGCGACAGTCACTACTTGTGTGAATAACTTAGAAGCCGAGGGATTATCTACTAAAACAGGGTTCTCTACTATAAACCAGAAAATAATAAATACGAATGATTCAACACTTACTGCGGAGAACAACGGGACCTCTAGCTCTAGCTACGACATGGCACGCGAACTTGCACTTTTAGCGACTACGGTTAAGGCACTGCCTCCCCCACTATTCCCATGCTAACGGGGGATTCTGGGAGGGTACGAGGTACTTTCCGTCACAGCCTCGAAGTGGGGGGGAGAAGCACTGCTTCCGGCTACTGGATGAGTAATCGAGTGCCCCCTCCCCACCGTTGAGAACAAATCCTCCTCCCCTCCCAGCTCCTGCAGACATTTATCCACAGGGGCTGGCACCGTCGCGTGTTTGCACGCTAATCGGTTGAATTATTTACCCGTCGCTTGACGCGTTTGACCAGCCACTTGTAGGAACGCGTACAACTTGACGAGGCTACAGCTGAGACGACAAGTGCACTTCGTTCTGGACGTGGTGGTGGTGGTGGTGGTGGTGTGGGTTTCATCGCGGACCGCTTACTCACCTCAAATTGTCCACATTGTCAGTCTGGGTAGGAGGGTGGGGGAGGCTAAGGTGTATTCCGTCGTTCTGACATGTATGCCGTAACATAAATAAGTCTCCCTGTCAAGGGGATAGGCAGGGACGGGAGGTGCATGCAAGTTTACTGTACAGCGGACAGCGCGTGACAATGGAAGGGTGGTGGTGACACACGCAAGGACTGGCGTGATCGGGGCTAGAGGGCGACTCCGAACACCGTGGAAACCGTTTGGAACACAGAGACCCTATGTAGCAAACAAGGGTGTGATTAAGACCCAGTCTCTTCACGTTCTAGGATGAATAATTAAGAAGAAGACGACTTGATCGCTGGAACAATACTTTTATTCGCCTGACGTATCGAGGTCCCATAGTAGCGAATATTCGAGTCCCAGGAAGCAGTTCAGAAAACGAAGATGCGATCACTGGAACAAGAGTTTTATTTGCCTGACGTTTCGGATTCCGTCGGGAAGCCTTAGTCATAGGTAATCGTAAACAGGTCTGAGACATGCGCAGATAAGGTATGATACATGGACAGATTGCACGGTATTTATGGTTCACAGCGGTCACCCGCGTGCGTACTATAATTGTCAGTTCTTGTAGTCACCGCTTGAGGTCTGAATTGATGCGGTGATTGCTCATTAATTGCCACAGCGTTCTTGTCCGCGTCGGATGCGGGTTTGGTAATTGCGCGACAATTATGCCCGCTGTCGTCGGAGTTGTTGTTGCACCCAGTCCTTCCCACGTGACTGATTCTCTTGCTCAGGAAATGTCTCAGTACACCGTAGGGGAACGCCAAATCGTTGCGCTTGTTGATGGACTGGGGGCCTGAAAACCATGACTCGAGCAGCTCGCGGCTCACGCGGTTGTCCCTTCTTGCGAGGATTTCGGCCTCGGCAAACTTGAAAATATGGTCGGGTCCCGTTGAGTGAGCTGCAACCTGGGAGTTGGCGTCTTTCTTCCTCACCACCGCTGCATGCTCGGCCATTCGCATCCGGAGTAATCTCCCAGTTTCTCCGACGTAGTTGTTTTGTCCACAACTACACCAGATTCGGTAAACGACTCCAGCCGTTTCCTGCCGTGGCAGTGGGTCTTTCGGCCTCATGACCCGGCGCCTGATGGTTGCTTCCGGCCTGTGTGCAACTCCAAATCCAAGTGGGGTGAGTAGACGACTGACTGCTTCCGATACATTCTTCACGTACGGAAGAGCTCGCCAAACGTTTGGGCCAGCTGGACTTGGCTTCTTCTCTCGTTTGCGTATGCCCTGGTTGACAAAATTGTGCGGGTAACCATTCGCTCTCAGTACCCGTCGAACATATTGCAATTCAGCAATTTTGGCTTCCGCTTCGCTGCAATGCGTCTCGACGCGCCGGAATAGCGCTCTTACGCAGCTGCGTTTGTGACCGATTGGGTGGTTGCTGTTGTAGTTCAGGACTTGCATAGTGTTGGTTGCTTTCCTGAGCACTTTAGTCTTCAGGCCACCATCGTCTTTGCGGCAAACGAGGACATCCAGGAAGGCCAGTTGGTTGTTTTCTTCTTCCTCCATCGTAAATTAAATGTCTGGAAAGACGGCGTTTAGACGTTCCTTGAATGTCAGAACCTGATCCTGCTCAATTACGACGAAGGTGTCGTCTACATACCGAGCCCAGAGTTTCGGCCTGTGGTGTCGGTAAACCAGCGACTCCAGCCGTTTCAGGACCGCCTCTGCTTTGAGTCCGGAAATGGATGAACCCATAAAAGTGCCCTTCACCTGCTCGTAGATAGTTCCGTTGAAGATAAAGTACGTCTTCAGGCAGAACTTTAGGAGCTGGAGGATTTGAGCGTGCCCGAGGCAATTCTCCGTTTCGTCGTATTTCTCTCGTAAGAGTAGTTGGATAGTCTTGACGGCCAGGTCCTGTGGAATAGAAGTAAAAAGGGACATGACATAAAAGGAAACCATGATATCATTTGGCTGGAGGCTTACCCATTTAAGTTTCTCCAAGAATTGTGTTGACGACCTGACTGTTGTGTCTGAATCAGCGGTCAAGAAGTTGAGCCGTCGGAACAGCCACTTCGCCTGTCCGTAGGTTGGAGTTCCTTTGAGAGATACGATTGGAGAAACTTAAATGGGTAAGCCTCCAGCCATACGTGGTGGGCTCGGGCGTGATGATTGCTCAGCCACCTGGACCTCCGGTGTTGGCGTAGGATGACGCGGTGGTCTGTCCGTTCCCCAAGTGGCGACTTGCTTTGGCCGAATTGAGTCTCAGCACCGAATATGTATGGGGGTCCGTGAACCTTGACTCAAGTAATTCTCCGCTCACCCGATTGTCACCTCTTTTCCCATCAAATTTGAAGGTATGGCCGGGCCTCGTCGAATGAGCCGCAACTTGAGAATTGGCATCACTTCGCCACACTGGTGCTGCGTGTTGGGCAATTCGCTTCTTGAGAAGTCTGTCAGTTTCTCCGACACAGTTGCCTTGCCCGCAAATGCACCAGATCCTGTAGACGACTCCTGATGTTTCTTGCCATGGCAGTGGGTCTTTCGGTTTCACTATCTGACGCCTTATGGTTGCCTCCGGCCGGTCTGCAACTCCAACTCCAAGTAGTGCGAGAAGGCGGCCGACAACCTCCGAACCGTTTTTGACGTGCGGGATCGCTTGCCAAATTTTAGGGTTGGATCTCGAAACGTCAGGTGAATAAAAGTAAAGCATTGTCGGTGCATAACTAGTCGATCTGCAAAGCTAAAAGGTGTCAAGTGAAAATTTATGCATGACAAGTGTTAGACGAAGGCTTTCATGCAATAACCGAGCCTTATCTCCAGTCAACCAAACGACTATTGAATAGGAAAGGAAGAAGGGCCCGTCCTGCGTCTCAAGGGAAATGAGCACCGTCCTCCAAAATTTTTGAATTTATGAAAGGGCCACTTAGGCCTTAAATATATATTTTCTTATTTATCATAATGCATCGGAGGACCAAATTCTTTATCTCGTTTTTAGAATAACAGCCAAATTTGCACATCTCTTTGGTCTCCGACGTACAAAAAATACTCGTTGATGAACGATCACCTGACCGCTAACGGACCTCGTCCGTCCCGCTCTGCCTTGGACCTCTACAGAAGCCCTGACAGCCGTAGCAGCTGGTAGTATAGGCAATTATTATTTCTGGCTTGCTGGCCATCGTCAGCTAGTCATACCCAGACCCCAGTGATGTTCCGCCGAGCCTCGAACTCGCAACCTTTTTGATCAGAATCAAACGCCCTAACCACTGAGCTACGGGCTCATTGTCTCGTTGGAGATATTGACACTCGTTGATGAACGTTCATCTGACCGCTAGCGGAACTCATTTTTCCCGCTCTGCCTTGGATCTCGAGAGAGACCCTGACAGCCATAACAGCTGGTAGTAGTAACAGTAGGTAGTAGCGGCTAGGTGAATGCTCATCAACAATTGTCAGTATCCCCTGGCCTAAGCCGACGAGGTGACGAGCTCATGGCTTAAAAAGCTCGCGAGTTCAAGGCCATTTCTGGCTTATACACCGTTAACAACCCCCCCCCTTCCTCAGGTTTTGCAACACCTGAGGCTCAATCCTATGCCCTGTTGATGAGCGGCCCAACGCCCTAACAGCTAGGTGAGTCGATCATGGTCCAGTCAGAGCGGTACTCACCGGCTGCAATACGGGACACATACTGTGTCTTGGGGCTCACGCTCGAGACTCGTCAGCGGCCGCATAGCTTATGACCCATTTTTTAGACTCCCGTCTGTGGTGTGTGCGAGCATAAAGGTAACTAACCGGCGACCAGGCCACAGTCGGGGAAAGGGAGCACAGAAAAGTCGGGTAGACTGAGACAGAGCCGCTTAGAGCTTCGTACAGCCAATCATAACACAGAGCACTACCTGGGACGAGAACCACAAACACGTCCAGGAGACGAGTCATAAGTATTTCATATAGCTGTAGTTCAACAGCGTCTAGTCACCTTCCATTTGTAACGGTCTAAATAGTGGTTATACTGAGAGCACTACAACATCAGGCCAAAGTCGCAAGTCAAAGGTAAAAAGGTGAAGGTACCTGTGGGAAGGATTGATTTTTAGGCATTACCGGCAGAAACATTGGGACTTGCATCATACGTATTTCGACCTCATTAGGTCTCATCAGATGCAGATACCCAACTCCAGTGTAGCCGCGGAAATTGCCGCCACACTCGAGATTTGAACCCGCGTCACTCCGGTCAGGGGCGAACGCCCTAACCCCTGAGCTATCGGGCTCGATGTTTTGCCGGTTGTTGATCGGCATTGAATATCAGGGCAGGTGTGCCCTGCACATGATCGGTGTACACCTATGTACTGAAGGACTTATTGTTTACAGAGCTCCCAGTTACTGTCTCAAATGGCAGTGGCCACTGGCGAAGCCGGGGGCTAGTGTTGACTGCGTCCAGTCAGGCCTGAGAGAGAATGAGGCAGTGATGGCAATTGCCTAAACAGGAGTGCGGAGCAGGTTCAAGTATTCTCCAGTCGGTGCGTGTGACATTACCCGAGGGGTGTCGTGCCCGGTGGCGTAGGCTGTGTCGGCCGAGGGTGGGCGATAGGGGTGTATTCAAGTGGTGCTTGGGCAGTGCTGACTACCTGGGTGCACCTGCGTGTGTCCGAGGGGAAATTGGTCGAGTGTCTGTAGGTCAGCTCCTCTAAAAGCGCTCACAAAGTGGATGACCTTGAGGCAGATGACCTTGAACAAGGGAGCCCGACAGTAGGGTTGGGTGCCGACTTCACATTTTCTTTCGTTGCCACATGACGTATTTATTGGGCGTGCACTCGCGGACAGGATCGCGAAACACTCACCCCGTTGTGTCTAGTGCTTTGAAAGACGGTCAAACAGTTATTTATAATGTATGCGTCATTCGAATTACGACTTGTTCCAAACCTGAAAGCTGTAGAGTTGTATGACGATGACGACGGAGACTTCAAGGCTACTGAGATGACCGTCAGGAAAAAGAATGAACTATCTACTAAGTTAATCGTAATTTCCCTGCCATAATTAAGTGTGCAAGAGCTTTTGCGGAAGATTTCTTTGAAGCACCGTGTTTAGGGTCGAGGATACTTGAAATACAGTCAAAATTGGCCAAATCAATAATTTTACTTCCTTGCTGATCCTTCCTGGGATACCAGTCGGATTGGTCATTCGAAGAAATCAAGGTAAGGCAATTGAAATATATATGAAACGAAGGAAGACCTTCGGAAAATCGAGTTTTATCCGTGAATTTTCGAAAAAGTGTCGCTTGCTCGTCATGAAAAGTGAGGGCTGATACCTGTTCGAAAATTCACGAATACAATTTGATTTTCCGAAGATTTTCATTCTTTTCATCATATCACGCAACTTACTTCACTCATCCAAAATGTATATGTATATATTTGAAGAAGAAGATTGTCTTTGGAATATAAGGTAACTTTACTCAGTGAATGGTCGAGTCTGGTGACCCAGCTCCTCTTCTGCGGGAACAGCAAATAAAAGTGGCGCACCAACCGATGGCTCCTTTATGCACCCAACTTGTTGACCCTAAGGATAGGATTGGCTACCCTTATAAGAAAAAGTCATCTACGAAATCCCATGCGGAGGTTTTGATACTGTATATTGTGGCCAAGCAGGAAGATCCATATCAGCACGCATCCAGGAACACTATTTGGCTGTGAAGAGACGTGACCATTTATCCTAAGTGGCTATGCATTGCGTCAACACAGGACACACCTTTGCAAGTGGTAAAACACGCATCATCGGAGTTCGCCCCTCGAAAAAATGTCCGATTATTTCTTGAGGCCATGCACAGACTGACTGAGGTCACCCCTACCAATCAGGTCTCAGCCCGTATAAATACTGACTTTTTCCGCATGTTTAAAATTTGAGTTGTTCATTGCACATTTCCTGTTAGGCCAAAGACGCGCTAGGGCACCAGACTCGAAAATGCACTAATAAATATTACCTTATATTCCAAAGAAAACTGTCTTCTTCAAGGTAAAATTTATTGGGATGTGCGTTTTCCAGTTTTCCAATATATATATACATATATATATATATATAGCAGTAAGTGAAGTATGACAGCATCTGGGGGTAACTTGATACAGAACTGTTTCGGGCTTATTAGCCTTCATCAGCCAGCAAATGGCAGGTGGCGAGGCGCTGATGAACTGCGGTTCGATGAAGTGCTTATGACCCATCTGATAGACACCAGTGGTGGACCAACTGCGCCGTCTGTGAGTGCGTTTGTTTGTGTTGTCCGACCAGCTGGTGTTCAGGGTTAGGTTGGTCATAAGCACTTCATCGAACCGCAGTTCATCAGCGCCTCACCACCTGCCATTTGCTGTCACTGCTGATCGGGTATATATTCACTCAGGAATGTGCAAACACCGATCGAATCGGCCTGGCAGGCGGTCACCCGTTGGGGACCTCTGACCACCACATGAACTTTGTTTAGTTCGGAAGCCTATTCGATCGGTGTTCGCACATTCCTGAGTGAATATATATATATATATATGTTGGAACAAAGGTGCTCATCCGATCCATCTGGTAAGGGCACATACTTGTCCCGGAAGTGCCTTGAGGCTCGTACTTGAGCGATATCAGGCTTGTCGCTTAGCGACCTCAGAATATGATGGAGTGGATCCGGTCTCCCTTGTCTTTGTCGGATCCACTCCATATATATATGTATATATTTTACGCCTCTCATGGGCAAAGGTCACCTCCACTATGCACACAAAAAGGTCGCCTGAGGTAGAGGCAGGCGGAAAGATACTATCTACCTCACTCGCCTGTTCAACTCTGTGAGCTTGCATTATATTATTCTCGTAACCGCCTTTATTTCTGCTCTACGTGGACAATATGTTTTTCCAACACAGACATCATTTGTCCTACAGAGCGGACGACATAGTCTCTCGCTCTTGCTCTCCGCAGTCAGTTGATAGCCATTCGTGAATCACCCCCGCGCGCACAGAGAGCGCTTGACCGCCTCCGTGTGCATATTTCAAGGTCTAATCAAAGCACTTGACTAAGCGGGTTAGTGTCAGACTCTTATCGTAGACATCGTGCGCAGCCTGGAGCATACTTCAGCAGCACGCCATCGTTATTTTATCCGCGCAAATGATAAATGTCTTCGTGGAACAAACGGCGCTTGCTCGAGGTAAATTCCCCGCCGCCGCTGTCAAAAATCTTACCTATTACGTAGATCTTCAATACTAGGGCAATTTAAACGAAGTCATTTTAAACTTTCGGGAAGGACTTCACAATGCAGGCACTCGTATGCCTGCTTAAATTAAATACTTTATTTAAAACAAGATCCTTCTGCTTTTTCCTCGCAATTCGCGAATGAGAAAATGGAGCGCGGGACTGCGTTTGATGCAAATTTTATTGGGTAGAGGGATGATTCCTGAGGCTAACTCGGTAAATCGTGTCGTGGTAGGGGGTCATTTAAAAAAGGTTTCAGTGACTCATACGCGTGCATTCAGGATTAATTAAGGAACGATTGCAGTCATAGAATACTATTTATGAGATTATATGTCAAAAATGAGTGAAGAGCTCTCAACCGTTGTTACAAAACCCGATAAAAACCGATAGGACAATGAGTCCGTAGATCAGTCGTTAGGGGGTTATACTTCTAACAAACCGGCCACGAGTTTAAGCCTCAGGATATACAAAAGCCTGGAGTTGGAGATGAATGGCTAATGATGGCTAAGAAGCCAGAAATGGTCATTGCAACTTTCCTTATCCTTGTTGGTAATGTCAGTCCGCATAAATGTTACTGCTGCCTCAGTGCGATTACTGTTCAATTAGCACAACATTTCGGGTTGTTTCTCTTGAAACCCTTCAGTACAAAGAAGGTAGTATCACTTCTAATATTTTTGCTGCTACTACCAAAAATGCTGCTAATACAAGATATACTACTATAAGCATCAAAAGCGACACTATCACAATCGTTAGGCAGGCGATTTCGGAAATTCAAATTTTGGCAAAAGTACCTTATGTAGGCCCACTCATATACCCTAAGTCCCAGCATTTTGTCCTGCAAAACGGTGGTTATACCCCCCTTCCCTATGATGTTTGATTGGCTCATACCCCCTATAACTGTCGATTGTTGTTCGTGGACGCTTTTATCTCTGACGATGGTCTCCCGCAAGAGCCCGAAAGCTCAGAATAATAACCAATTTGATCCGGTGCTCGACCTTCCTTTTTCTTCAAGCATGGTTATAGAGTTTTGGGGAATTGTTAAATAGGATAGGCAGAGGAAGAATCTTTAAGAAGTAAGTGAAAAGTGAAAAAATGTAGTCGAAGTTGCTTCCCGCGGCCATTGTTCCGCATGTAAATTGAAGGTGTGCGCGGCGCTTCGCGCCGCAGACTATACTAATCTAAGTCCACAACGGTAATTTGGACCACAGGTAAGTTGCGGTTGATGACCTTCTAACCAGCATTTCAATTTTTTGGGAAATTCAAGAAATCTGCAGTTTGATAATCGGGTTTTTCTGTGCTAAGTTAAATGATAATACAGATTAGGAAAATCTACAGACGTAAATCAACAGCACTTCTAAATACACTTAAATAAAAGTGCATTTAGCATTTATTAAATTATATTCCGCTGCATGTCTTAATTTTCCATCCATAAAACCCGATAAACACCGTTTTCGTAGGAAAACATGCAGGTAGTAGGTTATTAATGAGTGGGGCTACATAAGCTACTGCTGCCCAAATTTCTTACTAGGTTACAGGAAATCTTGTAGGGAGACTTACTGGAGTAAAGGAACAGATTCGCGATTTGTGCAATGATTCTCTCCGTTTTCATTTACTACTCACATTAGATACTGGACTAAAAATATTGTTTGGTGACAGCCGACAGGGTGAGGAGCCATGTGTAAGAATGATGAACTGAGTACACCTGAAGACTTGACGTGGACGCATAAAGTGACCCAGCATTGTTCATTCAAGTCTGTCCTGAATCAGTTCGTACTAATATACCAGTTCCAGTGGGGGGGGGACTGCCCCCTGTCTGCTAAAGGTCACAGAATGGGAGGTTAGGATTTGCTACAACATTGTGTTTTATCCACAAGAGACAATGCTTTGTTCATTTGAAGGTCACGATCTGCATGCAAAAGCAACTCTGGCAATTTCCTTTCAGACAGTTGAGAGGCCATAAGCGACGGATTAAGAAAATTTGTGTTTCCCTTTGGATGATTTTATCACAGTCTGGCGTGGTACCTTTGATGTCATGCTGCTCGCGATCCACTCTGTTCTAAACAGCTAAGGTTAACTTATTCGCGCATAAACATACATATTTACTCATTTTTAGACCGTCGATTTTGACTATTTCCACCATGTGTTCCAAAGCGTAGTGATGCATGGACGGTGACTTACGCTTGGATTAGTTTTACTTGATAGTACACATGTTTTGCGTCTATCACACTCTCTTCTTCCTCACAAGTCTATGTCCAGTGTCAATAAAGAGTCTCTAGGACCGGAGGCGGGATCAGGTGCAGGCGGCTGGCGCGGCCCAGAACGCCACCAAGTTAGACTCAAGCCTGGAGTTGGTGTACCGTTAAGACCACGGGTGGCTTGCACTTACGCGTTCTACCAACCCCCTCTGTTGGCCAGTTGCTATGGTAGCGCAAACCGAAAAACGCCTGCTGTGTCCTGATCTGCCTTACTCCGTGTTGGTTCAGCGCATCTATCATGAGGCCTTCTTAGGGGGGCACTATTTTTTTGTTACACGCCTAGTCGCGAACAGAGTTTCACGCCACGTTCTCTGACTAAAGTATCTAAACACTGTGCTTTTATCGGATCGTATTTTTGGCATACGGGTTGCTCTACTTTGCGAATTCGGTTTTGCCAGCCTAAAGGCTGTAAATATATTTTCTTTTCCGTTTTAATGTGTTGTTATTTTCTCCATCATCACTTTCTGTTCTAAGCCAAGGATCAGAGGGCGCCCAGTGAATACTCACGTATTAATTCTATTAATAATATAGCCGAGCCTTAAAAGGAGGTTTACCAACAGCTTCGACCACAAGCGTCAGAAGAGAGAATCCAGTGTGGGCTTCGGCTGGAAATATTTCCAAATGCTAATTTATTTCATATTAATCGCAGCACTTTTCCATCTTTCCTTCAATCTGGTATTACTTTGTCTTCCGGTCTGCCGATCATCCTTCTTCGGATCGAATTCTTTTGTCCGGAATTTTAACCTTCTACCATCTTCGACGCAAACGTGCCTGGCGTGCGCGTCAGTGCCTAATATGGCGAGCTATAAAAGTTTCTATTTTCCTCTTTATCATTTCTCTTGCGCCATTAGAGAAATAAGCTATGAAGGCCATTTCCAGCTGCCACCCTCTTTTATTTCTTTCCTGTTTACGCAATACAAATGAAAAACCTTCCACGGATCTGGCAACTTACTAAGCAACCACCCTATTGCTCACATACGGAGTACTGTTATCACCCTAATGAATCGAGCAAAAAGCGCATTGTTCTAACCCCGACCTTTACTAAGCCGAACTCAATTACCTGTTCACACTGTTTTCAAAAATACGGTTACCCCAGAGAGTTCGTGCGTCGATGCATGAAACGACAAGAGTTTACAAAAAGAAAGGGAACTAAAATGTTCCGATAAAGCGCCTAATCCAAGAAATTGTCGAACACTTCCATACATTAAAAACGTGTCTGAACTCGTTGAAAGACACCTGAGGATGTATCAAATCCAAGTGGTGCACAAACCAACGAATACTCTACGAAATCAGCTTGTACACCCTAAGGAAAGGGTTGGCTATTTAGACAGAAAAGAGGTCATTTACAAAATCCCTTGTAGCGGCTGCAATGCAGTTTATTGCGGACAGACGGCATGATCAGCCCCCCACACGCTTACGCGAACATCAAAGAGCGGTAAAGGGACGATATCCCTTGTCCGAGGTCGCCATGCACACCAGTTTGCATGGAACGAAACTTGTATTGTTGGCTTTTGCTCATACAAAAAGGGTCGCAAGTTTTTAGAAGCCATCAACTCCGACGACTCCTCCATCAACAGGCACGTTGAGTTGGATTCAATGTACACCAATCTTAAAAAAGCCTGTATAAAAGACCATCCACTAAAACACGCTATTGACCATGGCTGACACAGCATTATCGATTTTTTGACACGCTTAAAAATGTGAACTGATCTTCACACAATTTCATCGCGTTCGAAGATGACCTAGTGTGCTAGTGTCGAAAATTTACGAATAAAGTTTGTTCCTTTTTCCCTAAGAATTTCTTTTATCAAGTTTCTCACCTCTTTAGCTATAAATTAGTTGGCCCGAAGTCACTGTTTTAAAATTGGCCTGGCGTCCATCATATTTCCTTTTACCTTGGCTCATTTGAACAATCGACTATCCCAACCTTATAATTATTTCTACAGTTTGCATGAAGTCACCTACGGAGTTGAAGATCTGGCGTGTCGCCATACGAGACGCCCCTTGTAGCCAATTCGTCTTTCCTGTTAGCAATTTATCATTCGTATCTCAAATTCTGTGAATGTCGACTTTCTTTGTTTCATGTTTGTTACCTGTGCGTACTCTGTCTTTGAACTGATGCGTTCTAGTACTTTTTGTTTCTTGATCTGTCTAGCCCTGAGAAATAGTTTGGCTCCGAACACGAATCGCTTTTAATATTTGCATCAAAACACGCATCTGGCCGCAAGATTGGTACTTTTCAGAGGAAACGACTCAGTTTCCTCTATCCAATGATGGTTCACCCAACGCAGGCTGGTTTTATGAATTGTTTTGGAAATTGGATAGACTTCACCGGGCGTTAATTAGCACAAGTTTAATGTTCAAAACAAAAACTCTGCGGCCGTTCTGTTTGGGCCGGCGACAATTCTGATTGACTGCACCAGACTAAGATCCTAGCATTGCTCTCCTATGCAGTAGATTAGCTGGTTCATTTGGGCTTCTGACAGAAAAGGCCCACGGAACTTATTAAACAGAACTTTCCCTGGGTCCACGGGGCCGTTCGGTGTCAGGAAGAGTACACAAGGATACCCTGTACAATAGAAAACATGAATTCAACTGCGCTCCCTCGCTTGTTTAATAATCAAATAGGGAACAACAGGGAAACAACGATGCTAGCAATGCTTAAGGTTAAATCTAGAAACAGTTTTTAGAAAAAATGAAACCCCTGGAGCTAAGGACCCACCATGAATTCATCTGCTCACACCATTTTTTCAACTAAACGGAGAGCTCGGTGAGCCGCAAATTCCCTCAACAAAAACCTACCGAAACGACCGATTTCCGCGTAAATGTTTGCAGGCTTGTCTGAAAATTCTGAAGTCTTGAAAGTGTTTGGTCCATAGTTTCAGAAAACGCATAAACCGTGCTAGGCATTTGGCAGATAGTTAGAAACATATATGAGTATGTGTATCATCATCATCATCATCATCATCATCATCATCATCATCATCATCAT
>JAYGXS010000007.1:25129218-25192722 GCA_036362985.1 Ligula intestinalis
CATCATCATCATCATCATCATCATCATCATCATCATCATCATCATCAGAGAGGATAAGTGTAACCAGGTGGTCAGTTTTTTTCGGAGAAGTATATGGGCCTAGTAGAAGTTTACTTTCAAAGGATTTGCATTCTAAAAAATATTGCTTTGGGGGGATGTCACATTCAAAAGTGAAAATCCCGAAACTTGTTCAGCGTATTTAAATTTTCAGCTCCCAGCAGTCCATACTTCAACATTCCTGTCACCGGAAACACGACCAGCAACCTTGAAGGAGTCAGTGAATTAGGTTCTTTTAACAGCTGCCCGCTTGTGGACACGGAGGTTTGTCATCTCAATTATGCCTTCTGGTCCTGTATTTCCTCCCGATATATGACTATCTGTGTGGAATCTGGATCAGAGTCCTGAGGTAGGGGCCCTCGTATTTTGCAAGCAATGCAGCTTCTTTAGCTCGCTCGAATAAGCGTCTCCACTCCTAAAACCTACCGGATTGTATACTGACGTATGACTGACAGTCAGAAAGCAGCGATCTTTGCTTAACCCTGCTCAACTTACCCTGTGGTACCCTTGTTAAAGTCTGTTAGCTCGTGCCACAGCCTGATGGATAGAACTGAGTGTGAAGAAACAAAGGGATGCCCTGCTTTGCTCCGGGATTCAAACATTTATTAACGTCGAATAGCATAATCCAATATTGATGAGGTATGAGCCCAGCGCTGAGTTTAATCAGTACCATTTCTGACATATATGTGCGTCAGTAATAGCACCAGCACTTCTATCCCTCATCTGCACTGCAGGTTATTAGTGGTAGAAATAGCAGTAGCAACAGTACCAGCCTTGGTCACATTGAGTATTTCCTGGTGCCTACTGAAAGTCAGTGAGAGTAGTAAGTGCAGTATTGCCAGCGAAAATATGTCCACTGTCAATCAATATCAAGTTAGACGGTGTTCTGGCCTGCATTGGAGAAAGCGGCCTACGCCTAAACCCTTTCGGTCATCTTGACCCTGCCTTGTAACCAGTTCAAATGGGTAGAGTGTTTAGAGCGCGGTAGACGGCTGCGCGTCTATTTCAATTAAATCTCGCCTCTGACTACAGTCACCCTCCTTGCTCCTGAGCACATGGTGGATTTCATCGAAATCGATGGTCGAACTATCATCATCAGCACAGTCTGCTAGCAGTTCTTCCTGTCTGACGGGCTTTGCTGATGCATAGTTTTCAAAACTGAATTCTGAGAAGACTTCGGCGCGGTCGCTGGGACAAGCGATTAGCTCCAGGGACTCACATTTTCATTCTGCCTACTTATCGCCTCTAACTGTATTTTGGTTAATTCTGACTGACCACCGCGGACGAATTTTCCGCCTTACCTTTTGCAGACAACATTTTCTCCTACAAAAGAAATGGCGATATTTTGAAGGGAGAGAGAAGGGGGTGTGGAGCGCATGGGGCAATCACACAGTCTTCCCACGCCTCCCATTCCTGCCCGTTAAACTCATTTAAGGTACCTGACTTAGGAAGCTGTCGAACTAACAGGGCGTTTTAAGCGCAGCAAATTGCATGCGAGAGAGAAGCGTGAGGAACATTAGCCTGCTTGACGGAAGAATGACAGACTTGCCCGGGCCTTGCCCTGATATGTGCGTGATATCTGACGTCCGACTGGTGGAAGTGTACTACAGCTCCTGGTAGGAATGGCCGGCTAAACAGGGCACAGAAATTGGACAGCTTGTAAGTATCACCATAGAAATACACGTAATCCAAAAAATCTGTAATGCGCATACGATAGTAGTGTAGAAAATAGTTCTTTTGCCTGCAGTGCTTGCAAATAAAAACAGGCAATGAAATAATCGCTACAACTATTGAAAAGCGAGTTAAATGAAACTATCTACAGTAGATTCTCTATCTCGTGAAATGTCATCCGTAATTCTGAAATGAGTTTTTGATTGAAACATTTATTGCGTATGGTTTTAAAAATAACGAGCATACAACGTAATCTCAATATAGTTTGGTCACATCAGGATGCGGGCTTCTTAACGAGCTTCTTTTTGACCGGTTAGTAAACGTACGTAATATAAAAAGTACCTACTTAAGTAGTATGCCTTTTTCTCATTGATTTTGACTGCCATTATAGGTTCAAATATAATTTTTTTGGAAAACTTGCATGAAAAAAGTATTTCTTGTACTCATTTCGTAGCAACTTACGCTTTCTTTTAATTTTATACTGAAAGATAGGGTATCGTTCGGTTTAAAAAAAGTTTCTATATTGCCGAATAATTTTGAAAACTACTGATCGCTAGACTAGAATTCAAAGTTTACAAACTGCGCACTGTGTGCATCCTGTTTAAGGAATAGTACGTCTTTGCCTATAGCATGAGGAAGATCTCACATAGTTCTCATAAAATATTGCGATAGATATGGAGAATGCTTTATACAGTAAAGGCAGCGTTAACCAATTGCCGGATAAGATGTTCTATGAAAGAACCCCTGAAAATTGCAAAAAAGCTCATTATTAGAAATTTTTTTAAAACCGTAAGATGCCCTTTCTTTAAGTATAAAATTTAAAGAAGGCGTAATTTGCTATCAAACAGGTACAATAAATAATTTTTTCGTGCATGTTTTCCAAAAAATATATTTGAATCTATAAAAGCAGTCAAAATCAAAGAGAGAAAGGCATACTTCTTATGTAGGTACTTTATCTAGAACATACTTTTACTTACGGGTCAGAAAGAAGCTCGTTAAGAAGCCGGCATCCTGATGTGACCAAACTATATTGAGATAAGGCTGTACGATTGTTATTTTTAAAGCTTTACGTACTTCACATGTTTGAATCGAAAGCGCATTTCAGAATTCCGAGTGACAATTCATGAGATAGGGAATTTGCTGTTTATAGCAGATATGCAGATACTTAGATCATAATGGAAAACTAGTATGAATAAATCGGCTTTTCATTGGTTGTAGTATTTGTTCCCGCTGTCCTTGCTGTTCAATCGATATAATACCTCTAAAAGCGAAGGGAAAATCTTTCCTTGTTACAGCAGTCCCGTAAAAGGTGACTCTGTGTGGTGAAGACATACTTTGATGATAGCTAAGCCTATCCTTACCGAATGCTACACCCAAATAAAATGAGTGGCCTTGTGTTTGGGGTAAGGAAGGGTAAATATTGCCGTGTCCAAACCTTAACACTTACCCTAACCTAACAATAAGCTGTATCCTTTATGTTAATCCTAGCCCTGCACGAAGCCTAAACCCTACAGTTAGCGCGAACCTAAATCTTCATCCCTATCATACTCCTGAATCTAACTCCAACTCTGAATTGAAAGTCAATTTTACACCTTACTCTAGACTTAACCCTAGCATTCATCAAGCCGTGAACTTATTTACTTCAATGTAAAGCACACTTCCATTTTCCGTGTCCTGATAAGCGGCCATAAATGTCATCCTTAGCTAATATGCTTCCTTGCATGCATTTTCTAGCCAATCACGTTTTCATAAAGTGTTATACTTGAATAAAGTTGATTTTTTAGTTTTGAAAACTTTTCAAATGTTAAGAGGGTTAAAACCCTGCAGTTTTCATTCAAAGAGCATAGTATCTATTTATCACTTATTCTTTTTAAGACAGATGGCGTGATTACCGGTTAACCAAGTGCAATGAGGGAGATCCCTGAGCATAGGTTCTATAGAATTTATATATAGAGGCGTCGAAAATTAATAGAAAGTGCATGCTACTTGAGTAGACATTTTTTACTGAATACGGTTTTTGCGGATGGCCAAAAAGACGCGCATTCAGAAGCCTGTATTCTGACGTAAATGACTGGAATTATGCCGCACGATGATCTATAGTACAACCCTGCTTACTTATTCCGTTCCTTATTTCCCGCTTAGGTGGTCACATATTTTAGACTCTGAATGTTCTGCTGAAAATGACAAAAAACAATGAATTTCAATTAAGACCGTTAGCAAGAAAACATGCGAGGCCTAGACGAACAGTTCTGGCTTACGGAAGTACCGTTTTCATTGGGGTTCTTCAACCGCCATCTTGAAACCTGTGTTCCTGCACGTGAAGCAAACTTCAACCTGGAGCCCACGTGCCTGTCCGAATGGCATCTGCAGCTTCAGTGGGGGGATACGCTCCCCTTAGCAGTGCGGCACAAGACTAGCCCTAATCCGCCAATGGTGGATTGGAGTTCGCAAATGTTTCCGAAAACTCATTGGCCATTCTAGTTCCGGCTCAGTTACCTGACTGAGTTAGAATTACTTAATGCCTTAACGCAAACATCTAAAGTACATGTTATATAGTGCAAGTTTCAATATAGCAGCCATGGTAGGTATTTATTTAAGAGATCTCACATAGAAAAGGGCAACTACCACTAAACTATGCTTTTTGAATTCTACCTTGAAACCTGTATCACTGTTGCGTGAGTTTTACTTCGATCTGACGCCCGCATGCCTCTCTGAATGGCCATTTCATCTTCATTAATGAAATCCAATTATATATACTCATCCTAGCGCTGTGACGCAATAAGAACCTTTAATACAGGATGGTGGTAATCGAGTAACCTTGTGGTTAAGGTAAATATCGCCGTGTCTAAACCTTAAAACTAAACCCAACATAAAAATAAGCTGTATCCTTCACGTACATCCCAGCACTACCCTAGCCTAAACCCTACATTCAACACAAACCTAAATCTTCATCCATATCATAATCCTGCCCGCTAACACCAACTCCGAACTTAACGCCAGCCTGAAACCTATAACACGTCCCACACTTTAGCGCAAAGCCACCTGCATTATCGGCGTTTCATGCTGCCGTGTCGTGTTTAGACGGCCCTACAAGAAATTGCTACCTAATATGCTGTCTTGTACGCATTTACTAGCAAATCATGCCTTCTTAAAATGTTATATTTTATTTTTGAAAGCGTTTCGAATTAAAAGATTTTAAGCACCTGCAATTTCCATTCAAATAACATCGTGTTCACCTATCATTGAATCTTCCCCAAGAAGGTAACGTGATTGCCTATTTTCGAGCATAACTTTTAGAAACTTAATTTGACTTCCTAAAGGTATCGAAAATCAGTAGAAAAATGCATAGGGAGGTAAGTATTCAATTTTACTGACCGCAGTCTAGACGTCTAAGAAGACGCGAATTCAAAGTCCACTATTCTGAACTGACTGAAATATTATGAAATTACGCCGCAGGAGAATGTATATTTCAACCTTACTTATTCCTGTTTCCTTGATCTGCTTAGACGGCCATACAATTCATCCGTACTCATCATTTTAAGCTCTGGGCGATCTGCTAAAAATAACAAATCCGTTAGCAACAAAACAGCGAAGGCCCATACGGCCATTTCTGTCTTACTTATCATCACTCGGACGCAATATATATTGGGCTTTTCAACCGCCATCTTGAAACCTGTGTTGCTGTCGCACGAGACAAAATTTGATCTGGCACCCACATGCCTTTCCGAATGGCATCCAAAACCTCAGGGCCAGAATACGGATGCATACGCCTACCTCAGAAATGTCATCCAAAACGAAGTCTTATCCACCCGTGGTGGGCAGCTATCTCACCGAAAGCTCGTTGGCCATTTCGTTGACGGCTCAGTTACCCAGCTTCTTCATGAGATAAGGTATGCAGACTTTTCTTTGTCAAGTAACTTGTTTGCAGTTTCATTATTTCTTATGGAGCGCGGGGTTGCATTCAGAATTACTTACTGCATTAAAACTAATCCTTATGTGCGTATAGCGTGGGACGTTACATCGTTATAACCGTAGCATCCATTTATTTGAAAGGTCCCGCACATAAAACTACGACTACAGCTGAGCTATGTATTTGGAATTTTTTCGATCAACACTTGAAATTTGAATTACTGTCACGTGAGGCATGAGGCACTCGGGCGTCCGCATGACTTTCCAAATAGCCATTAAAACTTCATCAATTGAGTATTGATATGTACACTTCCCCCCAGCGCTGTGACGCAAGAAGCAGCTTGAATACGAGAAGGCTGGTGAAAGGGGTTTTACGGCTGGGCATCTTACGGCCTTACGGAAAGCCCATTCGCCATTCCGTTTCGTGACCAGTTACCTGACCCTCTCGCGAAAATGTGCACGCAGCCTTGATCCGATTGCACGATTTCCTAGTCGATCCTTTTTTATACTACGTCATACTGGATTCAGAGTTAGTTAATCTATTAACACAAGCATATGTCGTAAGCATATTTGCTGACTTGCTGCATAATATCAACCGTATGGACTCGCTGATGAGCTATCCTCTGACTGCTAACGTAACTCATCTGTCCCGCTCTGACTGGGGCTTCGACAGATATCCGGACAGTCGTAATAGCTGGTATTGGTAGGCAGAGAATATTGCCGGCAAGGACAAGGAAAACCGAAATGGCCATTCTTGGCTTATTAGCTGTTGTCAACAAATCATACCCAGACCAGCGTGGTGTCTCATCCTAGCCTCGAACCCGCGAACCTTTCTGATCAGAGTCAAGCGCCCTAACCATTGGGCCACGAGCTCCTTATCTCACTGGTTTAGGTCAGAGGATATTAACAATGACCGCCAGCGGAAGTCTTCTGTCCCGTTAGCGGTCGCCCTCATAGCTCGTTGTTTGTAAGTGACGTTTCGCACCCTTACGGAGGTCATTAACTTCAATAGGAAGCCACTAGATCGGGATCTGCTCATTTCTGTTTGACCAAAGCGATTACCTAAAGCCAACCAACAAAATACAAATGACGTGACAGTTTGTTAAGGCACACTGCAATGAAATTCCATGCAAGTCTATCCACAAAGTCTTTCATGCAGTTCAAACGAAGAGGAGGCTGGTTTACTGGGGACGATAACTTTAAAGAGTGTGTCCATGCGTTAGGAGCGTCTCGGAAAGTCCTCAGCTCCCTTCTCATGCAAGCCCGAACTGCAATTGCACAGGAGCACCCTAAGAAACTGCCAAGACTCATGTGATAGGACTAAAAGACTCGCCATCGTCATGGCAAGAAGCTAAAAATTAACAGGCTGAAAATATTTGAGATGGCTGATCATGACTGGTGGAATAAATGTGCAGTAAATAAAAAATGATGCCAGGTTCAGCGACGTTGAACAATTTGAGGATATTTTGCTCCTTCTCACACGCCTAAATGGGACGCTTTTTAGACGTTTGTAAATTATTTCTTTCCTCTGTACATCGTTAAGTGCTAACTTAATCGAAAAATAAATTAGAACGCAACATTCCATATTTTTATTCATTCCCCATGTATTTGGCTGGCTGTTTTATTTCATCTGTTTAAAGACAAGTGAGATTGAAATGTCTATTTCTGGCTTATTGGCCGTTTCAGCCAGTCATACCCTGACCCATGTGGTGTCCCACCCGGGACTCGAACTCGCGGTCCTTTTGATCAGAGTCAATCGCCCTAACAATTGAGCCACGAGCTCGATATCTCGCCGGTTTAGGTCAGGGGATATTGGCACCCGCTGATTAACGTTCCCCCAACCGCTAACGGAACTCATCTGCGTATTAGAGATGTGCTTGCACAAGGGTTGGTGAGGGGGTGCACGCATGCACTAAGATTCATTCGCCTGCTCTCAAAAAACAACACTACCACACCCTGGGCACTCTTTCGTAACAGACGCAAAGGGCTAGAAAGGTCAGTTTCAGATCCTTTTGCTTTAGGCATAATGGTCGGCAGAGCCTCATCTGTGTTCTCCGAGGAGAGAGAGAGAGGATGCTTTATTTTGAAGGGAATACCCAAAAACTTTCAGCAAAAATGGCTTCATTCACGGAGAGCAAGGGATAATGTAACTGAGGGTCATAGAACGCTCAAAATTCATGGTTTACAGGATATCCACATCTATTATGGGGGCAGGTCGGCTTTCAAATTCCCCATTTCCGTTTCTTCAGACGTGAGGTAGTGTGCAGAGAAGAAGAGTACAGAGTGCTGACATGCCGATGCACGACAAGGCATGACGGAAGCCTCGGCGCATAGTACTAGAAGACTTCGCCGCCATTAGTTCAGAGTGGAGAGGGTGAGCGACCTCATCAATTATGCGATCAGCAAATTGCTTGTCCGTTTTAAAGTGGTATTGTACTATATTATCAGCTAAAAAATATAGGAAGCACCGGCAGCTGAAGAGAGCATTTGGAGGATACGTTTAAAAATGACCAGGTCTTTTTTAAAGTAAAGCTGGAAAAATAACTGTAGAGCAGTAAAGGGTGATGGGGGGGGGGGAGAGGCAGAGGAACTGACTGTTTACAGTTAAGCACATAAACTTCGTGAGCACAACGCGAAAAGTCATGCTCTGTGCACACAAGCCCTTTTAACTTCCTGTCCTGCATCCTTTACAGTTACACAGCGTTAATTAACAAGTAACTTTCTAGAAAACTATCAAATTAGAATATGAACTTTATGATGGATCAACTGGGTAAGGCGTACACAACTGACAACAGAGACAACTAATGAAAAACAATAAAAGAACAACGTATTGGTACTTTGTTTGTTTTCCATTTGCTACGGAAGCAACCACTTCGCGGTTCGTAAAAGTAGCTACATCCGCATCCTTTCCACTGAACCCTTTCACTATTGCAATGGCGATGACCTACTTACAAGAAAAATCGCTTTCTTGTACCGGTTACCCCATTTCAACGTGTGCCCAATCAGCTTTGCGAAAACATGTTCGAGACACCAGAGAACAGAACTACCGAAATGTGACTGCCTAACCTACACACATGGCATTTTCGAAACGATCACCTGATACTTAAACCAGTTTGGCATTTCGATTGCCCACCAGCCAGCATCGTCCTTATGCGCAACACTATATCGACTAAAAGTACACATGCACAAATTCTAGCAGACCAATGTCGTAAACAGCATTCCGTGTGCTAATTGGTCTTGTACTTATTTTGCTCATACAGGGCAACGACTTTGGACGCGTATATACGTACACAATTTAGGCATCTGCCGACTTGACCCCTTGTACTTCGTGTTCGCGCACGCTCTTGAATGCGACCATCGCTTCATTTGATACGGAACTGAAGTAGTTGCTATGGCCAGCACTAAACAGGCACGAGAATTCCTCGAAGATGAGTACTCCAGCCCAGACAGCATCAACCGCCACGTCGACTTGGATGCACTCTACGAAGATCTGCGTGCATGGTCCACTCAATTGCGTCCACCTTGTAAAAAACACCGATTATCTGTGCTCGGCCAAGTAGAGCCTTACTGATTCCGCATCCCCCGACACCTGAGGCACATTTGAAATATTCACACCACCTTCTCACCTCGGCACCTATCATATTACGATTTGCGTCTACTTACGCCTCCCGCCCCTGGACCTAAGCCCTGCGATGTAACACCTGTCCCCATACCCTTGAGTACAATAATCGCAACCCTCACTTTTCATTTCATCAGGCGACGGGTTGGTGTAACCACCTTAAGAATTTCCTAGTAGACCTCCATTCTTCCGACGAACATTATAGATATTTCGAGAGAAGGGATGACAGAAAGTGCAGATGGGTTGATGCAGTCTGTTTTGGGCTTATTGTGCTTTAATTCAGCCAATCAAAGCCCTGACTGCAAGCTGGCACTGGAAACACAAACATGTGCTCGAGTACGAGGCAGATAGTCCACACACGAGGTCCTAATCAATGTCTCCTCTCTGCAAGTATAAGTTGGCCGAATTCGGCCTGGTAGTTGGTCGTCTCTTTGTAACCTCTGTCACGCACCTGGAGCTCGTTTGCTTCAGAGAGCCAGTGGATTCCAAGAGATAAATAAGGGAAAAACGCAGGTATTTTAACGAATACTAGGAGACCTTATTGTGTAAATTTTGTACTCTGGCACCCCAGGCCATCGTCAGACATAAGCCCATGGGCAAAAAACAGTTAGGTTTTCAAACTCGTCAAAACAACCATTAGCGGATTGATTATTGAATCAGTATGCGGACTCCGTGTGCGTCAGGCTCCACGGATTGGTTTTCATCCCTTTCAATTTTTCATACTCAACATCCAAGTCAGTGTGCCGATTTATGCACGATTCATCCGATTGCACGGCTTCAAGAAATTCTCGGCCACTTTGTGCCCAGTATCAAGCGTATGCATGGCTACTTGGGAGTATTGATCATACTCCTTCACTGCCACTGAAATCTCCTGGATGTGTTTTGTGGCAGATTTTTTCGCGCGTTCCGTAATTCAGCAGCAGGATGGGTACGTCGGCGATGCAGCAAGTGATGACTCATTCGACATTTTTGTATGTTATAGTCTTAAGATCGTAGAGACTAATTCGTATGTGCGCACATTACACCATAAAACTCTCCATCTCCACACTGAAGCAATATATACGCCTATTTGATCGTCTGAGTTCTTTGACTGACGATTATCGGGGCATTGTGCATACTCTGCCATCCCTCGACTTTTCTTGCCCTCCGCTCCATCTGAACGTTTCAGTACGTTTCTCTTTTTCTTCAGTAGCTTTGCCTGCTCCTGTAACTGCTTCTCACCTTTCCCCTTCCTAATTATATCTTAGATGTTCTTTTGTTTCACGTGCTCCTTTTGTCCCCTTTCTGTTAAAACACGCATAATTTCCTCCTCCAACCGCCCCCTACACGCCCCCCACACTTCCTCCCAATCTTCTCACCAGATCGAGTCGCTAGCCGCTATAGGAAGCAATTTCACGTAATGTCACTCAATGTGTCTGCGAATGCGACAGGCACAATCAGTTGCCTGTCAGTCCGTGACGTTGCAAGCGATTAACGGCAAATTGGTGTGGGTGTGTACACTATTGCACGTGGGTTTTGGCAAAGTGTCTCAATCTCACGTCAAGTCACCCCACGCCCATGGGATTTCCGTGATTGAAATGCATAATCAGTTTGCAGGTGCGTCATTAGGGGAGAATCGGGGAACTCGCGTTTGACAAGTATTTTCCAGACACTTTGACTTCTGAAGTAAGTTGTAATATTTAGAGTTCTTTTTCTCCCAATTTTTACCTGATAAATCGACCCTAGGAAGAGGAGGAGACCAATTGCGTCCCTGTTGCAAGCGGGAAAATCCTCGGGGACTTGCATGAAAAGTTGTTTTAATGACTCAGATTTGTGAAGCATCTATCTCTCTTCACACTTGCAACGCCCAACATGATAAAATGCTATGGAAAATTCAAGAGAATATGAGAAAGAAGTAGAAGGCGTGGCTCACAGAGCTGAACAGCCGTCTACGCGTGCCACACGTGACGCGGTTAGAGTATACTGAACACACGTTAAAGGGTCCTACAGTCTGAGTGCCGTAAGGGCCGCATTGAATGAAAACATTCTGCAGGCTGCGTTCTACCCCTCTGAAGGATCGAACCGCCTAGTCCGTTTCCAGATAGGAGCTTAGCATCGGATACGAGCTCGAAGTTGCTCATTTCCTCTCTCCTCTATATTAGAGTCTTGATACAGTCAAGTGCAAAGTACAGAGAGAGAGTTCCGTTATTTACCGATGAATTTTCATCAACGAGTCTCAATATCTCCCGATCTAAACCGGCAAGACAACGAACCCGTGGCTCACTGATTAAGGTGGTAGACCCTGATTAGAGGGTCACGAGTTCGAAACTCGCCGTTGCATCACTTGGGGTTAGGTATGATTGGCTAATGACGGCCAGTGAGTCACAAATAGCCAATCCATCCCTCCTTGTCTTTGCTAGTAAGGAGCTCGGAGCTCCGGGTTGGAGCTCCGAGGCGAAAACGAAGGACAGAATTTCGTAAGGTAAACAGGGGGTAGCTTCGCAAAAAGCGTTCATAGGAAAGGAACTAAGGCTCCCATTATCGCCAAGTAAGGGAACAACTACACTGCGGCTGAGAAAACTAGCTCCGTTTTAACTCTTTTCCACCGGACCTACCATTATGACAACAGCGACGATCTCCCTAAGAAAAAAATGCTTCTATGTATTGGTTGTTTCTGACCAACGGATATCTGATGAGCTATTAAAGAGCGGACTCAGGGGCAAGGCACAGCCACGAGACCACACCTTCCGAGAAGAAATCGGGGAAAATCGACCCCCTGTTTTATATGCGGAGAACTTTTTAAGGAATCACCAGGCAGATAAGCCACTTTGACATTCACGTTGCCCACAAGCCAGCATCCTCATTACGCGTAGCACTATCCTAAATAAAGGCTCTCATCTCCAGTGAGCAACGAATGCCTTGTATCGCATCGAGTGCTCAAAATTCTGCTGCTTGTATGTTTGTGATACTGGTCGCGGTCTGGACACCAATAATAATGAACACAAACAAGTTTTCCGTTGCAAAGGCAGCATGTCCCTGGTCTTCACGAAAATACTCGAGTGCAACTGTCGATTCAATCGGGAGGACAGAGAAGTTGCCGCCATGACTAGCACAAATCGAGCGAGCAATTTTTTCTAGGCTTTGTACTCTAATACGCTCTACTGACTGGAACGCCGCCTAACGAGAGCTTTTCGCGGAGAGTTAGGTTAATAAGTTTAAACTCTAGCAAATGCGGCCTTCAGGCCCGGTTCCTTATGAAGAGAAAAGTTATGAAAGGCCAGAGTGGTATGAGGTGTTTATTCTGTACTGACTGAGTGGCAATTACGTAGGAAGAAGTCAACTGTCAAAGGAGCGTAGGTCTGCTTCCGAGCGGGACAGAATCCGAAGTCCTAGCCTGGCGGAAGCCAGCCTAGTAGCCACGGGAGCGGTCTTTGTCTCAGTCAACCTTGAAAGTGATTAGCCAGACCAGATTGGAGTGCGCACGTGCGCTCCAGTCGTGCGAGTACAAAAGTTGAGCGTGTGTGCGTGCGTTGGCCGCCATGGGGGATCGGGCGTTGATGCAGGCTGCGGTCACCGACGACGGGTGACCGGTTGCCATCACGTGACCTCGTGTGTGGCGTGACGCGTTGGAAAGAAATAGGGCTACGGCCATTACAGGCCTTCATTCATGACTTATGTACCCCTGCCCCAAGGACTACATCGAGTACCGGTAATCCAGCATCCACAGTCCATGTGCCCTACCCTCCCCTATCAAAACAGAGTCGTAGAGGCTCTGCTCTACCCCGCTCACAATGCCACCCTGACTCTGTGCCTACCCCTCTCAGACATAATATAGCCTTCGGCTCTCTCGTATCAACAAGTCCGAGGTCGGGTGGGAGTCACCAACGCGAAGATTCACGAGTATTGGTCGATTTTACCGAAGAATCTCTTCGGGTTTTCCGGTGTAATCAACACTAAGAACGCTTTTTAATAGTCTCTATTAACTTAAAATTACTAACTATGCTGAGGGAGGCAATTTCTGACGTATTCAATCGCACTTTCTAGACATTGCCCGCTTCCACTGCTGGCCGACCAGAGGCCCCATCTTTGTGTTTTGAAGCCGCGGCTACTTTTTATTGTATATCGGTGTCCTACAATTAACTTTGCTCACATTCGTAGACAAGACTCGATTGATGGACATTTTCGTTTCTGAAATGTAGCGATTATATATAGCGGTCTTTTGAAAGTGAGCCGCCATTTTCTCCTGTTCTCCGTTCGCGGAAAAATTTCTTATAAATACCTCACTGGGAATATTCTGCCCATTACAAACCATTTTTTAACCCGCTTTCTTTACTTGAACTACACCAGTGAGGACACGACGCTAGCACCGTCTCGAAATAAGTCCAAATCAACGCAAATTTTGCAAGTCATTCAAGGACGATTCGTCATGCGTTTGGCAATAGCAGTGTTTGTTTCCTATGCATTTTGGGGATCTCTCGGAGTTATGTGTAATTTCCTTAACAGTGAATGGAGGACGTACTTGGTGAGAAGTTTGGAATTATATTTTCCGAATAAAGCGTATCCCTACCTACCTACGTACCTGCCGTATTTGGCCGAAAGTATGGGCGAATGCATCCAAGTAGGTTGACTAAAGTCCTGCTGGGTGGCAGATCTCCTGGCATCAAACGTCCAACTAGGAAGACACGAAAGGCGACGAGCCATCCGCCGACGCTTCAGCCGCCGTGCACACTTTGTAAACCTCTCATTTTTTTGCTCCACACTACAGCTTATTGCAGAGGGTAACGTAAGTTAAACCCTAGCAACTGCGATCTTCAGGCCCGGTTCCTTAGGAGAGCAGTAGTCAGGCAGAGAGCAGAGTCGTAGGAAGAGTTTATTCTGTACAGAAGGAATGGGAGAATAAGCACGAGGAAGCTGACTGTCAGACGACGGTACGACCGCAAGCCAGCGGACGACGTCTGAAGAAATGTCTTCTCGGCAGTCGTCACGTGAGTCGTCTTGTGTGAGTGCGCCTGTGACTCGCTGTTCCAGCGCCCAGAAACAGCAAGCGTTCACAAAAGCACTTCAGTTTGAGCTAATCGGCGTTCAAAAGTACACTTCGTGTGTACCTATTCACTATAAGCTATCTATTTCCCCCTCTTCCTCTAGGCGTGTAATTTACACAGCTGGGCCTTCAGATGTCAGCGATGACTGTCAGGCAAGTAAGTACCCTCGAGAGACCCGTTGCGACGTGATAAGCGAGGAAGAGAAAGGGAAGAGTATCCACTTTGAATTACCAGAAGAGTTACATCCAAACGACCCCCATTCGACCCACTGTACACACATAGTTCGATTGGCACCTCGATGAGTCTACTATTTTCGCGCGTTTGGTCATCTTCATCTCGACATGCTCAATCCTCAGTGAACCGTCAGAACGTCATGGGGAGGAAGAGGAAGGGCGTTAGGCGGTAAAATGGGATTTTGTCTCTATGATACACCGGAGGGGGGGGGGAGGAGAATTCCCGGACATCAGGCGTGACCCAGTGGTAGCAGTGAGAAATGACCGTATGCTTGATCTCGATCTAATGTAACCAGGTGGCATTTTTTGCTGCTTACTACTGCACCATGCCAGACCACCAGTCTTGGGAGAGGCTTATACCCTGCAAAATTCCTTTCTACCGCTAAGTAGGTGTTTTCGGGTAACCATTATTTAGCCGGCAGAGAAGTTGCCAGTCAAACTGCTTCCAAGGTAACCAGATCGACCATTTGTACTGACCCCATTTCCGCGTGCAACGCTTACTATTTTGCTTCTCACGACTGATAACACGTGCGTACATGCAGACCTACGCCAATGTGGTCTGGCCAATCATCTCCTTGAGGCTTACTCAAACATGATCTCGTTGGAGACGCTTGTGACGACTCCCGTCCTCTAGCATTTGGGATGACGGCTTACACTCGTCCGACTGTCAAATTCTTACAACAAATCTTCTGTACAGAATAAAAATATCACTTTTACCTGGCGTCTGCCTTCTTCTCCTCCCACATGGGACCAAGGCCTGAAGATCGCAGTGATGGGTTTTACCCATTAACTTAACCCCCTGCGATATAACTTCGTCGCAGTTCCTGCTAAGGATAATTGGTAGCCGATGGGGACATAACCGCCCCCCAGATGGCAACTGCGCTCTCAAGGGGTTTTCTTGAAAGTTGATGTGTTGTTTCTCGTACGCCTTGGACAATCTACAAGTGGATAAACACATATTTCTGCAAGAATTATACACAATGCTATAGAAGGGAGGTCAATAGTAGATGCTAATAAAGATAGGTTATATATAAAATCTCAAGGAGTTTTTTCACTGTCTGCTCAAAAAACAGCTATATACCACCTCATGGCTCAGGACAATTGGCCTCGCAAACAAACTGAGATACCATTTTGCTACACGACACATATGTTCAAATAGAGAACTTAAAGGCAAGCTACCACTATATCACTTAAATATACTGATACTGAAGATATTAATTGCGTATGCCTGTGCTTCCAGTGTTGTTTAGATTAGATCGTCCAAAGGGTAGTTAACAACGGATGTTGACACTGTTTCTTTGCGCGTCTGAGCGGTAACTCACGTCTAGTCCACAAACTCCATCACTTGGCAAAGGATCCTAAAACACCAATCGTGAAATATTTAAAGTTTCTGGAGCGAATTATGGGCAATCACAATGGTATTCACTCATGATATGGACCTAAAGAAAAGAAACAGACTGGAATGGTCAGTTCTGGATAACTAACCGTCATCAGTATGCATAACATTGGATTTGAACGTGGAGTCATTTTTAAGGACAGGTTGTCTGGTCTTTAACGATAAACGTTGTTACAACCGAGTGTGTTCCTGTGTCAACACCGGTTGTGTCACCCAGTTACGTATTATGAAGAGAAGGAAGAGCAGACTAGCAGAAAGTATTTTACTGTCAGTTGTACTAGTACATCAGCTCTGTTTCCTGTGTGTCCAGTAGCTTGCCTTCTGTGGCCGGTCTCGTCTCGGCAGCAGAGTCTCGGGTCGTCGGCAGCGTCTCGAGCACCAGAGTGGCTGCCTTTAGCGGTGGCAGTATATTTAAGGGCCAGTAGTCATTGTTCCCTCATGGCTCTCCACGAGCGGACTCTACAGATAGCCGTCATGCCTCCAGCCATCATGTCCTCAGGCGACCGGTCGCGCCCTCGGTGACGCAAGCACGTACATGCGTTTTTTTCATGGCCCTTGTCATGCGTGACCTCAGAAGCTGGTCAGCGGCGGTCTCGCCTTTTCCGTCTATGTTATCTTTCCTCGGGGACGACAAAAGTGTTGAGCCCTTCTTACAAACATCCATGGATCTGGTTCTAGTTCAGAATGATTTGCAGACTGCTTTCCAAGATAAAACAGGATCGACCTGATTGTGAACGAGCTATTCAGGCGAAGACATGGAAACACATGTATGTTGAATGAAAACAAGCACGTATTTTTCTCAAGAATAAGCCACATTTATTCAATAAGTCTTGGACGTCGCTTCCTAGAGCCATTCAGACCTACGACAGAAGTGCAAAGCAATAACCTTTGCAAACTTGCCCCTAAATCCCCTTTTTTCTATTAGTTTCTGTCAGATAAGTGGTTGCTACGCGTCATCAACCCATTATTAATGGCCCCAGTCTCTTCCAATTCTCGCTAAAATGTTTGTATGTGGCAGCAAACCTTGTGTGCATCTTGTTGCCTGTTCATCTGCCCCTTAGCTAATATATACACTGCAAACAAGTCTTCAAAGGTCAAAGATTATCTTATCTAAAAGAGTCAGGTTAACCCGAAAGCATATTTAAAGTGGACAAAACGTATCGTTATATATCAGTCCTAAAGTTTGCCCGATTAAACGTAGACCGCAGTGGGTGAAATCGCACCTTGATACGTCAGTCATGGTGGTAAAAAAGTAATCATAAAATGCGTCCGAGTTAGTACCCACGCTAAACGAGCACCCAGCCATGGACCCCCCTCGCGCAAATAAACCGAAGTTTTAGGGTGCAGCATGCTGTCTCACGTGAGGCGGTGGTCAAGGCGATGACTATGTCGGCGGAAAACGGCGACCACTTTCTGACCTGCACGAACGCCCTCATCCCTAGCGCGTCTCCCCCCGCCCTCACAGGCAGTTGCCTGCGCCGGCAATTTGACTGCTTACCACGAGCCCCCCACAGAGGCAAACGTTTGATCTGCAACTTTGCTAATGGAATTGACGGCTGTGCCAGAGGTAAACTAGAGGAGAGGCTTAGTGATGGCTAGCGTTTACTTTCGGAACCAATGTTAATACTCCCGATATAATCTGGCGAGACAGAGAGTACCTGAGGCTAGAGCATTGCCTGTCTAGTCAGCAGGCCGCGAGTTCGAGTCTCGTGTGCGTCACCACTCGGGATTGGCTATGACTGGCTAATGCCGACTACTGATAGTGTTATTTCCGGCTGAACAATTTTGGAATTCTCCACACCTCTTCTCCTACGAGACTCCGTCCGACCCGCAAAATGATTATTTACCTCTTTTGAAGGCTGCCCCTACCACCTGGAATGCTGACTGCCCATGACTGACTCAAATGCACGTGATTGAATACTGCACCCCTCTCGCCGGTCCCGGTCCCTCCTTTCGATTTTACATTGCACTTTCACATGTCGACCACAGTGACAGGACACAGCGATGGTGAGCCAACTGTCCGTTTCCCCTCCCCCATTTTGGCCCAGCAACCGCGGCTACTACGGTAACCACTCTCCAAGCCACCCCACCACCACCACCACTGACTTCAAACTCTTGCAATCCTCCCCCTTGCCGCAACAGCACTGTCTATGTTCACGTCCCCCTCCCCCACCCCCTTGGCGATGGGGTTTTCAGACCCATGGGAGCCCACAGGAACTGTCTGCTGGAATCCTATTAAACCAGATCCATGCCCCTTTGACCGACTCCCTTTGCTCTTGACTCGGAATATCCATTGTTAAGGTTTGTGTACTTATTGTGTACTATTTCTCTTAATAGTACCGTACCACCTTGATAGTTGTTATCATTGGTTTTGGCGTACGCGTAACTGCTGGATGCAGTTGGAGAAGTAAAGGGACGAAACAGATAGTATTGCCGGAAAACACAAGAGAGATTGGGATGGCCATTTCTGGCTTATTAGCCGGCGTCAGCCGGTCGTACCCAGACCCAAGTGGTTCCCCATTTGAGCCTCGATCAATACCGTCGGCAAGACAAAGAGCTCGTGGCTCAATGGTTAGGGGGTTTGAGCCTGCTCAAAAAGGAGGCGAGTTCGGGACACGAGTGGGGCACCCATTGGGTCTGCGTATGCCTGGCTGACGACGTCTAATAAGCCAGAAATGGCCATTCCAATCTCCCTTGACTTGGCCAGCAATACTATCTGTCTATAATACCAGCTGCTATGGCTTTTAGACCATATGGTGACGGCCAAGGCAGAGCGGGGCAGATGAGTCCCGTTAGCGGTCAGGTGAACGTTCATCAACGACAACAAGTGAATTAGGAAGGGTCCCTCCAGCATCCCTTACCTTTTTCGGTAATACTGTTCTGCCATAACCCATTGGTAAAGGTTTGCGCACCAAAGGGGCTGTACTGTCCCAGTTGTATACTTGACGGGATGCCAACACAGTGAAGTTCGTCTCGACGCAGCTCAGTTTTGGTCTGCAGTCGAGAAGAGGGCAGAAATAGACTTCGTCACTCCCCTTTTGTAAGCTCAAGAAAGCTAGCTTTGGCTTTGTGAGGGTCTGTTTACAATTCTCCTGACTTTAATTGTTCTTCTTGTGCGTCAGCGCTCCTAATAACATCTCCTTCCAACCTATGGAATCACAAAGTTATCTCTAACCTACACGCGGCCGGAATTTCTCTGCCTTGCGTCAATGCTCACCGTTTGAGATCCAAGTCAACATGCGTATCAGAAACATAGACACCATTTATTGTACTTCGAAGAGTAGTGAAAATCTCCACCTGGTCGAGTCATGCACATATTTTGAGCGATCGTTATGTACGGTAAATAAATGACATTGCAAAGAGCTATTTTAGCAGGGAATTTTTCGTAGCCGGTTTAAGTGCCAGCAGGTTGAAATAGCGAAAGTATTCTTGTCTAGTTTGATAAGATATTGCAAGTTAGCAATGAAGATCACCTGAGCCCTCACAGAAGCTGAAGCACCTTTCCAGCCAAAAACCACCTGCATGGAAGTTGGACTACCGATACCTTGGTTTTACACTAGCATCCAACCTTATACTTTATCTTCAAATAGAAGGCCTTTTTTTTAAAATCCGTAAACTTTTATATTATATCGGCCGCTTGCGTTCATATCACACACCGCAAGCCCTAATCTGGCATTTTGTAGATGCCTGTATTCTCCCCCTTATTCTTTACTGCTCTCCGGTTGTTTTTCTAGCCTGACTTTAAAAAGACCTAGTCATGTTGAAACAGCCTCCGAATGCTCTCTTCAGCTGCCGCTATTTCCTATGTTTTTTTAGCTGAAATTATAATACAGCGCCAATTTAAAACGGTTAAGCAATTTGCTGATCGCATACTTAATGAGGTCGCTCACCCTTTCCACTCTGAACTGATGACTGCGAAGTCTTCCCGTCCCATGCGTCAAGGTTTCCGTCTTATGTCTTGGCGCACATCAGCATACCAGCACTCGGTACTCCCATTCCTAGCACGCTACTTCACCTGTTAAAAAGCGGAACTTGAGAAGTTGAAAGCCCATCTGTCTCCATAGTTGATGTGGATATCGTGTAAAACTTGAATTGTAAGTATTACATGACCTTTTACCAAAACCCCTTACCTTACGTTCGCCCTTTAAGCATGACCCCTTATTTACCTTATCCGTTGCCCTCCGTGAATGGAGCCATTTTTGATGAAAAATCAGGATTTTACAATCCTCATTATAGCATTTTTCTTCTTCTTCTTTTCTCTACCGACCCTGTCCACCGTGTGTCCCAACATAATTTTGTGTTCAGGGGCGGTGACTTTCACGGCATCCACTGCACATTCTCCTTCCTCACCTAACTCCCTCAGAGTGAAAACGCTACGCTGGTAGCTCTGCCCTAGGCTCCGGCATAGCAACCAAGTCCATTAGCCACATTGCAGATCAAGCGTTCGCCTCTGTCGGGGTCGTGATCAGCAGTCGGGTTGGCGGAAAGGTACGAGCGTGCCCTTGGTGGAGGCGTGCATGCAAATCCAAAAGTGGTCACCTTTGCCAGTCGTAGTCGCCGCACTGACCACCTCAATTGCGAAAGATTGTTGCATCGAGGGGGAGGGGTGGCGATGGAGGGGGGATCTGGTTGTGATGGACGGTTTAGTGAGGGGGAGAGCAAGGATAAACGTGTTTTACTACATCGTACACTGCTTTCTAACACCATTCATTCACCACATTCCAACGAAGGAGTGGGGTATGGGTTAACGGGTAATGGGTACCATAGTGATGTTCCAGTATTCTGACGTGCTTCTATTTGTAGCTCCCCCCACCACAATCCTACACCTGGAACTCAGGTCAAATGATAATTGCTTTTTCAAACTAGACACGGATATCTGCTTAGTCCCTTAGGGAGGCAACGTCAATGACCATGTAACATAGCGTCGCACCTTTTCTGATATTCAGAGGGGGGACTGTTGTTGAGAGGGTTGTCAGTGGATGCACATTTTTGCAAAGCTCCGAAGTCAGCCCCTTATTTAAAACTCGCTGACTGTTACTCATGTAACTCTTCGATGCAATAAACGAAGGACCTGTTCGTGGATTTTGAAGGTTTATTTATTATCCAAAAAAGTTCTAGTTTTAAAATATACTGTGAAAAATGAGAGAATAATTTAAGTTTCATGTGCTACAACTCTTGACGCTCGTTAACACTTACTAACTGCTGTATGCCAACCTAGTGTATTTCCGAGGAAATTATTGGGTTAATTTGGAGTATCCTCTTTCCGATACCTTGGCGTAACGCTGGCATCCAACCTTACATTTGCTCTTCATATAGAAGGATCTATTATAAAAATCTGTAAACTTTTATATTATAGCAACCGCTTGTATTCATATCGCACACCGTAAGCCCTAATCTGGTGATTTATAGATGCCTGCATTCTCCCCTTCATTCTTTACTGCTCTGCAGTTATTTGTCTAACTTTGCTTTAAAAGGACCCGGTCATTCTTAAACGTATCCTCCGAATGCTCTCCTCAGTTGCCGGTGTTTCCTATTTCTTTTTAGCTGACATGCTAATACAGCGCCATTTTCAAACCGTCAGGCAATTTGCTGATCGCATCGTTAGTGAGGTCAATCACCCTTTCCAATCTGAACTGATGGCTGCGAAGTCTTCCCGTATAATGCGCCGAGGTCGCCCTCATATGTCTTGCCATACATCGGCATATCAGCACTCTGTACTCCCATTTCTAGCACGCTACCTCACGTTTGAAGAAATGGAAATTGAGAAGTTGGAAGCCGACCTGTCTCCATAATCGATATGGATTACGTGTAAACCTTTAACTTTAACTATTCTGTGACCTTTTACCATAAAATTAAAATTGTTAATTATAAGGCCATAATTTGTTTACCACACCGAAAGTAACGACCGCAAACAAACACATAGATAAACACCCGAGATATGCGCTCACTTTCCACCGTTGAGCCGTTTGCTAAAGCTATCCAAACGGTTTCTATCTAGAGTTCACTATGAGCAAATAGGGAAACTTGAAACAGAACGGGCAGACAATTCTCAGTTTTCAAAAAAATCAGTATATATTTTGCCAATCCAGGGCCTAAAAGTAAAGAAATTTATTTAAAACTGCGCCAGAAAAGCGAAGTCTTTCATTTTCAGCAGAAGATTTATTACTACTTCTAAGGAAAGTTAAAAAATGGTAACTGCAATTTTTTTCATCTAGTCTTCAAAATAAAAAGTAAGGTTATACATAAACGTGAGGCCGAAATATCGAATTAAAGCGGTTTTTAAAGAGATAGCTTGTTATGCAAAGACTTCTGACTGATCGTAGGCATATTGATGTCTGACTTTTGTTAGCAGGGGCAAAGAGTTGAAAAAATATACAAAAACCTAACTATCTAAGAAAAGGGGTCGATTAAGAGGTAGCTTGTTCTTTACTTAATCTTAGGCGTGTTCCTTCGCGACTTTTTGTGTACGTTCATTTTTTACCACAATTGGTGGACGATCCATGATACAAGCAGCCAGCTGTCCAAAAGAGTGTTCTAAAAGTCCTACGTTAGACAAGTGCTTTTAAGAACTAGCTTATTTTTAAAGTTATGATAAGTACTTAGAACATAATCCTTATTTATGGACAGTTGGCTGAAACCACTGAAAGTCGCCAATTAATAATCAGCGCTTCAAGAACGCTCTGAATGCCGTCGTAATCGAAATTCCGAAAAACTTACAAAGAAATGTGACGGACGGAAATGTCTCTTAGCGTGTGCAAACAATAGCACGTTCACGATTGCATCTGAAAATTCCATTCAAACTCATTAGTCACTAGCAGGCATTTCCGCACTTAAGCTCACGAGACTTTCAATCGGCGCAGTCAAGCGAACAGCGGGCTACATTCGTCCACCGTAACGGAAGCGACAAATAGCGATTCTCATGAAACCATGTTGAAATACATATTCGAACTTTCGGCTGTTCGGTAGCCGCCGTACATTACTTTGCGCCTAAGCCTATGTATCCGAAAATCCTATTAAAATGTTTATTTTCCAACGAAATTCGACTTTTTCTGCGTTACTCACTTCTTTTTGCACGAAAAGGCGTTATCGTGATTTAAAAATTAAGTTTATCTTGTACGCCTGATTTCAACGCTTTCGGAGTATTCCGCTGTTCAAAAAAGCTGGTTTTTCCAAACAACGTAATATTGTTTAATAAACCGGAATATGCCTTATTATTATGAACAACCAATACTTTATTGCTGTGAGACTCTAGAGGACGCAACATGAGCTGCGTTTGCGAAACAGGGATTTTCTCGAAAACCTTCTTGGATTTCTACAGTTAGCCCGTCTATCGTATGTCCTACTCTTATGTAGAAAACCCTGAAAAGTTACGGTAATAGCAGTTTGATCGCAAAGTGACCATCACTCAAGGCGTCCGCTTGACTGCCCGGAGTACATTTGTTTGAAGGAAATGCTGTTGATTCAGTCTTCACCGATCCATAGCTTTTAATTCCACAGTAACTACAGTAGCCCACAACGAGTGACACCCAGGTCCAAGCGCAATAGCAAAACCGTAGACCTTCTTAGTCTTCGTTAATTTACGCAGGGCAGATGGAGGTGCTAAATCCATCCACCCCAGCTTTCGTTGGCTTCAGTTCTTAGGTTCCTTTTAGTTTGCCCTCTACAGTTTCCGGTACATGGCCGTTTCTTTAAAATCCTCTTATCTTTTGTGATCTGGTTTATTTTCCGTGAGTAGGGACGCTCAATCTATAAAATGCCTTGGGTTTTGGCTAAAAGGGGAACTCATAGTCGAATAGATAAGGGGGAGGAAATGTTTTTTAACAATTCTGTCATCCGCTCTGTGCTCTCTGATACATACTCCAGTCGTTCCAGTACCTACTGTCATTTTTAAGCCTATTCTCTGAAAAATTCGAAAGAACATCATGGTGTTTCTCCAGATTAACCCTGATGTAAGAATTCACACCTTCCATGCTCTTAGCACCTTTATTCGCATAGCTGACGTTTTGCCTTGCCGCCATGATAAACAAGGTATTTTATCCCACCAAATGGCGTTCATTAAAACACCAGAATGCGCTTCCGTCTTCTTCGATAGCTCCGATCCCATGTGTATGAACGAGAGGACAACAATCGCAGTATTACGATTCATAACAAAATCAGCTAATATTTGATGGACCTTGTACAAATTGCATTTTTACTCACTCACGCACTTGCCTGGTCCATAAGATTTGAGAACAATTACACAATTTAAGCACCTTTCCGATAACATTTCGAAGTTGATAGCAATTATGGTCGCCGTAAAGGAATAAAATCAATTCAACGCAGTCCAATCCAGTCAATGCGTCTCTCCAGCTTTTGACGAAAAAGGCACAAGGTTCGCTTTTAATTACCTTCATGTCCCGTTCGACAAACAGCTGGTTAAAGCGAGCGCTTAGAACAAGACAACTAAAAGTCTTTCGACAGCAGAGGAATCCAAATTGTCAGAATTAGGTCTACACACATGCATCCACCCAATACATGAACTGGGCACTCAGTTCACAACCAGAATTTGCCAGCCTTCTTAAGCGAGGATTTGTTGTTTGTGCCGCCTTGGTTTAAAATGTGTAGCGTAGCCTGATTTACTTTTCTGAAATAGGTTAAACGATAATACAGGTTTGGAAAATCTACGGATATAAATCAACAGCATTTCTATATACAATAAAATAAATACATATAGCAGTTATTAACGTACATTTAAATGCCTATTCTAATTCTCCATCCGTGAAACCCCTTTAATCATTGTCGCCGTACGACAAAATGCTGGGACCAGGGGTGTATGAGGTACACTAGTTAAACTACTGCTGTCTCTTTTGTTGTCTCGTTTGCTATTCAGTTGTCTTTTATTTAATGAGAGTCACTTTTTGATTGTTTTTTAATATCACTCCTGATTTTGTTACTATATGTAGGCTCAGAAGAATAAATTTCGCGGCAATCTTCTTGGTTTTAATGTTTCCTTGCATAAAACTTGCTTTCTCAAAACAATCATTACCCTTATTTTCGTCTTTGGGTTACAGTTGGGTAAAGGGACTTACAAAAGCTGCCTTTCCAGCCTTTTCAAATATTTGGGTGTCTTTTGAACATGCAGATGCAGTCGGAAGTGTACGCACTTCAAAGACAGACATTAAATATTCCTCCATGAAAAAAGAGGAAAATTGGCATGGCGGGCCCTTTGGTGGGCGTGTTACAGGCTATTCTATGAGTGCCCTCAGATGAAAATGAATAAATCTGTTCCTCAGGAAGTCCTGACATATGATGCTTCAACCAGAAGAAGACCTCACGCTTAACTGCTCTTTAGTTATTTTTCAGATTTACTTAAAAATCCTGGTCATTTTTGAACGCATCCTCTGAATGCTCTCCTCAGCTGCCGGTTTTTCCTGTTTTTTTTTTTAGCTGACATCATAATGCAGTGACACTCTTTAAAACGGTCAAACAAGTTGTTGACCGCATCCTTAGTGAGGTCACTCACTCTCTCCACTCTGAACTAATGACTGCGAAGTCTTCCCGTACAATGCTCGGAGGCCACCCTCATATGTCTTGCCGTACATCGGCATATCAGCACTCTGTGCTCCCATTCCTAGCACGCTACCTCACGTGTGAAGAAATGGAAATTGAGAAGTTGGAAGCCGACCTGTCTCCATAATAGATATGGATTACGTGTAAACCTTTAAGTTTGAGTATTCTATGACCTTTTACCATGACCCCTTACCTAACTTTATCCCTTGCTGTCCGTGAATGAAGCCATTTTTGCTGAAAATTTTGGATATTTCCTTCAAACTAAAGCATTCTCTCTAAGTAAATCCTCCAGAACAAACATTTCATGCTCTGTCCGAAAGGTTAGATGAATAGTTCGAAGAACACATATGGACTGGCTAAAATCCCGACAAGCGTGTTTCGCTGATATTTCTCCATTGTCTGATGGGTCTGGTTTATCTGGGTGCCCCAGTGTTTCCCTGTGTTTTTTTTTCTGGTATATTAAAGCCAGTTTACACCTTACCCTATTTCATTGCCAAGGAAATTATTGCACGAACTTGGAGTAAGTTCTCCGAGGAAGACCCTGCCACACTCAGCCCGTAAATTTATAGGACGGAGGAAGCTGGAAGCATCAACTATTACAGAATAATTGCGTACTATTACCAAGCTTCCGTTAGTCAGTCATTAGTATATAAATACTTAATGATTCAGCCTACTGACAGTGCAGGAATCGGCCCAACGGCTACTGTTCTACATTTGATACTGTTGCTCATGATACATGGAACATTTTAGTGTAATTAAAATGCGCAAATACAACTTGGACTCAAAACTTGCCCCCCATTGTTCCTATTGTGGGGATGGTGAAAGCAATATTTCAGTGAAGTATACGTTTGCTTATCTAAAATCTCGCTTGGGTGGTCAATTTTGATAAAATTAGCCTGCGTAAATGCATTTACCCTCTGGCCAACGGTTATGTTCACATGATTGCCTGGTGCACAATTGTCTGTTCACACTTATTTGCTGAATGGAAAAAAATGTGCACATATATATGTGTGTGTATCAAATAAACCTACAATTGGCGTCTCGCAACCGGACTTTGGACTGGACCTCACACGTTCGGTTTGTAGTAGTGGCTTTGGCCACTACCTCCGGACACCGCTGTAGGCCTGACTTAGAAAGAGCTGAGGCAATTATTGAAGTTGAATTGGCGAACGTACGTTTGTTTTCGATTATTCTCATCAGGCCTTTGTATTCATATGGTAATTAAGTTAAGAAGAAGAAGAAGACTCGATCGCTGGGACAATATGTGTATTCGCCGGGCGTGGGGGGGGGGGGGCGGTAAGGCTCAACATTTGATCAGCGTTAGGGGGAACTGGTAGTCGGTTGAGGTGCTAAGCTGGTGGCTGTTGGATTGGCAGCTATTGACCATGGTAACTGCGGCGCTGCGACGAAATTATTGAAGTAAAAAACAAATTGACAAGTAGCCTGCTCGCGCAGTTGTGCAAGCACAGGAGAAATGTTAGTAGCCATATCGGTAAAACATATGTTTGTGTAAGAACACAATTACAAATCAGGTTGGAACCTGCATATGGCCTGCAGGTTAACAAATAATAGGCTTGATATTGGGGTGCTGCATGCTACGATCAATGACCGAAAAATCCGAGATCAAATTCCAGGTTATGTACGGCTAAAGCTAGGTATGGCTGGCTGACGACGTCTAGCAGGCCAGAAATGACCATTCCAGCTTTTATTGACAATGCCACCTGCATCGCATCCACTGAAGTTGTGTGATTAATGATTTTGTGGCTAGTAACTCACCTTCTAGTTCAATAAGTCCTTGGGGTTTTCGAAAATGAACAGTTTTACAAAAGGTGAAACGGTAAGGACACACCAATTCCATTTGAGACCGACCACCTACTGCTCATCCGACATTTTAAAGGACGGAGAAGTTTTCCTCCAATCGTCTCCCTCTCTCTCTTCCTGCTTTCCAGTCCTAACTGGATGCTGATAATTCCTGCGTTAAACGATGAGTAATAGCATGAGATGGCTGCGGTGGAGACGGGGGTTAACTAAGTAAAACCGCGATGTCGCCGAGGTCCTCGCTCGGGCTCAAAAATCCGGTTATGAAAACAAGGTGACTGTCTGGGCAGGCCCTTCAGTTGCTGTGGCGGACGGAGGGTGGGGGAGGGGGGAGGAGAGTGTAGGGTGGTGAGGCCTAACCTGTCCACCATCTCACAAGCGCAAGCAGTTGCTTATCCAAGCAACTGGCAGCAACTAGCATTCTCCGCAAACTGTTTCCCCCCTCCCCCCTCTGTGTGTGCCTCTTCCGTTTTAAATACTGCCAGGCAGGCGCCCGCCGAGTTATCACGCTGGAACGTCTCCTGGTAGCGGAGTCAGTTTTGTGCAAAAGTACTGCACAGCAGCGGAAATAGCAGTTTAATACGTGGACGTCCAGGGCAGAGAGAGGACGAGTTAATGTTGGCTGTCGTTTATCAGCACGCCTAAGGCCCAGTCTGACAGTAGAGTGCCTAGTCTTGAGGGTGAAATTCGGACGCCCAGGCCAACAAACGGCGGCCTCAACCACTTTGACAGTCTAGATCGCTTTTTCGACAGGTGCAGCTGAGAAGCAGGAGGCATTCTACTCGAAGGGAAAGTAAGCCCCCGCCCTGAAGGGCCATGTCTGAAACTGTTAAAATGGCACGTGAATTAAGATTCATTATTTGTACGGATTTTGTTGACTCTTAGGGAAGTTTCAGTCTGCGCAAACATACGAATCATTAACCGGACACTTTACCAAAAGGGTGTGTAGCAAAATTTAAAATTTAATACGGACAGTCATAAAACGTTAATGTGTGGGACTCGCATGTTCGCTTGTATCAGTGTGAATTTTTTTAACTTTTGTATTATGTCCGCCGCTTGCGTTCATATCGCACCCCACAAGCTCTCATCTGGCGTTTTATAGATGCCTGTATCCTCCCTCTTATTCTTTATTGCTCTCCAGTTACTTTTCCAGCACTACTCAAGAAAGACTTGCTTATAATTAAACGTATTCTCCGCATGCTCTCTTCAGCTGCCGGTTATTCCTATGTTTTTTTAGCTGACCTCATCATTCAGCGACATTTAAATCGGTCAAGAATTTCGTGGACCGTATTCTAAGTGAGGTCGCTCACCCTCTCCACTCTGAATTAATGGCTGCGAAATCTTCTCGTACCATGCGCCGAAGCTTCCGTCATATGACCTGCCGTACATCGGCCTACCAGTACTCTGTACTCCCATTCTTAGCACGATTCCTCACGTGTGAAGAAATGGAAATTGAGAAGCTGAAGGCAGACCTGTCTCCATAACAGATGTAGTAACCGTGTGGACTTCTTACTTTGAGCATTTTGTTATCTTTGACCGTTTACTCTTGAGCTTTTTGGACCCCATAATTGATCTTATTTTTCCTCTCCGTGAATGGAGCCACTATTTGCTGAAAATTTTGATATTATCATCAAAATATAGTTCTCTATCTATCTATCTATCAAGTCAGGGGGTAAAAACAGCTTCCGCACGGATTTCCATGGAGGTGACTTTCTCCTCCTTTCTTCCTTCCGCCGACATCTGGCGGCCACGATGATATGGAGGTCCGATTTTATTTACTCTGAGTCATCAGCATGCCCGCCAGTCCATCGTCTGAGTGACAGAGACAGGTACCAATTCCTAAAACCCACCCACTCCCCTTTGCCCGCCAAATTCAAAATCCCGAGTGATAATTCAGAGGGGTCGGTTACAAGCCCCCCCCCACCTCTCCCCGACTGTCCTCGCCTCAATTGCGAGAGCTATCTTGTCCTCTCGGTCAGTTCAGATGTTTCTTGTTGACAGGTTCGGGGTTTGGACGGAGTGGGGGTTGCGAACAGGCCCCTTGGCCGATCTGTCTACGCGACTACATGTGCGTAGGCCGTCTGATTGCTAGGAATGTCACTTTTACACATAAATTGCCTGTATAGACAAAAAGGCAAAAAAATTCTCTACTGGCTTCCGCTGACTCAAAGGCAGAACGAACAAACGCAAACAAACATGACCAGAAACATGGCAGCAGCTTTCACTTTTCTGTTCATGCTCCCCTGCTATCGTGGCTGAATGGACTGCAGATTAGAATATGGTTATCTTGTCGTGGGTTCTGCTAGTAAGTCGGCGAAGTTGCTGAGCAGTTCCGTGTAATATTATGTCCTTTAACATCACACAGTTGAGAAGGAGTCAACGCGATTTCCGGGACAAAAATTTCATTCGCGTAACTTGTTGGATTCTAGGTAGAACCTATCCTTGCGAATGAATGAAAACGTTCGCGTTCCAGGTATTTGCAGAGATGAGGAAGAAGACTTGTCGAGCACCGGAGCAATTTATTTATTGTCCTGAGCTTTCGAAACCTTACAAGAATCTATCTTCAGAGGTTAGAAGCAGCAACCAAAACTGGGGGTAATTATAGGGGGCGCATGCCAATCAGCTTTCAGAGGTCATCAAGTCCTCAAGAAACAGTATCAAAAAGGGAGGGGGAGGGTAACTGTAGCAGTATACAATAAGTAACTTTCAGGGATATCAGGGGGTCGTCCGTATTCATGAACAGCTATTCGTGTAGTGCGTTGTAGAGTGTTGTGGCAACCCTGCTTCCTCTTCTGACAGGTGCATTCTGGGGTTGTTTTTGCTTGCGATTCATAAGTTCGGTTTCGGATGTTATGTCTTTTACTCTATCAATGGTGTAAGACTTTTTCGGCCGTGGGAAGGTCCAGATCTCCGTTGATGGAGTTGGCATTTCAGTAGCATGCCTAACACGTCAGTCTTTCGACTTTTGAGGTTCCTCGGCCTACGATTTTCGCTCCTTGAATACCGAAGTTGTGGCGAGTCTCTGCCAGGTGTGCTGCAAGCTGCGAGTTTGGGTCTAGTCTCTGAGCCGCCAGTTTGTGTTCATGTATGCGGTTCTGCAATTTTCACCCTGTTTCTGTTACAGTATCAGATAAGAATGAGGCGTACACAGGGAGTTGCAGCATTGATAGGATACAGCCGCTAACCTACTGCATACATCTGACAATTAATGACTCCGCCTGCATCGAAGCTGATCATCCTTTGCTGCGCTAATCACTCAGTAGCTGGCATGTAGGATGTTGTCTGCCGAAATTTCGTCACATGTTGGAGGTTGACTCGATGATCGTTCGGAAACTAGTTTCATCGGCAACGGCGTTGGAATGTAAGTTCACCTGTGCTCCCTGAGTGGTTACTTGCTTTATCCAAATCAAGTTAAAACACGGAATTTGGGTTGAAGAAGTCATTGCACTTCTTAATAGACTGGGAGCTCATAAACCATGGCCAAGTAGCTCGCAGCTCATGTGAGTCACCGTTCGTGAGAATTTCGGTCTCATTAAACTTAAAGTTGTGACAATCGGTTTGAATGAGCCGGGACTTGAAGATTTGGCATTATCTCTCTGCATTGCTAGCACGTGTTCGGCCATTCGCGTGCGGAACAGTCTTCCAGTTTCTCCGAATAATTTTATTTGTCCGCAACTGTCCCATATCCGATAAATGACTTTAGATCATTCATGCCATGGCAGTGGGTCCCATAGTTTCACTACCTAGTGCCAAATGGTTGTCTTCAGTCTGTGTAAAAAAGTGGCTGTTCAAGTGGACATCATCACTGACTAATTTTGCGTACACATCACCCATTAGCTTCATTATTTGCAGCGGAAGAACTGTCCTACTGACACATTTAGCTCGACGAGTATGCGAATTTCAGGATTTCTTATGACAGTTCGCCTAAACGAAAGCAGAAAAGAGCAATAACTCACAAGTGTTTGCTTTAAATAGCCTTCAAAACTGGATATATTTCTCAAACTATAAGTTCTGGGTTTCAAAGACGCTTCGCATACCCATAAATGTTCGTGCAGAATCTACCGCAAACCACTGAAAGAAAAAAACTACTCGCAAGAAATTTTCGATAGCATAGGACCAACCAAAACAGATGGTGTGCTTCCTACGAGTGAGATATTTGTCATTTCATGAACGAGTTTATTGCCTCAATTGGGGAGGCATTAACGCACCATGGAACAACGAATGAATTTTGAATGTGACTTTTCAAATACCATTTCTGCTGTTTTCGATTTGGAAACATGCTTTCGAAGGTTACACTGCACGAATAACTCCTCAGGTCGAAACGAACTGACACATACTGAGGGTGAGATCTCCGTTGAATAATTAATTCGCCAGATAATGGCTGCAAAATTTTAACCGAAATTTTAAAATGTACTTTCAATTAATAACGACCAATGAGCTTTCAGTAGGACTGTCATATGCCCAGCCGTAAAACCTCCTTCATCGCCATCGCTCCTTGCGTCATAGCGCTAGGAGGAGTGCACCTATTCATATTCCAACGATGAAGGTTTAGTGGCTATTTAGAAAGGCATGCGAGCGTCAGCTTGAGATAGGCCTCACGTGACAGGGATGTAGATTGCAAGAAATTGATCGAAAAAAATCCATATACGTAGTTCAGGGGTAGTCGCAGTTCTCTGTACAGGACCTGTCAAATAAGCAGACGCTATGTAACGCACCTCAAATCATAAGTACAGAAGGGGTTTGTTTTAATGCATTAAGTAATTCTGAATCCAACGCCGCGCCCTGTAGGAAATATTGAACACGCAACCAGGCAATTTGAAAAAAAAGTCTGCATACGCTTTTCTTGCAATGGCTAGGTAACCGAATCAGAAACAGGATGGCCGCGGAGCTTTTGGTATGAACGTATACATTCCTATCGCACTACGGATCTTTCAGATGCTTTTCGGAAGGACATGTGGCTGCCAGATGGAAGTCTGCCTCACGTGACGGGAACATAGGTCCCATGATGGCAGTTGAAAAAGTCCCGCATAAATATTACCTCCGCGGCAGGATAAGGAAGACAGAAATGGCCATCTGGACCTCCCCTGTTTTGCTGCTAACGGATTTAGTTGAAGTTCATTACCTTTTTAATTTTCAGTGGAACATTCAGAGCCTAAAATAGCGGCTAAGGATGACTTGTATGCCAAAACAAGTTAACATCCGTGTCCCAGGAAGCAATTGAGAAGAAGAAGAAGACTGGATCGCTGGGAAAATATGTTTATTCGCCTGACGTTTCGATATCCGTCGCGGATTCGTCATCAGAGACATGAGTAGCAGAAAGGTTAAGCATGCCCAGAAGTTTTCAGTATTTATAGGACACAGTCGTTACTGCAAGTATACAGCGACAATTAGCGTTACTTGCCTTCTTGTACGTGGACTGCTTGTTGGACGGCACGCGGGCTCTGCCCTGTTGAACTTTCGTCACGGGCGGTGAGCTCGGGCATGATGATTGCTCGGCCGTCTGGCTCCCCTGTGTTGGCGTACGATGAGGCGGTGGCCTGCCCGTTCCTCAAGTGATGGCTTGCTTTGCCCAAATTGAATCTGAGGATTGAATATGGATTGGGCAAATCGATGCACTTGTTTATGGATTGGGGGCCCGTGTACCATGACTCAAGTAGTTCTAGGCTCACCCGATTGTCACCTCTTGCGAGAATTTCGGCCTCATCAAATTTTAAGGTGTGGCCGGGTCTCTTCGAATGAGCCGCAACTTGAGAATTGGTATCATTTCGCCGCACTGCAGCCGCATGTTCGGCAATTCACGTCCTGAGAAGTCTGCCAGTTTCTCCGACGTAGTTACTTTGACCGCAACTGCACCAGATCCTGTAGACGACCCCAGATGTTTCTTGCCGTGGCAGTGGGTCTTTCGGCTTCATTATCTGACGCCTTATGGTTGCCTCCGGTCTATGTGCGACTCCAACTCCAAGTGGTGCGAGAAGTCGGCCGATTGTTTCCGATAAGTTTTTGACATAGGGGATCGAACGCCAAATCTTGGGGTCAGTGCGCTTTTGTTGGCCAGCTCATTTGCGCAAGCACCGGTTGACGAAGTTGTGTGGGTAGCCATTTTCTCTGAACACCCGTCGGAGGTATTCTACCTCGGCAACTTTGTTTTCTTCTTCGCTGCAGTGCGTCTCAACACGCCGATAGAGTGTTTTTACGCAACTGCGTTTGTGGCTGATTGAGTGGTTGCTGTTGTAATTCAGTACTTGCATCGTGTTTGTCGCTTTCCTTAATACTTTAGTCTTTAGACCACGACAATCTTTTTGACAGACAAGGACATCAAGAAAGGCCAGCTGGTTGTTCTCTTCTTCCTCCATCGTAAATTGGATGTCTGGGAAGACGCTGTTAAGACGTTCCTTGAACGTGCGCACCTGATCCCGTTCGATGACGACGAAGGTGTCATCCACATACCGAGCCCAGAATTTCGGTCTGTGGTGATGAAAAACAAGCGACTCCAGCCGCTGCAGGACCATCTCGGCTATGAGTCCCGAAATCGGTGAACCCCTCGGTCGGTCTCATCAAATTTTAAGGTGTGGCCGGGTCTTGTCGAATGAACCGCAACTTGAGAATTGGCATCGATACGGTCGAACTTCTCCTAGGAAACAAATACGATGAAACGGAGAATCGCCTGGGACACGCGGAAATTCTACAACTCCTGAAGTTCTGGCTCAGGATGTACTTCATATATGACGGAACGATCTACGAGCAGGTGAAGGGGACAGCTTACACTCAGTTAACAGGTAATCGGGTCAGCTACCTAAAAAACTTTAACTGACGGATGGCAACTGTGGAATTTGAATGAAAATTGCAGGGTCTTAGGAAATGTTATAATAACAAACGTTTTAAAAACTAAAATGTAAACTTTGTTCGAAGATAAAACATTAAGAGGAGGTGATTGGCAAGAAAATGCATGGAAGAAAGTATATTAAGTAAAGATGACTTTTCTGGTTGCCTAAAAATATCACAGGAACAAAAAGTTTCCACAATACAAGTGCCTATGCGCTTAAGCCCCGGGATCTTAGGTTTAGGATTAAGATGATGATGATGATGATGATGATGATGATGATGGTAGTGATGATGATGATGATGATGATGGTGATGATGATGATGATGATGATGATGATGAGAACTTTATTTTGATGATAACATCAAACTTTCAGCAAAAACGTGGCTACATTCACGGTGAGCAAGAAATAAAGTAATTTAAAGGGTCCAAAAACTCAAGAGTAAGCGGTCAAAGATCACAGAAAACTGAAAGTTAGAAGTCGACTTGGTTACCGCATCAGTTATCGAGTCAGGTCGGCCTTCAGCTTCTCAATTTCCGTTTCTTCACACGTGAGGAAGCGTGCTAAGAATGGGAGTATCGAGTTCTGGTAGGCTGATGCACGACATGTCATATGTCGGAAGTTTCGGCACGTCGTACGAGAAGACTTCGCAGCCATTAGTTCGGAGTGGAGACGGTGAGTGTCATCGCTAAGAATACGGTCCACGAAATTCTTGACCGATTTAAAATGTCGCTGAATTATAAGGTCAGCTAAAAAGTATAGGAATAACCGGCAGCTGAAGAGAGCATGCGGAGAATACGTTTAATAATAATAAAGTCTTTTTTGAGTAGTGCTGGAAAGGTTACTGGAGAGCAGTAAATAATGAGAGTGAGGATACAAGCGTCTATAAAACGCCAGATGAGGGCTTGCGGGGTGCGATAAAAACGCAAGCGGCGGATATAATGGAAAAGTTTGCGGATTTTAATAAAAAGGTCTTCAATATGAAGAGTAAATGAGAGGTTGGAAGCTATTGTTACACCAAGGTATCGGAAGGAGGATACCTTGTTGGGCAGAAAGTTGATGGTTTCAGGACTGGAGAAGGGTCGCAGCCCAAAAGATACTTTGGACTGATTTCCGTTCATTAAGTAAAAGGCCATTTTCTGACGACCATGGTGTGACATGGTCCAATCCATCCTACAGTGTTTGAAGATGGGTCTGGCTTTTGAGAGGATGGCCGACAACCATGTCGTCAGCATATTTGACAAAAAACATGCGTTTGGAGATCGTGGCTCATCAGTATGGAGGGAAAAAGATGAGGGGATAATATAGACCCCTGCAGAACTCCACAATTGTTGGGAAGGATCGTGGATTTTCGCTTCCCGCTCTGAACGAATTGGGTGCGGGAAGTAAAATAGTCCCCAAGTCAAGAGACGGCCCAGCCAGGAGAGCCGCATGCAGAGGTTTTATTAAGAAGAAGATTTTGCGGGATCATGTTGAAGGCTGAGGATTAGTCAAGAAAGACACATGCGTATGAACGACATCCCTTGTCCAAGTCTCTAAGAGCAGAGTGGACTACCAGAGCAACAGCATCTAGTGTACTACGCCTAGCCTTATACGCAAACTGCAAGGGATCAGAAAAATTGGATGAAAAAGGCTTAGTGATGTCCAAAGCTGCTCGTTCTGTAAGTTTAAGAAGTGCAGAAGAGCAGGCAATGGGGTGAAATGATTTGGGACCCATTGAAGTGGTTTCTTTCGGGATAGGAGTGATTTTGACCGAACTAGAGGTAAGTCTGAGTGAAGGTGTTTACTTGGTGTTAAGTCGAGACTTGGGGGTTAGGGTCAGGAGTATGATAGGGGATGAAGGTTTGGGTTTGTGCTAATTGTAGGCTTTAGGTTTAGGGTAGGCCAGTATGCGGTTAAAGTATGCGTTAACACACGGAAATATTCACCTTTCCTGTTGTTTATCGCAAGGCCATCTGTTCTAGGTTGGTCGACTTTCCATGGCCGATGGGGAGGGAGTAGGAACGAAAAGCCTACAAGCAACGCTAGATCAGTACCTGCTTCTGTTTCACATGTTAAGGTGTGTTTATAGAAGTATTAGCTGCAAAGGCAGTACTTTTAGTACTACTTCATAACTACTGTCAATAAAATATATTCAGTTCCTGTCTTCCCTGTTACAGGCACCAGAGACGAGGCTTGGGGCGGCAATGGGTTTTGGCAGGACCAAAGGCTCCGTAGGATTTGGTTGGGATTAGGATTGAGGATATGGCTTATCGTTCATGTTAGGATTAAGACACGGAAAAGTGTACCCTTCTTTACATTTACCGTAAGACCACTTATTTGGGCACAGCGCTTGGCAAGGATAGGCTGTGCGTTCCACCTAAATCCCGGAATCATGTTTTACAAAACCATTGTTAAAATTTAAGCGTTTCCTTACGCATTTTGAGTTTGATTGAACAGCGTATTTCAAAAGGAACCAAAAGTTACCACTAATTAAAAGCCTATTTATTAATACTATGTTTCCGTTGTGTCTAAGTGTCTACATATCTACTATGTAGATAGTTCCATTTAACTTTCTTTTCAATTCTTGTAACCAATCATTCCCAGTAGACTAAGCGCTTATTTTTATTTGCTAAAGCTGCACGCAAAAGAAATACTTTCAGCATTACTGTCGTCTGCGTATTACAGATTTTTGGAGTTTTGTGTCTCTTTGGTGATACTTTTACTTATTATAGTGCCGTGTCATCCTGGCCAATTGCTGTGCTAGACTTCTACCAGCCGGACGTCAAATATCACACAAATATCAGACATCAGGGCAAAGCCCGGTCAAGTCTGTCATTCCTCCGTCAGGCACGTTAATTTTCCTCAAGTTCTCTCGCATGTTCTTTGCTGCGCTTAAAACGCCTTGTTGGGTTGACAGCTTCCAGAGTCAGGTGCCTTAAATGAGTTTAATGCGCAGGATGAAGGAAAAGGTAGGCAGAGAGCATGGGAGAGACTATTCGCAAATTCTACTCGTAAATACAGCGGCCAATTGGGATGAAACTTAATCGGGAATTGCAATACTTCGTTAATATCTAAATATATTCTTTGTCTGGATTTCAAACCTAAAGCCGACTTTAGTTGCTACCAAATGAGCACAAGAAAGGATATTTTGGGGCACGTTTTCAAACGAACATATCTGAATATTGTATTCGTGCGGACGTTAAGAAAAACTCGTTTTCATCATCAGAGCGTGCAGCTTACTCTTCCATCGGCCTTGAATTCATGCAAGGCGCATATATTCAAGGCCGGCGGAAGGGTAAGCAGATCTGAATATATATAAGGCAGCTGGAAGTCAATTTAAAATAAGTACATTTCGGTATATTAGTCCATTTAAAGTAGAGTTATGTATAGAAGTGGTCAAAAAACGCAGTGCATTTAAAGTTCAACCTCATGCCGTACGTAGACTGTTACGGGACTAGACGGTGTTATTTTCAATATATCAGCCCCGATTACACAATCTACCCTAATCAACAGGGTTTTGGGAACTGCCGTTAACACTTCATGAGGTAAATCATCAACTATGGATCATTTTATTCTCATGAAGGAAATAACAGCCGTCAATGCTAAGATGCTTCGTAACCCGTAGTTTGTGCTAACAACTTTTAAGAAGGGAATTCTTTGAGGTGTATGTTCAGGTTCTGTCTGAAAATAACCCCCTAATAAAATGGTTTGTCGCTAATTAATTGTCCAAAATTCACCGACAAATTGCGCAGCACGTATGCAACAGAAAGTGGGCGTTATTCGCTAGTCCTTGACGTCCGCTTTTTGCCACTTGTGCCCCTCAATACTGTAAATTCGTGGGCTTCCCAGAATCACTTTATAGTACACTGTTCAAATTTCTGCGAAAAGCGTGGGCTACGTAACAGTCTTTCACCTCTTTAGTTCGCTATAAACTACCCCGCCGAAACCTTAGGGAGGATTGTTTTTGATATCGGATCCGGAATCCTCATCCGAGGCCATCAATTTTCCCCAAATACGGAAGTAACTAAAACTCTTAATGGTCCAGGGATGGAGGGCGTACCACTACGGCCGATTAGCCCTCGTCAGCTGCTGAGCGGGAGGTAGCCATTCCTTCGTATGTGCGTGTGTGTGTGCGTAAATTCCGACCGATACAACCCATGCCAACCAAATTGCCCTGACATTTATCGACGACAATTAGTAGTTTGGGAAAATTCATTCAATTCAGCAGGCAAGACGCTTGTTTTGTGAAAAATATGCAGCTCCTCCTAGGCCTCCACCATTTTCACCCTGCATCCCCACCAGTTTTTCCAGCTCGCCCCTGCTCGTCCATAGGTCAAATTAGTCAAATTCCGTAGACGTGAGGTGCTGTTGTGAAGAAGAAGACGCGAAGGACGGGGTAGCAGCGGTGGGGCATAAATCATCGAATGCGGCACAGCGGCGATGCCAGAGGATTTCTGCGCCGCGAGATTAAACCCCCGTAAAGCCGGAAGGATGACAGCGGATACGCGGACTGAATTTGTCTGGCGTGCGTTTAGCCCTCCCAAGAACTGCCTCCTCAATCACTGTCAGGGTCTGCTTTATTCTATTCAAAGACAGGAAGTGGTACTGGGTAGGCTATCGGGAGCAGCCATAAAGGAAATAATCGTCTTTTTAAATGTCTGCTGATAACCGCTGAAAAGGGGGCTTCTATAGCCGAGTTTCCATCAGCCCGTGTGTTTTCTAATGCAAACATTTGAGCTTTCTGGCCTCTTGCCAGGTGTATGTTTATCGAGAATGTGTTATTCATCGAAGGGACACGTCAGGAAGTCACCAATTATGGAGCAGTGTTAGGGCTACTAAGATTAAGCCTAGCGGCTACAACCTCCCCGGCCCCGTTCCTTCGGAGATGAGAGAAGTCATGGGAGTGCCCGATCAGAAGCAAATAGGCGTGCCCCAGGCGTCTGGTGTCGTTTATCAGGTGCCATGTTGCGACTGTTCTTGGCATTATACAGGGCAGACCGGGTGACGACTTAGCTCGTGAATAACGGAGCACAAATGGGCAGTGCGGAGAGGCGACCTACTGTCCCAGATTGCTAACCACACTCTGGAAGAAGGCCAGGAATTCGACTTCTCGAACACACGGATAATGACACGCGCCAGAAATAAGACTGGTTGAGAACTGCTGGAAGCCTGGGTGTCAGATCGGAGTAGGATTACCTATATTCCTGATCAATAACCGACAACACGGCGGACTTGTGGCTCAAGGGATAGAGCGTTCGCCTTTAGCCGGAGAGACTCGAGTTCGAAACTCGACCGTGGCGGAAATTTCCACTGCTACACTGGAGTTGACCTTCTGTCACCTGATGAGACCCAAATAGGCCGAAAAGCTGCGTGTAATGGTCTGTGTTGTCGGTAAAATAACATTGTTACTAAGAGTTGGGTTCCAATTAGCTCGCTACTCACAAAAAATGTCAGGGTGAGTGCATCCTAAACAGATCGGAGTAGAATTACCTAATAACATATAGTCCCGATCAAAAACCAACAACAAGGCGGACTTGTGGCTCAAGGGATAGAGCGTTCGCCTTTAGCCGGGGAGACTCAAGTTCGAAACTCGACCGTGGCGGAAATTTCCGCTGCTACACTGGACTTGACCTACTTTCACCTGATGAGGCCCAAATAAGCCGAAAATCTTCGTGAAATGGTCTGTGTTGTCGGTAAAATAACAGATGTTAACTCTTTTAACAGGCATGTGGATATACCACCCTCTTACTTTGCCATCCGTACTCGCTAGCAGATTTCTAAAATCTGCTAAATGGCACCATCCCCAATATCCAAGTCACAAAAGAAGAAAGGAATGCCGTACAACTACCGCTCCTGGATGCCCTCGTCACGCGCAGACCCAACGAGGAACTCAGCACCACGGTTAATAGAAAGGTGACTATCACAACCCAGGTGCTCAGCTGCCATGGCAACCACCCAATAGCGCATAATCGTGGCTGTATTAGAACAGTTTTTTCAGTTGGGTATTGTTCACCAACCCACAGCTACCATGTGTGCACGAGTCATGCAAATCAAAGACCCGCTGGATGTAGGTGAGCAGTCTGGCTTCGTTTATCAGGTGCCATGTCACGACTGTTCTTGCCACTATACAGAACAGACCGAGCGACGACTTAGCTCGCGAATAACGGAACAAAAACTGGCAGTGCGGAAAGGTGACCCACAGTCCCAGATCGCTAACCACACTCTGGAAGAAGGCCAGGAATTCGATTTATCGAGCATACGGATAACGACACGCGCCGCTAATAAGACGGGGTGAGAACTATTGGAGGCCTCGGCATCACAATCTAACTCCATCGACAGGCAGTTCAGTTCCTGTCCAAGCATGAAGGTCGCCACGTCAAGGCCTCACGCCACAGCTCCAGGGACACGCGCAGGGGAGACACGATAAGATAGCGTGAGAATGGACCTGTCGTGAGCAAGGACCAAACACAAGCGCCACCCCTTCCACCTCCATTTACGCATAGTCAACGTTTGCTGTTTTCTCATTTTCTCTGACGATGGCTTCCCGTGTGGAGCCGAAAGCTCAGAACAATAAAATTGCCGTACAGAATCAAAGGGAAAATAGGCAGTAGGAAATTGCCTATCAGACACCCGCGCAACCCCAAGCCAGCGGACAGCGTCTGAAGTGAGGTCAGCTGTCACGTGAAGTCCTGTGTGAGCCGGCCCGTGATTGGCTGCTCCAGCGGTCGGAAGCAACAAGCGTTCCCAAAATGCACTTCGACTTGAGCTAGTCACGACAGGCGTTCACAAGTGCACTTCATGTGGAGCTAGTCACTACATTTTTTCGGAAAGGAGGTTTTTTAGTCACGTGAATGGGCTAAACTCGGCCAACGGAATGTGAAGTTTCTGTCTAATGCCGTAGCTGATGGCAGACCCAGTGCGACGGTCTTCCAGGAGCAGGAGTTAGGCAGGACTGCGAGCAACGGTCACTTGGGCCAGTATGCGTGTGTTCGACCATGTATTTCGATGAAGTCCGACGTACGCACCAACAGGTTGGCGCAGAAGGCGACGAGCCTCGGGGTGTAGTTTACAGTAATAGCAGACCTAGTTGTCGCCAACCGCACTTTTCATCTTCACCCGGGATCAAGAAGACCAAACGGGACCTGGCGTTGCTGCTTCCTCCAATGAAAGCCGGAAAATACCAACCAAGTTACTCTTAAGTGACAATCGACTTTGCGTGGGTACTACTGCACTACGTACCCCCACTCACCCTCAGTGGATGTCAAGACAGGCTCAATGAGGCCGAAACCAATACGGCTATTACTGTTGCTATTACTACTAACTAGCACTGTAGATGAGTCTTAGTAGAACTGACAGTATCTCTGATACTAAGATTAGTCAGAGGTTACGCTGATTTGAAATCCACGGTGGAGCTCATATCCCTTGATCTGCCAACGGAGTGGTAAATGTGGGTTGATGCTATTTCGAGTTAATACATATTTTAGGCCCTGAGCACACCAGGGCTTGCCTTGGTTTCCACCCCCTCAACTCTATCCACCAGGTTGTGTCCATTTCTACTAGGTTTTGACTACGTGCCGTTGCTAAAGTGCGAATTCTAGTAAACATACTTACTAAGAATAGTAAAAAGTATGCTATAGTACGGTCTGTCTGTGATTTTAGGAAATCGGAACCAAGTATGCCTTTTCAATCTCTATGAGGTAAAAATAAATCATTCTCAGGGTCTGCTTAATTTTATTCAAAGACAGGAAGCGGTAACGGGTAGGGTATTGAGAGCCTGCTCCCAAGAAAGATATCCTTTAAACGGGCAAATCGCTTTTGAAGGTCTAGTGACAAACATTGGGGGCCTCGACAGCCGAACTTCTATCAGTCCCTGTTTTCTACTGCAAACGTTTGGGCTTTCTGGCCTCTTGCCAAGCGTACGTTTTTGGAAGGGGAGGTTTGGCAGTCGCGTGAATGGGGTAAACCAGTCCAGTGGAATGTCCTAGCTGCCGGTAACCCACTGCACCGGTCTTCCCTGAGCAGGGGGTCAGGCAGGATTGCGTGCAACGGTCACTCAGGCCAGCAAACAACCAATCAAACACCGAATCGCCCTCATTAGACCTGACACCTTGGCCTACTGGTTTGTTGTCATGCTGGCGTGGGGAAGGGGGCGGACCGGGGGTTTGTACACATTCACCGTCGTACCCCGCGTCTCCTTTGAAGTTCAAAGCATTTGTTCGTGCTACTGCGGGCCGTTTTAAGGCTCGCTTAACCACTATCGCCCCGCCCGCTTCCCCCCCCCCCCCCGGCATTTTCTCGTCTCCCACAAGGGGTGAAAGAAGGAGTGAGTCGCAGGGGTCTGTCAGCGGCAGGCTATACTTATCACGCACGCCCGTTAAGACAGGACGCTGAGGCTTACTGCGGTTTCGCAAGTATGCTATGTCATTTTAATGTGAAGGTCGGACTACATAAAGAATATGCAAACGATCCTATCAGCTCAGACAAAATTCAAGAAAGTTGACAAAGAAAAAGATCGCACAGAAGAAGTAGAGGCCCAACTGACCGACTGCTTACGAAGACTCCACACGTGAGGTTTCATAAGCGACCGGGACTTCGAAGGCCTCCGACCAGTAGGCACGCACATCCCCCGTTCGTATGGTCTACCAAAGATCCATAAGGAGGGCCTGCCAGTTCGTCCGATTCTGGACATGCGCAATTCACCGTATCACGCGATAGCAAAATGGTTGGCGGCGAAACTCAAGCCTTTGCAGTATCAACTGGCACCACGAAGCTATCGAGACACGTTTGAATTTGTTGATGATATCAAAGATGTGAACTTAAACGGCATGAGAATGTTCTCCCTAGACGTCTCTTCGTTGTTTAAAAACGTCCCGGTTACCGAGACAGTCGAATACATCTGCGAATCCCTATTGACAAATCAACTAGAAATAGGAATACCGACGAATGCACTCAAGGAACTACTACTGAAGTGAACACTGAACGTGCAGTTCCTTTTTGACGGCCAAATATACAGACAAATAGATGGCGTTGCCATGGGCTCGCCGCTGGGACCACTTTTGGCTGACATATTCATGGGAAAGCTGGAAAAACATCAACTTAGCGATCAGATCCACAAGTTAAAGCACTGCGGTCGCTACGTGGACGATATCTTCGTGATTGCCACAAATGAAACCGATAGAGACGCGCTCTTAAGTGCGGTCAATCAAGCCCATTCTTCCATAAAGTTCACGTTGGAGATGGAAACAGCAGATTCTCTCCCCTTCTTGGACGTCCTCCTTAGTCGTAGACCCAACGGTAGCGTCCGAAGGAGCGTGTATAGAAAGAAAACCTGGTCTGGACAATATACGAACTTTAACAGTTTCGTACCTCTCCAACAGAAGCGAAATCTAGTTTGTTGCTGAACGCAAAGAGCTAGGAAAATTTGCTCTGAAGACACTATTGAAGAGGAACTCAAGAGAATCCAGGACTTACGCCGTGAGAACGGATATCCTGAGAAATACATCACCAAGAATATGGCTACTAAAGAAAGGAAACCCACAACACTCACTGTGGAGAAGAAAACATTATTTCTCAAAGTGCCCTTTCGAGGAGACGCGACAGGTGAACTCCTGAAAAGACGCCTTGAGGATGCCGTGTCACGAACTTTCCCAGCAGCGAGAGTTCGGGTACTATTCTCAACTAACCCAGTCTTCCATGGGGAAGGTAAGTACAGGTTATCGACTCAGACTCATGTGTGTCTACTCCTTTGCTTGCTCCTGTGGAGCAAGTTATATTGGTCGCACGAGTCGACGCCTATCCAAAAGAATAAAGCAACACCTCCCACAATGGCTAAGGAAGGTTGATTTCAATACCAACAGAACCATTAACAGCTCTATCCTAGCGCACATGGTGGATTCCGGACATCAGGTGGACCCCAACGAAGCCTTCAGGGTGATCTACAAGGTCCCACCAAGCTACCCTAAGTCACTGGGCCAGAGACTGTTGGCAACAGCAGAAGCAACTGCCATCCGGTTGAGGAAGCCACTTTTGTGCGCGCAGAAGCACCTGCTGCAAGCCCCAAGCTTAGCATGGCCAACGGCCACCTAGCTACCGGCATTTCCCCAAGCCTCCTCTCCTCTTCCACCACCCCCCCTTCTCCCTAACCTTACCGCTTAATTAGCCGCCTGTTACTACCCCACCCCCTACTCTATCCCCCGGACTAATTTGCCTGTAACGTTGAACGTAATTTGCCTACAATTTTACCTTTTACGCTTTACCCCCCTCCCATATAAATGTAATGGCCTGATGAGAATTTATTGAAAGTATACCTATGCTCGCCAAATACTCTTCGGATTTCTGTGATGGAAATTTTCGCAACCTATGCTATGTCTGTTTCAGCTGCCATTACGCTGCCGTAAACGTCGGTGTTAGGGGGAAAATTTGGGACTGTGAGACGCGGTACGACACTTACCACCAATGACGGAAAGTTCTCCGTTTTTGAAACGTCAGGAGATCGCACTTTCTTCTTATCTGTATATATAGATGAATAGATAGATAGATAGATAGATAAAGTGGAACCGAAAAGACAATGAAAATCGGAATGGGCATTTCGGGATAAGTAGCCGTCATCGGCCAGTCATAACCAATCCCATATGTGGATCACCCGCGGTTCGAACCTGAGACTTTGGTTATGGAGTACAATAGTCTACTACTGCATCACGGACTTGTGGGATACGATGTGGTCCGGCCGGATTATAGGCGATTTAACGTATCCCAACATGTATAAGCTAGTGGAATAGGATAAGGCATCAAAGGCCATAGTGTCAGGGAGAATTTATGAAGGTAAAAGCAAGCGTAGTATGCAAGCAATAGGAAAGTGACTTCCAGACGAGTGCAGGCCAGCCATGAATGAAACGAGTCCGGAGAGTCTGCAATCGAACAGTGAATCGTCGGCTTTGGAAGTGACTGAGCGCAAACAAGTCCCCCTACACTGGCCTTGCGAAGTGGGTGGCCAGTGAGCCAGACAGAGACTGACCTTGGCACTGCCGGTGCGTACGCGTTGGCGCAAACGAAAGCCAGACATGTGGGACATGCAGTTGTTAGAGTACAAGGTCGCTACAGACTCATTGGTTTCTCGGTTTTAATCGGGAATATGCTGGAAGTAGGACACTCACCGATCTGAATAAGGAACTGTACCTTCCGTTGCGCCCTGGAGCTCACGTCACAGGCAGCCGCATAGGAACATAGGAAGTTCACCCTGACCGGAGAGATTGCGAAATAAATTTCCGGTGAGGCAACAATTTCAGCGGCCACATTGGGTTTGTGTATCACAAGCCGATGACGCCTAATAAGAAAGAAAAGGCTTGCCTAGTGTCCCATGTCTATGCTGGTAATGATTTTCTGTTCACCGATCTAGTGGAGGAAAAATTAAGTTCCGCTTTGCCCAGGAGCTCACAACGTGAACCCGCCAGTCTGTCACATAGTGACTAAAATGATATGATTAAGTGGATCTAACAAAGCAAAGGGAGACCGGAATGGCCATTTCTGGCTTGTTAGCCGTCATCAGCCAGTCATACGCAATCTCAACGGTTGGAACCCCCGAGAGGCCCCTAGTTCAAACACCTGAGATTGGGTATGACTGGCTGATGACGGCTAACAAGCTAGAAATGGCCATTCCGGTCTCCCTTTGCTTTGTCGGGTCCACTTAATCATATCATTTTAGTCACTATGTGACAGGCTGGCGGGTTCACATTGTGAGCTCCTGGGCAAAGCGGAACTTAATTTTGCTTCCACTTTATTGTTTCTTGACTAGATTGGTGAAACACCTACATATATTCATATAAACATATATTTATCGCGTTCGTCATCGTCTACAGCCTACCATGAAAAAATGCGAGGCGAGGTATTTTGGAGAGACGGGCAAACGCCTGGGCACAAGATTGCACGAACATCAATTTGAAATCAACTGCAAGGACAAGTTGTCTTCAGTCTATGGCCACGTGCAACAGCTGAAACACGAATTCGCCTTTGAGAAAGCGAGGGTGATCGGCAGGGCTAATGAGAAAATGGCCAGGCTAGTGCTGGAAAGTTGGTCTTCCACTGGCACAATCAACAGAGCTATCGACCTGAACCTTGCCTACCAAGCGCTTCGCACAAGGCTCGGATCAAGTCGGTCGGAGCCAGTAGGGCAAGCGAGTACACAGGACTGAGAGCCAATGCCCACGGAAAATGAAGGTGGAGGTCGGAGGTCACGCGATCAACATCAACCACTGCCTCAACGTCGCAGCCGCGAGGCAAAGAACAACTCAAGCGAACAGCAACGAGTGATCAGTCCACCGGGTGACGTGAGGGAGGTCAGCAAGCATACTGACTCGGTTCAACTACGCTGACCACAGAGATGACGAAGGTCACGCCAGGCCACCAGCAGCCAACCTCTGGGAGAATACATGCGGTCGGCAACGAACGGGCAGGTCAAAGTTCACATGTCCAACACCGATATAGTTTGAGGCAAACGGCAAGGTGAACCAACTCAAGACCACCAGACTCAACTACACTAAACTCTGGCGATAAAGGCGAGAAGGTTTTCAAAACGTCAGTTCAAATATAATTTGGCCCCAAATATAATTTTGGCCCCTTCTTCTTCCTTACCTTTGGGAATTGATGAACGCGATGACATATCTGGACCCCGAATATTTTGGCATTCAAACATACATTTATATATGTTGATAAAAGGGACCGGCAAGGTCAGGAGCTGATAACGACCAATAGGACAGAAATAGCCCTTCCGGGCCCCCTCGTCTATTTCCGTTCAAGTTCATAAATGGTAATGATAGTATACTGTACTCCCGACTAAGGTAATATCTAAAAACCCAGACACAGTGTTTTGCCTATGTTTCTGCTGGTGCAACTACTGCTGCTGCTGGCTGATACAGCAAGGAGGGGTTCAGCTCCTTGGTGGGTCCCCCAAGCAACCACTATGCCGTTTCCGATATAGTGCCCATAGGTAATAATCAAGAGAATAATTTTGGAAAATATTACCTGCATGACATGGAGGTTGGTGACTTTTAAATATATAAAGTGAAGTTTGAAGCGGAGGCGTTCCCAAAGAACGTCTTTTCTTCCAATTATATTTTTCGGGATGCCTGAGAACCAATTTATACAGGTATACCAAAGTCGAAGTGTGGTGCTGGTCACCTCAGCCAGAAGCCAATGATTGCACTTAAAACTTCACCTGCGTCTAGGCCTGATTTTTTCAGCGATGACGACTACCACTGCTCAAATACACTCAAATTTTAAATTCATTTGAAGAAAGGAAGTAGATTAGTGTCTCACCGTTCCACATAATTTGCGAATGGCTTAGGCTGTAGTAAATTTCCAGACTTACGTAGCTAGCAATATTGCCAACAGGGCGGGGGACGAATGCAATACCCTTCTATCGCTCGTCTAGGTTCGAAAACCAGACATAAGCCAGCTACGCATTAAGATTTCGTCATAGTACATTAGGCAGGCGCAATGAAAACGATGACGGACAGATAGGCGGGGCATAAAGCCTTGAAATTATGCGAATTTTTGCAGACATTTAAATGCTGCAGTTAAAAGCTAACGAGAAGACTAACATGATACTTACAAGCCAGGACTTTCAGCAGTATTTGTAAGTGCTACTTATTGGACTCTTCAATGCATCTCTCGGCATGAAGCAAAGTTTACGAGAACCTATGCACAGAATAAGGATAGGAGGGGTGAGGGATTGATTCGTATGCATACCAAATCAGCACCAGCTATCGTACAGGATTGATGCATTTTTGCTAGTGATGAAAATTCATTTTATAACTATAGCATCGGACTCCATGCTGAAAAATACCAATTATGACATGATGTTCTGATACAGACGCAGAAAAAAATATTACCGTCCACACGGTACCCCATTTGTAGGGTTCAACCGCATTGGAGGCGACTTGTGGAGATCAGGGAGATGTCACGTGCCACCGGCTGTAGTGGGAAGCAATATCGTGGGTTGAACGTACAAGAGAAAATTCTAGACGTCGGACGTATAAAATGCGTTGTACAAACGCAGTTCACGCTGCACCATCCAAAGTCTTAAAGCATTAAACAAATGATCCTTCTTCAACATAGGGCATATCACGGTTTATCCAGTGATATTACGTTATTTAGAACTGCAAACTTTTTTATAAAAACTGAAAATTCCGAATAAGTGGAAATCGGACATACTAGATAAACTTAAGTCATAAATTTATAGAAAAACTCTTCCTGCAAAGAATGAGTGAATAAAGCAGCACACGCAGAGTTTCTTTGGAAAATTATCGTTTCATAAATTTTTTGGATGCATATGATCCCATATTACGTGCAACGTAGCATATGGCTGTAACCGAAGAGCCCAAAATTCGAGTATGTATTCTAAAATGGTTTCACGATAATTGTTAGTTGTTTCTTGCGTCTATAAATTGCTGGACTAAGATAACCAGATTTTAGATTGACAGCATCGATTGGAGTTAGGCAGACATAAACATAAGTCTACCAAAATGACGCACTACCATGACTGCGGGAAACTTCGACAGATGAGTGCACTTAGTAATAACGATCATTCCACTGGTCTCAGTTACAATTCCTGGACCTCCTAACGCTGTATCCATTTGGAGCATCAGTAGTTTTCCGGAATATACTTGGTAGTAGTATTATCAACACATGGATTACTAATTACTTGGCTTGTCAGCTGATCAAACTCCACCTTTAGCCAGATAGTATTGCCTGCAAGGAGAAGGGAAACTGGAATGGCAATTTCTGGCTTTAAAGCCGTCGTCAGCCAGTCATTCACAGACCCAAGTGGTGTCTTAGTCGAGCCCAGAACTCGCGACCATTGATTTGAGTCAAACGCCCTAACCATTGAGCAGCGATCTCGTTTTCTAGCTGGTTTAGCTCAGGGGACATAGACACTCCAAATGTGAAGGCTTACTACCAGGGAGTAGGTCGAACATGAATATAAACTAGCGAAAACAAAATATTGCTTTAGGTCACTGTACTTAGAACAGTAAGATGTTTATTTGCTTATTATTGGCACATAAAATTTCGTTCAAAATATCTGTTATAGTGAATTTTGAAATAATCATAAAACGAAGCAGAAGCTGACTAGGTTGTTATTAAATGGATCCATTGCTTTATGCTATAAAATAGGACCATGGCGCAGTGGTTAGCGGGCTGGACTTCAAACTAACCGGGTCGCGGGTTCGAAGCTCGGGTTTGACATCACTATATGGTTGGCTAATGACGGTTGACGAACCAGAAATGGCAATCCTAGTCTCCCATATCCTTTTCAGTATTGTCCTTACACCTTTATCATTAGACCCCCTGCGGCCTGGCTCGCGATTGAGCCCCAAAAGCACCGGACAGGACGAGTGCGTCCTGTGCCTGATCGGTGAGTTAACCGTTACGCTGATTTCATCTGCGATTTTTGAACAACCTAACGCAGGTTAAATTATAAGCAAGCTTGCAACACGAGCAATTCTGCTTTTTTGACATTTGATTGTTGAGGGCAATGTTATGGATGTTCTCTGAGTGCCAACTAGCACCGAGGCATCCGACCTGAAGCATGTGACACGCTGAAGAACTTTGCTGAAAGTTGTTCTAGTTAACATACTCCATACGCATACCTGACTTCTTTCTTCGGAAATTCTGGGGGCGTCTCTACGACACCATTTTTTCACAGCGTTCTGAGCAAGCTGAGTTGCGTTGCATAGGTTAATCCATTCGTCTTGTTATATATTTTTCATCTTTTGAGGAGAGGTTAGGTTAATCCATTCGTCTAGTTAATTTTTTTATCTTTTGAGGAGAGGTTAGCTGTAGTCAATGCACGATCCATGCAAGACTCAGAAGGTTAAAATCTCGAATGCCTAACATGCTATGTTAAGTAAGCAATCTCCATTTTAGTGGACGTCCTAGGAAGCCGTCAAAATTCTCTGACTACCGGTTATTCACGTCCGTCCTTGTGCGTAACTTTCCCCATATTCAGCCAGGAGCTCTTTCTCTCTGTCAATTACAAGGAGCAGTTTTAAAATTCCGGCTTGATAGCAGAGCCGTTTAACCCTGTATCTAGAGTCTCACGGTCTTGCGGACAGTCGCTTAATGACAACCTCGGCTATATTTTGTACCTGCGGATTTTAGTTAACTTGTCATAAACATCGGAGAGGTTAGTAACTTAGGCAGTTACGTGACAATATCATGATTAAACATGTCAAATGTTAGATAAGATCGTGCTACAGATCAAATTCCAACACATCCAATTGGTTGTTTTGCTGTCCGATTCATTTCTCATCAGGCAGTCTTGCATTTGTATATCGTATCTTCAGTAGAGCAAGAGCAAGCATATTTTACAGTTAAACACCGGCCAAATTCGGAACAGCTCCAAACCACTAAACTTATCTCATGCGCAAGTCCTTAGTTGAGAGCGGTCACTTCCTGCACAAATATGTAATGGTAATCTAAGAAAAACTACTCCTATTCTTATTATATAAAATTGGCGCAAGCCAAACTCGATGCTGCGGTAAACAATTATATCCTCGTGATACGATTACAACATGCAGCTAGTACAGCCAAGATGCAGTTATATTCGGAGTATTGGATAAGGTAGGTTTTCAAACAGGGACTTTACAAAGACGTGTGTAAACAGCAACACCTGATACGATGGCCAGCACTGCATACCTAATTTAGAGTTGAGTAAACGAAAAACACTACGAACGCAAATAGGGGTAAATTGATCACTGTTTCCGTCAAAAATCAGTGCCTTATGTTTGGGTTTGGGTTAGGATCTGGGACTCTACCCTTTCTAAAATTTTGCGCAACATCATACGTATTACCGGGAAGGGGTTTTTATTCATTTGTCCAGGGGGCATGCAACTTCCACTAGGGTCTGCCTGCGGTCGCGTAGAAAGCGAAATTTATCGCATAACTGTGGCATTTGCCCTTTCGGTTGTCTGGAAGGGAAATTACTAAATTATCAGCAAAACCATTGGCACGGTGTTCGCCGGCTTCGCGCTAAATGCTTAAGCGGCCGCTAAATAAATGTCAATGTGCAAACTAGTTCGGCATGGCATATGTTGAAAAGTTTTAGTCCATGCTAAACTGCGGGCCAGGATGGATAAGCAAGCTCGAAAAACCTGTTGTTGAAAATCAAAACAGCTTTTATGGGAGCCCTCCGCGATGGAGCCTTATTTGAGCCTTTATTCCGGGAATAGGCGTTGGAGAATTTTTTATAACGCACAGCAGACAAACTAAAGTTTTTTGTTCAGAAATTACGAGTTTCGGCAACCAAGTGCACTTTCTTGTCGTAAATAAGTCATGCAGAAAGAGCCAGTATGTAAACTGTTATCCCAAATATCTTAGACGTTTACTGAAGTCTTTCTTAAAATGTTTAATAATATACTTGCCAATCAGTACAATATGTTTACGACTGCATGTGTTGGCGTCTTTTAACCCAAGCATAAATTATTTTCATTTTATGCATCTTACTTTCCCAATGATTTTCCGTGAAGTGGGTTCTTATTCATTTCGCAATAAATTAGCAAAGGTTTTATTTAATTGGGGTAATTTTGTTGGAAATCATTTATGAAAAGTAACCTTTATATTTTTGGAAAATATTTGAATACTTTGTCAGTTGCTAAGTTGAATGTGCGCATAAGCAATTATCTACATAGTTCGTAGACCTTCCCTGGTTTTTAAATATTTACTTAAACTTAGAATATATTTTTTCAGAAACACAAAAATTAAATGAAACTGTTTCTGATAAGTATGTCTTCCTACGAATTACCTATCTGAAGTTTATAACAAAGCTGTCGGAAATACTCGAATAAGAAGAAACGCCTGCCTGAATACCATAACGGCAAAACGGATCTTTTGAAAGTGACTTATTTGCGCCAAAGAAAATTCACAAGACAGTAAAGATTGAACCTGCTGCATTATACTCGTGGTACTCAATAAGTGGGTAGGGACAACGAAAAGGGCGATTAGGCAGACAATTTCGGTCTGCTACTGCTTATGGGAATGCCTCTTGGGAAGAAGCCGCGATGGACTTCGAAACGCCAGGCGAATGAAAGTCCTATCCCAATGATCACATCTTCTTTTTCTCAATTTCGGACTTATTGAACCTCATCAGCCAGCCATTTCCATCGACGAAAGCTCAGAGCATTGAGCTTTATGCGTTCCGAAGTGCTGCCAGTGGCCTAAGCATCCCCTGCACCGCCGGTCGTGATCAGGAGTGCTAACGATGCTGGGAGGGGGGGGGCGGGGCATTCACGGATGTGGTTGTGACTGTGTGTGATCAAGCCCCAAAACGCGTTATGGTTTGAACAACAGTTGGCAGACTTGAGTATTTGCAGGCAGCCATAAAGAGGCTCATTTAAAAGCCACCATCCTGAGGTAGGACTAAAGTATCTTGGGATAATGCCGCGTGATATTTAGTGCTAAAATTCACTAAAAGGAATATTGTATGGCGCAAAGTGCTTTATAGATGCTCGGTTAACCTTACTTTAAAACCAAAAGCCAAATAGGTTTACGCACCTGTCCATAAAACGCCTGCCCTTGGGTCACTATATATCCAAAGAGGGCATAAGTTTTGAAGTTACATTTGGGGCCCACAAAGCTGCTATATTTTCTCTCTCAAAGAAAACTAAGCTTTGATTTTTTCTCCTTTGCAACAGCAGTCTCGGTTGTAGTTTCTCAGACTAGAAAAGAAAAAAACTGTTCTTAATTCACTTAATTTGAAACCCCGGGGTCGCAGATGGATGGGCTCGGTAGTGACCGATGGTAATTTAGAATGACAGCGGTTCCGTTCAGTCTGGTAGCACACCATTTATGCCGCGGACGGGGGGCGGCGTGCGTTTACTTCGTCCCATAGTTTGACTTGACGAACAAAAAATATTTTACACTTACTCCAACCTCCTACAGCCTATCTCTGAAGCGTCTGTCAAGCCGAAAAACAAGACGAAAGAATAGTTCACTGGAAGTTTACCGACTGCCGTTTTTCACTAATTCACTCTGTGCACAGGCTGTTCTCTCCACTCGGCAATGTTATGCGGGGGTGAAGGGAGCAGTTTTAACCGGCGGGAAGGATTTCGGTAGCGCGGCTGCGGCGCAGGGCGCACGGCGGCGTCATTATGCCGCCGTAGATTAAATTACACTCGCGGTCCAATTCCCATAAATCACGGCACACACACACACACACAACTGTTGCAGGACATTGTGGACTTGCCCCCCCCCCTACGACAGCACAGGTGAGCCCATTCCTGGTCCCGTATCAAAAAAGCCCTGGCATCACTTGCTGCTGCTGCAGATGGGCATTCATGACGTTAGCCTAAAGTTTCGGCGCCAAACTCAACCAGCGTGAAGCTCGAGTGCGGCGGATTGAATGCCGCAGTCCATTGCTTGCGTCCAATTTAAAAGCATTTACGTCGTTTCTTCAGTTGGTAAAGTTCATACTTCTTTTCTTTCAGTCAGCCTTTAATTGCATCATCGTAATAATTTTTTGAAACACAACTATTTCAAGTTTTAGAAGAAGCAGAAGAAGAGGAAGAATAAGATGCACTTAGCATGTCACCCTGCAAAGAGTAAGGCTATTTGTCAGTTAGCCGGTTCACTAATACCTTTCATTGATGAATGGTCACTGTACGCTAACGGAAAGCTTTTGTGCCGCTTTGCCTTGGGTCCCATTGCTCGGGCCTTCACAGCAGCCGTAGTGGCTAGTATTCTTAGGCGGATAGTATTGCTAGTAAGGAGGAAGAAGACTAGAATGGTCACTTCTGGCTTATTAGCCATCGTCAGCCAGTCATACCCAGACCCAAGAGGTGCACCACTCGAGGCATCATCAGAAGGGAGAATCTGTCTAGCAAACCTGTTGCGCAGATCTAAACTGTGTGTACGCTCAAGCGAACGCTTAGCACGAGGCTTGACTCACAGAGTTCTCCAGGCCTGTCTATGTCATATGAGATTTTATCTTCTAGAATGACTTACTTTTCCTGTGAAATACTGCAAGAAATGCAATTTTTATGGCTCCATTTGAAGCAACGAAACGCTCTTAACAGACACCCGGTGTCTCTGTGAAAGTCGGTACTGACTCTTTGGCCGCGTTCCAGGTCCCTAGGGTGAGCTGTATGAGCAAATGTCGGTTGACAAATGCAGTGGCTCGGCAGCCCTATTTCCTTGCAACGCGTTACGTCACGCACGAGGTCACGTGATGTTTACCGGTCGGCCCGCTTCGGTAGCCGCAGCCTGCATCAATGTTCGATCCCCCATGGCAGCCATGTTGTGCGACTGGGGCGCACATGCGTACTCCAGTCTGGTCTGGCCAATCACCTGCAAAGCTGTCTAAGAAAAAGACCACTCTCGGTGACCGCTAGGATGGCCAGCACTTCGGAACCGGTGCTCGAGCAGCCGGATTGCACTCGTCAAAGAGTCAGCTTACACTTCATTATTCTCCACTTCTATCTGTACTGAATAAACTGCTCCTACAATTCTGGTTTCCCGTCTCTTTTTCAGCTCCTAAGGAACTGGTCCTGAAGTTTGCAGCTGCTAGAGGGAACTTGCTTAATTTTAACTCCACCCGGTACTACGTGACCGCTCCTCTTGCCAGTTAGGTTTACAAGCGGTAAATTTAATATAAACCGGCTTTTATTACCTATGAGCAGGAAGTTAATAGGGAAGCTGGGGTAGAAGTGGGCGTGGTGGAACCTGAGGGTTAGTGTCTGCCCGAATTAATCTTGCGCATTTTGCTTGATCTTCAGATGAAGCACTTTAAACAGCCGGCCGCCAAGTCAAATGTTACCTTCCAATTCGCGTTTAAGTATACTCTGGGGGCAATTCTGTCCATACTGGCTGCAGTATTTAGGGAAAACATGCATTAATAAAACGCGTAAACACTTTATCAGAGAGCAGTGTGCCTGCACGAATAAAAATTCGCTATATACTCTATGAAAAACCCAACGCAAGTCCCAGGTGCCCGTACCAGAAAGTACTATTTAAAACCGATTCTTCCTATCTTTGTTTCGGAATAGAATTTAGAGCACGTCAAAATGTGATTATCTCCGAAGAATATGCCTGAGTAAAAGCCTGCGTTCCATTAGTAAACTTGTGCTTGTTCCATTCTTAACCTGCAGTTCATGTCTGATGTGTGTGGGGTTTTCTTCTATGAGTGACGCAAACATCCCCAGTCACACAAAATAACCCTTTGCCGTTTCTTCTAAATTGAAATTTAGTTTGCCCTTTACATTGCAAATAAATGTGGCTTATCATGTCAATGTTGGCAAAAAACTAGAATGAGGAGTGACGGAAGCGTTTTGCGTACTTTCTCAATGCATGCCCGTCAGAGTATTATTTATAAAAAAACTGCGCAGTTCATTTCGCTGCCACCTAAAGTCCTTCCAATAATAAAACCCCCTAATTATTCGTGTGCCATTAATATCCCACATCCGGTTCTCATCAGCCGATGCTAAAACAAGCCGTGTGGTATGCCATATTATTATCTGTGTGGTCTGTGGCATTAACGTTGGCGTTATCTAGTCGACCATCTATACGCAATCTACTGGAGTCACGCATCCACGGCAATATCCATCACAGTGAAAGGCAGTATTCCCAAAACGCCGAGTAATCATCACGTCTAAGGTGAAAAACAGTGGCACAATTTCGGCCATTAATACCTGGGATGCTGACTAACGACCAGTCATTGCGTCAAGCACAAGCTCGAACTATTAACAGCAGTACTGCTAATTTGATTGAGCAAATGGGGCAGTGAAACTCTGTCCTATAAATACTTCCGAAAGGCCTCCATGTTCCCAGTTCTCTAACAATATTATTACACACTCTTTGATTCCTGCGCTCTTTAAATTGTGTTCTTTTGAATATTTAAACAACGCTTTGGGTTATTCAGGCTGCTTTTGATCTTCTATTCGTGGATTCCGGGTTAATGGTTGCCTGCTGCTCAATCCATTAGCCACCTGCTTGGCATCAATGCTCCTTGGGCTAACATTTTAGCTCCCCACCTATAAGGCATTCACAGTTATCGTGGATGCCCAATTTTCACTTCCGAATAATTTTTCCAAAGGAAGAATTGGATAGATGAGTTTGGGCAGAAAGGGCATTTCGACACATAATTTTCAAATCATCTGTGTTGTAAGTGTACAATGACGAACAACCCAAACTTAACAGAGCTCGAACTGTTAAAAAACCTTCTTAGGAGAATTTTCTAACAGAACTCACTGCCATCAAGGCTGATCGGAACTGTTTAAGGGTCTGCTCCTGTTAGCAAGCGCCTGAGTTGGGAGTATATACCCATGACTATACCCAAATTTTTGGTCTTCCTTGTACATGCGTCTTACGACAAGAAATCAGCCCAAAACTACTATTTTGGTCTCCCTTTTCTGCTTTAAATGGTATTTTAATCGTAACTTTTTAGTTTTTGAAACTCAGAACAATCGACTTCTAAATTACGGATTCTGAGAAGCAAGTTATATGGGAAACTGGTAACAGGGAAACGTGGTTTTCGGTCTTATGAACGCATGTACTTCTTGCCTTATTTCCACATCAAAATAACTTTGCCAATAAAATAAATCGATAAATGGCCTTGAGTTCAGCGATGATACCCATGTAAGCATTAAGGAAGTCAAGTTAAGCAAACGAACGTTTTCGATTGATTCATCATCAGGCAATACAGTAATATAAGGGAGGGTAGAGGTAACGAAAGTTTTAGGCAAACCAATCAGTAGTAACAAGGGGGAGAGGTGTAAAAAGATCAAGGGGGGATCAAGGGGATCAGATTCTAGTCTAAATTGGGGACAGAGAAATGGGCTAAAAAGGCATTTCAATAACTAATCTTTATCGTTAATGTTCACTGACGAACAACCCAAAATGAACAGTGCCCGAGTTGTTAAAAAAGGTTGTTAGGAAAAAGTACTAACAGAAGAGCCTGGAGGTGTTTATTTCTGCCATCAACGCTGACGGCAACTGTCTAAAGGTCTGCTCCTGTTAGCAAAGCACCCGATTTGGCAGTATATAACTAAATCCGTGCCCAAATTTTGCCTCTTCCTTGTCTTAGGACTGGAAATCATTGTGGAATGATTATTTTAGCCTCCCTTGTCTTCACTTAATGACATCTTCAGCAGTAACATTTGAAGTTTAGAACAATCGACTACTAAATTCCGGATTCTGAGAAACGAAATCCATCTTCATTTACACTTACACCAGTCAAATAGAAAGAATTATGCGGGCGGCTGGGAAGATGGGAAAACGCGGTTTTCGGTCGTAGTAACGTACCTTCTTTTTTGCCGTTCTTATCTCCAAACCAGGTTAGGGCTAGGCATATATGGCTTCTGCCAAAGTTTTCCCTGCCAACGGTTTTGAGGCAAAGAAAGCCTCCTGAACCATCACTGCCCACTCTTTCCTCTCCCCGCCCCCACCCCCGCCCCCCTAACCACCATCTCCCTCTGTCTTTGCCTGACCAGAGCGATAAGCCAAGCGACAGGACAGCAGACGGCGTTGATAATCACCAAGGCAATCTCCGCACGCACATATGCCCCCGAGTCCTGTTTTCTCACTCCCGCTCGCCCCCCCCCCCCGACCCCCACACCCCGCTCCCTCCCCGCTTGATGTGCCAATAACATCAATTGGTTGGCCAAAACACAGCACCATAACCGGCTGGGCAGAACTTATCGCTGATCCATCGCTCCGTGTGTTCTTTTATTACCGCCTTTTTATGGCTTTTGCACTTCGCGATCGCCGATGCGGGTCCAATTATCGCCTTTTATCGTTGCCGCAGCCAGCACCTCGCCCCCCGATCCCTTTCACCCCCATCCCCCTCCGGACAATCTTGCCGATTAATGTCAGAAGACTGACGGACAGAGATGAATGTGTATGCGCGTGGTTATGCGGACGCCTGCTTGATAGCAGTTCACTGCTCCAGCAAACTGACCGCTCGACAAGCAACATGCCTATGGCTCCGAGCCGTATGCGTTTGGTTTCCAACAGGGATTGCATATTTATTGTTATTTTAACTTTGAAAGAACGTCCGCCAATCTGGCTACCCGATGTACCCTTACTTCTGCGTCTTGTTCGTTACTCTAGGGCCCTAGCAGGCATTTGAATAGCGGCCAGTACTAAGGAAGGAAGGAATTACCGATATGAGCAAAGAACTGATCGAAGGCAGGAGATCCGATTGCTAGAACGCGAAGAGATAACAGTCTGGTATAGGACTGACTCTGGAAACCAAAACCCCAGAAATCTGTAGAACAGAACCGGTGGCCATAGGGTTTATACGGGTGGGACATTACAGCGCGCGGGAGCGAAGATAAAATAGATGTATCTAAGGAACACAGGCACTATTAGATAAAATTATTATAAAAATGTACTATCTAGCAACACCGAAACACGCGAAAAACGAAAAAGTTAAAATTAAACAATACAATATAATTCGTAAAATAAATAAAACAATAAGTCAAAGATAAGATAAATTACGATTACCGTCGCTCAAATTCTGGAAGTTTGATTTCCTTAGTGAGCACGATACTAGACTGTTGCCCATTAAGGTTCTTGGCCGGACGTTTCAGATTCTTTGAAGCCATTAGCCACCTTCCCACACCGTTCGGAGTTGGTGTTGGACATCGACAAGAAGTATCTATAAAGCACCACGGGTAGCACCAAAGGACCCGCTGCCATGGCAAACAACTTTTGGAAGTAGCTGCCGACTCTGGTACAGTTGCACAAAAAACGACTACGTAAGAAAAACTGGCAGACTGCTCCGCACGCGGATGTCCGAACATTCGGCAACAGTGAGAAGAAGGGATGCTAACTATCAGGCCGCAGCTCACGCGACGGAATCCTGGCCAAACATTTAAAGTTTATTAGGCTAAAATTCTCGCAATGGTAAATCGAACTCCTAACTGGTTCAGTCTCAGTTCTCCGGCCCACAGTCGAGTAAACGGCACCATGACATTGCGGGTCCATATTCTGTGCTGAGAAATTGCTTGGGCAGTGTAATTAGCCATGCGTGTAAGACGTGAATGTCTATGAGTTCTTGTGACAACGATCCATAGTGCCGAGAAATCAGCACGCCAAAAATCGAAAACAGTGATGGAATTGTAACAAACACTCACTCGGACGCGAACTGACGAATAATAATCACATCGGCCAGGCGACGAACTCGAGGTGTGTTAATTGAATTAGGCAACTGTTTCGAGGCGCTCTCATTAACCTTATTTATCATTGCCGTTAATGATTATTTGAACGGCGAATCCTAAGCGTCAGGCCAATAAGCGTCATGTTCTAGTAATGGCATCTTCTTCCGTAGAATGGAAATGCAAGCAAAAACAGAGGGAAACGGGTGTGACCATTTCTGACTGATTAGTCTTCGACAGTCAGCCATAGCTAACCAAACCCTGCATTTGAATTCCAATACTTTGGTCATCAGGCGTTATCAATTCAACGGACCCTTACCATTCTGGCAAGGTCCCTGTGCCTCGTCGCTTGGGATAAGGTAGGTTTTGGTGTACTTTCTGCAGGTGTAGACATTAACGCCTTTGGCGGTTCAGCATACTTCGTTTGCTCTTTACCATTCTGGCATTGAGGAGCTTAAATTACCATCCACCATCTAATCATCAAGTTTCATTTAGTTATTGTTCGGCTTAGAGAGAGAATCCTTTAGTTTGAAGGAAATATCCGAAATTTTCAGCAAAAATGGCTCCATTCACGGAGAGCAAGAGATAACGTAAGGTAAGGGGTCATGGTATAAGGTCATAGAATACTCAAACCTAAAGGTTTACACGTAATCCATATCTATTATGGAGACAGTTCGGCTTCCAACTTCTCAATTTCCATTTCTTCACACGTGAGGTAGCGTGCTAGGAATGGGCGCACAGAGTGCTGATATGCCGATGTACGGCAAGACATATGAGGGCGACCTCGGCGCATTGTTCGGGAAGACTTCGCAGCCATCAGTTCAGATTGGAAAGGGTGATGGACCTCACTAAGGATACGTTCAACAACTTGTTTGACCGTTTTAAAGAAAGTCACTGCATTATGATGTCAGCTAAAAAAAACAGGAAAAACCGGCAGCTGAGGAGAACATTCAGAGGATGCGTTTAAAAATTACCAGGATTTTTAGGTCAATCTGAAAAAATAACTGAGGAGCAGTTAAGCGTGAGGTCTTCTTCTGGTTAAAGCATCATATGTCAGGACTTCCAGAGGAACAGATTTATTCATTTTCATCTGAGGGCACTCATAGAATGGCCGGTAACACGCTCACCAAAGAGCCCGCCACGCCAATTTTCCTCTTTTTACATGGAGGAATATCTAATGTCTGTCTTTGAAGTGCGTACACCTCCGACTGCATCTGCATATTCAAAAGACGCCCAAACATTTTGAAAAGGCAGGAAAGGCCGGTTTTATAAGTCTCTTTACCCAACTGTAACCCAAAGACGAAAATGAGGGTAATGATTGTTTTGAGAAAGCAATTTTATGCAAGGAAACATTAAAACCAAGTAGATTTCCGCGAAATTTATTCTTCTGAGCCTACACATTGCAACAAAATCAGGAGTGATATTAAAAAACAATCAAAAAGCGACTCTCATTAAATAAAAGAAAACTGAATAGCAACAGACACAACAAAAGAGACAGCAGTAGTTTAACTAGTGTACCTCATACACCCCTAGTCCCAGCATTTTGTCCTACGGCGACGATGATTATAGGGGTTTCACGGATGGGGAATTAGAAAAGGCATTTAAATCTACGTTAATAACTGCTATATGCATTTATTTTATTGTATATAGAATTGCTGTTGAATAATATCCGTAGATTTTCCAAATCTGTATTATCGTTTTACGTATTTCAGAAAAACAAGATATTAAAAATGCGGGTTTCTTGAAATTCCTAAAAAAATAGAACTGATAGTTAGGAGGTCATCTACTTCAACGTTCCTGCAATCCAACTCACTGTTCTTATGTTAGATTAACAAGTCTGTTACGCGAACTGCGGCGCACGCATTCAATTTACATGCCGAAAAACTTACTCTTAGTGGCCGCGGGAAACAAATTCAACTACATTTTTCCACTTGACACTTACTGTTACAAATGTTCTTCCCTACCTTTCCGATTTTTCCCACCTCGAAAACCCTTATAACCACCGCCTATGTAGAAAATGTGCTGCGACTAGGGACTATAAGAAGTGCATTACTTAGACTACTTTTGCCATCAAAATAAAAACAAAATTAACTCTGAATAAATAACGGGAATTTAAATGGTAGAAACCACAATGTAATAACTTCGTGCATTTCGTCCTCTGTGTGCAGTTGTCAACACGCACAGTGGGCGACTTCCAATAGCTATGCAGTAATAAAGTAAATCAGGCTACGCTACACATTTTAAACCAAGACGGCGCAAACAGCGTATCCTCGCCCAAAAGGCTGGCAAATTCTGGTTGTGAACTGAGTGCCCAGTTCATGTATTGGGCGGATGCATGTGTGTAGACCTAATTCTGACAATTTGGATTCCTGTGCTGTCGAAAGACTTTTAGTTGTCTTTTTCTAAGCGCTCGCTTTAACCAGCTGTTTGTCGAACGGGACATTAAGGTAAATAAAAGCGAACCTTGTGACTTTTCCGTCAAAAGCTGGAGAGACGCATTGACTGGATTGGACTGCGTTGGATTGATTTTATTCCTTTACGGCGACCATAATTGCTATCAACTTCGAAATGTTATCGGAAAGGTGCTTAGAGTGCGTTATTGTCCTCAAATCTTATGGACCAGGCAAGTGCGTGAGTGAGTAAAAATGCAATTTGTACAAGGTCCATAAAATATAAGCTGATTTTGTTATGAATCGTATTACTGCGATTGTTGCCCTCTCGTTCATACACATGTGATCGGAGCTATCAAAGAAGACAGAAACGCATTCTGGTGTTTTAATGAACGCCATTTGGTGGGATAAAATACCTTGTTTATCATGGCGGCAAGGCAACACGTCGGCTATGCGAATAAAGGTGCTAAGAGTATCGAAGGTGTGAATTCTTACATCAGGGTGAATCTGGAGAAACACCATGATGTTCTTTCGAATTTTTCAGAGAATAGGCTTAAAAATGACTGGAGTATGTATCAGAGAGCACAGAGCGGATGACAGAATTGTTAAAAAACATTTCCTCCCCCTTATCTATTCGACTATGAGTTCCCCTTTTAGCCAAAACCCAAGGCATTTTATAGATTGACCGTCCCTACTCACAGAACATAAACCAGATCACAAAAGATAAGAGGATTTTTAAAAAAGGGCCATGTACCGGAAACTGTAGAGAGCAAACGAAAAGGAACCTAAGAACTGAGGCCAACGAAAGCTGGGGTGGATGGATTTAGCACCTCCATCTGCCCTGCGTAAATTAACGAAGACTAAGAAGGTCTACGGTTTTGCTATTGCGCTTGGACCTGGGTGTCACTCGTTGTGGGCTACTGTAGTTACTGTGGAATTAAAAGCTAGGGATCGGTGAAGACTCAATCAACTTTGCCGTAACAGCATTTTCTTCAAACAAATGTACTCCGGGCAGTCAAGCGGACGCCTGGAGTGACGGTCACTTTGCGATGAAACTGCTATTACCGTAACTTTTCATGGTTTTCTACATAAGAGTAGGACATACGATAGACGGGCTAACTGTAGAAATCCAAGAAGGTTTTCGAGAAAATCCCTGTTTCGCAAACGCAGCTCATTTTGCGTCCTCTAGAGTCTCACAGCAATAAAGTACTGGTTGTTCATAATAATAATAATAAGGCATATTCCGGTTTATTAAATAATATTACTTTGTTTGGAAAACCAGCTTTTTTGAAAAGCGGAACATTCCGAAAGCGTTGAAATCCGGCGTACAAGATAAACTTAAGTTTTAAATTAAGAGAACGCCTTTTCGTGCAAAAAGAAGTGAGTAACGCAGAAAAAGTCGAATTTCGTTGGAAAATAAACATTTTAATAGGATTTTCGGATGCATAGGCTTAGGCACAAAGTAATATACGGCGGCTACCGAACAGCCGAAAGTTCGAATATGTATTTCAACATGGTTTCATGAGAATCGCTATTTGTCGCTTCCGTTACGGTGGACGAATGTAGCCCGATGTTCGCTTGACTGCGCCGATTGAAAGTCTCTTGAGCTTAAGTGCGGAAATGCCTGCTAGTGACAAATGAGTTTGAATGGAATTTTCAGATGCAATCGTGAACGTGCTATTGTTTGCACACGCTAAGAGACATTTCCGTCCGTCACATTTCTTTGTAAGTATTTCGGAATTTCGATTACGATGGCATTCAGAGCGTTCTTGAACCGCTGATTATTAATTGGCGACTTTCAGTGCTTTCAGCCAACTGTCCATAAATAAGGATTATGTTCTAAGTGCTTATCATAACTTTAAAAATAAGCTAGTTCTTAAAAGCACTTGTCTA
>JAYGXS010000007.1:25202722-25269626 GCA_036362985.1 Ligula intestinalis
GCAGCTGTGTCAAGCAGCGGCAGAATACCGGCAAAACACGTGTCTAGGCCTTTTAGCAAGTACCTAGGCTGTCAGTATGGTAAGTTACAACGTCAATTTATACTACTAACGACTGTCTGATGGCATTATGTAAATATTTCACAGCTTTTGACAGGTTTCAACACTAATATACACTTACAATTTCAGTCTACGCCTATAGACCTTAAATATACTGATATATACTGCGATGAGAAATTAATTTCCCTGGAGATGAAAAAGCTTAACTTTCTCTGTTTAGAACAGGAGATGTTCACAGGTGATTTGGATTCGCCGGCGGATTCGGATCCTCATTGAGTCCGACATCTCACCGGACAAAGTAAACCGAAGAATATATGAGCGGCCAGAATCAACGTCCTGCTACGATAACTTTCCTTTGGTGAGCCGTGCCACCACCAGGATTGATGATGTTCAAAGAACAAGCGAGTCCGTGCCGTTCACCAATTTAGTTTTGTTTGAATACGTCCAGCCCGACAATTCTGTACCGAATAGTGGATTTTCGGAAAAGGCGTTTCTTTATCGAGGCTCGTGGATATGCCTCCGGGTAGCTTAGAGACCCATAGGGGAATTAATTACCCCATTTGGCCCAAGGAGTGTAATAAATATGTCTTTGTTTTCGGGTATTTATGAGGCCACTCTATGGCGAAAAAACGCATATTGTAAACTCTATAACTTCTGCCACATAACCAATGACATTCAGAAGCGGTTCGCGTTTTACAGCAGCCCGCACGTCTCGGGATGTTTGTGAAGTTTCGAAAGAGCAAACAAAGGGGACGGTTTTGTAGGGAATGCGCGGGATCCTTCTATCTGCTATTGTTTACAAAAGGAGATGGACTCGCAAAACTTTGCGTTTACGTTTCTAGTCCCTCCGATGGAATAATGTAACGATGCCCTCCGATGGAATAGTAACGCTTATCGTGTAAAGACCATAACCGCAGTTTTCAAGATTCCATACTTTAAACTGGCAGATTGGCGCCTCCTAGGCCAAAATCCTCATTCTGGTCTCAGTTTTATCATTCAGAAATATTATTCAATACATACATGCGGATAATCATACTATAATACTAATCATTAGGTGGCTGTTTGTGTCGGCAATGCTCTCTACTTTGGCTGCTGAATGGCTACTGGCGGAGTTCGAGGATGAGCTCCAGGCAGAGTGGGACATGTGAGTTACGTTAGCGCTTGGTGCATGTTCGTCAACAAGTGTCAACAATCCCGATATAAACTGGCAGGACAACGAATACCGGGGCTCAGTGGTTAGAAGGGTGCACTTCTTACCAACAGTTTGTTTGCGCAAGCTTCATAGATTACAGTACTCAGAGTTGGCTATAGTTTGCAGACGATGGCTAATGTGTCAGAAATGTCTAGTTCAGCCTCAATTTTCCTTGTCGGAAATTTCTTTCGACACCATATATGGTAGTGTGGCTAATGCATGGTACAGTTTGCGTTGTCAAGCCTCACTGTCATAAAATCCATAGTATTAGCTGACAAAACTGCATAGGCCGTCTACAGACACAACCAAGATCGTGTGTGGGCTTCTCCTCCAGCGTTTTGGCTGATTCTCTAGGCATCTGCTAACGCCTCAGGAGACCAAATTACATTCATATTTAATTTGATCATCGTAGGATTTTCTGAAAAATGACTAAACTGTTAAAATCCGCTTAATCTGAATTTCCATGGATATTCGTAAACACCGCATTCATGGTCGCCTCAAATTACTTTGAGAACCCATTTCGCATACAACAGCTCCACATCACTGACATCCTCAATGCCCCAAGCATCACTTCGGCCAGTCCTTGTAACTGTCACGTTTATGTGGTGGTCCACCAGATTAGTCTTTCCCTATGGTTCTGAAGGTTCTCAAGCTGTTTTCCTGGCAAAAAGAAGGAAGTTGAGGGTTTCACATACCTTGGAACGAGGCTGCTGCCCTATGGTTGGAGGAAGGAAGGCATTCATATTTACTGAAATATCTCAGTTCGGTTACGTAAACCAAAAACCGCAGAATTATGTCATAATGGACCGTTGGTAATGGCAATTTATTTTATTTTTCATTAATCAGTTACATTATTTATTTATTTTATTATTTATTTGTATGCGTTATTTTAATTTATATTGAAATTATCGTGCGCTTGTTCGTTACTCTATATTGGCGATTTTTATAATACTTGTACTACTACTATTTCCTTTTTTGATAAACTTCTTTTATTTTCTCGCCCCTATCCCCGTAATGCCTTACCCTTATAAACCCCATTACCACTAGTACCGTAGTATGGAATTCTGTTACTTTTAAAAGATTGTTGCCCTGAATTCTTAGAAAATGCCTAAAGATCCGACGCGACATCTCCGTCGCCACAAAGATATGTGTATACCGTGAATCCATCCAGTCAGTCCTCTTAGAGGGTTTTAACTGCGCGTTGTAAAGGGGTGGAACTGGTGGAGTTTGGCCACCACAGCCTGAGGACCGTCCTTCAAGGGAAGTACGCCGACAGTACGAGCTCACTCTGACAGGGTTACATAGGTATCTGAAACCCAGAAAAACGATGACTGAGAGGGCCAAGGCAAGTCCTTCGTCATCCACCGCATAACATCCGTGCTCCTATCTCCCATATACTATGGTTGCCTCCGTGGTGGCTCAAAGAATGGACTAATTCGAAACCTGGAGATTATTGAACCTTTTGTTTCGGCTCCGTCATTAGTGGGTCCGATGAACGGATTGAATTCACCATATCTCCTATCGCTGAATGCCACGCCCCCAGAGGCACAATCTGCGTCATCATCGAGGCTGACTGAATCAGGCCTCATCACAAGCCGTGCATAAACGGGCGATGAGGTCACCACTAACTAAGAACGGGAGGTGTAACAGAACACCCGGTTTGGCAAAGGTAGTTTAATTAATGCACCTCATATCCCCAGCATTTCGTCCCACGGAAACGGTGGTTCTGGGGTGCGGAAATAGGGTAAACAGAGAAGGAAATTTGTAGAAGAAAGTGGAAGTGGAAGAATGTAGTAAAGGTTGCTTCCCGCGGCCGCTGGGAGTAAGTTATTCCGCTTGCAAATTGAAGGTGCGCGCTGCGCTTCGCGCCACGTACTATAATAATTTAACTCCAGAATGGTAAGTTGGACCTTAGGTAAGCTGAAGTAGACGACCTCGTAAGCACCATTTTTGCATTTTTCAGGAAGTTCGAAAAGTCTGCATTTCGAAAATCGGGGTTTTTCGCAAAACGTTAAACGATGATACAGGTTAGGAAAATCTACAGATAAAAATCAATAGCACTTCTAAATAAAATGCATAGAATAGTTATTAACTTATATTCCACTGCCTATTCTAATTCTCAAGCCATGAAATCCCTATAACCACCGTCTTCGCAGGACAAAACATTGCGACTAGGGGGTATGTGAGGTGCACTACTTAAACTTCTGTTGTCCCTGGCTTCAATGCGAACACCAATCGCGAGGCCAGTTCTGGTCTAACATCTGAAAGTTGCCGTTTTCGACAGGTAGGTGTTTAGCAACACCCTCTATATTGGCCAGACATCCTCCACCCCACTGTGTATCGAAAGTTCAGACGGCAATTAACTTGTACAGCTGTGGCCTGCTTGCAAACAGCCCTCTGAGGAGCGGCTGGAATTGGAACAGTGGTAAGTCCCAACCGCCGGAAAAAATTATTCCCGCCTGCCCTGTGCTGGAGAAGAAGAACAACCTACTATTCCCTACTATTGTCGGTGTGCAACCGCTGGTCTCTGCGTGTTTTTCAACTCCTACTCCAGGTGGGAAGAGAGGGGAGGGGGGTGGTATTTTCAATCTCCGGGGGTTTAATGAAAAAGTGAAAGTCGGAACGAATGCGCGCACGCACACACAGGAAATTAAATGGAAGGTGCATTTTAGGCAAGTTCCGGTTCGGAGCTCACCAAACAGGAAGGAACTCAATTTGGGGGGCATTCCGCGGTTCGCAGTATGAGGAGGAGGAGACCGACTGCTCATTCTAGAATAAAGACAATAAAAGACCGGGAGCATTTTGACAGTCTCGAGACATCCTCAGAAGTACGCTGGTGTTTTTAAGCGTGGGGGAGGGGGGACTTGGTGCTCGTTGAAAGAAGGTCAGCGTCGCGAGAGAGAGACAGCGAAAGATGCAGCATAATTCCATCATTGCAAGAGCAGTTGCATACCAGGTGGTTTTTAAACTGTGAAAAGGGCTGAAAACGATGTCTTCGCATCGAAAACAATATGAATGAACTGAATTTTTTTAAACAATGGCATTGAAAGAAGCCACATAGTATACGTGCTTGTGAACTACAAGGAGACGCCTCCAATCAAGGCACTTATTTTAAGCAGCGTGAAATAAATTTTCCCCAAGGCATTAGATGCCAGTCGACAGTATTTGCTGTTCAAATAATGATTTAAAGTCTTTTCACACGGTAAAAGCGATGGAATAATTTTTATTCGAGGGCCAGCGTGGTACCATGTGCTGGCGTACTTTTCAAGATAACCAGTGCTTTCTGAATTTCGTCGCATGCGACTTATCTATTCTTTTCTAGAGATCCATTATCGTTTGCATTGAGACCAAAATTCAGCAAATGGTGATTACATATTTGAAGAAACACACGAGTAGTCTTCAGCAGTCAAAAATAAGTAGAACGGTGCAAACCGAAGATTAGATAGGATGCGTTGTAATGGTCCCTTGTCAAAAGTACCGTGGTTTTCTAAAAGCGACTACAGTTTAATTTTAGTCTTATTAATTCATTTATTAGTTTTTTCCTTAACTTTGTTGAGTTTTTCATTTTTTTTAAATTTTCTCTCCTCTACTATGCCTTACTCGTATAACCCTTATTACACAAATCGATTAATTTTTTGGGGGGCAGGGGAAAAATAAAAAAGCTACATGAATAAACTAATAACTAGACCAAATTACCGAATAAACTACATCAAAATAATGAAACGAAGTAATGTCTGCCTATATCCTTAGCCGCCTCATGGTGGAACTCTAATGACAACAAGGACGGACGAGTGTGTCCTCTAACAGATCTGTGTTCGTGTATCTGCTACCGTATATCCCCGATCAAATACCAGCAAGACAGCGAGCTCGTAGCTCAGTGACCAGGGCGTTTGACTCTGATCAGAGAGGTCAAGAGTTCGAGGCTTGGGTGCGAAACCACTTAAATCTGGAGATGACTGGCTGACGACGGCTAATAAGCCAGAAATGGCCATTCCAGTCTCCCTTGTCTTTGTCGGTAATGTCCGTCTGCCTGTAGTTAGTTATGTATAGTAAACTGCACTGAAGTTTATGAGGAATGCAGAAGCAAAATGAGACAGAACTAATTACTATAGTCTCCTTTGACTTTTTTGATGAGACTTATTAAAAGTGTAATGCTTTTGAAGTGGGAGACCGTATTGGCTTTATGTCGTTTCCCACAATGTGCCAATCAAGACCTGTTAGATTAAATTGCAAATGGCGCTGTTCGGGGTGTAACTTACTGGAAGATCATGTCTTGTAGTCAAATGCGCAAAAAAGGAGTTTGAATCGCAATTGCGCGAATTGAGAATGAGACTCGGAGCAAAGTTCTTTTATTTGGATCAGATGTTTTTTCGCACAAATATTCCAAGAGATACAAATCATTTGAGAGTTCAACTGTCGCCAATGTCATGGGTGGTGGTTTGTTTGTGTAGTGCAGTTAATTGCCAAACTCACGATATATGAAGATCGAAATTTGAGGGGATGAGCTAGCACCAATTCTTATTTGTTAATCTTATATACCGAATTGACTTGAGGCAAAAATTGTTGTTTACTAGCAAAAAGACCAGATTAAGTCAGCGCATTCAAAGAAAGTATGGACAGAATGGGGAAAAATCCAAATTTTTTTTAATTTCCGAGGAACTATCCATGCTGTTAAATGCTGTTGACCAAAACCTCTTGTTTATATGTGCTGTACTCTAAACGACAGTTGACACAATCCAGGAAATTTTAAGTTATACTTTATCGGAGAAGGAGAAATTTTAGTTTACCCTCATGAAAATTAAGTAAATGCAAGTCTGAAAAGTTGAATTGTTTTCGATAAAAGAACAGCTGATGACGTTTAAACAAATCTGTTTTGCAAATCTGTAACGCTAAGTATTTGTAACGTTAAGTGTTTTCCGCTAAATTTTTTCAAATAATGTATATCTCCGGTTCACTATGACCAAAGACGGAACGGACAGAAGAGTAACAGTTTCACAAAATTTCACCATATATTCTGCCACTCTGTACTGCAGTTTCAATCTAAAAATGGACCCTAAATGTCAATCGTTATAACGAAAACTGCTCCAGTAGATATAGTGAAGTGAGTCCTTTCATTGTAAGCGAAAGGTTTATATCTAGTTTTCTGGGAAGCCAAAAAATGGTCACACTTTCAAACTTTTATTTTGACTTACCTTCAAAAAAGGGAAAGTTAGCAGGCATTCGACATTAAAGCATTTAGCTTAGGCATCTATTCAAGATTTAACTTCTTCAAGAAAGTTTTAAATTAATCTGACGCACATTCTCGTGTAAATTTTGTTGTGCACGTTCATTTCTCTCGGCAATGGCTTGACATGTTTAGATGAGTCTAATACCATGAGCCAAAAAGACATCTGCATGACTTAAGACGTCCAAAATGCACTATTTAGGTATTTGCTTTTTAGAAATTACAGATTTTGAAAGTTTGGTAATTACGAAGAACATAAAATTCATGTATGGACAATCTACTGAAAATACCGAAAATCTTAAAGTGTTCCGCACAATTTCACGAGAACCCGAAATAATTACAGCGCAATGTGACAGACAAAGATTTATCTTAATGTACACAAAATGGTTCGTTTATGATTGCACCTGACAGTTCCACTTAAATGTATTGGTCACTAATCGGCATGGCCACTTAAGAGCTTCAAAAATTCCTTATTCCTGTGACGCCACAGTCTGCACAGTCAAGCGTAAATATGGTTGCTTTAGTCCGAAGTTTGTGAGTGGAAGAAATAACGGGCAGTTCTCAGGAAACCATGTTGGAATACATGCTCGAAATTTTGGCTGATTGGTAACAGCGGTACTTTACCCTGCACTTTATATGTGAACATGAATATCTCCCAAATAATCACAAAAAGAGTATTCAAAAACGCAACTCCGCTTGTGCTGCTTTATTCACGCTGGTTAGTTTTGCATGGATAGGCCTTTATAAATTAATTTTATTTAGCTACCAGATTTTTCCCATTTACGGAATTTTCCGCTTTTCTAAAAACGTTGCTATTTCTAGCTAAAGTAATATTTATCTATAAAATGCAATCTGCCTTCTTTTTAAGAACCGTCGTTCCTTTACTGTCGGAGTTTTCTTGTTATATTGATGACATTTCATGTGGTAGGGAATCTACTGTACAGACAGTCCTCAGTTAAATTCCGAGAAATAGGAACTAGCGCTATGGTTAGGGTGAGGGTTAACGTTCGGGGTATGATAAGTTACTCTGCCCGAACTTTAGATCAAAACCTCTTCCAGCCCAAGTTTAGAACTCCCGTTTTCTACACATTTTTTTCTGAAAACGGTGCCTCCCCTCATATTCACTTCCTGAAAGTTACTCCTTGAATATATGTTATTTTCACCTTTTGCAGCAATATCGATTACAGAGTGAGAACCTTCGTAAAGGTCGTTCTCTTTCTTATGCAGCAACAATTAGCAGCTGAGAAGTTGTCGTGAAATTTGTTGATATCAATAAATCCTGTTGTTTATGCCTGCTTTCAATTTAAGATATAAGTTTCAGACAGCGTGGACGCCATGCGTAAAGGATACTGTCAAGTTGTGACCCTTTGACTACTTTCCCTGGCATACATTTAAGAAAGCAAGAAACATGCAGATTAACTAGCAGATAGCGATTAGTAAACAGGCGAGAAAGTGTATATCACTTATAAATTCTGCTGTTTCATTTCATGTGTTGTCTTATCGGCTAGACGTGCTATATTTTAGTAATCTTCCTGATAACTTAGATCCGTTGAGGTTCACAACCAAAGAATACGTGTTGCTAAACGGGATCTGTCGACCTGTAGAATTTGCGTCGAGTTCGCCTATGCCCACGTGTTGAATGACTAAATCGGTGTGGCTAGACGACTAACGTTTCGTTTTCAGCAGTAACCCATCCAGCACTATATGACAAAACTGGTAGGCATTCACTTTTCCGGAGGCAGGTATTATCCGACCGGATAAACGTAGTCTGTCTGGTAGTTCTTAAAAAGTCATAACACACTTTCAAAATTACTTATCCGAAGGAAGGAATTTTATACAAAATTGAATTAACTCTGCAGTTCGCTGAATTCTTAGGAAAAGTACTTAACTATGGGTGACGTTTTTGTTCGATATTATCCTAAGGAATTTAAAAAAATAACGCATTCTATCTACTTCACTTAAGACATGCCCAGCAAAGTTTGCTTGAACAGAGCTTTTTGACAACCGTTACCTTGTCCTGTGCTTTGGCAAAACCCCGCACCTTTGCATTCTTCTGATAGGAGTTCCTGGTCTATGTAAAGAAATTATCCATTTTAAGATGTTGGTCATGATATTTTGTTGAAAGAACAATACATTGCTGGCAAACATATGACAAGTAAGAGAAATATTTACCTATTTAGGGTATACGTTAATTACTTTATAAGCGCTAGCCGCATAGTGTCTGCCTAGATAGCCAGAATAACTTTAGAGTCCGTGGATGTATTTCCACCTGAAATCGCAGCAAAAGTACCTAAATTGTTAATGCTTATGTTTCCAATAATAGCATTATTAGCAGTTATTGGAATAGGCCGCGCAGTGGTAATAATGGTAATTAACTGGTACAGTGAAACAATAGTAGACACTGGGATAGCTCAATGATACAGAAACATAATTGTTATTAATAGTAGTTTTAATGATCACATTAATAAGAACATGGATATTTATATTGGTAATAATACTGGTCGACGTATTAATATTACTCCTGGCAGTACTAATGACATAAGTTATAGAAGAGCCAGTAGTGCGAAGCAATTATAGTAACAGCATTTAGAATAGAAGCAATGTTGGCAGAGGTGTGGTGCAGTCATATTGGCAGTGTTTGAAGCAATATTTGTAGCAGCAAAATGGTAATGGCAACAGTCCTGAAAATACTGCCGTTATTTATCGCATAACAGTAATAGGAATGACAATACTTTTAATCGTAATGGGCATAGTAATGGTATTAACAGCAAAAAACACAATTTTATCAATAACAGAACTAATTGCCGGTAGAGGTAGATTATGTAAGACTCGAGGCTTTGGTCTACATAATGTAGCTATGGGAAATAACCCCCTGCGCGTTAAATACGGCAGGCATATTACACAAAAAGCTGTTTTTTGCGTTTGTTTTTCTCTTTTATTTTTTTTAGACTTGCTTTTTTTATTTGTTTATAGCATTCCAGGGGCATCCATCCGGTGGAATTTTACTTTTCTTTTCTGCTTTATTGAACGTATATCCAGGGGTTATTTGTGGGCAGCTGTGGGCACATAACCTAAATTAACTAAATAATTGTGGCAGGTACAATGGTGATGCATGCAGTAATAGAAGTTGCATTACCTAGAACCTAGGCTGCTAGTATGGGAAGTTACAACTTCAAATTGCATTGCTAGTAGAACGGTAATAATAGTAATAATATCCGAGATAGTGTTGGCATTATTACCAACAATGATAGAAGCAGATTGGTGACAACCAACGGGGCAATTTAAACAAATGTTTCTGGAGATGATACCAGCGTCCAGAGCCGACTTCGCAGGGAAGACACAACCATGTTTCTTCCCACAAGTTTCGCAAAACATGCTGTACATAGCTACAGAGCTTTCAATTACCCAACTTTCACCGTTGCAGTTACGCTTTATTTTCATCGTTTGGCGCTGATGCTTAAACGCCGCCCGAATGCTGTTGAATTGGTTCATTAATGGGAATTGTCCGAACTGCTGCTTTGTGTATTCCAATACGGACAACTATCCGATTTCCCTCTTGGTCCACAGAAAGCCACGCAATGGTCAGCGACGTCGAGGGCACCGTGTCCGGCGAAGTGGAGAGGGGAGGGGGAAGTTACGGGTGCGGGGACGGGAATGGGGGGAATTGCGTTTTATGATCGCGTGACTTTTGCAGCCATAACTTACGACTTTGCATGTGCAATCTAAAGTCAATATGCTGTGGACAAGCACGCCTGGCAGCCAAGTGCGCCCAGAAGGAGTCTCGGTTACGAGGTTTGTGTACGAGGCGGGGCGGGCCAGTTGAAAGGGAGATTTCAAACGCAGCCGCCATTTTTGCCCTTCAACGCTCTCACTCGCAAACATTTGCCCACTTTAACACACGAGTCTGATTTCATGCTTCGCCTGCAATCAGGCGGATTCGTTGTTCAGTCCGGCTACCCCCTGGCAGAGACAATGATTTGCATGCGCCTGACAATCAGGAAGGGTGCACTTTCGTTTTTTGGATGTAGGCGGCTCTGAAGCGGCTTTAACTTTTCGACATTTGATTTTGCCATGGCGTGGTATGGTACCGTGAGTTTCTCATGTTCAAGGGAAGGACGAAGTGGCACGCCTTGTTCATGAATTTTAGTGGGGCCTTACATTCTTTATATTAAAATTTGAAAAAATTGGATGACGACCCTATGACGATACCACCGGAAGAGAAAGCAGGATTACCAGCATTCTCTACCGTGGGGACGAAATAGAACGGATAAAAGTCAATCAGCCCGAGACCAACAAGTAGAGCCACAAGTTTAACCTTGCAGATCGATAAAGTCAATAGTCGCTTCGATAGGGGACAGCCGGCCCAGCTGTCCCAAACGTCAGCAAACCTACAAATTTATTCCGGTGAGCAGAACATGAACTCTAATTCTTGCTTTTGTAGTAGCGACTGGCCCTGGTTCCTCTAGCTCCTCGTCAGATAAAAGTCCTTCTCTGTGCAGCTCTTTGTCTGTTTTTCTTCAACGGCCTCAGTCCGGTCCTTTTATTCATCGGATTTTGAAAATTTTGTGCGATCCCATACTATATCTCCGACTTTCGCAGCATAATCGTTCTCATCTATCAGCGCAATTCCCGAACCGTTCCCCGGTCTTTTAAGCTCATTGAGGCTATCGAAATGGGCCTCGGATAGGGGGCCTATGGGTCTTGGAGCCTTTCTAAGTATTGTTGACAGCATTTAACAAGAATTGATTTGAGAAAATCAACTTCTGTGGGCTCGGAGGGTTTTATGCCCAAAGTCTGACTAAAGAAAGTCTCAAATTGTATTTTGAGATCCAGTTGTTTTTGCTTCCATTTTACAATGCAAAGATAGTACGCCTAGGAGCGTTTTGTCAAGACGTTGTAACGAGTAGTTATGCACGTATCATTCCGGATTGTTTGGAAGTAATACCTGTGTTTTCACTGGTTGGACACTTCGTTTTTGCTTGGGTATTCCGGAAAATACTTGCTAATTTTTGACGCGTTTTTATTCTATCCTTTAGATTCTAGAGTCCAATACTGTCCAAGTTGCAACAGCACAGAAGAAAAACTACTAAACCTGGGAAAAATAAGATTCAGTATCTTAAAAAGTAACTTTATTCCCGCGGTTAACTTGAAAAAAGTTCTATTTGGCAAGCATTCGTTCTCGGAAATTCATCATCGGGCGCGTACAATTGCACTGATAATGCAACTAGGCGAGTATGGCAGGGTTTATAGATGTCCTCTGATTGAAACCCATCGTTTGCACACCGTTCACATGGCGAGATTGGCATACGGAGGCCACTGATCTGGGGAAGTGGACACCTATTGTAGGCCGAGAGTACAGAGCCGATCCTAGCAAATCTTTTCAGGTCGTCTACCAGACACCAGCATACTTCTCTAAGGGCCTACGACAACGGTGCTAGCAACAGCGGAGGCTGTTGCTTGAAAGCTAGCGAGTTCAGCGCTATGTTGTCAGAAGACGCTAGTACAGGCACTCTCTCTTCCATGGCCCGAGGCCAACGACGCATCTCGCCCCCACTCCCTGTTGACAGTTGTTCATTCCATGCACGTGACAATGGTCTTCACTGCGCTTCTAATTCTGCACCTGCTAAAAAGCAACCTTTGCGCCCATTGCAGATGGTCGTGCATGGTGCGGTGATCACCCACCTTTGAGATAGTACCGACTGCGATGTAACTGCAGTTTAGCTCGTCCACACTGGCACTAGAAGCAGTCTGAAGTTGCGTGCTGTTCACGCATATCTACTCACGCTGCTTGGCAAAACCTCAGGCAGGGGGGATGTCAGTTAGCTTCGTGTGTCAGAGAACCACGACGTCAGCAGGCCACTTCACACGCGATAAATTGGGCTTGGTGAATGCCAGGGTGTGGTAGAGTCCCGTTGGGAGACAGCCATAAGTTGGCAGCATACGTACGCCAATGCTCATTGCTGCTGCGTGTCTGTCCATGACAGATTTTTTCATTTTTTCAATGTATCCGTCATGTTGCCAACGGCAGTGCGATACCGGTAAGCGTTTCCAGGCGTGTACCGTCATGATAAGTGGTATTTACACTTACGGCGTGACAACCGTGAGAGTTTCCGGCTGGCTTGTTAGTGAGTAGCTTGCTCCCCAATATCCACTTGCCACATTGCTGATTGTTTTGCCTTCCCATACCATCACTTTGCTGGTCCAGTACTTAGTTAATATTCTAAGCTATAGTGTTGTAGTAAAACATATGAAACCTTCACCAGAATTATTAAATTTACGCAAGGGTAATCAAACTCAAGGCTCCAAGTGAGGACCTGTAGCTTGGTTGGATGAAGCGTTGGCTGGACTAAATTCTTCCAATTGCTGGCGTGGGTTCAACTTCCACGGATGCCACCAAGTTATTAACAATTAGTTCAAATGTATCACTCAAATCCGTTAAACTCATCCCCATTTTAACTAACTGTGCCTCTTAGTCATCTGGTGGATTAGATATGGTGATTGCTTAGGAAATGCTGTTTGGAAAGTCACCTACCTGTATAGGAATTGGTGAATTCCACATATTTCAGTTGGCAGGGCGGGCAGATCGACCCAAATGTGAAACATTTGGCCAGAAAATATTTATTTGGAGCTTACTCGCGGCTATACGTCAGAACCTATCACGTAGATTTTCCATCTTTTGACTTGTCTTTTCCTCTCAGAACCGTTTGCGAGACCAAATGTGTCCACGGCCTTGTAATCATCAAATGCAATCAACCAGTTTTTCTGGTAACACCAGACGTTCGTTTTAGTAGCATAACATTAGTGCTAAAATTGACACCTTATTAGGGTTTTGCCTTGAAAACAGATAGGCAAGTATGGCTTAAAATCCATGTTCCTGAGATTGTTGATGGCTTTTTCCTAAAAATGGGTTCCATTTTATTCACAGGGGCATCACGGCCATCAAAAATTATGCCAGTTTATCAGCTGGCATTTACAAATAACACGACGGACTGGCTTCCTCACTATTACCGCGTAAAAATGAGAGTCCGTATCGAGAAAACTTGAATAAATTTAAATGCGAATGAACGGAAATTGTTAAGCAAGAATTTTAGGATATCTTAACATTTTCCGTCCAAGCATATGCAAACATAACTCGCGAAGAAAGCTTGACTTACCAGAAATATCGTCTGCCCCTAGCAGTTTAACTTTATCCTTTTACGAAAAACCTAAATAATTATATGTATTACCTACGTAGGAATTGACTCCTCACAGGTGATTAAAACACTTTTTAGTGGAAGGCAGTATTTAACAGCTTAGACATAAAATTAGCATTATTCCATGTATAATTTTAAGTTGCAACACGCTGAATCAGGCAGAAGCACTACTTCGGATGATAATTTGGGACATAATCCCGGCTACACATAGCACACAGATTTTCCAATTAGAGGCCCATGTACTCACTTCTCAGAAGCTCCGCTGAGGCACGCTATGTGTGGCGCTTTTTAACTATCAGATGCAAATGACCAATTTTCCTGGGGAAAACTAGCATTTATATCGAGCAAGAGAATCCTTTTCTGCAGCAAATGCTCTCTTATGCGTGCTTTTTAAACTGAAAATAGATAAGTTATCATATTTGCAAATCGATATTTCTTCCGTAGATTTGAATAAATGCAACCACAGGTAAATCTCTTCTGTAGAAAAGTTATGCTGCTAGCATTTGCAAACACTGTAAGCAAATTACTGCCTCGCCGTTACGATGTAGAAAAGGTGTGTGCCTGGAAAAGTACAAATAATCATAATCTGAAAGGACGGCAGTTGTTTAATGTAATTTTATTAATATGTGAAGTTTTCAGTCTGAAGCACATCTATCAAGCAGAGCTCATCTGCGTGGAGATTAAATTATAATTCCTAAAAACTTCAAATAATTAAGCGTGTTTATGGATTCAGTATCTACAGTTGATTTCGAACATTTTCAGTGAAAGACCAATATAAAGCAGCTAAAGTATAAATTTAGCATTATTTTATAAATAGTAGCAATCAAAAGCAAGCTAAATCGGTCCTCTAGAAGATTGGTGGATGTGCACTCGAATCTTCGTTTTGGTGGGAAAGGAAGAACAATTTTTCATCACTAGAGTGTAAGAGGAGAGCTGCAAACCTCTCAGGTGGACTTGGAACTGGCAATTTATTGATCTGTTAAACTCTTTAATTTGTCAATTGACGGGGTTCGAAATGTCTTGTTCTCACGCTGTCCGCGAAGCCAAGGTCTTCATCCGAAATTTGCTCATGGTTGTTGGTGTATCTATTAATTTATATTGGTCTTTTGGCAGGAGTTTCCTTGATTGTGGTCTTGGATACAACAAGCCGTAGACAGTTTTCATATGGTAACCGTGAGATGGCTTTTTTAAGTTGATTAAACTGATTTACCCAAAAAGAATTTTGTGGACATAACAAAAAAGTCGTAAAATTTTCTTGAAATAAGTAAGTACGGTGGCTATATGCCGACGGCCTTGGGCGCGTTAATCACAAAAGGGACAAAAATCAAACCAAAGTCAAATTGAGCCCAAATCCAGCACGAATCGCTGTCGACAAACTTGGAACTGTTAAGTCTTATTCCGAAAAATTTCCTTGGCCAGTAATAATGGACTTTTTGAAGACTTTATGTAATATTAAGCAGAAACTTCGGGTTTTTACATGAGATATCACTATCTCACACTGAAATTCACACTAACCCTTACCCTAACCGTAACCTTTATCCTAACCCTAACCCTAAAAGTTACCCTAACCTTTACCTTAAAAGTTACCCTAATCCTTACCCTAACCCTAACCCCTAACCCTAATACTTACCGCAACCTTTACCCTAACCCTAATCGTGCTCAAATCGAGCTCAAATCGACCTCGAATCGCTGTCGACAAACCTGGAAATGTGGAGTTTTGTTCCGCCACTACCAACGAAACTCCTGCCAGTTTTTTTGAGGGTCATTGGCGTTAGCCCTTGATGACTCTGTTTGTGTACAGTCAGAGTAAAATTGTAATGCGATATACATCATGAAATATAGACAGTGTAATGTTAAAATATTCATTGATGCCACAAATATGTAGTGATGCGATACATGTACTTTTACACCATGAAGTAAAGGTCATGGCTGGCCAGAGATAGTCTTGCAGAAAGCGAGTCATCGGTTATAAATAATTTAGTAATCCACCTGCCATTTGAACACAGCAGCAGTATCTGACGAAATTATTTCGCTTGGGGGAGAGTTCCACGGTCGAACCCCCCACCGACTGAAGGAAAATATGTGCATGGATCTAGGCGTGTGCACTCACGTTTGACCTTGCACGGATGGCCGCGCATGTGAGTCACGTTTGTAAACTCAAAGAATTTTTTGGACCAACAGTAGCTTATGTATGCCCACTCACTAGTCCTTACCCCCTGTATGGTTTCCTACCAAACGTTGGTTATAGGGATTTTATGTGTGGGGAATTAGGACACAAAAGGAAATATACTTTGATAAATATTAAATGCATTTTGATTTAAAGTATTTAGAAGCGTTGTTGATTTATATATGTGGATTTTCCTGGTCTTTATTATCGTTTAACTCGATTATCAAATTGCCGGTTTCTTGAACTTCCCGAAAAATTGAAATGGTGTTTGGGAGGTCGTCTACTTCAAATTACTTGAGGTCCAACTTACCGCTATAGAGTTAGATAAGTATAGTCGCGTCGCGAAGAGCCACGCACACCTTCAATTTACATGCAGAACAACTTGCCCCCAGCGGCCGCGGGAAGCCACTTTGGCTACATTGTTTTAACTTTACACTTACTTGTAAAAATTTCCTTCTCTGCCTATCTTATTTCCTCCCCCCCCCCCCCCCAAAGCTCTATAACCACCGCCTTTGCAGGACAAATGCTGGGACTAGGGGTATATGAGTGGGCCTACATAAGCTACTTTTGCCATTTTCGGACTTCAGCGAACAGGAATGGCTGTGGATAATGCGGAATAACCATAGCAGTTCGCACCTCATTTGTCTGTAGAAAAGGGATTAATCTTTCAGGATCTGACGAAATCCCATGACCATCAGCAAGCATTTTTGTCCATCCTTACACCTGCTCGATGGGATCACTGTCTTTCGTTATCCACGGCATCTGTGCTGGCATTCCGTATTCCAAATGCAGCGCAATCAAAGAACTGAAGAGCTGCGCAAACATTTCGCATGGAAACATTATGAAAGCATGCCCGATCCAATGTATGATGCTCGCTGCCTTTGAAGGGTCCTTTTAGAATGTTCAAAGGGCCGAAGTTTAGAAGCTGTCCAAATACCTAGAACTTCATGCGTGTCTACTTCTGATAGTGAAGTCCTGTTCAGAGAGTACTTACATATGGAGGAATGTCTCCATCCAGATTCAAGACGTAGGAGCCTCTTGCTGGATCACACAGTCAGTTTATCAGGATTTGCCTGTAGTTCTGTGCATTGTCAGCAGGGCTAGTAGTTTTCTCAAATATGCAAACATGATGCCATCACAGTCTACATTGTCAGTGCAGTCATTTCTATAAAAGAGGGAGAGAAGGGGGCCCATGACTGACATTTGCGGCATTCCACTTCCTACTGGTACCCATTCCGATTTTTTGCTACCAATAATTTCTTTTTGCAACCTGATCCACTTGAACACGCTTCTTTGGATATCACACTGCCAAGCTCTATATAAGAGCCGCTAATGAGGTACGCTCTCAAGGGCTTTCTTGAAATCAAAAGAAGGCCAAAGTAGCTTATGTAGGCCCACTCATATACCTCTAGTCCCAGCATTTGTCCTGCAACAACGGTGGTTATAGAGTTTTCGGGAGTGGGGAAATAGGATAGGCAGTTAAGGAAATGTTTATATGCAACTCTAAAGTGAAAAAAAATGTAGTCAAAGTTGCTTCCCGTGGCCGCTGAGATTAAGTTGTTCCGCGGGTCAATTGAAGATGTGCGCTGTGCTAAGCACCGCAGAATATACTAATCTAACTCCAGAACGGTAGGGTGGACCCCAGGTAAGATAGAGTAGACGACCTTCTAACCACCATTTCAATTTTTCGGGAAATTAAAGAAACCCACAATTTGATAATCGGGTTTTTCCGCAATAAGTTAAACAGATAAGGAAAATCTACAGATATAAATCATCAACACTTCTAAATGCAGTGAAATAAAATGCATTTAGCCTTTCTTAAAGCACATTTCATCGTGTATCCTAACTCCCCACCCATAAAACCCTACAATCTCCGTTTTCTTAGGAAAACATGCAGAGCGTAGGAATTAGTGCGTGGACCTACATAAGCTACTGTTGCTCAAAAAAATTAAATCAACAGGATGACCCCGGTCTGTGCCTTTTTTCAGTTTTCCTGCGAGTAATGACTACTCGTAATCGGACGGTAATATGTCAGTACCCAGTATCCGATTGCGATATTGACAAGATAGCAAATAGAGTAAGGTTGACTGTGAGAACTTCACTCAGACAGCAGACAAGCGCATATCTCATTGAATTAACTCTGACGTGCTTTCGACCTATTACGAAAAGTCGTCACTTGGACCGCTATCAACCGACTGGGTAACTTGGTCTTCTTAGACCACAGAATCAGACTTTATGACTATTCCCAAATTCAGCCTCTATGGCAGTCTAACTGAAGTGATCTACCTAACATATCACATGCCTTCTGCTTCAAACTACTTTGCTCAAGTTTTAGTACCATAGAACGTTGAAAAGCACACAATAGGAACAGCTCACCTTTTTACTTTCCTTTCCTTAGCATTCAATTTTTTTGCGCGTTTCCTTGGGCTTTGCCTTGGTTTACCAATAGATTTTGCATTAACGGTCTTTTCAACTCTCCCAAAAATGTTTGGTCTCCCAGACTTCTTCTGCTTTGTGAGGGTACCTGTCCGCTTGTACTGTGACCACGAATACTTGCCCGGTCTGATAGATATACCTATGGCTTGAGCAACCTACATTCGCCTCACCCCAGCCTCCATCATACCTATAGCTCGAGGTCCGTCCCCTGAGGTTCGCGCCATCAGAGCTGGTTTCAAATTTTCTATTATGTCTGTACTGCTGAACTTTATAGTAAACACTGTAAAAAGTTGTTTATAAAGAAATCAGCAATTGATATAAGTGAGTTTTTGAGTTCCAGGTAGCAGTTCAGAAGAAGAAGTTGCGACTACTGGAACAATAGTTTTGTTTTCCTGACATTTCGGATTCCGTCGTGAATCCTTAGTCATAGGTAATCGTAAGACCCAATTAGTATCCAAGCGGTGGATACAGGAGTAGATTACTATAGTACGCACACGGATGACTGCTACGAATTATAAATACCATGCAATCTGTGCATGTTTCAGCCCTATCTGCGCACAAAACAGACTATGTTACCATTACCTATGACTAAGGATTCCTGACGGAATCCGAAACGTCAGGAAAATAAAACTCTTGTTCCAGTGGTCGCATCTTCTTCTCCTAAATCAGCAACCAATGTGGTTGAATAATATATAAATTGATTAAGGATTCTTTACAAAATCCGAAACGCCAGGAAAAAACGCACCGTAAATAAAAAGAGAAATACAACCAAGTTACTTATATTTATTTTATATTTCTGTTTAATTTTGGTTCTTCTTTTAGGTTATTATTCAGTTTTATTAGTTTCAATTTTCTTTTTAGTTTACTCTATTTTAGCTTACATTTTTAGTTATCTTGGTTAGGTTTCAGCTTATTTTTTGATTGAATTTTAGCTTTATTAGCCACATTTGATGGGTCTTCGAATAAACATCGCTGCTAATTTGCTTTGCCTTAGTTGACGTAATTAGTTTATATTACATTTAATATAAAATATATACTTTAGTTCAGTATTTAGTTTAGTTTTAGTTCACTATTAATTTTTATTAGTTTTTAGATCTAGATTGGTTTTTATTTCAGTTGGTTTAACTCATTTTTTGCACTTTTTTTAGTTAGTAGACTTTATTTGGGCTAGTTTGAGTTGAAATCAGTCAACCTTAATTAGCTTACCTTAGTTTTAGTTTCGTTTTAGATTTGGTTGTGACATGCGGTTCTTATTTTATTTTCGACTTAATTTTAAACTCGGAAATTCGAAGTTGTTTACGTTGTTCCGCAAATTTGAGTAATTCCCCATATTTTCTCATTTGCATATTTTATTTATGGCACGCCTTTTTTGTCACCAAAAATTCATTATTTCGATAATTATTTCTATTTTTTCGAAATTTTTAGCTTAAAATTTATATACGTTTTCTCCCCCCGTAAAACCCAACCTGTATAGCCTTCAATACCCCCTGTCCAGGATTGTGTAAGGATGGGGTTTTAGCGTGCTGATCTGAGAGGTACATTTAACTTCTGCCTAATATTGGTAATAAAAACACGTCCATAAAACAGAGAGAGCGAGAAATGCGCTTTATTTTGGAGGTAGTATGTAGTGGTCTCCGTCGTCCGACGCCCTCCATTGCATTGTCCGGCGTCACTGTTCAAGGTCACCTGCCTCAAGGTCATGCAATACCTCAGTCAGCGCTTACAGACGCGCTGACCTGCAGAGACTTGACCTACTTCCACTCGGACACACATACACGTTTGTCTAGGTTCTCGCGGCTGCCCAGGCACCACTCAAACATATCCCTTTTTCCCCACCCTCTGCCACCAGACGCTACTAAGGACCAAGGCGCTCCAGCGGAATGACGTGTGCTCCAAATTACAACTTCTTTCTATCTATCCTCGGTTCCTTTGTGCGCACAATAAACTATTCCTTCTAATCTGGCCTCTACTGATTCCTCCTCTACTAAGTAACCATGGTCTGAAGATCGCAGTTGCTAGGGTTTAACTTCCTTAACCCCCCCCCCCCCCCCCATAAGTATTCGAATGTTTCAGCAAAAAGTAGCTGGGTTGTGCTGAATGTCATCGGGATGGAAGAGACACCGGCTATCTGGCCTGACAGGTGGTTACACCGACCCCATTTCGGATCCGCGCAAAACTGTTTCCTTCATTCCAGCAACTCCATCCATTTTCCGAGGTGTTACACGCAACACTTAACTTCGTCGAGCATAATAAAATGGAGTCCACCGACAGCTCACATGGGACAAATGCGGGGGGGGCAAAATTCCCGTCAGCGTGAACCAAAGACCTGGCGAGTTTTGGAGCTAAATCGGGAACAAGTGAAGGGTTCTCGCACCTCGGCATGTCTTATCTGCTTCACCGTAAACTTACATGACCTCCAAATAAAAATGTAGCGATTCTGAGCTTCAGCTCACGGACCATCAAAAGTGATGTCTAGGTTGCAGTCCAGGTGTCTGTGTGAGACGAAGCAGTCTATCCACGAATCTAAGGTAGAAGTCTCCCAACAGTTACAGCATAGGCAATAAGAACAAAGCTGTTGGCGGCTAAAAGCAACGCAGCTATTCAGCGTCTTTTATTCAAATTTGTCTTAAGTTGCTTACAAAGCATATTTAACTACGTGAAACAGAAAGCTGTTTAATGTCACAACATGTCTAGAAGAACGAACCGAGGCTTTGACGGGCTATAAATCTTAGTCTGTAATCGAGGTGTATAGGACTGGACAACGTGCCAAAGCCAAACGTGTGAGAGTGCCGAACAGACAAACTGGGACAGAGAGAGAGAGGAATGGGCTTCAATTTAAAAAAACATCATCCACAATGTTCAGCAAAGATTGTTTCATGCGCTGTGACCAGTATATAAATTAACAAAAAAACAATCCTCTCCGCTTTGAGCCTTGACAGAGGCCCTGACAGCCGTAGCAGTTGGTATTATAGGCAGTGACTATTGCCGGCAAAGACAACACAGATGCTGAATCCAGAACCCCGTAGGTAGTCGCATCGCGACCTGTAATCTGGGACGAGGTGGGACTGAAATAATTTCTGATTAGTAATTACGAGACTATTTGCTGACGAGCATGCAGAGTCGCGATCCAAGCCATATTTCTGAGACTGACGATGAGTCTGACTTTAAGAGCATGAGCAACAACCATATGTCCAGTTTACTTATAATACAGATAGTCATTTAGCGGTCTCACTTTCTATCTATGAAGGCAGAAGTGAGAGAATTAGATGGAACCTTGGAGGCGGCCAAAATTATTTTGGAGACGGAGGAAAAAATATTGAGTGCGAAAGGTAAAATACTATCTAAACCAAGAAACAGCTCAGTCACGAGAACCACGCATGGATATTTAGGTGGGGAGGCGATGTCTTTGCATGACAAACCTAGCCTAGGTCCCCTAGAGCAGAATGGACCATAAGAGTAACAACACGCTTGGTACTACGCCTGACCATTAATGCAACTTGTAAGTAGGTGGAAAATTGAAGGAGACTGACATAATTGCAGCTAAGGCAATTCTTTTAACTAGCGTCCGAACTGCGGAAGAGCATGCGACTGTACGAAAAGAGGTGACACCAAAATACTTAGTGGTGCTAGTAGTAATGTATCTTAATTCAGTCCATCCTTTTCGCTTCTTCTGCGACCTGACTGCGTGTCTGACAACTGATGTCTGTTCTTTCTATTTATGCTGTATATAGGTCCTGTCATTTGAGCATCTAGTAGGTCTCACAGATCAAACGAGACCTGGGCCTGGCGTAGAACCGCTGCCGCTAATTACCGTCGGTTAGATCTAAGAGACCCGGGGTGCTGCTGACCCTGTGACCATCACCCCACCCCCAATCCACCTCCCCCTGTCCCTCCCCCCCAACCCTCATTTAGTTATGTCCTGTGACACAAACACAAAGACGCATAAAGACAACAGTTTACTAAACCCTCTCTGCAGTAGGTCATTCGCTTAACTGTGCTGATAGTGAGGACCGATGGAGTTTATTTACCACCAGTCACATTCAACAAAGCGCCTTTCTGCAGGACAGGTGTGCTGTGTAAGAATCACCGGCGCTAAGCATCACCATGTCACCTGTCGCAAAAATTTACGCAGAGAGATCTGGTGCAGCCAAACGGCGGGGGGGGGGGGGCAGGACAATCGCGTAGCTGGGGTGAGGTGGTTTGGCACCGCATTCTCTGTGTATCTCTTTCAACTAAACCCGTCAGAAGCAGAATTTAGAAAAAAAGCAGCAGATTGGGCCGACATCGTTTGATCTGTGGAAATTTTTAAGGGGGTTAATTTGACTGGTTTGGATTCGGGAGAGGAGGTTGGGGTGGCAGGACGACTTGTGTATCTTGACTGCAGGTCTGTTTGAACATGCCTGCCTCCAGTGTTCGCGTCTTTGTCGGCAAACCTTCTCCATACTTAAATAGGTGAGTTGAGCTCATCAAGCAGGTGACTCATGATCACGATATCCGGTGGATTATCATGGATAGCGCCTCATTAGGAATTAGCTATAGGCAGGACTACTCGATGCCGCAAACTACGCCATCCCCGTGGCCTCTAGTTGGAACGAGGCAGAGGAAGAAAACGCTGGTAACAGAAGGCTATCTAACCGACAGTTCGACCGTCGTTTCCACCATATGCTGCACCGCATGATGGCGCAAGGACGGTGAATTTCACGTGAATCAGTTTGTAGTGATAGGAGGCTTGCGGAGCCTCTACCACATTCTTCCTTCCGGCACCTCTACCTGAAGTTAAGATAGAGTCAACAAGATCTGAAGGGGGATCGGGGTGCAAGTGACTGGTGCAGGGTGAGCCTGTGTCTACCCGCACCCCCATGCCCCCCTTCTTCGGCAGATGTAATGAGAGCGCAACCCGAATAATGCCTGCCGTTTTCTGATCTGACCCTCGTGTTGGTCCAAGGCATTTATCCCGCGGCCCCTTTGTCTTGATACAAGAATGATCGCACACCACTCCATCGACTTGCTGAGGAAAATAGGCTCAGAAATCACGAAATGGCAACCCCTGAACTCGGTTGACGAAAATCTTCCTGAGTGTTTCCCGGTCGATACTCTAACTCACAACGGGACGTTTCTTAGCCAGATCGATGAGAGTCCCACATTCCCGATCCCAACCGAAACAAAACAAACCAAGGGCCTGTGGTGCAATGGTCCAGTCAATGACCAAATGTCGCGGGTTCGAATCTCGGTTGATCCACACCTGGGATCGGGTATGACTGTCTCATGACGGCTAAGGAGTCAGAAATTGTCATTCCGGTCTCCCTGCTCTTTGTCAGTTCCACTTCACCAGATACTCAAGTTTTTTTTTCTTTTTAAGTTCCTCCGAGAGAAATCACCAACTTGAAGCAAATCGATCTGAAATACATTTTGTAAGTATACACTGAGAGTCCCTATGACGCCAACGTGGTATATAATCCAATTTGAGTTGACCCAATTGAGAAAAGCTCGAGGCGGTCGGCGTGATTTGAACCCGCGTAGCAGAGAAGGCCTTTACCGGAAGCCTGTTGGCTGTCCGTTGGCAGTTTGATTAATGGTATGTGGTTATACCATTGTGGTTGATGAAATTCAGCCTTAATATTTGCATCAACTTTTCATCTACGCTTCTGCTCTTTAGTTTAGACTAATTTACTCCACGTTGACGATCTCCTTCTGAGAAAGTGAAAAGGTACGAAGTTTAAAACTGGAGTATCTACCAGGAGGTACGCAGAGACTCCTGTGGGAGACATACTGATGAGTCGACCCCCTCACAGCTGCGACAGGCAGTGGCCGAATATTAGCGAAACTCGTTTCTGGACTTCTAGCTAGTACTTCTGCTGCCAGTACGGTGTATCGTGTAGTCCCTACTTATTTCACTGACTTCTTAAACAACAAAAAATGCCAGTACTGATGAGTAGCGACTGCAATACAAAATTCCGCTGTTGCCTGCTAGTTATGCCCTGTAAATTCACCCAAAGATCTAGGGTGCATTGCATTTGGAATGCAAAGAAGAAATATTCGTGGAAATGTTCAGAAGAAAAACACAACCAGTCAAAATTATCACGCCCCGTGACGTTTGAAGATCGGCATTCCTCTGACCTTCCATCAAGGTTCCCCGGCTACTTAATTTTCGTTGGCACACCTGCAGTCATACTGCTAAAGCCTTCTAACTACTGAATAATCTAAACCATCTGACAATTTATCAGTATCAGTCACCTCATGTCTACACACGGTAAGTTTGATCTGCCGTTCCAGTCGATGCTACACGCAGACTGATAGATGGGTTCTCACAGCTGAAGTTAGTGGTAAGTTACACGTAGAGTTAAGCTTAGAGTTAGGGCAGCAGCCAAGCCTATTTCCCCGTGTTATTCTTACAACGTGCCTGTAATGTGCGATTGTAATTCGAAGGTTTACTCGCTGGATATTTTTCCAAGGCTGCGGGGTCGACGGTTGCAAAAACTTCACAGTTCCTTAGTCTGCAGTAGAAAACTACTTCCCTGTAAAGAAAATTACTTTGTGGCAAATGATGCCCTAGACAAAATTATCTATTAAAAGTCCATATTTGGAGGAATGAGAGATGGTTATACAGAGATTTTCGCAACTTTTTCAGCCCTGCACGTGATACGTGCAGACAGGATTTCGTTAATATTTTATACCCTTCGTACCTTGTTGTTCTGAAATAGTACGATTTCCAAAAAATCGTGCAACCAAAGTCGCAAATCGCTCACTGGTTAAAAAACGGAAGTAATTAATTGCTACAGAAGGAGCAGACTTAGTTTTCTGGAAGGAAAAACAGTTCTAATGAGTGGCAGCCCCGTTACGTTTTTGGACATATTGACTTCGAACTCACTAAATTTATCCGTTTATTCTTCTGAGGTCTTCGGTTATAATTAGCAAGCCCACATTTCCTTCTGAATAAAACTTCCTTGGAGAATTTGGTATGCAAAATAACAAGAATTGTTTGCCATCCATGAAGTATACACGGAAGTTGCGAGGAATTTGACGTAAATCCTATTCCGTCTACCCAACAAATCCACGTGAAACTGCTCAATTTCAACTGGATAGGTGGACCAAACGTGTCCTTACTTCGAAGAAATACGTATTCATTCCATGTCCGTACCACTGGTCATTGACACTACTCGACCGTCAAAGGAGCTCACATTTGATCCCTGCCATTAGCCGCACAGCGGCTAGTACTACAAAAGTTACAGGCAACGATAACGGAGACTAGAATGGCCATTGCTGGCTCATGAGGTGTCACCAGCCAGTCACATCCAACCCCAGAAATTGCGCCACCCGAAGAATGAAACTGTGGCGCCCAACGCTCTAAAACTTTGAACCAAGGGATCGTCGCCTTGCCGCTCAACGCTTACAGTAATACTTAGGGAAGCGTTGAGCGGCTAAGTGGCAAGGCAACAACCCCATGGCTGAAAGGTCCAGATCGTTGGATGTCTAGTCATTGTTAGGTATCGCGTTAGGACTTAGGGTCAAAAGTTTGGATTACGGCCAGGCTTAGTGTAAGGATTAGGTTTTAAGGTTAGGGTTTAGTCGTAGGTTATATGTCAAGGTACTTATTTTGTCAACCTCAATTGCACTGTTAGTCGAGACCATCAGGAGAGTCAGTTTCAATTATATGTTCTTCTTACTTTCTCCTTCGAGTTGAAGGGTAACCATGAGCTGGGATGAGTTCGTCTAGAATGGTTCGCTGATGTCTTCGTTTGTTTGCTTCCCGAAAAAATAGGCAATATAACAGGGGACATGGATTTTGCCTGGTAGACGCGCTGAGGTTCAGCCTCGATTAACCATATGGACGCTCAATTTTGACGTTTAAATTTGCTGTTATAACCAGGAGTAATTTATGGTTTACGGGTTGTGCGCGCTGAAACGGCTGCCTCACTATAAATCATGCCTTATCACAATAGAATCGTTTGTGTTGGTAAACTAAACGCCTCTAATTAATGATAAATACAAATTTTGGGGAAATAAAGGGGCCATGGGGAGAGAAGCAAACATAACTCATGGTTTATGGGTGCTGCTTCAAAAATATCAGCTGCGAAAAATATAGCCGAATGCTTTGTTAATATGACCATTCTAGCAGATGCCTAAAATCTGCTGCCCTTATGGTCAGTACGAGCCCACAGCTTCAAGTGAAACCTGACGTTTCCTCTCGCGAGTGAGCAGGCAGGTTTTTACCTTAAAACCAGCAGTCAGAATCTTACGGTTTGATGTAAAGTTGTGTTCTTACCTTTTTACCAGGGTACTGGATTTTAAGTCTATTTTTCATTTGAGTCAGTGTTATTTTAAGCAAAATATCAGAATATTTGAGGAGCCGTGTAATAAACGAATTAAAAGCTAACGAGACTGGTTTTTACCCCTCTGCCTTGGGTCTCTCTGGAGGCCCTGACAACCGTAACAGCTGGTAGTATGAACAGATAGCAGAGCCGACGAAGACAACGCAGACTGGAATGCCTATTTCTGGCTTGTTAGTCGTCGCCAGCCAGTCATACACAGACTCAATTAGTGTCCCACTCGAGCCTTGAACTCGCGACCATTTTGATCAGGATCTAACGCCTTAACCGTTGAGCCATAATCTCATTGTCTCGCCCAAGGCAGAGCGCGACAGATGAGTTCCGTTAGCGGTCAGGTGAAGGTCCATCAACGAGTGTCAATATCCCATGACCTAAGCCGAATAGACAAGGGCTCGTGGCTCAGTGGTTAGGGCTTTTGACTCTGATCAAAGAGGTCGCGAGTTGGAGGCTCGAGTGGGGCACCATTTGGGTTTTGGGTGTGACTGGCTAACGACGCCTAATATGCCAGAAATGGCCAGTCCAGTCTACCTTGTCTTTGCCAGCCATGATATCTGCTCAATGGAGTTGGATAGACAGTTTTACCTGCAGCCAAGTTTGCAGTGGAAACTGCAATGCAGGAATTGGAACGGGTAGGTAGACGATACTGCTGTAGTTCTTTTTAAATAGACTGATCTGAAGTTGTCCAAACCAACATCTACCGCACTTCTTCATTAATTTTGTGCAATTCACAAAAATAGCGTTGCTGAACAACTGCAATTCTACACTGAAATGTTGAAGAAACTTTGCAAACTTCAGCTTACCGGTAGAACATTTCCCAAGTTCATGCTAAAATGGTCCGCCATTTATCCATCCTTCACAAATACAAGTCTGTTAACAGCTTATCACTCTGGGTTAAAACTCACAGCTTTGATGATGAAATTTATAGAGCAGTCGCACTTCAAAAAATAGACAAATGAATTCACATTCAACTGCTCACTTGCGAATTGATAGGTTGATATCTCCTGTCTTTACTTCTAAGAAATCCCTATTCATTTCATGTTGGTAAACGTACATTAATCCACCGGTGTATAGACAGTATCCGACCGCTAATGGAACCTAGTCGTCTAACTTGAGGCTCTCGCTCGAGCCCGCCAGTAGCCGTTTCTGGCTCATTAGCCGTCATCAGTCAGTCATGCCCAACGCCAGCCCCAGGAGGTGTGCCACCCGAGCCTCAAATTTGCCACCTATTGACTAGACGACCAACGTTCGAAAGCATTGAGCCGGGGGCTCCACGCCCTGCCGTTGAACGCTTCCCTATGGGTTACTATAAGCAGTAGCGTTTGGCCTAGGGTGAGAGCTTCGTGGTAAGGATCGGGTCAAAAGTTTGGATTATGGCTGGACTTAGAGTAAGGATGAGATGTTGAGGCTAAGGTTTAGTCATAGGCTTCTAGTGGAGAAATTTACTTTGTCAACCTCAATTACATTGTCATCATGAGAGTCAGTTTCACTTATATATGTCTTCTTCCTCGACTTGATTGGTAACGAGGAGCCGGGGTGAGTTTGTCTAGAATAGCTTGCTAACGCCTTCGGTCGTTTGCTTCCCGAAAAAAGGCTATATGTCAGTGGACACGGATTTTTTCTGGAAAACGCGCTGATGATCAGCCTCGATTAACCGAAAGAACGCTCAATTTTGACGTTAGATTTTGCCGTTGTTATCAGGTTAACGTCATTTGGAGTAATTTATGTACTCCGATTTTTGCGCGCTGAAAGGGCTGTCTGGCGTTAAATCATGCCCTTAAACAATAGAATCGTTTGTGTTGGTAAACTAAACGCCTCTAAATAATGCGAAGTACAAAGTTTGGGCAAAAACGGGGGGGGGGGGTGGGGGAGCCGCAAACATAAATCGTAGTTTATGGGTTCTGCTTCAAAAATATCAGCTGAAAAAAATATGGCCAAATGATTTGGTGGTATTTCCATACTAGCAGCTAAAACTAGCTAGCGACCCACAATAGATAAATAAACTAGTAATAAGTAGATAAATTACAGAACTAACCTTTTCTCTCACAAGTGACTGGAAAGATATTGATCTTTAAACCAGCCTTCAGATGATTAGGATTTAATTGAAAGTTGTGTTTGAACCTCATCACCAGGGCTTTGGAGTTTAAATCATTTTTTAAATTTGTGTCATCATTGGAGTGATCGCCCTCTTCGTATTCGCATGATCTCTTTGAATGGAGGGGACAATCAGGAAAGACAAATCGGCGTCTCTCACCCGGCGCAGTAGCGTACGAAGTCCGGTTCCGTTAGCGGAGGTGGATCACTCCATTGGTGAAAAATGCAAATAGGACCTAATGATAGGTCAAAGGTGACTTGTATAGCCACCTAAACAGAGCACCTGGACAGGAAGTCCCTGCGCTACGTAAAACATATGACCTTGGGACAGATGTCGGAAGGGCAATCACTTCACTGCCTCCACCCTAATAGAAAACTAAATTGTAACCTTACTCTTTATACTGCAGGCAACACAAAACCCATACCGTAGCCCTTAACATAATCCAGACCGGCCGCCAACCTTGACTTGGACTCTAGCCTTTAACCTCACCCCAAACTCAACCCTACCCATCACCTTAAACCTAAGGTAATATCCGCTGAATTTTGCGTAAAATCAGGACAGCTGGACACATGCCTGGGACGCGCATTCACAAACATAATTTGGCAGTAAGACGCATTACCGCAAGCGGCTGCTCATGCCTACGAGACACCCACGAGTTTAATTTCGCAGCTGCTAGGATAAACGCCCACGCCGGTAACAAGACAGGTCGACAATTGATTGAAGCCTGGGCCTCGGATGAGAACTCAGCCAATCGATTGATCGATTTGGCACCGGCATACACGGCCCTGCGCAGACGTCTCCGGACTGACATCACTGGTGTTTGATTAGCCCCTGGCCCTTTGTAACTGCTGCTTGTTTTTCGCAGACGCTTTTATCTCTGACGATATACTCCAGTAAGATTTCGAAAGCTCAGACGAATAAACCTATGATTTCGGTGATTCACACGTTCTCTTTTTTTCTACCAATCATGTGTACTGTGGATGGTTCCTACTCCCATGTCCTGCATAGGTGGCTATGCAAGTCATCCTTGCCAAATGCGGTTTAATCCCATCGGAAGATAAGGCCAGCTGTGCCGGACCAGGAGTGACGGACTGATAAGACCAGTGTGTGGGAGCTTGCCTTGCTGACTCACGCTGGCTTCGTTGCCAAAAGCCGCGAAAGTGCAGTGGCTACGCGCGCCGGCTAATCTCCTACGCACTGTGTCTGCCTTTGTTTGCCGCGCACTCGGCAACCATCGCACGAGACAGGGACTCCCCCACTGGTGTCTGTCCTTGGCGTTCACCAATCACAATCAAGGCCATCAGACAGACAAAAGGCTTCGGAGACTGAAGTTTGAGTTACTCGGCCTTCCGCCTGGGCTCGAGACGGATGCGACGCTACAGTGCTCTCTCAGGGTGCTGATGATCGAACTCAACGCCAGGCCGAGTCAACCACTTTTCTACTATCTATTCTCCTACTTGTTCTGCACAGAATATAAACTTCTCCTACTCTGGTTCTCCAAGACTTCTCTATAATCTCCCAAGGAACCGAGCCTGGAAGATCGCAATCGTTAGGATTAACCGGCGTAACCTTAACGCCTTTGCGATAAGTGCAGTGCACAACTAGGTCAGGCCATTAGACATTGTGGTTTGTGAACGAGTTGGTCAGATGCGTGACTACCAATTTCCTGTGTCTGGGTCTTACGGATTTTAGGGGGAGCCCAGATCTGAATGGTCATCGCTGTAATTACTGTAAACCTGACAACGTGACTCACCCTTTTTGCACCTACCCCTCTACTCCGAAAAAAGAAACCTATTCATTCATGCGTCCTTTCACTTTGGACCCTGTAATCTCTAAATCAGAATGCTTACTCACTTGTGTAAATGGCGGGTGAATATCAGTTCTCACCTCTCCTGGTCCCTCCCCCACCCCTTGTTCCCCTTTGTCAACACTTTTTGAGTTTCAGCATTTGCCGGCCTCTGATTTGAAAAGAAAACCCCGGTGACACTCTCACACCCTCGTAGTCTCCCCATTCCGAGTTGTTATGTATCACTGGGTGCACATCTAACCGTCCGCGAATCCGCCCCCACCCAGCCCCGCTCCTGCCACCAAACCGACCGGCCGACCTTATGAACGTCTATGCTCAACCAATAAACCACGGAACCCTTCTGTTCTGTCATCGGAAATATGAATTAGTTTGGGATGGTCTCTAAACAACTGTGTTACAATACTGAACCCGCTCGCAACGATTTTTCTGGAATTCATGCAGGTATTTGCATAGTGGTCAGCATCATTGCAGGGGAAAAACAGCACCACGGACTATGGAGGCTTGGATGACAGTTTCTGAGTTGTTGATCATCCGCAGCTGATCGCGACCTAACCTCCGGGCTCCGATGGTCAGAGGTGAAACGTTCGCAATGGTTTCTTTTCGCTTTAGTGTAGCAGTGGTGAACACCTTCCCCCCTCCACCCTCGAAAAGACGATGCCCAGACCTGTCATTAAGTCCTGTTTGGATGTGTCATCATTGGAGTGATCCCTCTCAGCTAACCGAACCAGGATTTTTACGCCACGGCACCGGATGAGAGATGCAGTCTTTTTTCTATCTGGTTTACCTTTCCATTTCAAGCGGTAACGCGAATTTATGATAACGATGACTTATACGGCCGCCTAAACGCGGGAAAAGGAACACCTCGCTTTACGCAAAAAACATGAAGGTCGTGTCTTCAGCCTAAAAGAAAATCAAACCGTAAGCTTCCGCTTAACTCTAGCCCTACCTTAGACTGAAAGCCTACAGTTAATGTGAACCCATGCCTTAACTCTACCTTAACATCTGTTTCATCATCCTCAAGGAAGACGAATAAGAATGTACGAGGACATGGACTGAATTATACTTAAACTGACGTTTCGCACGCTCGTTCGGTGCCATCGTCAGAGTAACATGGTGATTGTTCCTGATTGCCGTGACTGTTTCAGTCTTGCCGCATGCCTGGTATTATATCCGTGCCCGACGCATGAACTTTGACCTGCCTGTTCGCTAGGCGGGTCAGGCCAGCAGATGTTGCGGCTTGTGAACGCGTTGGTCAGACGCGTGACTGTTAAATTCCGTGTCGACTCAATGCAACCTGGTCCGTTGAGAGGCGACGGCTATAACAGATTTTATAGTGGGTCCTGATCTGAATTTTCATCGGTGTTTTTACTGTTAGCCTGACTACGTGACTCATCTTCGTTGCGCGCCCCTCTCTAACCTAACAGTGATGCATTCATTCATGTGGCTTTTCACTTCGGACCCAGTAATCTCTAAATCAGAATGGTTGCTCGCATGTGAGAATGGCGAACGAATGTGAATTCTCACCTCTCCCTTACTTCCCCACCCCCTCACCCTTCGCTACCTTTTATCAACACTTTTTAAAGACTCATTCTTTGTCGGCCTCTGATATGAAAAGAAAGCCCAGACGACACTCCCAGACCCTCGGGTCACCTTATTTCGGAGTGTTGTTTATCCCTGGATTCACATCTATCCCCCCTAGTGCAGGGGGGGGGGGTTGGGAGGCTCGTTTCTCAAGCCACCATGCAAGCCATCCTCACCGAATGCAATTTTGGCCCATCGGAAGAGTAGGTGAGATTCCTCGGATCAGGAGCGACGGAACAATAAGACCAGTGCATTGCACAACTAGGTCAGGCCGGCAGCCGTTGCGGTTTGTAAACGAGTTGGTCAGACGCCTGACTGCCAGTTTCCCGTCTCCAACCCCTGCGGCCTGTTCCGTTGAAAGCCGAGGGCTATTACGGATTTCAGGGTGAGCGCAGATCTGAATGGTCATTGTTGTTACTGTAAGCCCGACAACGTGACTCATGTTCATTTCGCACCCCTCTACCCTAAAAAAGAGATATATTTATTAATGTGGCTTTTCACTGCGGACCTTGTAATCTCTAAATCAGAATGATTACTCACACGTGAACATGGCGAACGAATGTTAGTTCTCACCTCTCCCTGCCCCCCCCCCCCCACCCTCTTAGTTCCCTTTTGTCAACACTTTTAGAGGTTCATCGTTTGTCGGCCTCTGATTTGAAAAGAAATACCAGATGACACTCCCACACCCTCGGAGTCACCCCATTTCGGAGTGTTGTTTATCGCTGGGTTCACATCTATCCCACATCTGTCCGCATCTATCCCTCTGGTGAAAGGGGAGGGGTGGGAAGCTCGTGCTTTAACCCGCGAATCCGGTCCCACCTACACCCCCACCTGGCCGGCCGGCCTTACGAACGTGACCAGACTGGGTTAAAGGGGTCCATTCTGCGGGTAAACAAGCTTCGGTGGCGGCCGATTGTCGGGTGCTCCTACGTGCTTATTGCCGTGAAAGTCTGTCGTGGTGTTTGGATCAGCAATGGAGGTAATTAAATGATAAAACCGTGACTAATTTAGTGCCAACTTGAACGCACGGGAGGGATTTGCGGTGAGAGGCGGACTGGGGGACGATTGTGAAAAGTCTCGGAGACTAGTGAGTGTGTCATACTTCGTATCCTCAATGCCTCCTTGGGCGGAAAGTGACTGAATAGGAAAGGTATGATGAACCAGATAGAAAACGTAGAATAGAATGGAAAAGTTGGCGCTGCTGATGATGAGGAAGAAGAAGAGGATGAAATAAAAAAGAATAAAGAGGGCATTAATGGGTTTGTCTTTTCGGAGTCGTAGATATTCCCATCATAAACCTGAACCACAGACCTAACCTTAACCTACTCCTAATATAAATACATGCAGTATGGTTAAAATTAATCATACTCTCACCTCCAAGCATACCCTAACTCTGAATTTAACACTTAACATGGCCTCAATTTCCCTGGAATTCGGCGCAAAACCAGCTGTGCTACGAGCGGTTATTTTCTCACGTTTTGTTTAGGGTCCCTCACAAGTACTCCTTACCACCTTGTCAGACCTTTCATTCGTGGAAGCAGGCTCAGCAACGAACACTTGTTCGTTAGTTGCTAAGTCCAAAAGCGCTAGATACTGGCCTACCAGACAGGCTCCTTTGAAATGCTAGGGGCGCGAAACTGCCGGAAAGTTTTCTTGCAGCAACTAGCTGACTGGAGCATACGATGGACTTAATCGAAATCGGTGGTCGAGCAATCATAATCATCATCATTATCATCATCCTTCCACCATCTCCTTCGTCCCCCCTTCTCTTTCTATTCTTACTTCTGCACTTCCTTTCTTCCATTCCCTCATTCGCCCTATCCTTTTTTCTTTTCACCTCATCTCGATCCTCTTTACCACTCCACTTTTGATCTTCAGGCCATCACTTTTCGTTGCTAGTGTTGTCCTAAAAAGAACTTATAACACCTTTGTAAACTCCATGGCCTTTCAGTCGGCCAGAGCCATTTGGGCCGCGCATATTGCATTGCAATTGTTTTTGCAAAGCTAAAGACGGACCTGTGGGCACTCGAGACAGACACTTTGGTATAATTCCCCCCCCCCCCCCCCAACTGATGGACGTCCCTGTCATTGACAATCTTTACATGGTCTTCATTATAAAATTAATTATCAAAGTGCGGTGTTGGACAGGGGTGATTTTTCCTTATAGCTTGGTAGTGCGCCTTTCCAGCCAATCACAGTTGAATTGACGGCAGTGACATTTCAAATGGACTTTTATCTGAGGGCCCTCAATTGGGAGGCGCCCGTTGACCAGGTCTTCAGTGCCGACTGGGAATTCGCAATCGTTACGTAGCCCAATTCCACTAACGTGGATCCGCCAAATCATGCAAGCAGTTGGCAGGCCAGTGTGAAGGTTAATTGGACGGTCATAATGCAGCCAAACCTCCTGTAACGAAGGTGTGTGAAAGACACTGTTATTTAAAGCACGCAAATAATGGATAATTTGCCCAGCATAAAGCAAAGCTCCGTAAAGATGACTTTTATGGCTGTCTGAATAGGAAGCGATAAGAGGAACGCCCATCTGCTTAAAATAGGTGTCCATTCGATATATTTTAGGCGGGTAAATATTACCATGTTTGAATCCCAAACATTAACCCTACCATAAAACTGACAACTAAACTATGCCTTTGATCTTACCTGCTGTTCTAGCCCTACCCTGATCCTGAACGCAGCAGTAAAGAAGAAATCATGCCCTAAACCTTACTGTTATCTTGCCTCTAAATTAAACCTCAAACCTAACCATTATCGTTACCCTAACCCTCACCGTAACCCTAAACCTAGGTTGGCAAAGGTAGTTTAAGTAGTGTACCTTATGTATTCAAAGCCTGAGCACTCTGTCCTACGGGACCGGTGTTATTAGGGGTCTTATGCGTGGGGAATTAGGGTAGGTAGTGGAGGAACTTAGCAGAAGTAAGGGTAATGTGGTAAAATGTGGTTGAATTTCTTTACTGCTGCCGCTTTATGGCCACGGATTCGAACGCATACATCGAAAAAAAATTAGCGAAAAACGGCATTTGATAAATAAGAGGTATTTGAATAAACAACCAGCCGTAAATTTGTGACAGGTCAGGAATCAGTGGGATTAATAACCAAAGAACGTAAAGTAGTTATGAAAGTATATTTTAGCAGTCCAGTATTCCGGCATAAATCTGCACCGCGTCGTCAATAGTGCACTGATTAAACCACAACACGAGTGTGGGTTACCGCTGTACATTTACTTATGCAGCTTTTCCTCACTGCCTATCCTAATTCCTCATCGATAAAACCCCTACAAAGGAATCCGAAGCCTGAGACGGATAAAGTTATTGTCTCAGCAATCGTATCTACTTCTTCGGAAGTAAAAAATATAGGTTGAACAGTCGAAGACTGAGTCCACACAAAACGCAAGCAGTAAACTGTGAAGGCGGAGGGGGTTGGCCGTTGTTGCATTTCCGAAGAGACCTCCATAGTGTCACATTTAAGGATCTGTTGCACCAATCTGCAGCCCTCGACTAAAGTAGACACTGATCCGAGCGTACTGTTGACCCACTTAACTGAGGCTGTTGTTTACCGTTCAATTTCTAGGCCCTGACGGCAATTCGAGCGTCGATCTCGACGATTTCCACCACGGGTCTCAGCAAGCTGAAGCAACGCGATGACTCCTGCAGAGAAGTTACCCCGCTCTTTCACCATTCCCAGACCGGGACCCAGTGTCAAGACAAAAGCCGAGAAGACCGGCGATGGGTGAGGGCGCAGGCAGTGTGCTAGGTAGGCCACATTAAGAAGGAGCCATTGCAGCCTAATTCTCAGACCGCAGTAAGTCGCTCCACACAACAAGGCACACTGGGTCGACCACGGTGTCCAAGTTATTCCGTCAGCTGGCAGCCGGTTACTGGAACGTCGTCTGGTTTCAATCTCAGGAGAAATCGAAACCTGTGCCGCGCATTGGCGCCCGGAGGGAGATGCAAATCAATCCCCCCCTCTACCCCCCCCTCCCAGCGAATTGCCAGCCCTAGCGCCTCAAAACCTCACGGCGGTGTAAGGGTAAGGAAGAGGGAGCTCAGATATTCGGGTGAGGGGGGTTAGGGGGTGGGCGAGGATGCTGGGTATGAGGAGGGGGGGGGGGAGGGCGCGTAAAGGTGGTGGCTGCGTTGACGTAGTTAGCAGCCCCCGCTTCCCGAATTCCGGGATGCGTTCTAAGATGAATTATGCATTCATTTTCCGGACTGAGTCCTTTGCCGGGCGCTAGTAAATGCCAAAACCCGCTTTCTTTTCCCGCCTCACAGTCACCGGAAGTACATTTACGATTCACGGCCCGCAAGGTCCCCGCCAGCCGTCTTCTCAGTGTCTGTGTTGCGCCACCCTCTGGGCGGGGTTGTCGCGACTGGACGCTGACGATTCGGTGTTGTCAAAATCGGAATCCTTGGCTGCGACGACAACTGAGCCCAGTTTTGAAAACGTCTGCCCTGCCGAAGAGGGGGGAGGGGGGGACTAAGTTCGTCTGATGATGACCAGCTGCTTAGTCAGTGCATCCTCCTCTGAGTAGAACTCAGCTCAAAGTACATGAGTACGCCCTTTGCGTGGCGCTCTCTGCTTGAAAATCTGGTCTAGTAATTGTTATAATGCAGGTAGGAAGGGAGCAGTCAGGCGCATTGCCAAAACCGATGGCCACCTTTCTACGTTTGTCTGATTATTTGGACTCCATTAATACGACGACTAAAAGCATACTTGTGTCTGAAAAATTGGAGTTACTCGCCGAAAGAGATGTTTGTGTGTATGATGGAGACAGATACACTTAATTTTGAAAATATAATTCTAAATTTTTCGGCAAAATCTGTCAATAAAATTAGACGCACGCATATTTTTTTCGGTCAGCGGGTGTCCCGACCGTGGAACTCTCTCCCAATCGAAAAAGTGACGTCAGATACAGTTGCTGTGTTCATACTGCAGATAGATTATTTTGATTTCGCTAAACGACGATTCTGATTGCACGATTATCTCCGGCTAGCCATGACCTGCATTTCATAATCTCGATTCACGTATATCTCACCCACTATATATTTTCTGTATAGATGATCATGTTAGCCTTACACATGACTATATTTCATGCTGCAGGTATATAATAGCATTTTTAAACTCGACTGTACAGGAATAGGGCCATCAAGCGTTAACAGCCATAACCCTCACAATGTGTACAATATAAACAAAAAGTCACTACTGCTAATATTCCAATTTCTCCTACGAAGCCTAAAATAATCATTTTTGATGGTTAGCTGATATTATAATGACGCGGCATTTTATAACGGTAACGCAGTTTACTGATCGCATCCTTAGTGAGGTCGCTCACGCTCTCCACTCTGAACTAATTACTGTAAAGTCTTCCCATGCTATGCACCGAAGCTTCCATCATATGTTTTGCCATACATCGGCATATCAGCACTCTAAACTCTTATTCCTAGCACGCTGCCTCACGTGTGAATAAACAGAAATTCAGAAGATGAACTCAGACTTGTTTTCACAACAGAGGTGGATATCATGTAAACCTTTCGATTTTGCGTATTCTATGACCCTGAAGCTTATCTTATCCCTTGCTTTCGTGAATGAAGCCGTTTCACCGAAAATTTTGGATATTTTACCCTGAAAATAAAGTATATTTTATCCTTCTCATACGTAGAATATACAGTCCTACTAGTACTAAAACTGTCACAGCTACACTCTTTGAAACGGCCAATGCACGCGACCATGCGTGTCCCATGCGAATAGGTTGAGGCCTCACGAAGGGTAAATGTTTCCCATCGTCGGGCATAGGATATACAGTCTTACTAGTACTAAAAGCGTCACAGCTACACTCGCTGAAACTGTTGGTACCAAAAAAGCAACATTAGTAGGGGAATTGGCAACGGCAGTTTAAGAAGTGCACCTCATTGACCCCCTAATCGCAATATTTTGTCCTGCGGAAACGGTGGTCATAAGGGTTTTGGGGTGGGGAAATGGGAAAAGCAGTGATAGAAATTTGTTGGAGTAAGTGTAAAGTAGAAAAATGTAGTTGATTTCGTTACCCGCGGCTGCTGGGAGCAAGTTGTTCCGCATGTAGATTTACGGTGTGCGCGGCGCTTTGGACCGCGGACTATACTAATTTAACTTCAGAACGGCAAATTGGACATCAGATAAGACGAAGTAGATGAACTCCTACCCACCATTTCTATTTTTCAGGAATTTCAAGAAAGCTGCCTTTCGATAATCGGATTTTTACGCGATATGCTAAACGATATTACAGATTAGGAAAATCTGCAGATATAAATCAACAACATTCCTGGGTACAATAAAACAAAATCCGTATAACAACTATTCAAGTATATTCCACTGCCCATCCTTATTACCCACCCTCTATAATCACCGTTTCCATAGGACAAATGCTTGGGTAGGGATATAGGTGGTGCATGACTTAAACAACTGTTGCCGGGGAATTATTTCAAATACTGCTGCTGGGTGTAGCAATTAGTTTGCATATACCTCAACTTTGTCTTTTCTTTCATAAGCGTCATTCTTTCTGTTTACTATTTCGAGTAACAATTTCAACAGCGTCGCCCCCACTATATGGTGTTTTGCAAACAAAATATCATTCTCTGTGAGAGGTTTTTCATATAAAGGCAAGTTTTGACAGAAACCTGCAGAATTCAATTAAGCCGGCTAATTTGGTGGGTTTTCGCTTTCATATGACGACAGATGTTGGTTCCAGTTGTACGAAATGCTCCTTTAAATACCAGCCCGCTGAGTTAAGGTCTGCGCTGATATCTCTGACTCGCCGACACATAACGCCTACCGAACTCAGATAGCTACAGTGGGTTTGGGCGTGATATACGCAGTTATTGAGCTAAATCTTCCAGACAAGGGACTGAACTACTAGGTTTGCAGAAAGGCAGTAGTTCACTAATGGCCTGTCCCACATTGTGCGACTGTTCTAGTTCTAATATCTAGGTTTGCATAAAACCTAATTTACCTTGCTAACCGATTGGACCTAGTCAGCAAACTCTACATTGTGATGAGGGTAAAGCCGTGGGGTGGGGGGAGGGGGGCACAATTGACCGTAGTGTGGAGAGAATAGACATAAAATGACCAGCTAAACTCTCAATTCAGCCTGCAACTGCTGACCTCCTCCCTACATAAACATGTGCTCTGCGGGACAAGCGAAGCCGACTGACCTTGGGTCGCCGACACTCGTTAGCCTTTTCGCCCTCCCTCCCCCTGACACACGTATGTATGCATATGAAAACAAATCATATCCATAATCACGACTAGAGAGCTTGAAGTTGAACAAACTGAACTTTCGTGGGGGGAGGGGGTTGAGAGATTTGAATACTTTGTCTGACCCAGTCGTGCAAACATCTGCGGCCTTGCTGGGATTAAAACCCACGCCAGCCAGGGAAAAGGCTTTAATAGAGCTAACGCCCTAACCAACTGAGCTACGAGGCCCGCACCCAGCCTACTGCGACCCATGGAATCCACCGATTCCAATCCAGTAAATTTACTGTCCAAAGAGGATTTCCTAAGCAATCAATTTAGGAGCCACCAGATAATTGTCAGGCAAACTTTAATAGTAGGTTATAGGGTTTGGCAGATGTAAACCGCTTTCCACTTAGCCGATACTAAAACGATTCAACTGTTCTCCCTCCCATACATTTGAATTGACTTTCAGGAGGTGGTTTCTCCTATCAGTTTCGACGGCGCAGTTCTTGCTCAGGAATCTAATGCACCATTTGATTACTATTAAGATATGAGAATTCGTCCACTAGATGCTTCGCTATGGCATCGTAGTAGTACAATTTGCCGTACTAGTAACTGGCGTCGAACTATCAGAAAACTATTGGCAAGGTGGGACTCAAACAAAGGCTACTTAGAACATACTTATGACCGGATTTTCCAGTACTTCAGTGCTTTTGGCGAAGTGTTTAACACTCTTCATCATCTAGGTGAGATATGCTATCGCATATAGGGCTTCACTAACCGGATAAGGGGACAAGTTCGTACTGTAGGTCCTCGGGGTCTCATGCAGGAACCTCGCAGATAATATTGTAGGGACCATGAGAAGGAAATATCAACAAAGTTAAGCACGGAATTTGGGACTGACTGGCATCAGTTAACAGCCAAAGGTGTTCCTCGCGCAGTATACCGTGGACGGACTGTTTGCCCACTACCACACTGTCTCCTTCAAACACGCCGACACAAAGGCAGACCGACAATGTATTGAAGCCTGGGCCTCGGATGAGTACCCAGTCAATCGACTTATCGATCTTGCACCGGCATACATCACCCTGCGCAGGCACCACCGAGTTGACGTCAGTGGTGGTTGATTGCCCCTGTCTTCTATAACTGCTGCTTGTTTTTCGTTGATGCTTTTGTTTCTGACGATGCACCCTAGTAAGATTTCGAAAATTCAGATGAATAAAATTATGATTCCGGTGATCGATACGCCTTCTTTTTATTCTTCTTCTTCTGCTTCTTTATCTACACGCAAACACTTGATATGCAAGCATTTGCACCATCTAGGGACGAAAGTATTTGCACGATTCCTCCTCGGAAAGAATTTTATTCAATGTTAAGGCCTTAAAAACGACCTTCCTCGTCCAGTTCTCTGTCCATCCATTCTTTCTCCACTTCACTTTTCTCTTCACCCGATGCCTCCTTATCCCACTCTTGATCTATTTTCTTCTTATTTTCTTCCTCCCCTTATTCTTATTCTTCTTCTTACTCCCCTTGTTCCCCTTCTTCTTCTTCTTCTTCTTCTTCTTCTTCTTCTCCTCCTCCTTCTTTTTTCTTTTTCGTTTTCTTCTTCTTCTTCTTCTTCTTCTTCTTCTTCTTCTATGCGCTCCGCTCCTCATTCACCCACTCATTCTCATTGTCTTCGTCCTCCATATCCGCCCTCCCCCTCCTCTCAATCTATACCCTGTTTTTTTCTACTCCTCCTCCTCCTCCTCCTCCTACTCCTCCTCCTCCTCCTCCTTATCCTCCTCCTAATCCTCCCGCTCTCTTAAACCTTCACGTCCAGTTCTATGCTTCTCCTTCCTCTTCTTGACCTCCTCCTGTATTTTTTCCCTTGCAGCAGTTGAGTGCCGTTAAAACCCTCCTCCCATCTGCGCAATTTAAAACTAACTTGGCCGGAAAGTGTAGATGACATGTCGCTGCAACATGATGATGATGATGACCATCAATCGAAAACCAACGAGCTCATTGCAGTAAAAAGGGGAGCAGGGCATTTGTGGTAATAGAGACAAAAAGGATGAAAGCACTGTTGTGACGATAAAAACAAGAAGGTTTGATACTGCAATAAAGATGAGCGTTTGGGACCTTCGATCGCATATTGTCTGAAAAACGTGTATTCATGCGCTTGTTAGTAATTGTTTTATATTAACACTGGCGGATGAATGCTCAATGATCAGTTACGAAACTCACTTGTCTGGTCCCGCCTTGGAGGTCACTCTTGAACTCGGCCAGCAGACACCCAACGGCTAGTATGATAGGCAGATGAACATTGCCAACAAAGACGGCTGAATAGCCGTTTCTGACCTGTTAGCCGTCATCAGCCAGTCATACCCAACCCCAGGTGTCACGGCATCCGAGGCTCGAACTCGCGACGATTGTACTCGTTGCCTTACTGGTGTAAATCTGACGAATGGATTAGGAAATAACCCAGTCTTTAGTTGGGTGATCGATCTTTTAAGCAACTATTGATAACTTTAGGGTTTTGATTGATAGCAAATAACCTTGTCCAATTCGAACTTACTACATTGAGGTTAATTCTGAGCCAATTGTAGCCATCCAATCAACACAGGGAGGTTGCTAAACTATACTAAGCCATTGTACCCAGGATTTAGACCCCAGAAATTCATTTTCACCATATTTTCTCATTCGGCCTTTTACTTTTTGTCAGGCAAGTTGCCTACTAGATCTTTGGTACGGATACAGCTCCTATTGTGCCATTGTCTTGCAGTCAGTAAAGGACAAATGTAAGGCTCTTACGTGTACCTAGTGCTTACAGAAACAGCTTTAAGAAATAAGCTTGCTTTTTTGTTTGAGCAGTTGATTTTGATTTTTTGAACCTGCGGTCTGCGGTTTTCCCATTAAGCTGAAATTTTGTTGCTGATGTGTCCGACTGAACCCCTGTGTTACGGAGACGGGCACCGCGCTGCAGTCACGGTCTAAGGTAGGAAAATCATGCGACAATGGACGTCACAGAAGGCCATGCAAGCTGCTTTATACGCGTAGACAAGCAATATGCGTTCAGGAGCTTTACAATGTACAATCATCAATAAATAATACCAATGCATTCGTAAAAAAACATTCAGTTGAAGAAAAATAATTGCCTGAAACCCAATAAAGAGAAGATCCAGTTCCTGATCAGCGATAAAGATATTTCACAATAAATTTCTAGCTTCTATTTTAGCTATCGAATGCAAAAGAATACAAATCCATAACTGGATTAATTATAGTTGATCAGTTGTTTAATATCTCACTGGAAGACCTACGGTATTGAAAGGATGTGGCTACTGTTCTGAGAATCCTAAACGTATGGATAAAAGGCTGGATGGGTCAAAAATTATGCGAAAATCTTAAAACCTTCTTTCAGGTGTACACGCTCATGGCCTTTTAATTTTCAAGACGGTGTTATTTAGTAAAATATGAGTGCAAATTGACCCCTAACCCATACATTCCATAAAACATGTTTCGATTTCCAAGAGTGCTGATGGAAGCGAAAAAGGCGAGTTCTGGGAAACAGTTCAGGAGGGCAAGATCAGATCGGCGGAACAATAAACGTCATGCTCCACCGATTGCATCTCCTCCTCTCGAATTTCGAAGAATATCAAAATTGTGGGTGAAATGTCATGCAATGAAAGTAGTCATTTTAATGAGTTTGACCTTGCAGACGATATTAAAATGCTGGTATTCTGTCGTAACCGAAATATCTCGTGCATATGCTGTAAGATAATCCAACTTGCAATTCCCATATGAATAATCCTCCCTGACGGAAGTCAAATTTCAGGATTTAGGTTGACATTCCATGATCTACGCCACCTATTCTAACTGGCCAGACTTTTGGGGTTTTATGTTTCTAACTGAGGTTAAAGTGCTGTGTGGAAAATTAGTCATTGGAGCCCTAAATTGCGGTGCTTTTAAATTCGAACTAAACTCGCACAGCTCAAAAATTGCCTCGTTTTCACGCTATTCTTTGTTTCCTTCTTACAGCGCTAAGGAACGGCGATCAGTGACAAGATTCTGGGGTACACACTTGGGTGTCAAAACCCGCGCTTGGTGATTGGTTATGCCTGAACTAATTCTACTATTTTTTGGCGAATTCTTACACCACTAATTAGTCCTCCTTCTCTGGTATTTAGGAGGTAGTTCAGTAATAGAAATTGTGTTACATTAGGTCCAGAAAATAGTCTTTCTGACGTTTTTATAGGTGCTTTTCAATTGCAACTTCAATACTGCTATAAAGGTTTGCTCCTGTATAGAAACTGGACACCTCAGGTACGAAGCCAGTTTGTAAGTTTCCTGGCATTTGGCGCTTATATGCAAAAATATTTTCTGCGCTGAAACAGCAGCCTTTGGGCGGTCTTGCACTTGCATACGAACGTCTGTCTTCAATATATTTTCTCATAAGTCGGCACTCTGTCTAAAGGCCGTACTCGGTCTTTCATCATCAGGCTGACATAGTTACAGAGGTAGTTAAAAAAACTGCCCAGTACATTACGACATTCCCTCACGGTGCCACAAGCGGGTCGAAGATAGATGGACCAGGTGTTTTAGTTTGGGTCTGCCTGTGGGAACGAGAATACGGACCACACACAGACACCAGGACCGATAGAACACGAGGGCGTACCTTAGCCCACGTGGGTTATTTCTGGAAACTTAAGGTTTTTTTCTGTTTCTTTGATAACAGTCTCCTCTGCCCTGGCGTCGCGTTGCGTTGCACAGGGGCGACATTTCGGTGTCCACACATGGCCAACGTCTAAGCAACGACGTGCATTGCACCAGAGCAGCACTGAAGACGTTTCCCGTTCCATTTGGAGTTACAGTCTCCTGCCATAAGAAAAACGTTCTGCCAGTAAACGGTGCCAGCGCAAATGGCGTGAGGTTTGTTTACCAACAAAATATTGTTTTCGCCCAGGTCTTTTCCTGACTACCTCAGACCTTCTGGATTTGCGTTCCCTGCTGCTGTTGACTCGATCGACTAGGACGCTGGACGGACATTTGGCATTCACATTACGTAACCCGTATTATTTCCACGTCAGAATAACTTAAACAATAGAATGGGGGCAGGCGTATTTTGAAATCTGATCCGCACCGACCCAGAAGTAACCTTTCCATAATACATGAAGAAGAAGAAGAAGAAGAACGGACTGATCTTTGTAGCACATAGTGTTTCTTCAGAACGCCGAAAGAATGGTGTACTGCAAAATCCCAGGGCAGCTGAAGAAAAGGAGTTTTAAATTTCAATCATGAAGACGTGTAGAGATTATGTGAACTAAAACTATGATCCCGAACGAGCAGACATATTGAAGGTATTTCGATGACAGTCTGCTACCTGTTGACATTTCTGACAGAAAAGACGCTCTCGAATTGAGGCAAAGGTTCGCATCCCAGGTATGTGTATAGATTGGGAAGACGAAGCCATATTGATCACCGGAACCATAGTTGTATAAGTCTGAGCTTTCGAAACCTCCCCCCCCCCCGCCCCTACAACTATTAATTGGCCCCTTCCCCCTATAAATGTTGCTTGCTTTCGTTGCCGATTTTATCGCTGAAGATGAACTCCCGCAAGAGTTCGAAAGCTCAGACTAATAAAACTATGATTCCGGTTGTCGACACGGCTTCCTCTTCTCGAGCTAGAAGAGATGCATTTCCGTTAAGGTGCTTCCACCACTGATGAACATTTTCTGTTCCCCTATCTTCGCTGAAAAAATCTCCAACCAGCCCTTTACACTGCCTTCACGTGCGGCCAAACATCTCGAATGGTCGCCGTGTGGAGGCTTATATTTTTCCTTCTCTCTGCCTCTACCGGAGCATTACATCATTGGTAGTTTATTTACATATACAGTCAGAGGAAGCAACGACTTCAATTCTCTGGTAATAAATCCGGTGTTCCAGCTGGCCTCATCTTTATTTTGCACACTAGGCCTCCTAAACTGCACTGGCATCATAGAGTCTAATCAGCAGTTCCTAAAAACATGTCTGAGCGCCATAGTATGTCTTTGGCGTGTTCGTTTTCTCGGCACCTTCGGTGCCTAAGCGTCAGTTAAAAGGCGGCCGATTTCAACGTGCCACGCCTCATCAATCTGTCCCTCTCACTTAGTGAAATCGCAGAAGTGATTGAGAGGGCTTGAAAGCTGGCAAGTGTAGACGTTCGGAACTTGGATACGTTAGGAATTTTACCGTGAACTCTGTTGTCGTCGACATGGCCTGGAGCTATTTTACGTGGAATACAGACAAGAATGCAGGGAGGCAATCATTCGCCCTGTTACAGAACATTCACGTGCCTTGGGGATCATTCTCAAGCCCCGCCAGTAGACACACTGACTAGTGAGATGAAGACGACTCGATCGCTGAGACAAAACTTTTATTCGCTTGACGTTTCGACATCCGTCGCGGATTCATCATCAGAAACATTATCAGAAAACGGTAGCAGAAACGGGGAATACAAGCCCAGGAGTTTGCAGTATTGATAGGATACAGTCATTACTGCAAGCATGCAGCCGGCCGCAGATGCAAATTTGATGAGGCCTACATTGTCGCAGGGGGCGACAATCGGGTGAGCCGAGAATTACCTGAGTCATGGTCCACGTGCTCCCAATCGATAAGCAAGTGTGACAAGTTTCCCAGTCTATATTCGGTGCTGAGACTCAAGTTGGCCAACGCAAGTCGCCACTTGGGGAACGAACAGGCTACTGCGTCATCCTATGCCAACACCAGAGGGTCAGCTAGCCGAGCAATCATCACGCCAGAGTCCACCACGTGTGATGAAATTTCAGTAGGTCAGAGCCCGCATGCCGATCAACAAACTATCAACACCTAAGAAGGCAATTAACGTTAATCGCCGCTGTATGTTTGCAGTAATGACTGTATCCTATCAATACTGCAAACTCCTGTGCATGCATTACCCGTTTCTGCTACAGTCTTCTGGTAATGTCTCTGATGATGAATCCGCGACGGGTGTCGAAACGTCAGGCGAATAAAAGTTTTGCCTCAGCGATCGAATCTTTGTCTTCTCAATTACTTCCTGGGACTCCCATGTTCGCTTTTATAAACACTGATTAGTATTGCGTGGGACTAGATCAGGACAGGGGGGGGTTATTTGGACTGCCTCCCCCATCCCTCCCAGAACAAATGCCGACCATGGGAGCCTAGTGGCACGCGTAAGTGCGGGCTCATGCAGAACCAGCCACCTGCGTCCGATCCCACTGCCCGGGTCGTCATGACTCCATCTTGACACCGGGCGTGAGCGGGTGGGAGAAGAGACAGAGTGTAGCAGATGCATCAAAAGTCTAATATCACTAAGAGCTAATCCGTGCGCAACTCATCGTCTACCGGCAGCACTGTAGCGGCTCGTGCCTGGCTGACTAGCTCGCATCGAAGTGCACTTTCCCAACGGCTCGCCGACGCGGTTTTTGACGTCTCGATCAGCCAATCACAGTCTCCGCATCTACGCTCAAAAACCAGGCGACGAATGGGGAGCTTTCACGCGTGCCCGACGCAAGTTGCCTCTCTGCCCAAAATCCCAGGCCGACCTAGCCAATGAAAGCTATCTCCCTCTCTATCTTCTGGCCCGACTACTCAAAGACCTGACTTGGAAATCGGCTCTGAGAGAGACGGGTTGGAGGCCGCGCGCTCATGCGCCCTCCGGCCGAACAGCCATGCTGGATGGACTGGCAACTTTCCCATAACTTTTCTGTAAACAATACACTGTTCCGTCTACTCTCGCCTTTCCACCGTCTTCTCTCCAATCTCCTAAGGAACCAGGGTCTGGAAGATTGTAGGTGTTAAGGCCATAACCGTCGTAGCCTTAGCTCCTATAGGTCTTTATTACCAAAATAGTAAAAAACCCCGAATTCAGAAAGTACTTTAAACAAATTTCTTATCTTGAGTGTTTTTATAAAAGATATGGCATTATCTGCATCTTTGGGCATTCAAATGAAAACAATTAAAATTGTGAAGTATTAACCCACAATTCAATGTATATTTCAAATGTACTCTAGGGCATCGTATTAATATAAAAATATTTTACAAAAATAATTCCTTCTGCTTTACATGACATGTTATGAATGCAATCGTATTTGTCGTTACCACTAGTAACCGACCGAGCAGTCAACATGGGGTGTTCCTTTGGCCTCCATCGTGCGAAGACCGGTTTACGTTTGACGAATGCATCTCCAAAAACTATATTAAATGTACCCTCGTCTCCTGAATCCCAGTGGAAATGTACAGTTGACGCCATTGATCATGCAATATTTCGACTTATGCGAAAGACTAATGCTCTTTTGCTAATCAGAATTCACTCCAGTTGTGATACTGGTTATTTTGACGTCTATTTTGAAGTCATTTCAGTCAGCATAAGATGCCGGCTTTTTAATGAGTTTCGAGTTGACTCCTAGCAAAACGTATCTATTGTAAAAACTGACTACTTCAGTAGTATGTCTTTTTAGTATTGATTTTGACTGCCTTTATAAATTCAAATGCATTTTATGTAAAACATGCACAATACAATTACTTTTTGTACTTGTTTGATAGCAAATTACGCGTAGGTGTTAAGGCCATAACCGATGATGATTGAGCTCGGCCACATCAGAAGTTTAGTTGAGAGTTCATCTCACGATTGGGGTCACCAGTTATACGAGCTGAGGTTACGACAGTTATGGCCTTAACACCTACAATCTTCCAGACCCTGGTTCCTTAGGAGATTAGAGAGAAGACGGTGGAAAGGCGAGAGGAGACGGAACAGTGTATTGTTTACAGAAAACTTATGGGAAAGTTGCCAGTCCATCTGGCATGGCTGTACGGCCGGAGGGCGCATGAGCGCGCGGCCTCCAACCCGTCTCTCTCAGAGCCGATTTCCAAGTCAGGTCTTTGAGTAGTCGGGCCAGAAGACAGAGAGGGAGATAGCTTTCATTGGCTAGGTCGGCCTGGGATTTTGGACAGAGGCAACTTGCGTCGGGCACGCGTGCAAGCTCCCCATTCATCGCCTGGTTTTTGAGCGTAGATGCGGGGACCGTGATTGGCTGGTCGAGACGTCAAAAACCGCGTCGGCGAGCTGTTGGGACAGTGCACTTCGATGCGAGCTAGTCAGCCAGGCACGAGCCGCTACAGCACCACCACCCCGGAGACGACGGCCGGACGGCCGTTTAACCACAGGGTTGTCTGCAGAGGGAGGGGGCGGGCGATAAATTAGGGCCTCAGGACAAGCGAGCGAAAACTAGGGCGGGCGGCGGAGGTGTCACGGCGTCAACACATCACGGCCGGACTTCCAGTCGTTGCCAGGACCATCAGGATGGATCGAAGGTGTCAGCAGACTGCCAATGTGCAACCGTGGCAACAACAAGAACATCCTGCCGTCTGGCCGGCCGGCCGGACTACGGCCGATCAATGTCCGATGGATTAAAATCTCATCTCCAGCGCCCGCCGCCGCTGCCTCGGGTCGGCATGCCCACGAAAGCGGCAGGTTGAGGGAGGGGGGGAGCAGCTGTCCAAGACCACACGACATGGAATTGGCCTCTGCCAGGAGTGCGACCCAGCATGCGACAGTTCAACCGTTGATTCTGATGTTGTCCCCCCTCATGCAGCACAGCAGGGTTGTGGAGGGATGGTGACTTGCGCTGCATTGCCGTGCGAGTCGAATTTCGCTGCATCTGCCTCACTTTCTGCCCCATTTCCTTGATATGGGTTCGGTGTAAATACAGAGCCAGAAGACCGGAGATGGAGAGGGCAGCACGCATAGTGGTACTGACATCAGCATTTTCGAAAATTATCAGTTTTTCAGGTCAAATTCCTGATAAACTTAGACTTAGGTATGAGGTTAGTGATACGGTTAAATTTAGAGTTAAGTTTAAGGTGGGAATTTTAACAAGAATCAGCGTTAGGATGTAGGTTAGGCTCAATATTAGGGTTACGGTTGGCATGGATTATCTCCTGATCCCGAACTACGAGCTCGTGGCTCAATGGTTAGAGTGGGTTCAAGCCTCGGGTGGGGCAACACATAGGCTTGGACATAACTGGCTGGGGACAGCTAATGAGCCAGAAATGACAATTCAGGTCTTCACTGTCTTTGCCGGTAATGCTGTCCGATGACTTATCTGGCCGCCTAAACAGAACACGGTACTAGGAAGGCCCCGGCAAAGTAATGCAGGTAGACCTGTGCATAATTCCAAGAAGAGTGAATATTACCCTGTCCTAAAACCAACATTAGCCCTAACCTGGAGCCCTAATCATAACCCTAAACCAAAATCATACCGTTAAAACTAACCCTAGTGTGTCGGGAATTTGACGTGAAGCCATTTGTAAGGCGAGCTGTTCCTGTGCTCATATCCATGTAAGTAATCCTCGCCCTGTGGTTTATGTTAAAGGTCGTGGTTAGGTCAGGATACAGGAATAAATACCTTAAGCAGTTATCTACAGGATAATTTACGAGTTGGACACCAAGTACCTTGTGGAAATTGGGCGGAAATTGCAGACTGCCTACGGAAACATAAATCGTCAGCTCGGAGACTGAACACACTTTCTCAGCTTGAAATGCACGTGGGAGAAAGAAGCCGTCCTCTCGACCTTCAGGATGCCATCATCCTACACCGGGAACCGCTTGCGTTTCAGGCATGCTATTCAAATGTCACACCACCAGCAGGAATCTTGAATTTCCCTACAGCTTACAATGTAGGTGCCAGCACGGAAACTAAAAACATCACAATTCTGTAATAGGGATTATCCGGATGAAGAATCAAGGGGGTGCAGAAGAGAAAATCAAACAAAAATAGGAAATAGTAAATAAATTTTTATAAAGAGCTATAATACAGCGACGAACAGCGCGCGATAATTGAAAACCAAATTAAAATAATAAATGAATTAAATGATAAATGAAAAGTAAAAGTAAATTCTCATTGCCGTCTGTCTCGTATTACAGAATTTTGAGGTTATTATTTTTCATGGTGGTACCTATAATAGATTGTTAGCACGTACACGAAGCTCGGGGCAAGACGGCCACGTAGACCCCATGCAGCCGCACAGACACAACCCGTAAACGAACTCACCCGGCGAAGAAAACTTGCCGCCAGACCGACCAACGCCGAGGGAGGCTCAATCGCCCCCCACCCCTACTCCATCGACATAATGACTCATCACGAACGCAGCTAGACTGCCCGAGGCAGTAAAAGTCGATCAGCCCGAAGTCAGCAAACAGGCCATGGCACACCACCTCCGATTCTCTTCGATGGCCTGCAGTTAACTCTTGGCCAGCGAAGAGCCGACTTAACTGCCCTAAACGTCAGCATATTGGTAAAGATTGTCCGGTGAGCTCGCCTCGGAATATTTACCATTCCTGGAATTATACGCGGAATCACCTGTAGTTTTGAGCAGGACGACTGTATTCTAGTGTCTGGTTTCAGGGATAAAATACGTAATTCTTCCCAATAATGCAAAAAGTTATGACCGGAGGATAAAAGCATCTCGGGAAGCAGGTTATGCTTGGTGAGACTCCGGTTACCTCATGCGTTTCTGGAGTTCTACTACCTCATATGTTAAGCATCGATTGAAGTATGAAATTACCGATTACAAATACGTTGGCGTTCAGTCGGAAATATGAGGGAGATCATGAAGAAGCCTGATTCCGACTGAAACAACATGTAAAAGTCCTGTTAGGGGGAGAACCTATCCTCTGCTTAAAACTTGCAGAAAAACGGAGAAGTTTAATGAGAGCCTTCGGACTTTAACAGGCCACCAAATAACCAGATCACAAACGAGAAATGCAAACCACTCCTCCCGCATTATGTCCAGACTGAAGTGGTTGCTGTTTATCGTAATTGGGCGGGCATATGCATTTGGTTATCGACATTGGCATTGATACTCCTGACAATATTTCCACTACGTTCGCCCACCTGGACTACAACATTTCAAGCGAATACCTACCCATAAAATTATGCATTGGCAATTATGCTTACCTTACCTGTAGTCTAGAGCTCAACAGTTGAATGACCCGAGGCTCAGTAGGAAATACGCAATTTAACAATATGCACGTTAATAAAGGATAAAGCCATTGATTAACGGATGCTATCGGCGTCGGTATCTGGGGCTTTACGAACAGCATTCAACAAGACCCTCCGAGTGGTGTTGGGGCTCCTTTATTCACCGATAGAGCTCAGTATGGAGCTTGATTTCAAGGAGCCCGGTAAATTTCGGTTTAGGTATGACTTCTATGTTCGTAAAAACGAATCGTGGGAACAAGAGCCGCTCACAATACATGTGACTTTGCGCCAAATTCTATGTTTAGGGTTATGATGAGGGGCAAGGTTAACTTTAGAGTTAGCTTAAAGCCTGGTACTAAGGACAGATTGTGTTAAGGGTTAAGGTTTGGGTTCATGTTTACTGTAGGGTCTGTGTTTGGGGCATGGCTTGCAACTTAGTTTTGTGGTAGCGTTATTGTTTAGATTAAAATCGGCAAATATTTTCCCTTTTTGGAATTTATCAGAAGACCAGCTATTTTAAATGAACGGGGTGTTCCTATTCGGATGTCCTATTTAGGCCGCCATACCAGCCAACATTAGAAATATAGTAAGCAAAATCTGGAGAGTATTGTGAAAAAAGTGTTCCATGTACAAGAGGGTATCCCTGGTCTTTGCCGTCAATACTATTTGCCTACTAACATCTGTTACGGCCTCTGTCAGGGCCTCTGTCGAGGCCAAAACAGGGCGGGACAGATGAGTTCCGTTAGGGGTCGGTGAAGTTCATCAACGAGAACAAGAAAAGCTAGCAGAGATAAAGGAGGGGGGGAGTCTTGCAGGCAATTGGAAGCGGGCCACCGCTATTGGTACAAAGGGACTAATGCATGCATACCGGCCTAGATGCCCTGTGTCTGAACCCGAGAATGACAGCTGTGAGTAATACCAAGGCCTTTTAACTAACCCCCTTCGACAAATGCGACAAAAGGTCATGCTGTCAAGATGTGGGCGTTTTATTCCACGGCATCAGTTTCACGTGAATCAGCACTTACTATTTGGGTTTTCATGATATGCTGCTTTGGGAGGAATGGGGGGATCAGTAAGGGGGGGGGGGTGGGGCGTAAAAGCACCTCGCATAGCAGGACAAAAACGGAGAAAAAAGTCACACCTATCTACTGACTACGCTCGCGTTCCCACGCTCCGGAAAACGATTGTGTAAAATATAAACTACGGTCCCAAGCTTATATAGCGGCTCTTTTTCAGCCTGACTTACTGACGTCCACTGCGTCAATCCCTTCTTCCCCCCGCCCCCTGGCTTGGAGTCAAAACCGGCCTTATTGGCTCGTTCGTAGTCGCTCAGATGAAAAAAGGAGGCTGGATAGCATCTGGAGTGTCATTGCTCAGCATTGTCGTTAAAGTCAAGGGGGTCTACAGTAAGCTTTTTTTACTTGCTTTTAGTCATCATCCAATTGAGTCACAACAGATGCGGCTGATAGTACACGTAGTCATAAGGGAGCGGCGTTCATCGGCGGCAACACTCGTTGTTGACATTTCCACTGAGAGTCTAGAATAAGAAGTAAGTAACTGTCAAGGGTTTTTGTTACTACGGCGGTGTTTAAAAAGTTGGGTGTTTGTTAGGGCTCTATTACACTAAAATGTCAGGACCAGCTTCTTTTTCGGTTCTCCCCCTGGTATCCTCGGCACTCCGCAGTCCTTCTGAATTCAGTAGCTCCCCAGCCAAACATGTGAGCGGATCCCCGTGATCACAACTGACCTTGTATTTAAACTTCATTTTTCCAGGGAATTCAGATATATTGGTTTTCAGAGGTAGAAACTGCGATCACTTGAACCATAATTTTATTGACTTGAGGTTTCTGGTTCGCACAATTTATAAGATGCTGTGGTCAGGCAGCAATATGCCTAGAAGAATAAGCAGCAATCGAGTTCATCGCGACTGATAATGGATTGGAGGAAGAATCTGAAACGCCAGGTCAATGGGAACCTTGTTCCTGCGATCACAGATTCTCCTTCTGAAATTTTGCCGAAAACTCGCCTCTTCGCTTCTATCGGTAGTCTAGGTCTTCGTTTAGGTTTGCGTGCGCTAACACAATCGAAAGTCTGTCCGTTAAAAACTCACACCGGTCGGTTATGGAACTCACTCGTCCCGTTCGGCCTCGAAACTCATTCTCAAACCCTGACAGCCAGCAACACTTCGACTAGTAGTGTAGACGGATGAACACTTTCAAAAAAGACAGGACAGGCTAGTGAGTCATAGCTAACCCCAAGTGGTGCAACACTCGAGGCTCCAACTCGCGACCAGTTGATTTGAAATCAACGCTTTGTTGGGTTTTCAAAACATTCTGCTAATTCAAGCGACTTTTAATTTTTCGTGACACCGAAGTGCTCAACTGGGTCATGTTACATCAACCAACCCGTTGAACACGGCGGGTGTGGTAGAAAATTGCAGAGAAATGCTTCCAAGGTTTTCTCTTTCCCCGATTATGCAAAATAAGCTTAATATTTTCCCAACAAGGATGATGGAGACTGGAATGGCCATTTCTGGCTCATTGGCCGTCATCAGCCAGTCGTACCTTACCCTAGATGATGCACTTCCACCCAAGACTTGAGTCAGCCACCTGTTGATCAGAAGTCCAACGGTCTAACCATTGAGCTAGGGGCTCGTTGTCTTGCCGATTTAGGTCGGGAGATCTTGACGCTCGCTGATGAACGTTCACCCACCTGCAAGGGAAATAATTTTCCCCGCCCCCCCCTCGCCTTGGATCTCATTTCTCGGACCCTGACAGCAGCTGTAGCAGTTATTAGTATAGGCAGATAGTATTGCCGGCAAAGACCAGGGAGATTGAAATGGCCATTGCTGGCTTATTAGCCATCGTCAGCCGGTCATATCCAACCCCAAGCGGTGCATCACACGAGACTCGGGCACGCAACTTGTTGAGTAGATCTCCAACACTCTACCTCATTGCGCCATGGGCTTCTATTCCCTCCGGTTTAGATCGGGACCATTAAAATTGGTTGATGAATGCTCATCGCTCGGTTACGGCAAAGTTCTTCGGCCTTCAATGCTAGTCATTGCGCGGCTGCTGACGGGGGCCCGAGAGTAAGCCTGTAGTGAGCTTTAGCGCCAATGTGGGAACCTGCGATCGCTGACTCGTCACGCCAAGGCTGCAGTCACGCTGAATGCCCGCACCCTGTCTGGTGCGACCTACTGACACAACCAGTCTCGGCTGTGCCCACGCTGGTGCGTAACCTCGCGTGGTCCAACCGGTTCCTTCTCCTAAGGAACCGGACCTGGAAGATCGCAGCCGTAAGGGTTAACTTAACTAGCCTTGACACCACGCGATTAGCCCGAGACAGGACGGATCGTGCTTGGCTAAGGTTTGCAATTCTTCAGACTACATTTTTCCCGGAAGCCCTAAAAGTTCGGTATTTTCATGTCCAAGTCATTTATCATAGGTCACCTAAACCACGTTTTATACGTTCTTCAAGCAACCTTTGACACAGAACCAGAAGATGCAATCGCTTGAGTCTGACGTTTCGGATTATCGCTTGAGCCCATCATTAGAGATAGTGATATAGAGCTGCGAGTAAGAATCCGTAACGAACTCACCCGTTCGTTTCTATCAGCAATGGGGCATCTAGTAGGTGGGCCAACTCTTGCAAAGATATAGGCGAAAATTGACTTGGCACTTCAGCATATATTTCGTATCGTTATGTTGATCTGATGAGTGCATTTGGCCTGAAAGCGCTTTTTATTACAGGAAATTTTTTGTTCAGTTTATTGAAGCGAAACAAGCAGCATTTTGCGAAATCGGAGGTTGCGTGATATTGAAAAAGTTTCCTGCGCTATTAAGTATGGTAGAATCAAACCTTTTATTCGTTAACACTATGCTATGGGAGAACCCCAATATAAGCAAAAAGTTAAAATATATCACTCCCAGAACCGGAAAATTTAGTCTGAAGTTAGTAAACATCAGGTGAAGCGAAGTTTAAGTGAGCACATTGGTTTTTTTCGGAAACGAGGATCCATTTTACAGTTTTTAAAAATATTTTTTCCCAAAGTCTGAAGTTGTCTGTCACAAAACATGGTAAAAAGAGTTTTGACTGTAGCTGTAAAGTAAGAATTATGCCAGTTCTTTTTTTCAAATTCAAACAACAAAAAACACTGCTTTCCACAAATGCCCTCTTTTTGACACAAAATTCTTCATCCTCAATGGAATAAAAACAGACTTTAGCTAAATGCCATAAAGCAAATATTACAAGCCTGTCTCGGGGGTTTTATAGTACACCCGTTGCTGTTGTTTTTAATTATGCGACCTCAGTACCTCCTAAGATATTCAGGACAAAACAACAACCCACTGTACGCCCGACTTACCCGATGCATATTAGATAACAAATAAAAGCCCAAGAAGTCTTTTGCACGTTGTATTTGGGCATACACCTCAAGTTGTTCTTCTGCTCTTTTGTCTAAGTTGCACCCCATTCCCTCAACGGTGAGATGTATATTAGCAAAACCATAATTATAAAGGAAAAATTCGCACGTGCCTATCAATACTTTACCGAAGGAGGCTCGCGTATAGTCTACTATCGGAATATTTTTTATGATTGCTATTTACCTATTGACCATTTAGGATTCAAAGTTGCGAAAATTCCCATCAGAGAATTCAGAAGAGTATTTGGCGAGCATACGTAGCTTGCGATAAATTCTCTTCGGGCCGTTACATTGATATAGGGAGGGGGTACAATGTAACATGCTGGTAAGTATGTAATCACAAAACGCAAATTAATCATGGGGATGAGGGAGGTAGCGTGGGGTTGATAGCAATCAGCTGGTTGCAAGTTGATGAGGGTTTGTTGAGTCCGGACAGGGGATGGGGGAGGTTGAAGCGGTAGAAAGCGCAAAAAGATGCAGGTAGTTACCTAACCGTTGACCATGCCAAGCTCGGGGCTTGCAGGAGGTTCTTCTGCGCGCACAAGACCGGCTTCCTCAACCGGATCGTGGTTGCTTCAGCTGTTGATAGCAAACGCTGACCCAGGGATTTTGGGTAATTTGGGTGAGACCTTGTAAATTACCTTACAGGCTCCGCTTGGGTCCACACGATTAGTATTTCTATGAGGAGTGTGAAAATCAAGCATAAAAGACCATTGCGTGGCCTGTCACTTTTGTCTATCGCAGGGGGTTAAATAGGTTAGACCGTAGCAACTGCGCTCTTCAGGCGCACTTTGTTAGGAGAGGAGAACTGATTGGGAAGCCAGAGAGGAAGGCACAGTTTATTCTGTTCAGAAGGATGTGGAGAATAGGCAGGAGAAAATTGACTGTCCGACGAGCTAGCAACCGCAGGCTAGAGCACTACGCCTGCGGAGTAAGGACGTCTAGCGTAGCTTGATTGCTCAGAAGTACAGATTTCGTGTCTTCTCGATTATCACGTCACGATTACCAGTCACGAACTTGGCCCCACCACATGTAGGAGGGGGTACCCAAAAGACGAAAATCGTTTTCTGTAAGCACGTAGGATCGCAAGCCTGCCCTTGTTGCCATTAGATGCATTAACTAGATACTCTTACTACACGGTTGTCTAGGTGAAAGTCATAAGAAAATGTGAAGTCTCATTCCATGTCAGCAAGCATGTGCCAAGGCTAACCGCTGCCACCGAGTATACGTGCGCTGCCCGCCTACGCCCGTCCGTCTGACAAATCACCTCTCAAGACCGACTCACACAAAAGCGGCTCCAGAATTTGTGGTGATTCTTGTGGCAGCTCAATTCAGACATGGTGCTGTGGCCGGTGGTCGCTCGCTCGTCTGACACTCAAAGTCCTCTTACCCATTCCCCATTCCTCCTATAAAAAGTAAACTATTCGTGTCACTCCGGTTTTGCATGTCTTCTCTGCTTTCCTAAGGAACCTGGCCTGAGGATCGCAGTTGCTAGTGTTTAACTTACTTAACCTCCTACGATAAAACTATCGTAGCGGCCGGTGAGCGATTGCTTAAGTAAACATCCTCCCAACGCTTTCAACAATTCTACAATGGCACACCTTGACGAACAGCGCAACAACGGTGGTTTGTTTTCTCGCCATCATAGCAGTCGCCCACGTTTAATCTACTCCGCATGACCTTACAGGGAGCCAAAACGATTATCTGCAAGTGCCGAAGCGATTACTGGAGGTTGTGCGGACAAATCGATCTGGGCACTGGCTACTTCGTCGGGACAACGAGCCTGTACACGGCAGTCTGGCCGTCAGTTTCGACAATGTTCACTGTGAACTCGATAGCAGGGTGGTGACTTAAGCGCGAACTAGTTTTAAGTGATGGTAAACTTGCATAGTATCGATGACACTTCCCTCTCCCCTCAGGCGCCCACGTCAGGAAGACCTGCACACAAAAACACAGCGTTCATTACAGTTTACAGTTTACAGCATGAGCTGAGACGAATATTAAAAATTTTTTTTCGAAAACCAGTGAAAAACCCGTTGGGGCAATTGCTTGTCATCTAATTAATAGTATGTCGAAAATAATTAATGCTTTGCAAGATGACATCTTCAATTTAAAAAGTAATTCTCGTTTTTCGGGTACCTCTCGAGCATGATTCCCACTGACGATCAAGTCTGATTATATGCGTGATCTCATGTAGGTTTGTAGCGGTCTCTGCCGTCCCACCTTCTCTATTGCTTTGCCCGGCGTCATGGCTCAACGCCAGCTGCCTCAAGGTCATCCAATACCTCAGTCAGCGCTTACAGACGCGCTGACCTGCAGTGACTTGACCTACTTCCACTCGGACACACACACCTGTGTCTGGGTTCGCGCGGCCGCCGAGCACCACTCGAACAAGTCCTTTTTTCCCCACTCTCGGCCGCCAGACGTGACTTAGGACCACGGCGTCCAGCGGAATGACGTGTGCTCCGAAGTCCAACTTCTCTACATCTATTCTCCGGTACTTTGTATACACAATAAACTATCTCTTCTACTCTGGCCTTCAAAGACTTCTCCAATCTCCTAAGGAACCTGGGCTGGAAGATTGTAGATGTTAGGGTAAACCGTCTTAGCCTTAACTCTTATAGGTTCATAAAGAGCCTAAGGCTGTGTGGGCTGATGGAGGTCCGATTTCCGGTGTTCTGTGGTGACTCGCTCCGCCTAGGCAAGCAGGTGCCAAGGCTCACTGCTGCCAACGAGTGCACGTGCAGTGGCCGCTTATTCAATCCGTCTGGCCAATCACCCGTCAAGGTTGACTCACACAAGAGCCGTTCCAGACGTTGTGGTGATTCTCACGGCCAGCCCAATTCAGACGCGGTGCTGTGGCCGGTGGTTTCTCGCTCGTCTGACAATCAGTTTCCTCCTGCCTATTGTCGATTTCCTTCTGTACATAATAAACTCTTTCCACCGCAATTGCTAGGGTTTCACTTACTTAACCCTCTGCGCTACTTCATGGAGGCGCAATTGGCCGAATGGGCCCTTGCGATGTCCAAGGATAGTGTGGACAGGCTAGACACAATCAACAACCGCACGCTGTGACACCTAGCACTGGCGATACCCGTGACTCACATGTGCGGTAGTACTGGGCAAAGGTTGGAATTCAATCCACGCCAAAGGTGACAGGTGGGCAGTGGTCGTACCATTTTGTTGGCGGTAATTTGTGTGTGTGTGTTGTGAGACGGTATGTGCATTGTTCGTGGTAACAGTGCACTCAGTATCCAACGGGGTTGAACCGTGCTCGAAAAATATATCATACCATATGGACACCAGGATAAAACTTTGGCGCCTTTGTTATGGGTTAGTCCTGTGATGCCCCTTCTTTTTCAATAGCAGTTACAATTGGGTTACCTTCGGAGATAGTTGTTTCAGTTTTTGATGCGTTAAAAGTCCTGGCCTGACGGGATAACTTGGGTTTTCTCGGGACCGAGGGCCCGACTGCAATAGCGCCTTCGCAAGGCGTAATGTCAGGTCGTGCGCAGCACGGGTAGACGAGCTGCCTAAATTTGTCAGCCATTTGCACACGCACGCGTCACCTTATATTTTTGAAACTGTTTGAGTGAATGAGGATTGAGTGCGGTAAGCGCTGCGCAAGTCCGTTTAACGATTAACTAAATTGCACGTAAGGCACTGAAGTGCTACAAATCCGTGCGACAGTTGACGGATGTCATCGATTGGGATGGTCAAAAGATTAGTATTCAATTCAGCTGATCGAATTGTGAAAAATTCGCAGCCTTGGTTGGAGTCGAACCCACGCCACAGGGTAGGCTTTCGTTTTATTTCGTTGACCAAATTGGAAAAAACTAGCGGCATTCGGCGGGATTCGAATCCACATAAGAGGGAGGCTATCGCAGGGGGTTAAGTGAGTTAAACCGTGCAACTGCGATCTTCAGACCATGGTTACTTTGTGCAGAAGAGAAGTCGGCGACGGCCAGAATAGTAGGACGAGTTTATTTTGTACACAACGGAAGAGGAGAATATATTGACTTGGGAGAGATAAGTCCGATCAGTAGGTTGACCGGGGCTAAGTGAGGTCTTAGAGTAGTCGGGCAAGAGGACAGATAGAGGGAGATCTTTCATTGGGCAGAGAGGCAACTTGCGTCGGGCACGCGTGCAAGCTCCTCATTCGTCGTCTCATAGATGCGAGAACTATGATTGGCTGATCGAGACGTCGACAATTCACATCGGTGAGCGTTTGGGAAAGTGCACTTCGACGCGAGCTAGTCAGGCAGACACGACCCGCTACAAGGCCTTTTACGCAAGCCAACGCTCTACCCACTTGAGCTACGAATGTCGCGCTTCACACCATGAGTTTAATCACACTTTGATCGATATTACCCGCCCAACCTTATGGCTCGTATGGAATCCACCAATATGGAACAGCAAGCTGGTTGCCCAAGCAGGATTTCCTAAGCAATCATCTAGAATCCACCAGAATGACTACTAGGCTGACTTAATTATTAAGTTGGTTTGGCAAATTTAGTTAATTTAGTCGACCCAATGCCGAATGCCAACCGCCGAATGCCGCGAGTTTTTTCACAATCGGGTCAACTAAATTAACTAAATCTGCCAAACCACCTTAATAATTAATTCAGCCAAGCAGTCATTCTGGTGGATTCTAGGTGATTGCTTAGCAAATCCTGCTTGGGCAGTCAACTTGCTGTCCCGCATTGGTGAATTCCATGTGAGCCGCAAAGTTGGGTGGGTAATATCGATCCAAGTGTGATTAAACTCACGGTGTGAAGCGCGACATTCGTAGCTCAAGTGGGTAGAGCGTTGGCTTGGCTAAAAGGCCTCCCTCTTATGCGGGTTCGAATCCCGCCGAAAGCCACGAGTTTTTTTCACAATTGCGTCAACTAAATTAACCAAATCTGCCAAACCAACTTAATGAAAAAGGTAGGCTTTTCGCAGCCAACGCTCTACCATTGCGCTACGAGGCTCACCATGAGTCGTGAATACAATCACGCTTGGGTCGATTTACTCGCTCAACCTACTGCCAACCTTGCCCGTCCCAAGGATTACTGTTTATTTGTGCATCAAACCACAGTGGAGGGGGCATACACAAGAAATTGGACAGCGTGGTCACCTGTGTGCGTGCTGAAATATCCTGTGGAGTTACGGGGCGTGGGCACAGCAGTCGCCATTCTTCCGACATGAGACCACTTTTTCGGGTTCTTTTCGTTCGGAAGAAACCGGACTTGTGCATAGAAATTTTAAATGAGCCCCATTTTACCATTTTTTCGCAATTTTACACTTCTTCCCAGAATAACCTGCCTGATGTAGACCGTGATCAGGTTGGTTTTCCAACAAAATTGAAACTGTTTTATCCTTGAAGATGCAGGGCAGTCGCAAAATCTGTTGGCATTAATTAATCCTAAAGTATATTCATATTCTTAAGTTATGCCACAACGCTGTGCGGTGCACCATCTAAGCATTTTACATTTATCCGGCGACTGTCATTTTTTCTTTCCTATTACCACAAGGATACATCTCACACGTCGTGCAAAAATAACACAGCATTTATAACCTTGACAGCTGCGAAATTAAATAATACAAAAATTCTAATTTAAAATTCACTGCATACAGTTTTTATAAGACGGAGTTAAACAAACAAGTAAAACGCGCTGTTCGTTTCACGGAAGAAAATCCCGACACAGTGATCTATTTCTCTAAGCAAAATGTGCGTAATAGCCTCCGGATCATTCGAACAAAGTGACCTAGCTGCCAAAGCGATCATGAAAATTTCGAGGTGTTCGCGGCCCGGACAACGCTTACAGTGCTGTCCCAGGCCAGGAGGTCAGGCACCCCCCAAGGGCTAGCCAACAGAGCCCAGTTCAACTGTGCCCACGGCAGCCAATCAGAGGCGAGTAGCGCGCCTGGTAAAATCACGAAACCTGTGGTGTGCCTGACAGCCAATCAGCTGGCGTGCAGACGTTTCAGCCAGCTGACCGACACTCGTTCGCGGAATTTGCACACCAGTAAATAGTTTATCGCGCAGACACTGGATCGCGCTGCCTCCAACAGTAAAACAAACACAGAGCATCACTGTCAACACTATCATTGTCACGAAGGGCAGTATAACAGGGCATGGGACGCTGACCCTCCAGCGACACTCACTACTTTGGACGGACTGTTATCTTCCAACTCTCTGGATTATTATATACCCCACCCCCGAGCTTGCAGTCAGTCAACGCCAATCTGTGCCTCAAGACTCCCAAGGTGCGTACTCAGTATGCTCATTGATGGTCTCTTCAATTTTTTAAATACTTTTTATGCTGATGATAGGATTGTCCACAAATGGTAGGCAATTGAGTCAAATGACTGCCTAATGCAAAGGTCAGCTCAGCTCAACCATGAAGATCGTACGGTGATTGATCCATCCAGAGCTGAATGAGTTGGAATGCCTGCAGGGATCCTTCCTTGCAACTCATTGCGCTACGTCGTGCGGTGGATTGAGTTCATACAGACCTCACACGCCGTGGTCTCGTTCATCCGATCCATTCTCGCTTCTACCGATCTAGTCAGCAGTGGGAGAAGCGAGGGACATCGTTTTTTACGTTGTAAAGAGCATACCACCGAGGCACCACCGTAGCGTCTGTTTGTAGTATCCGGTATTTTTTACGGGGAGCTACGCCGCATTTTGTCCAGGACTGCCATTTTACGCAAATCCTAGGCTCGCCAAGCTTCAGTCGCCTGTAGCGTGGCGCTCCTGTTGACACATAAGCAAACGGTTCGGTTCCTTAATTCCTGTGACTGCTGTGACTGGTTCGACCTGCGACACTTCTCAGTTGCTTCGGAATAATTTATCTGTAGGAGATTGTCAGTCCACCTGTAACTGTGGTGTGCAGTCCCCAAATTTAAAAGCAACAAATAAATGAGGAATTATCGCACACATCAATTTTATGCAGCTGAGTCCGCTTTCTCTCACCCGACCTAAGATGGGCACGTAGTACATTGCTGAGTGCCACGTTCCACGATAAAATTGCCCTGGAGAACACAAGCGCGACTTGCGATGCCAGTGTTCGACGACCATCAATAAGTCGGAAATAATCACTTCAATTTTGTCGAACATTCTCGCTCCTGCGGCCGACTAAAATCTCCCATATGGAAGTGTTTCCACTGCTGATTCAGAAAAATCTCGGCTCCGCTGTATATAAGCTCACGCGGCTGAAAGGAATAGTCGGTCCAGGTGGTCGTCTTAGTGACTAACGGTTTGTTACGACTCCTTTGAGAATTCCTAGGCCATTCCCTCCCCCAACCGAAGGCGGGCTCATGTGTACCTTAAATTAATAATTGATTATGATGACCGTCGGGACAGTTCTACCCTCCCGAGATGACTTCAAACTTTGCGCTCGCATACCCGACGCCTGAGTAGATCCGCTTCGTGTCTTCAGTCCCGAGGTTACTGGGTGACTCACTAGTCGGTAGTAGAGTGCCCGAACACTAATCAGACGCACAGGTCAGAATGTGCAATTCGCATGCATGACCGTCCAGTCAGCAGCCTCAGGGTTTAACCCGCCGTGTCTGGCAGCAGTGCCTGATGACTAAGTGAGACACGTGGGCCTGCATATCAGGTGTCGGTGAAGGCTAGGGAGAAAAATGCGAACTGCATTATTGTGTCAGGATGGCCGAGCGGTCCAAGGCGCTGCGTTCAGGTCGCAGTCCACTCTGTGGGCGTGGGTTCGAATCCCACTTCTGACATGCCTTTTTTGGGGTCTTGAATAGGCTCTAAATATACTGAACTAACTCGAGGGAAATGCTTTCGGGGTGCAGGCGTTTTCAGCTTTTTGACAGAAGAGTAAGATTTTGGAGGATGTGTGATAGGACCAGGTTTGGATCTTCCAAATTGTGCAATCTGTTTATTGTTTTACTGGACAGTTGTCAGTAAAAACCTCTTGGGACGTGAGCACTGTCTTGCGGATTTTCACTTCGGAGTAATTTGTTGCGAACCCGTTTTGCTTTTTCATTGAGCCAAATAGGTCGTAAGCGCTCCAGTTTTAACTTAAAACTTGCCAGCTTTATCACCGAAACAGTCCCTCGCCCAACTTAAACCTACTGAGCGAACAGAACCAGTCCAACACAGTCGCTCTTACAGCGTCTGAAAGATTTATGGGTACTAAACAAACACATTCTATTATTCGAGGGGGTGATGAACCTATTTCCAAACCTGCCGTCGGACAAGCTTAGTGAAGTAATTTGTAAGCCGATGCATTTTAAGGCCAGAGCTGCAGAGTTGGTTGCTAAAATTAGGCTCTCCAAGAACACCCAGTGATTAATGCTGGCGAACTAAAGCCTTAAGCGAAAATTATCACCGTACTGCATTTGCGAACTTGAGATACAGGAGTAGTCTACCACACGGTTTTACGAACGTGGCACATGCAAGTTCAATTTCCGATTAAGCCCGGAAAAAAACTACGCGTTCTGGGTGTTCTCGTACACTGGTCTACAACTTGCTCTTTTCTAAGATCAGTTCACTGAATGACAATCCGAAAAAAGACCATAGCATGTACTTTTCTGCATTTGCTTTCAATTCAGCAAAAGCGAAACTGATTTTTCTCCTTCAATTTAGCCAGCGGAGGCTGTACCCTCAAAGATACTCGATTTAGGTGTTATTTACCTTAAAACAGCATTTCTTAGAGGCGAGTATTTGTTGACATATATCGACAACTCATACAGGGGATGCCAACATACATGTCAGGGAAGAAGGTTCTGTGATAAAACATCTTTTTTCTGAAAGCGAAAGTGGGTCACGCGGAATTAAACGACGGCTCAGCTGCATGACCAGACGGACGTACATTATCTATAACTGGTGCCTTCTAAGTTCAAAAGCAAGTGTTCCAGTTCGACCTATTATAGAGGTAAAAACTTTACTTTTAGTATCAAAGCTTAATCCTTGCTCGCATATAAACAGTAAGTCACACAGCTCGGTTTGCTGAAACCTCATCCAAGTGATAAAAGGAGTCCGAAAAGTTCGACCACGAAGTGTCTGTTAAAGACCGACCACTTAGCGAGTTTTAGGGCAGCATTCAAGGCGTCATCAGGGCTGTTATGACGAAAGCGAAAACCCCAGGCCTTTATGAACAGGTAGATTTACTTGTTCGCCCGCATATGCATGGCTGTTGTCGGTGGCGGCGAAAATAACACACCTTTCCCCTATCTCTTCCTGACTACTGTTCTGTGAAGCCAATCGCGTTTGACGAATGCTCACAACTCGCTCACCTGTCCCGTTAGGCTGACGTCGTTCCTGTGTCTTTTCCGTGTAATTTTCCCAAATTAGTGTCCTATCGAACGCCTCGGTTGACAACTGCCTTGTCTATAAATCATGCACGTCCTTCGTCATACTTTTATTTTTTACCTAATTGATGAATACTGTGTCACTACAACACCTCGTTTATGGGCTGCAAAAACGTCGTTTGTGCTCACAGGCCTCCTCAAAATGTCATTTTCAGACACAAAGGGGGAAAATACCCATTTGCTGGGCGTGACGGCCAATCAACCGACTGCGTCGGCGTGGGGTGGGGAGGCTGGTTGCGCAAGTCAGCTGGCCGACTGACTTGATTCCCACGGGAACTCCAGACGCCGATCAAATCAAAGCCAGCCTGCATTACATTCTGTGCGAGGGACTGACTCAAAGGCAGTCCGCTTTGTCTTTCTTTACCCAACAACGCGACTGGCGGGGAATAGAGCAATTACACGCGTCTAGTTGCCAGTCCCGTGCACTTTCTGTTCTTCCTTTGCCTGCACAAGTGGAGTCCAAAAGACGATTTGATAGTAAAACGTTTTTTGATGGTAGTGTGTATGTGTGTGTGAGGAATTCCGACGATGAGTAGTTATGTGCACGAAACAGCTGTCCGTGAGTTTTGTAATTGCCCGGACCTGTTTTTTCATAGGGTGAAACAACTTTTTTAAACAAGGTTAGGGTATAGTAGGTAGTATTGTTGAGAAAGACACAAGCGATTGGAACGGCCGTTTCTGGCTTATTAACCGTCGTCAGCCAGTCATACCCAGACCCAAGTACTGCCCTACATGTGACTCGAACTGGCGACCCTTTTCATCAGAGTCGATCTCCCTAAACATTGAGCCACGGGACGGATGATTTCCATTGGCGGTCGGTGAACAGTCATCAATGAGTTTCAATATCCCCTGACCTAATCCGGCAAAAAACGAGTTCGTGGCTCAATGGTTAGGGCGTTTGACTCTGATCAAAGAGGTCGCGAGTTGGAGGCTCGAGTGGGGCACCATTTGGGTCTGGGCATGACTGACTGATAACGGCTAATAAGCCAGAATTGGCCATTCCCGTCTCCCTTGTATTTGCCAGCAATCCTTTCTGCCTATACTACCAGCTGCTACGGCTATCAGGGCCTCTGTCGAGGTCCAAAGCAGGTTGGGACGCATAAGTTCCGTTAGCGGTTGCTGAACGTTCATCAAGGAGTGTCTATGAGAATGTCAGCCTTAGCATCCCCTCTGATATTTTGTCTAAACGTACTGGAGACCAATCGAAAAAAACTAGCAAAATTGACTTGTATCGCCTATGACTCGAACTATGCAGTTGAATTTTATCGAAATCCGTGCGCTATTGTTCACTCCTGGTTATTGCATTTGATTTTCTACCTTTTTCCGCATGAGGAATAGGAATTCACTGAATCATACCGAGGACTTTTCAAGGGGTTCGTCTATCCGGAACCGTACTCGAAGGAAAGCCCTTTTGGGAAATGCCTCTGGGGAAAAATATCAACCAAAAATAGTTCCCTTGCTTTCTCTCTCTCCTTTCCAAGTAATAATCAGTGTAATTAATTTTGCACACCTACTGTTCCGCTCGGGTGACACCTATTATAAAGCTGACGCCTTCACCGTAGAGCAGAGAAAAAAACCAGCCGACTGGTTATTTTTGAGTCCGGAAAAGTTCGTCTGTACCCACACCTGTTACCTACCACCGCCAGTGGTTGCTTTTTTCCGATGTCAGGTGTTTCCCTTTGGTTTACTGACGGAACAACAACAACGGAACGCTATGCGTAGCAAGCAGGCCGTGTTGTATCCTTTTCGGTCGCCCGGTTTGCCCGTTTGTAGCCAATATGACAGTGCAGTACACTAATAAACGGTCATGATGTGGTAGCAGTTTTAACGGGAACCCCAACATCTGAAAGTCGTAAACGTC
>JAYGXS010000007.1:25269636-25294299 GCA_036362985.1 Ligula intestinalis
GCGCACAGGCGAACGCGTCTTCCAGTGCCAGTGAGCCGGACGGCCGAGCAATGAACACGCCAAAATCCGGCACGAGCGGGGAAATTTCCCAGGTCAAGGCATGCGCAATTAGCGCACAAGAGGGCAAATATCCTCGATGGAGAGGGTGAGCCGTTAATCGGCATAGGCATTCAGTAGCATAGCGACTGCAACTCCCTGCGTGCGAACGTCCGGTTTCTGCTACTGTGTCTCTGATGATGGATTCAAGCAGAAATCCGAAACGTCAGGTGAATAAAGTTCTTGTCCCCACTGATAGCGTCTTTCCAGTTATTTCCTGGGACTCGCATTTTCGCTTGTGTTAATGAGTGCCCCTGTTAACCTACAAGGGCATTTTTTAATTGGATTACAACTAGTCTAAGCATCAGGATTCCAGCTTCCTTAGCACGTCGGCGAAAGACAATTTTAAATGCTCTGTGTTTAAACGTTGTCACCGCCCGCCGCCCCCCACCGCTGACGAAGAAGCATCCAGCAGCAGCAGCAGATGGATATCACCAAGGGGCGACCACCCAACACGGCCGCACAAACACGCGAGAGCAGAGTTTGACGTTCGCTGCGGGTCTCCCGTCTCCCTCCCGTCAACAGCCCTTTTGTGACACAAAATGCAATACATGTGATGAACAGATGGGGGTCCGGAGCGATAACTTCGGCAGCGGCAACGGTGTTGTTAACATGGCGCGCGCGTCAGTTAAAATTCCGCCAGGATGGAGCAATCTGTCTCGGCGACAATGACTGGGGGGGGGACTTCACACACGAACTTCTCCGCCCCCCCTCTCCCCCCTCAGAGAAGATAGAGACGCAGGGACCGCCCACACACGGTTGAGCCCATTACAGTCGCCACCGCCCCCCGCACGCGTGCGCAGCACTTCTGTGTACTTCATTTTCATAATCTAATTTCGAAGCGTTAATCATGCCGACGACGACCGGCTGGCTGCCCCACCCATCCACCGGCTGAATGCAGTTTCGCAAAATATGCAAATATATTCATAACTCCCTGCACAGAGTTCACTGTTGAGTTCGTCCAAAGATGTGCACTGGTGGGCGGGCTGGCGGGTGCCTGCCGCAGCTCGGTGAGCGAGTTGGTCTACTGCGTTCGTGATTTGAGACAGGAAGGGAACTCGAAAGTTAGCATACTTCATATCAATCTGCAAACCTCCCCCTTTCTCCGCCTCTTCTGCATAGATGTGCTCTTGAGAATTGCACTCCGCCGCGGCTTTCGGAGGTTAGGTGAAGGGACTGGAGCAGAAAGAAAAAGGAATTAAGAGGGGCTTCAGAACGCTGGAAAGTATCTCCTACCCTGCATATCCAAACAGAACTGTATTCTCTGCTTTGATAGAGTTGACACGTTTATGCGAATTGGCGCAGGAGTTGTGGTCAGTCTTCACGAAGATGTTTGGTCACTTACGGTTACAGCAATCGCTATCATCGATACCGTTATTAGCCAATCAGAGGAGGCTGACATTGTTAAGTTCGTAATTTCTTTAGGGTGCCTTACAGCAGGCGTCTGTAGATCTTCTCCTCCTAGTTATATTGAGCAGAAATGCTGCAGGAAACGCAAGTCTGCATTACCCACACATATGCTATCTACTTAATGGAAAAGAAAGTAAGACAGACACTGGAAAGTGTATCCCCTCTGCAACTCAGCGCATTCGTCAACACCATAAGCCTGACACTTTCGAGTCAATCACGAGGCGCAGAGTGCGCTCAAGTTACAGGATTGAAAGCCAGGTTGCTATGGCCCCATCTTGGTGTACATTTCATCGCAGTCTTGTCTATATGGCATCCCGGCCATCCAAATTACAGCCTGGTATAACTGGAGTGGAAGCCGGCGCGTGTGTAGCACGCGTAAAGGGGCCTTCTGTCCATCTGAACCTTGTTCTTCTATCCGAGCAAGGAGGATAGTGTGCAGTAAACGCTGCCAATGTCTGCCGAGCAGGAAATTAATTCACATGCAGGGTGACGCCGTTGGGTGGTAATTGACACTGCCGCTTGAGACTGTTGAACTGACAAGCATGCTCCCAATTTCGCTCGTGGAGATAAGTTCAGGCGTAAGCCCTAAACCGCAATCGCTTCACTCACTCCATTCGTTATCTGATTATTATTCTCCTGGTTGCCTGTGCGTGCTCTGTCTTCGAGATCAGTTTTTATTTATGCGGGATTTCCAACCAACTTGGAGTGTGATTACTAGTTTTAATTTTAGAGCATATGATGCAGTAAAGTCACGAATTCGGCGGTTAAGACGGTGCGAATCCGGTAGCTGGCCTGGCACAACGTCACAAGTATGGAGCGTCACTACCATTCCCAGGACAAAATATTACCTTGTGCGAAAATTTGATTTTGGCGGTAAACATGCCACTTTTCAGCTTCAAATGACAGAAAGAAAGGTCCACGTCAACTGGACGTGTTGTCTGCAGCCGCAGAAGTCGCGTTTGTGCGTACCCGCGCGTGACACTTTTGAGACACCAAGAGGTCTTAGATCTCTTGACAAAGAGATTTATTGCGAAATACTATATTGGAACTCGGTCGTGGTCCAGAAGAGGCTTTTGTTATCTCTTTAATTGGCAGCCTCCCAAGCCAGCGTATCGATGACATGTCCAATTCAAACTGAACGGAGTCAGTTTTTTATAAGCTAAATCACCGCGGACCACACGCGTGCCATATCGACCCAAACTCTATCCTAAAACACACGATGGAAATTTAATTTGGGTTCCAGAACCGCGCACCTTATTTACGCTTAGCCCCAAGTTTTTTTATCGTAAGGTTAAGATTAGTGTTAGGTTTTTGATATAGGGTAGGCTGTCAATTCACTGGCAGTAGAAAAGGAATGATATTAACACCGCTGTTTGCTTGCTGTTTGCTTTATCGCAGCTCGTGGGCGTCTGCACCGGGTGCAGCGCTTCTGATTTCAGGTCACCAGATGCACCAGCTCCTAGTCGGCTGCTCTCACGCACACACGAAGTGACCTCGATGACCCGGTGACAAACCAAACAAAAGCTCACACAAAGTCGTAAACACTGACGTACTAAAAGCAATCTGTCTTCTCCTCTACCACCAACTCACTAACCGTTGACCCCCGCCCGGCGCTTAACAGCATCACTCAAAAAGTCCATGGGCTTATTTGTCATATATTCATTGTCTCAAACTGGTCTACACAGAAACGGAAGTGTTATACGTTGAGTAGCGGTAAATGTACTGGACCAGCACTCATTACCACCCCCTCCCTGTTAGGACCGACCGAAATTAGGCGAAGTTAAGTCAGGATCCCGTTAAGCAGGAGGGAACGCGCGGTCAAGTTATACTTATAAGAATACCGTTGCAGTCGATAAGAAACCAATGGTGGCTAAAAAGTTCGTCGGACGGGTGAAGTCTCAGGCGGAAAAGGAGGCCTCAGCAAATGGGACCTGAGGTTGTTTGCTGCCTGCCCGTTCGGTCTCTATCTCCCTTATCTCGCGAGACCAGACGGAGCAGGCGTTGCTGTGTCCGCGACAAACATTGCTCTGGCTAACGGAGGGAAAGAGAAACAGCCGTACGTCTGGAGCGGAACGTTTCAGCCCCCCCCCCCCCCCCCGCTCCGCCCCTCACCGGCCGAAAATGCGTACGTCGCATCAAGGCGTGCGAGGGGCATGACTGCTCTGCTAAACGAGATCATATACGTCTCATCACCAGCAGCAGTTCCCGTATCTGTCTATTTAAATTATCCCCCATCTTATCCCCCCCCCTCCTGTCACCATTCGGAGTTGGCATCGGCCGTCTGGCCCGGCCTGTCCACACCACCAGAAGCCTAGCTTTTTTCGCCTCAACGTGCCTCGGCTAACCGCGCAGCAGTTCGGGCGACGGGGTCGAGGTGGGAATAACTTTTTACTGCGGTTCTGCGCTCCTCCTCGTCGCCGCGTATAAATTGTATGGAAGGCCATAAAAATGTTGACGAGAGCGAAGTTGGCGCGCATACACAGCGGTCATATCGAGGCCGTCGGTGTTCTTTCTGGCATGATGAAGGGCGTGAAGTCGGGTGTACTTGGAGAGGAGAGGATGGCGCGGGGACAGATCGTTCAGATGCAGGCAACAATTTTATACGCACCGCGTCTGCCTTTAATGCCTTTTTGGATTGATCTGCGTTCACCCATGTCCAAATATTTGTCTTGGCAACTAACAGACTGGATGCTGTCTCTCTCGCCCCTACACCCTCCCCCACCTGATTTGATTTGATTTGTGACTACTCTTCCATTCGTGTGCGGTTCTAGGCCACGACGGTTCCTGTGGAGTCCACATTGCTTCCCGATATCCTAGGGATACCTACTACCTAATCATCGTCTCGTCAAGCCGAATCGCCTTGAAGTATGAGAATAAAAATAATGTTTTATGTTCGGTGTTTGCCCCGCTTTCTGCTAGCTAAGGATTGGCTTGACGTTTTGTTAAGTGCGGATGAATAGGCCACGAGAACACTAACCGTATGCAACACAGCTCCAGGAAAAAATAGGGTTAGCGTTCAGGTTAGGAATACTGTTAACTGAAGGGTGAGGTTAGAGTTGAGGATAGGGTTACGGCTTGGATTTACGTTAGGGCTAGAACTAGGCCGAGCTCAAGAGTACCACGCCAACTGCATGAGTCACAAAACTAATGAAGTCGCTCCTTACTTGAGACCACAATCTTGCACATGCGGTCGCCTGCCTTTAGTATGCTGTACTAGGTCTGTACAAAGACTTCCAATTTTGCGCTCTTCTGGTTGTGTTCTTCCCTGGGGGATTCACGCGAGGCGTAATTAGACGGCGATATCGCAGCTTTGGCAACATTAACAACAGTTCGGACAGGCGAATTATGCTTGAGTGGACCGTCCATTTTCCCCTGTCCCATATAAGTAACCCTTGCCTTATCTTGATTCGTTCATTTTTTCGCTCACCTCTTAATGCTTTCATAGACGGCCTTGCTTTGTTACCAGAAAACAATATCCATATACCGGAATGTATGAGATCTGTTGCATTCTTTATCTCCGCCGTCGCCCAGCCATCAACGGACTGCCCAATCATTTTTTTCGGCTGGGTATGAGGTAGGGGTGCAATTTCAAACACGGCGTAAAAGGCTCCATCGGAGTTTGCCGCACAGACTTACCAAAGTTCGTCTGACGCATGCCATTAGCCCATGTTGACCGCAGCGTAATAGGTGTAGCTATATGGCACTTCGATTGTACTTAGCACTAGAAGACCTCGTTCCCCTACAATCATATAACCCTTTTTCAAGGAAAGGCTTCCCTTGGGAAAATGAGGAAATTTATTCACTACCGAACATTTGATCTTTGCACACTTTTCTCAAGTCTGACGACAACCTGGGGATCCAGTGTCGAAAATTTACTGAATAAATTTCCTCATTTTCCCAAAGGACGCCTTTCCTAGAAATTACATTTCTTGGAATGTCCGCCTTCCAGTTTATATACGCCTCTTCCCGGTTCACGTATGTTACCATCTATGAGTTCAGCAGCGGGACCTTGATCCCGTGAGGCTGCTACGGCTTCCCGGGTGCATGGAAGTTACAGTTCATAGGGAACTAGTCCACGACTCCGGGCCTCATATCGAAAAGACAAGGTTGCTACGCTGACTTTACATCCTTGTTAGTGGTTGGATGAATAACCTCGTCTGCCATTACGAACTTTTCGTTCCCCTGACGTGCTACTTCGAGAAACGCATACCAACAGTTTTGAGGTGGACTCTGACCTTCGACAGTTATCAGACGTGTGTGTTCACCTACGGTACTTACTCGCATCTCTTGCATCTTTTCGTCATTCCCTGGCGTCTCCCGCTAGCAATTTGTCTAAGTCAAGTGCTGCGAAAGTACGCCTTCGATTGCTCATTCCCAGGCTGTAAACGAGGGTGGAGTAGCGACAGTAAAACAGCCACTGAACGGAGGGGGTGAGGGCGTTCACACGTCGGGGTGGGGGTATAGCCTAGTTCTGTCAGGGACCTGAAGCGGGGGCGGGGCCTCACAATGAACTGTGTCTGTTTCGTTGCTGTAGCGCGACGAGACAGAATTCGAGAACTAACATGCTGAGTCGCAGAGGCGGGGGGGGGGGGGGGGGGGGGGGGGGGGGGAAGAGTCTTAGGGCCTGTATAAATTCTTTATGCGAGCGCAAGGTTGATTCGTCACACTCTGTCGCAGTCACAGTCTACGCGTACGCATTCACGGGGCGGGAACTGGCAGCCCCGCAGTTACGCTGTCATACCGAATAACCACCACCATGCGAACCACGGTGGAAATATGACTGGTCAGGCGAGCCAGCGCTGATCGTGGAGCCTCGGGGTGACGAGCAGCCCCATCTATGAGCGTTTCAGGGAACGAGCGAGCCAGTAGCAGAGTGATGCGAAGGTGGTGTAGATCCTGCGCGGTCTACCTTCACTATAATGCACCTATAGTCACCGCGTCACTGCCTTCAGCTTGCTGAAGTTCGTGGTGGAAATAGCTTGAAACGACGGTAGCAGAAAAAGTATTTCGATTGATGAGCTTCCGCTGAGGTAACAAGTTGCCAGTGCTTGTGTGTGCGTGTGCCCGTGTCCGTTGTTGAGTCCTTCTCCCAGGCCGTGGCAGCCTCGGTCGCCTGCAACCAATCAGCGAACTCATACAGTTCGATTGGCTACGTTTGGTAAGGCGAGCATTTCACATGACGAGCTCAGTGTCGGAGCAGGCGAAACTCGTTAACTGAGGTTCAACTGTGCACGGTTACAAATTTGCCAGTTGAGTAAGCTTGCTGGTTGCTTGGCTGAGCCTTTCCACACCGTCTTTCTTTACTGTAGTCGAGTCCACAGGAGCATAGGAAAAGGGCAAAGATGACTTATATGGCCGCCTAAATATGAAACAGGAAAAGGAACCACCCACAATGCATATCGCCCCGCACAAAATTCCAGTGAAAAATGGGGTTACGAGATTTAGTTGAGGGTTAGGTTTAAGATTAGGGTTAACATCAGAGCTGAGGTAAGGATTATGCTAGGGATTGTGGTATGGGTTCATTTTAACTGTGATGTCTAACTTGCAGTTTATTTTAGCATACGGATCTATTTACCGTTCTTTGCGTTATGGGAGTGCATCCTGTGTCCTTAGCTAGCACTCATGTTGCTTCGGCGCGTCAACCACGCGGCCTGTTTTGGTTCAAACAAGTCTTATTCTACCAGGCCTCATTAGCCTTACAGTCCTCTTTCGGGGAGAAATAGCGTGCTGTCGTTTTAGGTAGCGGACCCGCAGAAATCAAACCTTTACCGATACAAGCGACAGTATGAATCTCAGAAAGTACCTGACCAAAAGTCGACACGATCGCTGTGCCAAGTACTTTATTCGCTTGACGCTTCGCATTCATGCTCGTCAAGCCATTATCAGGGGCCTAATTAGCCCTACTAGATGATAGGGTTGACCAACATGCATCCGGAACTTAAGACCAATAAAGCTCCTGTCGCGACACTCGCGTCTACCTCTTCTCAATCAAGGCTCTGTGAGGGTCCAGGATTATATTTTGTCGGAAAACAGCTTGTCTCTTCGTATCTGACGCCCGTCTTGAAGGCACTAGCGGTGTTGGCGCGCTCCTTTGCTGGACCAACAGACGTCTCCACAGAATTGACAGTAGAGGGTGGGGCGTTGGCACACGGCAACCAATTTGTAGTCTTTGCCTTGCCCCTCTTTGTTCCTATATTTACTGCCTGACATTTAGCGGGGTTCGCAAAACTCGTCAGATGCTCTGTTCATGGCATTTCATGCAGACTGCGGTTGGATTTATTTGGAGAAACGTGCTGCGAATTCGGGCATTCTATAGAGAGAGGCCAACCCGACTTTTCTGGTTACTGTGAGGTCCTTTGGCGTCCGGCAATTCCAGGTAATACATTTGTCCCCCAACTAGTGGGCGCTGGTTTAACCTGTAGGATAGTTGAATCTGTAAGGTCAAACTCCTGCAACCTTGACGGACGTCCCCAAAATGCGATTGCAGAAAAAGTAGTGTTTAGGTGCACGTGCAATGCCACTAAACCGTGGAAAATAGTCCTAGGTTTAATTTATGAAAAAGATTACCCGTCCCACGCTCGTGATAAATGCTGCTAACATAGAGTAATTTTTTATACATAACCAGTCAGTGCACCTTTCACTGATGGCTGTGACATTTCAAATGACGTTTACCAGTGAAACAGTGTGAAGTGTGTGCAATATGACGGAACGCGCTGTCTTGCCCAGGTCTGCGAGTTTGCAATATTTTACGTGGCGGAGTTCTTCTAACGTGGGTCCGCAAAACCATGGATGCAGTCGGTAGGTGAGCGGGAAGGTTAATTGGACGGTCAGAAGAGCTCTTGTAATGAAGATGTACGCAAGTGGCCTTTACTTTAAACACGCAAATGGAGGACAATCTGAATAGCATAAAGCAAGTCTCCGTAAGCATGCATTTTATGGTCGACTAGACAGAACACAAGAATAGGAACTTCCCAGCCAGTCAAATGCGATAGATTTCAGGAAGGCCAACTTTTCTCGTGTCTTTACCCTCAACACTAAACAGAACGGCGCTAGCGTCTTGCACTGATGAGCTCAAATAAACAAAGAGGGATAAAAATCAGTTAATAATGGATGAAGTAAGCTAACCGACGTATATCTATATATATGTGCCTGAATTCTCGCGTCCGCAGTTGCGCTGAACTTCCTTACATCACAGTCCATTTACTCCAGCTGTAATCATGTCACGTACGATTAGGCGGATGTCTGTTCAAAGCAGCGCCAACAGCAATAACGGATGTTCTGAGTGTCGTCCGCATATGGGGATATTCTTAGAGCCTTGGCAACACACAAGGCTACTTGACGATTCCAAAAGCTTGAAAATTATTGCAAGCTTTTCTAATACTCTTCTCCTAACACTGACAGTAAGGCATGGTTTTCGCTAGGCACTCTAACACCAAGAATTCAGAAAACATACACTTAGGGGGAGGTCTTATCACAGCAATACTCCGGGCTGGAAACTTCGCCAAGCTCCAGCAGTTTACAGATGGAGGCTGGATTCGTGATGTGCGACGGCGGCGTCTACTTCAGCATATCAGATGGATGAGCAGATGCATACTGTTTCGCACTGCGCAGAAATCATTCCCTGGAACATTCTCCAGACAGCGCTCAGGACTTCCATAATGTCTGGTTCGATAAGAATTTTTATAGAATTTACGATCAGGGTAATCCTATACCGGGGGGGGGGCTTGAGAGCGTACTGCGAACCGACAGACTTAGGACCTATCGACCGGGCCCGTTTCTCGCTTGTGTGTTAGCATCAGCCAGCCATACCACAACCCAGTGGCGGGAAGTCGGCCAAGTGAGTCCAGTTGGTCGGATAATATTTTTATTTAAAGTCCACCAGCCCAGTCGCGGGTTCATATCCTATCGAGTAGGAATACTCAAGGTAAGAACTAGCGTCTCTACCCTCCTTATCTTCCGTCGGTTATTCTGCTTGTCTCCACGTAACCGCAATTGATGGCTTGGCTTTGGATCATCAAGCCCCAGGTCGATGTTGAGGACACTGTAAGTTACTGCTAGTTAGTTAGTTAGTCAGTTAGTTACTGACTAGCTGTTCTTAGAGTAAATTTGCTAGCTCATAAGGTGTCAAACGAAGTTCTGAAATGTATCTTTGTTTCGAAAAGCTCTCTTAAGCAGGTTTAAAATACGAATTAGCCTGTAGCATGATGTTAGAGTAACTTAGTCACGCTGGGCTGCCAGCTTTCGAACGAGACACACTTTCCGACCGTCTGTCAAAACAAAACTCTTTAAAATTAACACCAAAGGGGTATAATAATTTACCATTGATTTTAGACGCCTTTATAAATTCATATATAATTCATAGAAAGCAAGTTATGAAAATATTGTTTCGTGCAGATGCTTGGTCAAAAATAATTCCTCTTGCTCAAGTTGTAGCCTTGGCAAATGTTATCTTTCACTTTGATAAAAAACATTGTCTATTGCCGAATAATTTTGCATCCAACCAGCGCTTACATTCAGGATTTCAAAGCTACACACTAGCAATTCTAGCTGGTGAAAGTAGACATTCCCCTACGCTACGAGGAAGAAGTCACATAATGTTGATTAACTTCTGCAATGGCTGGAGATCATGGTGTATGTTTTATAAACAACATTCATAAATGGATAGATCCGATGCTTTGTGACTAGCCATTTCATGACCCTGCAAAATTTCACAATAAGAAACTTTTTTGAAAGCGAAAGGAATTTTTTTTCTCAAGTTTAGTATTTGGAGCAGACATAATTTGCCACCAAAATGCGTACAGGAAACAATGTCCTCATGTGCATTCTTTTCGATAAAATAGCTATCTATATGGACGTCAACAACCAATGAGCAACGTTCACACCACCTGACTAGTCATATTTTACAGAGATTAGCCGTTGCAAAGAGGCTCATTTAAAAGTTGGAATCCTGGCGGGACTAAAATATAATGTGGCTAGGCTGCACGATAACTATGAATACTATCGCCGCAGTAGTCACGTCAGCATAGCCCTCCAACCCAATCCCACCCCGTTCGTTGTAACCTATGCCCCCAAAACCTCTAATGCGACATTCCCAGTCCTCACTTTTCATTTAGTCTGACGACGAACAAGTGATACCTGTTCGAAGATTCACGAGTACAGCTCGATTTTCAGAAGATCTTCTTTCTTTTCTTCATATCATCTCGGAATGCAACTTACTTCACTTATCCAACACGATTACTACATTACTCGGGTATTTTTTCGACTCCAAGACACATTTCTGAATTCTGCCCGATATCTAGCAAGACAGTGACACACTTGGCTACCCCTATATGTTTCGTATATACCAGAAGGCAGGCATCCCAAGAAAGGAAAGGCGTCCTTTGGAAAGATTAGGAAAATTTGCTGAATAAATTTTCTTAATTTTCCCAACGAACGCCTTTCCCTGAAAAATATATATGTCAATACATTCGCTTCCTGCTTATGACAAACGCTACTGCCTTCAGCTGAAATCAAAATAATGTTTCAACCATCTCAAAATTGGGCTGTAACAAAATTATACAATGTGCTGCCAATGTGTGGGTGGTTTTAGGCCGACAAACACACAGTTTTAACGGAACTATGTGCCCTGCAGTAAGCTTTCCAGCCATTGACGGGGAAATTAGTCGCACACTCCCGCGTTCTCTAATTGCGGCGTCATGCCTATGAACCACGTCCCATCCCTCCAAAAGCTTTTGTTCTTTTAAGGATGGTCCTAGTTACGTTGGCTTCACAAAAACCACTAAATAATTTTCTGCGTGTGGATGCATTTCAGCAGTAAGACTTGGTTTTTAAACAAGATATATGTATAAATATAATGATAGATAGGTGCTCACAGATCGATTATTGAACTCTCTCATGCCATTGTGCCGTGGAGATCGCTCTCGAGCTAAACCAGCAGCCGCTCAACGGCTGGCTTATATTATAGGCAGAAATGAATTGCCGACAAAGACAAGGGAGACTAGAATGGCTATTTCTGGCTTATTAGCCGTCATCAGGCAGCCATACAGAACCCGAGGTGTAGCCGCCCCCGACCTCGTTAGTTAGAAGTCCACACGACAGTTCGGCCGCAGATTCCGACGATTTCTACCGACTGCTCTTCAGCAAGCTGACGGTAATCTTGGCAACTTGATCATGACCTAGATTATAGTGAAAGTAGACTTTTGGCGCATCTGGCACACTCTGTTCCCTCTCCCACCTCGGTCCAGTGTCATGATCAGGCCAAAAAGACCGAAGGCGAGTGAGAGCGCAAGTGGCTGGCGCGACCAGAGCCGAGACTAAACGTTCCGCATGAAGTGACACGCTAAGAAGTCGCCAGTGCAATTTGATTCTCTGTCCATCAGACGCCCAATCCGCTGTAGTTCAATCTTAGATTTCGACGAGGTTCACAGTATGCTCCGCAGCAGGTTGGTGTAGGGCCGGTGACTTGCGATGTATCTACCTCACTCTCTCTCTCTCTAATTCCCCACTTGGGCTCGGTGTCAAGTCGGCCACTCCACACAGACAAGCACTGGGCTGACCACTCGATTCGAGTCATCCGAAATTTGAAGAAGTGACAGCGGGATTCCCTAGTAGCAGCGAAGCTGGCGACCATATTCTTACGACTATCACAAAGATAAGCGTCATTAGGCGTAAACAAAACAGCTTTATGTTGAAGGTATCTCAGTGACTTATACGCGCTTACTCAAACAGATGTAAAACCTGAGCATATACTCATAGACAGTAATTATCCAGGTCTTAATATCAGGGTATATGACCACCGTCTGCCATTCCAGAAAATCCACATGCCTCTACAAGGCGGTGAGTTAAGCAGGGACTTCTACATGTCGACATTACTGAAACAAACTAAAGGAAAACTCGCTTGCACTCTTTCCAATAGAGCATAAAAATCGTGGTCTCGCAAATAACTCGAGTTAAATTCTGTCCGTCTTGACATTCTTTCAGTTCAAGCTAAACGCCTGCGGCAGAAATAGACGGAGAAGTCAATTGCAAGAGGCCGTTTTAATGGCTTCGCCGTCTGACACCGAGCACAGGAGTCCTGTGCGCCATTGAGAGGACACCGTAGGACGTATGACTCAGCGCATGTCTTTCACTCATACGGACATATCGCCAACATGATTGACTGTGCAACCACTTCGAACGGTATTTTTAAAGTCACGTGCGTGCATGTGAGTTGGGCGGCTCAAGTAAAAAGCACTACCCGCCAGACTTCCACTTTTAGTAACGCACGCGGTTGTTCAAACTGTACTGACCCCAAAATCAGCTTCCCGAGTCGTGCACAGACGTCTAGGATATTGCATTACTTGGAGGCCCCCAAAGGACCCCAAAGAACCCCAAAGAACCTAATGCTTGTGCACAAACTGCGCATTCTTCGTGTGGTGTAGCCACAAGGAACCGCTGCAAATTAGTGTTGAAATCTGTGTGCTTGTTTAAGAGTTGTTTGTAATTGGGAGGGGAGTACTAGGTCCGTAAATTATTCTAGCAGTGATTCGCGAGCAAACGGAGCGAGCTCTAATTTTACATAATGCAGTGACTATAACACTCATTTTATGAGTTGGTTAAAATTCTCCGTTTGATGTCTACTATCAGTCTTTTCACAAATAATTTTAGCCGAAATTATACCAGGATAGTTAGCATTAAGTCCTTTTTAACCTCAACGGAATACGCATCTGGACAAAATTAGTTTACTCAGTGGACCTCATATACCCACAGTGCGGCATCGACGATGTGGTGGAGATTCATACCGAGATATACTTTGATGAATACTGTATGCATTTTAGTTATCAAGCCTACTGGTTCCTGACCTGTCACAAATTAATGCCTCTTCTTAATGAAATACCGTTTTTGCTTATTTTTTTAAAATACGCACCCTAATCCGTTGCTATATAGCGGTCACGGTAAGCAAAGTCGACTAAATATTACCAAATAACACTTTTACAAACTTCCTCACTGCCTATTCCATTTCCCCTCATCCACAAAACTCCTATTACCACCGGTTCCGTAAGACAAAATGCTGGCTTTTGGGGCATATAAGATCACCTACCTTCGCCTTCTCGCGTCGGTTAAACCCGTCAATATATACTCCTTCAGTTTACAGGACTTTCCTACCAACAACCCAAGTACACAATGACCAAACACACACAGTGGTTGAGGCCGCAAGTAGTCTTTTCCTCTGCTAGTTTTCAGAAGTAGAGCCGACTAAAATCCACATCCATTCAGAGTCGAACCTTGGCCGCGAACGGTAAGAGCATCTAGTACCCTCGCGAGGCGCGTTTTCCAGTTAGCCGCCAGTGGGAAGCGTATTTACTGCCGAGTTCGTGTAGCTCCCTGCCCCTACCCTTCCCTCTCCTAACAACTACCTACCCGTCCGCCAGCGGCACGCAGTTTAAAAAAATAGACGAAAAGGTTGCAGCATGTCTCGACTATAGCCGGGTTTCGTAGGCGCACTGGTGGCTTACAGTCTCCCTCTCTCTCTCCATCGCCGTTGCTGTCCCCCTTGAGAAAAGCAAAAAACTGCCGACCCGCATCTGTGGCTCTGGCGCCGCCGTCCCCTGCGCGCGTACGACGCCCCTCGGCCACCATCGTTTTTCGTTGGTTCTGGTGGTATTGTGTCTGCATTGCCTGAGTCAGCATACCACTGGCTTGGCAAGAAGGTCCTCCAGTCTTCGCGCAAGTCGATGAGGGCATGAGCTTGGCGCGACCGGTACCCCGCACACTCTAACCGTTCCTTTTTTCTCCTCCTCCGTTGTTGCCATGTCCGGATTCCACATTTGGTTGGGCGTCGCCCAGAAAATGAGAAAGAAACAACGTCGGGTTTTCTTTGTCTGATCCGAGAGTTCAGATAGCGGGACGCCCGCTATCGTTTCGACGTACTACAACTCGGGGTCCAGAATTCCTCTTTGTCCGTCTGATAGGAACATGTTTCCAGTTGGAATGGAGGCTTCGCCATGACCCCCTAACCAGCCAGCTGAAGGAATCGCTCTTCATAATCGGCGCTTTAAGGTCTTGCTTTAAACAGGCTACTATTTATCAGCTGCTCTACACTCTGAGATATCCCGTCATTTGGCAATCTTGAAAGCCACGGTCTTTAGCCTATCGTGATAGCTTCAAGCGCAGTCACATAAGGATGAGTTAAAAGTTGAAGGTGGACCGAGCAGGACAGCTGTTTCTCGCTTGCTAGATATCCTCGGCTAACCTCACCCTCTTTGTATTTTCCCTACCTCGTGCTCTTGTTATCAATATTATCATCAGCACTATTAATGCAACTACCGGCAGCATAAGCCTTCCAACCACCGTCATTATGCCTATTATTTTGTGAACCAACAGGACTGTTGTTTCTTCAGCTACTACTTCTAAGGTTCAATCAGTCAGCATCGCGGTCATTACCCTGGCTTATCCTTACACTGTTCAGAATTCACCGCGATCCTGCTGGGTTTCTGAAATTAAGCCACCACTTCCTACCTTCCTAATCAAATTTGTTTACTCCAACGCGAGAGCTTGCTAGAGCAGATTGAACTGGCTTCTTGACACCGCCGGGCTTTTAAATAATCCACGCGTTTGCGTCAAAAAAGTGTGAACTAACAACCGATCATGACAGTCAGAACATTTTGTTGGGCCATATTGTTTGGAAAATTTCTGTTTTTTTTTAAAAAAAAAGCTGCAAACATACTCCCTCCTTCCGTTTGTCCTCACTTGTCAAAACCCCCTAGGCTCCGCCGGTCCCCTAAACCACCCTTTTCGCCCGCCTGTTGCACCCTGAGCGCATGCTCCTCCTCATCTTCCCCCCCCTCCTTCATCGTTTAAATCAGATCTGTTGGTGTGGACATTACGTTTTCATGCACTCGGCCTGTCACCTCGTGTTCTGGTCTCAAAGGACCAGCGCTTAGGACATCCTAAATGCATGCCGAGAGCTGCCATCCCTCGCCTCCCTTCTTCCCCACTTGCGCCTGTTTCTTTCCATGATTGAGTCGCTGCTTGCAGTTGGCACGCGCACACAGGGAGCCCTCTAACACATCCACCCACACAGGAAACGCTCATGTCCGAATTTTGGCTGACCGAGCGAGAGGACGCGAGAAAGAGATTGAATACTGATCAGGCCGGCCGATTCGGCCTATCACTCCCCAGGGGGAAGGTGGCGGCGACGCCACCGATGCTCGGACTTGACAGACAGAACTCGTCGACCCCTGCCAGTCGATCGGTGCGGGGGCTTTACTGCCTCCGCTCTGATTGATGCAGGCTGCTGATTTGTCTGCAATCAGGTCGGCTTAAGCGATCCAGTACTAGGCGCACCTCCATTTCCTGTCTTTAGTAGGGTAGGCGAGACGGTGGGATACGCAGTCACCTTCCGGTTGCCTGCCTGTTTTGAGGTCAGGCGAGGCGTGACCACAGGCTGCCATGCCTTCGTGCCAGGTGGCATGTGTTGGTGTCCGTACTTGGAACTGTCGGTCAAAACCCCACAGTCATTTTTTGGCCAAAAACTGACATGCCAGAGATGAAATATTCTGTTATCGCTAATCCAATTCGGACGAGTTTCTGTGATATTGACTTTTTCACGCTGTTTTCATCCTTTATCTCGAGCATGTGAGCATTGTCCATCTCGCTTAAGGTTACTGTGACACTTCGTCTCTGTAACTTGGTACTTAAAATGGGTTTAGAAGAAGAAGTAGAAAGAAAAGCGACCACTAGAACATGAAAGTTACTGCAGTGAGTTTTCGGATTCTCCCTCGTATCCATCCTCAGAGACGGTCGCAAAAAGTTTTTTGATCTTAATTGCGATTAAGTAAACCAGCACTGTATTAAACAGCCTCTTCTGACATAACAGCAGTTTCATGTTCCTTCTTATTGTCTTCAACCCGTCATGCTCCGACACAAACCCATAATCCTACACAGACGAATGAGGGTACATTTCATGCGGTTCATATCTGGGACCAGACGAAACAGTTCGCAACATCAGAAAACGGAAGTTTCATCAGCCTGCCACTCACCAATCATCTATAGCGGTGTTTAATGCAACCATGAGGGTACTATCGTCGAACGAATTGCATTTTAGGTGTGCTGGGATCAGAGCGGTTCACGGCACGTGATTTCAAATCTGCGCTGAGTCTGCGCGAAGCCTTAGCTACTGGCACGCCCGAGGATGATCGCTGCGCTCGACCACATAATCATGGGTTCACCAACGAGCTTGAACAGAGCACTGCCGCGTGCCAGTGACGGGTAACGGGCCATTGAACATCATGGCAAATAAGAACGCTTCTCAGTATAATCAGTCTGATTTAAATATGCCCATCGTGACGTGCTAAAATTCGTGACCAGATGACCTGCCTGAGGACTGGGCGAAAGCTGTAATGGCATCCCCCTTCCGTCCCCAAATATAGCCTGAAAAGTGAGAAAAAGAAGACTCGATCGCTGGGACAATATGTTAGTTTGCCTGACGTTTCGACATCCGTCGCGGATTCATCATCCGAGACATGAATAGTAGCAGAAACTGGTCTGCTACTATTCATGTCTCTGATGATGAATCCGCGACGGATGTCGAAACGTCAGGCAAACTAACATATTGTCCCAGCGATCGAGTGTTCTTCTTCTCAATTGCTTTCTGGGACACGCATGTTCGCTTGTATTGGCAGTCTGAAAAGTGTAGATTGGCGACCAGTTCAAGAGTGCGTGACATGCGTAGCCGGGTTGCTTAACTTCATCGCCACTGGGCTCACACTGCCGGACCACGGCGGGAATGGGATACATGTAATGTGGGACTGTGTAATACGAAAGTCACTGCTGGGTCCAAACTGGCTGCGACGGCCGTTGGCGGTTGGTTCGAGAGAGAATCTGAAGCCTCAGGTCAACAAGCGCCATGCTTCCGCGATCGAGCCTTCCTCTTTTGAACTGCTTCCGGAACTCACCTGGACCGCTTTCTGCGGCACCCCTCTCGAGACTTATTGGCTTGATCACGATAACGACTTCACGAGGGGGAGGAGGAGAACTGCGACGCAAGCCGCCATCACTGCACAACCTTGCTCTGATGCAAACGTTAGATCCCGTCAAATCAAGGGTCGAACTGTCATCGGTTTGTTATCGTATCAGAGACATGCAAAGGTGAATTAGGGTGGTTATAACACCTCTTCAGAGTAGGAGGTACCGGGTGAGGACCTTTGTCGGGAAAGGGGCTTAAAGTTCGACCGGCGCCCTCGACGATGTCCACCAAGAGCTTCAGCAAGCTGAAGGCAGACACGGTGGCAATCGCTGTATAGTCACTGACCAATCTCACACAGGGACCCGATAGCAAGACAAAAGTCGAGAAGCCCAGAGATGGGGGAGGGCGCAGGTAGGCTCCCGCATGAGAGCGCATTAAAGACCACATAAGGAAGGAGCCATTGCAGCCAAGAAGACAGGAGGTGGGATCGGGCGCAGGCGCCTGGCGCGGCCGAAGTCGCCCCCATGTGTGCTGTCCACACCTGGCTCAGATCCCAGGTGTGTGGCAGTGCCATAGTCGCCACATTAAGAAGGGGCTGACTCTCAGTTTGCCAGTCAGCCACTCCACACTGACACACTTGGCTGACTGCGCAGTCCGTCATTTGGCAACCCTCCAGGACGAGGCTTCTAGCCCACCGTGATAACTTCGGGCGCTACAGATTGTTTATAGGGGAGGGGCAATGCGCTGAGCCGTCGATCCTCCTCACTCTCTGCCCCCCCCCCGCCAGCATCCGGCCACGGTCCGAGCCGGTCAGTTGTGTGCTGTAGGATGGGCACAATGGCTGACAGGGCCAGGGAACCCGTCTGCGAGCGCCACAGGACAACCTGATTCCCTTGACAAACGCACACATGACAGTTCGAACGTCGCTTTCAACGAACTTCAGCAAGCTGAGGCAACGTGGTGACTCCCGCGGGATTAAAGCGAACGTAGACTTGCGGCGAATCTACCCCTTATCTGCGCAAGTCTCAGACCTGTTTACGGTTACCTATGACTAAGGATTCCCGACGGAATCCGAAACGTCAGAAAAATAAAGTCCTTGTTCCAGTAATCGCTTCTTCTTCTTCTTCTTCTTCTTCTTCTTCTTCTTCCTCCTCCTCCTCCTCCTCCTCCTCCTCCTCCTCCTCGGAATCTACCCCGTTCCCTGACCACTCCCACACCCGAACTCGGTGTCAAGACAGAGTCCAGAAGACCAGGGATGAGAGAGGGTGCAGGCAGTTGACGCGACCAACACTCAACACGCGTACCAACATCATACCTCGCTAGGTAGGCTGCCTCCTGGGCGCGCCATAAAAGCCACATTACGAAGGAGCCATCGCGGCCTGACTCTCCGTCAGCCCGCCAGTCAGCCACTCCACACAACAAAACACACACTGGGCTGACTGTGGTGTCCGAGTTATCCCATCAGTTGGCAACCCTCCAGGCCACGGCTTTTAGGACAACGTGGTAGGTTCAAGCGCATCAGATTATTTTTAGTGAGGAAGGAAATGCGCTGAGTGTCAGCGCCACTCTGTCCCCCCACAGACTATACCTACCCGATTGATTGGTAACAATTTACCAACTGGTATCTCAGTTCTTCTCCCGGAGGAGCCTGGAGGCCACATTTATTATCTTGAGAGAGCACAAAGTGAAACGAAATCTTGCAGTTTCATTGATCCCTCGCGTGTGGTCCTGCAATTTCGCCTCAAAGGAAAGGCCACACACTCAGAAGCATCACCAACATGAATGCAACTTTACACGGAATAACTGTTGAAGTAGAAGCAACAATTTTTCGACACGGAAGCATGGAAACTGTTAACGCAAGCAAGTGAGACTGCAGTGTTTGCCCAGTACGGAAAACCTCCCCTTGACTCATATCCGACAGTATGATTTCAGTCGCATGAGTCCCTCTGATTTTGCGCGTTCGGTGACCATTTCCTGAAGTGAATACAAAATATGTCTTTCGCGGATCTATATACTTTAACTGGTCACTTTTCAAAATTCTCTCTGGCCTCGATGGGCTCCGAAACCAAGTCCGGTGTACGGCCCGCGTCAAACCGCGTACGGTTTTTGATCCTAACGTGTTGGCTGTACTCTAGCCTTGTCCTCGCTGATATCGTTTTAAAATCCCCGCGAGGCCGCAGACTTATTAAAAGCGGATCAGTGGAATGAAAAAAATATGCTTACATTGCGTAGTGTTCATCCGAATATTATGGAATACGAAACATATATAAGGTAAATTTTAAGGTGTGTTTCAAGAGGCCCCATATATTTTTAGCTTGTCCTCGAAGCGTCCAACCGAATTTACCTGCTGCCTCCACACGCAATATGATATCCTCTTTTTCCATCCTACGCGCCAGTGTTGATTAATTTTCAGCCGTTGAAGTAGCTCACTCAAACAAGTCTCACGCCCTAGCGAGCACCTAATTGCTTGCGAATGAGGAAATGCATATCGCTTCCCTTCCTCGCCCCCCACCGTCACCTTCAAACAGCCGCAAATCTGCTAAGGCCTTCTGCCACCTGCTATCAGAAAATATCCAAGTGACTAGGGCGATACATGTTGAACAGCCTTTTCACTTTAGTCTGGTTTGACAGTAATTCTCTCATCCAATCAATCTGTTGCTGGAATAAGGAGATCGCATACTGTGGCCAGACTGAATGTTTGCGTGCTTCCTGGTGTGTATTTCATACATGAGGGTTAATTGCTGTGCAGTTAGTCAGGGAAAAGGGTTAACATTTCAAAATACATAATATCTATTTCGGCAGAAAATCTTGCTGAACTTGGATAGTGAATAAAATCCAGGTCCACGCTTCGGTGTACTCTGAGTTTAGGGCGGCTCTTCTGTATTATCTGTTAAATAAGAGCAGTTATTTAATTATTTAAGGTACGTTAGGCAAATAATATATGAAACTTGGTCAACGCGGGTTGACAAAAATATTTGAATTAATTGCATTGTGAAGACTTTTTGAGGTCGAAACAGCGCAATTCAAAGAAAATGCAATTAGCTAAGGACTCCAAAATTTGAATAATTTTCCCTTCGGCTGCCACCAGAAACTATGCTATGAAAAAATGGCTACGTAAGTAGTGCACATTATGGGCATTGATTTTCAGAGTCCTCATAAAAAGTAAATATATGTTTGGCAAGAGTTTCCTTGGTAGCAACGAATGTTCTTATTTATATTTACATGCCACTCAATTAATTTCTGTTAGGGTTAGGGTAAGTGTGGGATATTAATATCGTATGTAAAAAAAACCAAGTTTATATCTTAGGGGATGCGTGGATGTAGGCATGTAAATATAAATAAGAACATTCGTTGCTACCAAGGAAACTCTTGCCAAACATATATTTACTTTTTATGAGGACTCTGAAAATCAATGCCCATAATGTGCACTACTTACGTAGCCATTTTTTTCATAGCATAGTTTCTGGTGGCAGCCGAAGGGAAAATTATTCAAATTTTGGAGTCCTTAGCTAATTGCATTTTCTTTGAATTGCGCTGTTTCTTTGAACTTCGGCTGACACCAGAAACTATGCTATGAAAAAAATGGCTACGTAAGTAGTGCACATTATGGGCATTGATTTTCAGAGTCCTCATAAAAAGTAAATATATGTTTGGCAAGAGTTTCCTTGGTAGCAACGAATGTTCTTATTTATATTTACATGCCTACATCCACGCATCCCCTAAGATATAAACTTGGTTTTTTTACATACGATATTAATATCCCACACTTACCCTAACCCTAACAGAAATTAATTGAGTGGCATGTAAATATAAATAAGAACATTCGTTGCTAGCAAGGAAACTCCTGCCATATGTTTTATAGAAAGCGAGTACAAAAGTACTATTCTTCGTGCCTATTGACTAGCAACTGATGTCTTCTTTACTTTTTAAGCTTCAGTACAGCGTATCTTTCGGTGTTCACGATGAGCATCTCATGACGCCGTGAAGCGCTGTATTTGAAGCTCTACAAATGCTTGATAAACATCCGTTAGCAAGTTGTCTAAGCAATACATTAGGTCTTCATAAGCGCATATAGAAATAATTTATTTTCTTTAAAAGGAACGTATACGGCTTGTAGTTTGGAAACTTTGAATGTCGACTAACTTCCGAGGACAAAAAGGAGTGTTTGTTTACGAGGTGTCCCTAACGTTTCACTGACTAGACACTTTTCGGGTTTTAGAGTTTGCGGAAAATAAGATTTTTTGAATAATTTCTATAAAATCATCCAAAATAAGACAGTGTTGAGAATTTTTACCATCGAAAAATTAATTTTTTGCGACTAGCAATAAGTATCGGCTCACATTAAAATTCTGTGGAGAAAAACATAGGTCAAGTCGTTGTTGGACCGGCATTCGCACCTCTGTTTAGAACCGTTTTCGCTATCCCACTATTACGGCTTTAAGTAGTCCTCCGTTTAACCATGTATCTTAAAAATAGTAATTCCCAACTGTTTAACTTTATCTGTTTCATTTTTAAAATTAACTTTTACCCGAAGTTTGTCCTTATTCGAATGTTTAACCAGCCATTTAAAGGTTACATACAGTGCTTCAGTTTACGCAGAAATATTCCGTGTGCAATAAAACGGAGATTGGTGTTTGGGGATACAACAGGCTGGCAATTACAAATCGACACTTTCAGCAAATAAATTTTCTTTTTATCTTCTCAAAATAACATAGCATCTTGTCTCGCTTGATTTAAACGAAATGAAAAGATTTTTTTACATTTGGTGTTTGTTGTTTTGGTAAACTGATAAACTTCGTTAGCAAAATGCGCAGAAAATTAGGAAAATTTTGTTTACTGAAGTTATTAGCAGATCGCGTTATCTCGATATGCATGACCTCTATGTCTGTCATAAATATGCATTAATTAACCCCCATACGCTGCGTGAAAAAAGGCTGTTTTCCCCAAAGTAATTCGCTAATAAGTAAAGCGCCTAAATGGCAAAATGCTCGGGCCTGGCCGTCTGGATTTCAAGTGGTGCCTCGCGGTTTGAGTCGGTGTTCTACCTACTTTTACCATTAAAAGTACTACGTACTTGGAATCCCAAAAAGTCTACCTTTTTGACCCAAATCTTCACCAGTCCTAACATGTGTCCCGGCCCTCCTCATCTAAGAAATAACTCGCTTAGCGTACCCAATTGCTAAACTGTATTCCCGTTATGAGGTGCTGATTTAAATCAAACATTAACAGACGCTAGCACTGTGGATATTTACTAAATTTAATTTTATAAAAGTGAATTCACAAATTTGCGTCGATGTATGGAAGAGGGACATAAGCTCCTGCGTCACTAACCAAACCACCTGATGGGTAAGGTAGCTGGCGGCTTCTGGATAATCTAACCCCGTTGCGTTGTAAAGTACAGACAAGTTTATCAACACGGAAAAAATGGGCCAACACAGAGTGGGAGCGAGAACTAGGGTGCATAGACTAGGAGACACACACGCATTTCAGCGCGTAGACGTTTTTATGTGGATCTCATCTGGTGGGGCTGGGCGCTGCACTCTTTGGAACTAGATATGCAGAAGTACACTGCCCCCACCGCTGGGTCATAAAATTTTGGCTGTCCGGTCGGCCACCTGCCCTTTGAACGTACGCGAGCTCTGCCCTGTTTACACGACTTTAAAGGAACTCGGACTTGTGTGCGGGACTGGGGAGGGGGGACGGTCTTGCTTGGCATTTCATCGCCTTACTTATCCGTCTGCCAGAGGCGTGTGTGTGAGCGATTGAAGTAGCCACTAAAATGTGAGGTGGGACGCGGAGTCGATCACAGGAGAACCATCTCTCAAGCATGTTGACCCCGTAGTGAACAGGATCCTTTAAAACTACATAGCAATTAGAGGGGCCAAAAAACTGGTATTTAAGATTTTCTAACATGTTACTTACTTTTTGTCGAAATTCGGTCTGCGTCCTTCCTCCTTTGAGGTCGCGAACGCATGTCGTATACCTACACGTTCAAAGCATTTAGGGTTGGTTTACTGGCAACGGGCTCTTATCGTTTCTAATTTGTTTGACTTATAAAATGCACACACTCCTTTTGGTGGGCTGCGATGTGAAGTCCACCTGCAGAAAACATACTCTGCAAAAATGACTACTTAAGTAGTATGCATTTGTCTCATAGATTTTGGTTGCCTTTACAAATTCATATATATTCAACAGAACACATGCCTAAAAAGGGTGGGGGGTAGCGATTACTCTGGATCCTACCTGGCCGCAAGCAATTCGCCACCTTATTTACCCATCTACTAAAGGTGTGCGGTAGAACTATCTACTGAAGTCAGAGACTGGCGGCCTAACACTTTGACTGCGTGTTCAAACCCGCATAACTTCAGTCCTAGACGTGTACCACATATAGCGCACGTCGCAGTCAAAGTATTAATCGTGGACTGGGGAAAACGTTATATGGCACACTCGTTCTCTAGGAAGGACTCCCACATAGCTATATTGATCAGAGTGGTCAAAAGAGTTTTGTCACGAAGTTGGGGGAGCAATCAATTTTGCTGAAAGCGTCCTTGAACATTTCGTTTTAGTTTTTTGGGTGTCTAAAATCAGTCTCGTAACGCATGCATACATACATATTTACCAGGAATTCCCGTAGTCCCCATGAATTGCCGGCAACAGGCTCTTTGTGTCTCTAATTTGCTTGGTGCAGAAAATTCCCACGGGTGTCTCGGGGGTTTATAGGTTTCTGGAGTCGCTGATATCAGATAACGCAAACATGCAGCTAAATTAAGTGTAACCTGAAAATACTGAAGTGCGTTTAGGCTTGGAGCAGACTGCTTCAGAAGAGTTGGAATAGTGATTATCATCCGAAGATACTTCAGACGCGCCAGGATTTTGACTTTTGAAGGAGTCTAGTTCCACTCACCTCTGCAAGAAAGACTACTATAATACTATGAATTGTTCAATCGGTAAGGTTGTCTCTAGCGGTCTTTCTTGGGTCCTTATGTATGATAGCTACCTACTTAAATTTTTAAGTAGGTTGAATTACCTGTGCACTTCTGGTCATCTACGCGCCATCCATTGATCTAGCAGGGATTTTCCAATGGCATTGGAATGCAGAACGTTTCTCCGAAGACAAACACATTCCATAACTGCTAAAATCGGCAAACTAAACAAAATTGGCCTTTTGAACTACCCACGGGAACAACCGCTTACTTACAAATTTTAAGTAG
>JAYGXS010000007.1:25306440-25317017 GCA_036362985.1 Ligula intestinalis
TCGCCACCTGCCATTTGCTGTCACTGCTGATCGGGTATATATTCACTCAGAAATGTGCGAACACCGATCGTATGGGCCGATTCCGACCAAGTCATAGATGAAGGCTAATAAGCCCGCAACAGTTCTTTATCAAGTTACCCGCAAATGCTGTCATACCCCCCCCCCCTTACTGCTATTTGACTTGGCCGGAGTCGGCCTGGCAGGCGGTCACCCGTTGGGGACCTCTGACCACCACATGAACTTTGTTTAGTTTGGAAGCCCATATGATCGCTGTTCGCACATTTCTGAGTGAATATACATCTATATATATAAATGATGGAAGTTAGGCTGACAAACTTTAGCGGACTGATTGGACGCTTTCCGGTTTATTTGACATCGTTAGCCAGCCATTCTCAACCCCCAGTTTCTCTGCATCTAGAATTTAAACCCAGACTCCAGTCAAACGTCCCTCCTTTTGTCTTTCAGCGTTTATCGGAAATATTTACTGTACTCACCAATCGGATTCCGGATCATATTCACCTTTTCTGTATAACAGGGTAGCACACAGGGTAGTCACTTTTGCCACAAGTAAACATTACAATTAATTTGTTGTGGTATGTTTGAACCTCTTTTCCAGCAACTCCCGTTAGTTTCATTTCAAACAAATTGCAGCTCTCACGTTAATTCGCAAATATGCATTCGTTAGTGTCACGCATAAACTGCTGGCCATAAACGGAGGCCTTTTTAATTATCCCTACGAAAACAAAAACGTGCACATTATTGGGCGTGCTTTCTGTTTAAGGCGACCCGCACTAATTTATTCGATATTATGTGCTGTACTTAGCGGAACTGTAACTTTGCAACATTTTTTGTTGAACGATCGGCCAGCTTAATGACACCCGATGCCCACTGTAAACGCCCGTCTACGGCATTTTACGTTTAACTCTTGGCTTTTAGGGCTCTTAATCACCACCTCGAATGTTTGAAAACTTAACTTGTGTGACGGGTACGCCCTAAACTGGACAGGTCTGAAGTAATGCTAATATTCCACTTTCCTCAAGTTACCAGCTCAACGTAGTACCACTTTTACCGATAAAAGCCAACAGTAGTAGTGCACCTCATATACACCCAGGCTCAGCATTTTTTCGTACGGAAATGGGGGTTATAGGACGCTTGGGGTTAGGGCAATATATAAGCAGTGGGGTAGACTTTAATAACTGCTATATGCATTTTTTTATTGTCTTTAGAAATTTTGTTAATTTAAATCTGAGGATTTCGTAAATGTGTATTATCGTATAAGGTATTGTGGAAAATCCGATTATCAAAATGCAGGTTTCCTGAAATTCCTGAATAAGTAGAAGTGATGGTTAGGTGGTCGTCTACTTCAACGTACCTGAGGCCCAACTTATTGTTCTCGAGTCAGATTAATATGGTCCGCGGCGCGCAGCGCCGCGCACACCGTCAAGTTACATGCGGAACGATTTACTCCCAGCGGCCGCGGGAAATAAATTAAACCATATTTTTCCATTTTAAACTAACGTCTACAAAATTTCCTTTCCTGCCTACCCTCTTTTCCCACCCTCAAAACCCCTGTGACCACCGTCTCCGTAGGACAAAATGCTGGGACTAGGGGTATATGAAGTGCTCTAATTAAACTACCTTTGCCCAATATATATCCCAAACAAATGCTATTTCACTCAGGTGGATGCTCAGGCATGTTTTGCTTCGGGAAATGGAGAAGATACCTACCAGTGGTGGCTCAGCATTCAACGGGTATTTTAGCACTGGAGCTCATTCAGACCCTGCCTTTGTCGGTAGCCGTTACACGTTCTCGGCGAGACATGGCTGCATTTTAAGAGGCAGGTGTTTTGAGGAAAGGGGAGGGGGAGGTTTATGTCTGCAGTCGGTCGCCGTTTGAAGACGCTGGAGAGGATGCAGCGTCGTGGTAGACCCGTACAAAAAAGTCGTAAACACGTCTCTGGCAAGCAGGGAGGAAGGCTCGCCGCACCAGAAGTTGAAAGACCACTAAATTTGGGTTGTTTGAGCCTGGGGGCGGGAAGGGGTTTGCTACAGTGAGGGTAGAGAAGAGGGTCGGCAAAGATAAGGGGTCGGTTCCCATCGATGGCGATAAAAACCAACGCGCTCCCTCTCTCTCTCCCTTCGCCTAGTCAGCCCTGCATAGCCCAAGGCTTCTTTTCGGCTCGTGCTAACTGGGAGACACAAAATGCTTTCTTTTATTCCACCGCCTGAGGCGTTGCAGAAAGCCGTCTTGCAAATCCGAAAGCAAGCATCTGGTTCAGAAAGAGAAGTAAGAAAATTATGGACTGCATCATGGCATGAAGGCGTTTCAGTGGACACCTGCTGTTAGTGATTGCGATCCTCCAGGTGCAAGAAACAACTACCAGGACAGATCCAGGACGGATAAACTCTAGATGTCCAAAAAGGGGTGACTTGTTTGGGAGAAACACCGATGACCCCTCACTTCGGCCACCACTTACCTCGACAAGACCATGTATGTGTCTGGCTGATGCGGAAATGAGAACTGTCAGTCAAGGTCCAAAACACTCCTGCGCACGATGGGTCATCCAAAAGAGTTTATGTGTTGCCCAATGTATAGGAGAATTTAGCGTCGTACTGTGAGGAGGTAAGGTTCTTTGTGCAACTGGAAAACGTCTTGAAGTGTCATCGTTACTCTCACCTGTACTACGCGCATTAATAGAGGTGCTATTTTCAGTGTCTACTGCGCTATAGTTTATGTAACACTACTGACATTTGTGCAGATCCTTTTAGCTCACTTTCAACGCGGTTACTTAATCTTCAGCCAGTGCGAACTAGGGGATGTCTTATTCGATCCTGTTAGCTTCTACTTCCCAATTTACTTAATTGGGTTGGGCGAGAAACCGTTATGACCGGCATCTAGTACTTGTCATCAACACGAACCGTTAGCTAGCCCGACCGCTGTACCCAAAGTCCAGTAAGGGATAAGCAAGAGGAGACCAGCGACCACGGACAGACGTGTATTCACACAAAAAATAAGAGCAAGTTGTTCTCACACAAAGACTGCGTGTATATAATGCTCGGCGTGAGCGACACTGTCTGAGAACATGGACCAATCCGAATTGAGGAAACTTTGATAATTCGGCCGGTAAAATAACCGTTATGCGGAGCCCTGTCAATAGGTAAATCAGACCGTTCATTCTGCAGGAGGCACTAATGTGCATTGCATGCAGACCCCCACCCATGTCTGAGGCATTAATCTCTCCTGCAATGTACTGACTCAATCACAGCGTGCCCCCCCCGTATGTCTCGAAACCCCGCTGAGTAATGCACTAAAGTGGTGCAGCGTCTTGATTGCTATCACCTACTATCACGACGGATACAATTATTGCACTTTGAATGGATATCATTTATAACCAACCTTATGCGATATTAACTATGCCTGGAAAGTTTTCGCGGCTACATTGGCTAATAGCTACTTCTCCTGTTTCTCATTGTGCACCTAGGCCATCACCAATTCCTATGAGACAGGCAACATTGGGCGAACTGCCGGACGCATATTCAAGCGAATGCGAGAGCACCATACTGTCTGCCCAAATCAAAGCATAGAAAACTCCATCTTTAGTGCATTTGGGCTCACAAGAAAGGCTATTTCCTAGATGCTTACGGTGGCCATTCCAAACACAGCCATCATCGGGCTTTGCGACGGCTGCTTAAGCAGTCCGGTTTACCAGAAATCAGTCCTCCACAATCTAGTGGGCTGGTATTGCTCGGCGACCAATTATTCATCAGTGCCAAGAGCCGAAGGCTAACCTTATTTGAAGGTAGGGAGTTAACGCGCCGGGGAGACTACGTTCATGTGCTAGCCAGTCTTTCGCTAAATTTTAGCGAACAAGATAGGTCACCAACTGTCGCTGCGAGTGCCCCCCCCACTCCTGCGCATACGTATTTAGCTCGCTTTCTTTACGAAGGTACTTTGAAGTTTGATAAACGAGCAGATTCCTGGCCACGCACTGTTGCTCGTAAATCGTTCCTGCCCTGCATTCCTTTTATTTTCCAAAATATCATCAGCACCACCCTCGTGATGTGTACACTGATTATGAGGCCTTTCTGCTACAGCAGGTAACCTATCGGATGGTCGGAATGCTGGACATGTGATCGGGATTGTAAAGGATTACTTAGGGACGATTTCGCTATTGGGAATCTTGCAGCAGCAACCGAAGACTTTTCATTCAAAACAAGATGCTGGCCCTCGAAAGCATGACATAGAACACTCGCAGTCGCTGAGTATAACTATTACAGTAAATCAACCACTATCGATTTTTCGGCATGTTTAAAGTAAGTGCGCACGGTTCTTTACGCATTTCCCTCTCGTCTTACGACGACCTGATGTGCAAGCATCGAAAATTTGCAATAAAGTTCATTCATGATTCCCATCGGATCTTTTCTATCAAATTGTATTGCTTGGGATGCCTATTTATTTATTGCATACTAAAGAATATTTTGTATTTGCTAGATCTTTTAAAACCATGTAGTGCCTTTCTAATCAGCATATTTGAGTTTTAAGGTTGCGAAAATTCCCATCACAGAAATTCGAAGAGCGATTGGCGAGCATACGTATACTTTCAATAAATTCTCATCAGGCCATTACATTCATATGGGAGGGGGGTATGGTGAAAAATGTAAAATTTTCGGTAAATTATGCTCAACGTTACTAGCAAATTTGTCCAGGAGATAGAAGAGGGGGTTGGGGTAGAAACAAGCGGCTAATTTAGCGGCAATTAGGGAGAGGGGTAAGGGAGAGAGGAGGCTCGGGGAAAAAAGCCGGTAGCTAGGTGACCGTTGGCCATGCTAAGCTTGGGGCTTGCAGCAGGTTCTTTTGCGCGCACAAAATCGGCCTCCTCAACCGGATAGCAGTTGCTTCTGCTCGCCAATCGCTCTTCGAATATTTAAGTTTCTCCTTTTGTAGTATACTACGCAATCAATAACTATTGCAAAATCTCGTGAGTACCATGGGCTATTTCTTTCATCAAACACACAGAAGTTTTTGTTGGCTGGACCCAGTTGTGAAAACGTCAGTGGCCTCTTGCTGTCGTAAATTCGAATCCCACTGAAGGCACTGATTTTTTCGGAATTGTGTCAAATCTGTCATAAACGGTATTAATTAATTAGGACTGGTAGTCGACCGGGGAATTCTAGCCTGATCGCTGGGTGGGTAACTTGTCCGGATACGATGTTGGATCTCATAGCTGAGCCACTTAGAATGCTGTCTGTACTAGGGCTGTGTCTTGCTTTTGTGGTTCCGAATTGCACCAAAGTCAGGCAGGTTTTCATAACTGGATCAAATTAATTATTCAAAGCTGCTAAAATAAACATCTTAAGTAGTACACATTAAGTGATTTTTTGGGTGAACCACCTCGATTGATTGCCACTCACGTTGTGTCCATATTTGATGTGATATTTAACCATTTTACGCAGTCAAGCCCATGTCCTAGAGGTTAAGTCCTTTGCAGGTAACGAGAAGGATTTTTTTCTCTTTCTGAAAAAAAGTATCGCCATGAGCCTATTTCTAGCGCTGGGTCAAGTATGCGCATAATTCTATGTCTTCAGGTCAACCAAGGCTGTGCGGTAAGTGTGGAACCTGATTAATCTCTACGGTAGCCTCTTTTAAGTGCCTTGAGCTCAGTTTGTGGACGAATATGCAAATTCGTGCATTTTCGTCAAGTTTAGTACTTAGGTTTCAGGTGGAAAAATGAATACAACAGTTAAATTTTACTACATGGAGTACGCCAATGGTACGCCATTTTAAAATTCAATTATGCAATGCTTTACCTACAGATAAAAATTCCTTGGAGTGCAAAACTTTAATAACGATGCCATTCTCGCTGATTGGTTGTTAAATTTAATAATTCTGATATTTTTCCTTGGAACTATAATTGGATTTATCTAAAGAGCTATTATTGGTGTGAGCATACAACCACATTAGTTGATAATTTTCAGTGAGACTGTTTGAAGTAGGTGTCTGGAGAGTGTCTTGTGTGGATGTCCGCATGTTGCTGGGAGGCAATGGCGTGTGTTCATGTGTTCTCAAACCTCTATATTTGGAAACTCATTATGAACGTTTGACCAATATGTTGTGAGGTTTCATCCTGCCCCAAGTACATGTGTTTGCCCAGATTCAACAAACGTCGATGGTTTATATGCAAGAGCGTGCAAATGTTGATTGCTGCTGTCGATATAACCCTTACGACATGCTTTTCTCGTTTACTTTTGTCCGATAACTCATCCTTTCCTCCACTGCATCGAGCTTGAACCCTTGCCAGAGTTCATATTTGGCGCTTTTTAACGCCACACTTAACTACCCCTAATGATTTGATTCATATTTGCATCGGATTCTATATATACACGACAGTCCAATGGTAGTGAACAACAGTTCCTGCAGTGTGTCCTACCGATCGATGCCCTACGCGCATAGAAGGGTATAGTAATTGTACTTATACTAGTGTAGTAGGAGTAGCTGTCTCTCCTTCCACTCCCACCTGACTTCAGGATGATCGGTAGGAGGCTCGAACGCAGCGGCTGACAAGGCTACTGGGCTCGTCTACGCGTACCACGCACGAGCCCGTCGCGCTGTCAGTGTTGGGCTTTTTAGAGCCCGGATTAGATGTAAACTACAGGAGACTGACATAAAAACCATGCACACACGCAATTGAGCCTTTCACCTGTCCTAGAAGGGCTGCGGAGAGCACCGTTGCGATCTTCGTTATCCGTCTTTTATTTCACACAATCGGTGGTTTGGGGGTTTGAGCTATGCCTGCTTTATCACCTTTCTCTAATCCTTTATGCTCACCTTGTTCGTTTTCTTCTTCTCCTCCTCCTGAAACAGTACACTCCCTCGTTCCTGATTCGGTACACGAGAAAGGTGGGCGATAACGACTGGCGAGACTACAAGAACTGCTCTTCCGCATCGGTGAGTGTTATTCGCGAGTACACCCCCCTGCCCCCCCCCTCTGCTACCCCCCTTCACCAACTGCGTTTTGTGGAGAGCGGTAACCTGAGCCCAGTGTGCACTGTGGTGCAGGCTGGGATTTAGTTGTGATGAGGGTCCAAGTCAGCGGCACAGGAGAGATGTTCTCACGAACCATATCGAATTGCGGCCGGTGTTGCTATCGCCGCAACTCCGGTTGCTAGAGACATGCTGAGAGCTGGTGGTGGTGGTGCGTTCATCTGAAAAATATCTAGTTGCAATTTTTGGAATTCGAATAGTTCGAAAGATTTTAACCTAACTTATGAGGACGCTTTCTTTGTAAGGAGGACACTTTCATATCGGTGGCCATATTTAAGCACAGCAGCAGCGGAGGCTTTAAAACGGCTTTTCGCCGTCACTTCCGTTTAACGATAGTCAATGAAAAATCAAAGTTTAGGTAATTATTTGGGATTTGGCTTGTGCCATTCCTGTAGTTACAGTGTATCTGCATGCATAGAACAGCATAAACTGTACCGGTGCGAAACCTACTTTCTGTGAATACTTCCTAAATTTTCTTTTAAACTGTAAAGCAGGCATCCCAAGAAATGTAATTTCAAGGAAAGGCGTCCTTTGGGAAAATAAGTAAGTTGATTCAGCAAATTTTCGACACTGGATCGCCAGGTCGTTGTCAGACTTGAAAGTGATGTGCAAAGAACAGTTAGCATTTCAAAGTGCTGATACAGTTATATAGCCATTTGGTTTGGGCGTCAATTGGGAGTTGCGATTTGCCCCACATCATGGTGGACATGATTAGCAGTCGCAATGGCGTAACGACTAATTGGCAACTGTACTTTGAGTCAGTCCGGGGTCAGTCCGATGTGGACGCTAATTGCGGTTAATTTCGGTACATGTTTTTCGGCTGCAGTTTCTTCCACCTTTCTTTGAGGTGTTTGTACACTCCAGCTAACTCGATACACCGGTTGATGCATGAATCATCGAAGTGCATGGCCTCAAGTAATTGTCGGCCTTTTTCGGAGAGGCAAGCTCCGACTATGCGTATTTTGTCCCATGCAAAGGTATGTCCTGTGTCAAAGCAATGCATAGTCACTTCGGAAAAAAACGGTCATGTCTCTTTGCTGCCGATTGGTGCTCGTGGATGCATGTGGAGACGGATCTTCCTGTTTGGCCACAATAAACCGTGTCACGAGCTTCACAAACACCTCAAAGAAAGGTGGAATAGACTGCAGCCGACAAACATGGACCAACCTGAACTGCAATTAGCGTCCACATCGGATGACCTGGACTGACCCCGGACTGACGCAAATTACAGTTGCCTATTCGCTATTACACAATTGCGACTTCTAATCATGTCCACCACGATGTGACGCAAATTTTATCCCCCAATTAACACCCACTACAGATGACTATATAACTGTATCAGCACTTTGAACTGCTAAGTGTTCTTTGCACATTAATCTCAAGTCTGACGACGGCCTGGTGATCCAGTGTCGCTAATTTGCTGAATGAACTTGCTCATTTGCCCAAAGGACGCCTTTCCTTGAAACTTCTGAAAGTAATTAATTGCTCTAATTATTTCTAATACTTATTCAAGGAGTTGAAAATTCGCACGTATATGCATGTATAAGAAGGTTTTTCCCACTGCCTCGGCTTATGTGCCCAATCTCATCACCGACCTCTTGACAGACTCGGACTGCCAATTAGGCCGTCGGTGTGGGGGGAGAGAGGGAGATAAGGTGTTAAACTGCCACTGGAGAATTCATCCTCACGACGTTCCGTACGCATTCCTGTATGCTAACAACTGACGCGCTTGAATCTATGAAGACACGCCAAAATTGTGGATTTGAAGACTCACTGATGAACTCCTCTGTCCCACTCTGCCTTGGGCCTGGACAGAAGCCCTGACAGTCGTAGCAGCTGGTAGTATAGGCAGGTAATAAGCCACAAATGACCATTCCAGACTCCCTTTTCTTTGCCGGTAATATAATCTGTCTATACTTCTACCAACCCCTACGGCTGTCAGGACCTCTGTCAAGACCCAAGGCAGAGCGGGACAACTGAGTTCCGTTAGCGGTCGGACGAACGTTCATCAACGACCTAAACTGGCAAGACAACGAGCTCGTGGCTCAATTGTTTGGCCGCTTGAATTTGATCAAAAACGTCGTGAGTTCGAGGCTCGAGTGGGGCACCACTTGGTTATGACTCATTGGAAGATTACCGAGTGACTAGCTAAGTCGGTTCCTTGCGAAGTTGACCTTTGTCGCACCGTCCTTCGTGTTAACTAAGAGCCAGGCTCACCCAAGCCCGGCTCATGAAGTGGGGACAAGGTCGTGTACGGCACGCGTAGGTGAAATATTAGGCCTACGGAACTTCTGAGTTCGCGTTCAGCTCCAGCCGTCTTGTCATAGAAGATGCGTGAAAAAGGAGGACTAGGCTGCAGTAAGTGTTGCGTCCAATATGTGGGAGGAAGTGGTTCATGTCGGTCGTAAACTCTGAGTTTCTCCAACCACCTCTGATTCCAGGCACTGGCAAAAGAAGCCGAATGCGTGGTTCCCCGCTTTGGCGGAGAAACAACTGCTCAACGGCGAGGTTTTCTTCGATTGTTCGCACGTGTATTCAGCTTTTGCGGCTAAATCTAAGCCAAACCCGTCATACAAGCAGACAGGCGAGTTTAACTTGTCCATTTGGGCTTGAGAGACCGCGGGCTGATGTCCGTTGGTAACTGAGGTGAGGAGCACTGCTGTGAGTTCAGATTTCGGTGTTGACCTTACGGTGGTATTTTCAAGGAAGACATGCTGTGCTCTCTCGAACAGATCAGGGTCCAGGACTTGTATTGCATTTACGGATGAGTGGAAAGAAGTTGATTGTTTTCGGAAACTTTTCACAGTGTGGTGTCGATATTGTTAGTTTTTTTTTTCTGCTGCTGTTGTTGTTGTTGTTGTAACGGATACCAACGCATCCTACGTGCTTTTTGACAATGAGGATACATTAGGTGAGGGGGAGGGGGTCGTTAGACAGTGGCAGTCTTTTTCCTCGGCCTCGTTCTCCTGCATCTCCGTTGCTCCTCTTGGACCTTGGAAGCTAGGTGTACGGTATTTGTGAACTTGGTCTAGAAGTTATCCTCTTCCAAAGTGAGAAATAGAGAGAGCGATAGTTAACTTTCCTTTTCTCTGGCCGCGCAGGCGTTCCAGTTATTGCCCGATTTCGCTCACTTAAGTCGAACTCCCCGGTGTCAGTTATTGAAGCAGGGCAGACGCGCGAGCCCTCAGTTCATCCGGATTTCCGACCGCCTTTGCTGCTACTTAACATGCCTTTCTTTCTGTATCCCTCCTGTTTTCGCGCCTGGCGGTGCCGGTGGTGGCTCGAAATGACTCCGAAAACCGGAGGTGACGTCGTCGTCGGTCGCGAGAGCCCCACAGCAGACGACGACGACCGGACCGCCCACGAAGTATCAGCTGTTTCGAAGGCCGCGCTGAACAATAACTAGCGTAAAATATGACTACCTACCAGGGAAAGAGAGAGAGAGAGAGAGAGAGAGAGAAAGAGAGAGAGAGAGAGATAGAGAATGCAGACTACTTGCATTTGTTGACAGGACGTCGGACACACAGGCGGACTT
>JAYGXS010000007.1:25343127-25373262 GCA_036362985.1 Ligula intestinalis
AATCCACTAGGCATGGTCAACGATATTGTCATAGTTTGCAATCAATTAAAACTATCAGCCGATAAATAAAAAGGTGGCTTATATATATATATATATTTAATTTTGTCGTTGCGGCCTTTAAATTGGGGCAAATGCAGCTTGTTTCTGCGTCCGGCTCCTCATTGGCCACGAAGGCGTCGTTAATCCAAGGAACGCGGGATTCGCCTTTGATTGTCAGGAGTATTTTGATGTTATGGTCTACTTGGGAATGTGAACTCCCACATGCGAGAAAAAAAGGCACTCAGAGATGCAGTCAAGTGGCCGATCTCTCCACGACTGTAACAACTTTTGCGTCTGATATTATCAATTTTCTGGGTCCTAGAAGTCTATCTGCCAACCTGATAGTTCCCGCTACAGTAAGCTCCTCTTTTCTAATAGAAAACGAAGAAACATCAAATTTGATATGCAGCTAGTGGCGGCAAGTAACAGAATACTAAGAAGACAATTTCGAGCGGTAAGCGGTCTGACTATGTCCCAGGGGAAATGTTTTCCGATCTATCAACTCCTCATTCCCCAATGTGGCTCGCAGCATCAAAAACGAATTGTTCTTCTGCAGTCCTTTTCGTCTTTCGTTAGGCGGCTTAGCCAACTGAATTTGCAGAAAATTTGTTCGAAAAGATGACTGAATAAATGGCTAGAATTTTGGAGACGTAGAAGTTTCATCTCCTCCCTTTTCTCCTACTAATCCGTTTCTTCTAGCGCCTATTCAGCCCCATCTTTCTCCCATTTCCATCCCTGTCTTTTCTTTTCATGTATGAATTGGGCTCATTCAAACCAACTGGATGCTGATTGCAAAAAAGTGTTCACGATCACTGGAACATGAATTTTATTAGCCTGACGTTTCGAATTCCTGCTTGAACCTATCATCAGACGAAGCATCAGATAGGGTTAATTCGTACAAAAAGACATGCAGCATTTAAAGGGTACAGTCATTGTGCTACTGCACACATTAACGGCTCCCTCTTATCGAAGATGGCTGTTGTCCACTGATGTTCAAAGTCCGGCGTACGGGTCGTCGCTTGCTGCTGGACGCTCCTTGACGAACGTTCACGCGACCGCTTACGGAACTCATCTGTCTCGCTCTGCCTTGGGCCTCAACAGAGGCCCTGACAACCGTAATAACTGTTAGTAGACATAGTATTGCCGGCAAAGACAAGGAAGACTGGAATGGTCGTTTCTGGTTTATAAGCCGTCGTCAGCCAGTCATACCGAGACCCAAATGATGTCACACCCGAGTCTCGACCTCACAACCCATTTGAACAGAGTCAAACGCCCTGACCATTTAGCCACGAGCTCTTTGTCTAGCTCGTTGCCTAGCCAGTATCCATTGTCTTTGCCGGCAATACTAGCACCTCTTGCCGGATTTTTGCGTGATGATTGTTCGGCCATCTCGCGCACCGGTATTGGCTTTGGAAACGACGTTCACTTGCGCGTTCCTCGAGTGGTTATGTGCTTTGTCCCAACCAAGTCTCGGCACCGAATATGGGGTTTGGAGGTCATCGCACTTGTTAATAGACTGTAATCTGTGAACTATGATTCAAGCAGCTCGCGGCTTATGTGACTGTCACCTCTCGTGAAGATTTTGGCCTCATTGAACTTGAACGTGAACCAAGTCTGGTCAAACGAGGCGTGACTTCAGAGTTGGTATTGTTAACCCCCTAATCGAGGATGATTGTTCTTTTGATGGAATACTTGCTGGATGTTCCGTATGCCAGTCGTCAATCTCGGATGGCTCACCGACACGAATGTTGATAACAGTATTCGTCTGATTATCGCTCCAAGCATGAATATGAAACGTCAGGCAAAAACAGTTCGCGTTTCAGCGGTCACGTACACCTCTTATCGAACGCTTCCTGACACTCGAACTTCCCCCTTTTCTCGGCAAATGCAACTTTAATTTTAAATTTTTCATAAAACGTATTGATGGTGAGGTGCGAGCTTTGCTTATGCTAACCAGTGCGCATTGGTAAGGACTCAAAACGTCCTACACAGAGTTTTGCCGTCGCTTAGTTACTGACTTCTTAGTCTTTATCAGGGAATGATGCTCCGGACTCAAGTGCTTACATGTCCGTGTTCTCTAGCGCTCTACCTACTTATGCTCATTGGCTCTTCAGAGGCCAGGTCAGAATCGTATTCGCCGACCTTTCTCAGACGCAGTAATGGGATTTTAATTTCGATGTTGATTCAGTCACGCGGTCCGCAATCTCATGAGTTTTTGCGTCGAGACAGTATTAATTGCTTGTGAGCAGTACCTCGGTGTTTAAGCCAAGAGGAGTTCAGGCTCCGGCTTCCAAATTTCTCGGCTAATGGCCTACTGTTCCCTTTTGACTGTCACACGGGACTGTCTGTGATTATTCAAGGAAGCTGGGATAAAGAGTCGGTCTGAGCTTGATCGCACTTTCAAATCCATGTCGCCAATGCTGCAGTGTACTGGTTGAGCGTCTGGGGACTGTTTTTCGCATTGCCGTTTTTCGCCTTTATTCCCTCACCAGCTGGTCATACTTTCACCTGAACGGAGCACCTCTAAGATTGGAAGCCACGCATCAACTTCGGGCAAATGTACTTCTATTTCTCGTTGACTGAGAATGTACTGGTCGTCAGTATATCTAAAAAAGAATCCATAATTCCTCAGACATTGTGCGGTGCCTGAATCTTCTGCCATTTTGAGGCCCACATTCGTTGATTTCACTGTTGTTTTAGAGGCCTCCTTGTCGAATGTGGGACCTTCTCGAACACATACGACTACTGTAAAAGGCTGAATACGATCAGGGCAGTTAAGGATACCCAAAAACATCAGACTCGGCAGTTATTTTCTTTTACGGTCGCCTTATCCTGAGCCTACGTTTTTTAAGGAGAGGCATGCGAGGAGATCAAATCTGTTCAAATTAACTCGCGATTAGCTAGCGCTGATAAACCTGCTGGTAGCTTTAAAAAACCCAACTTCACGTCCACCGAGATGCGCGCACCCGCTCGCCTGCTGTGTAGTGAACTGGTCGCGATGCCGTGGGGTTTCTCTGATCAAAACGAAGACGACGATGACCCCATTAAAATCCGCCACGTTCTTCGTCGATGTTTTTGAACACGAAAGACCTGTGTTTTGCATGTATACTCTGTTTTTTTTTCTACAAATGGCAGTCCGTCATGCTGTTATCCGTTTCCTTCGGTCCCCTCTTTGTCGGAGTCCTATCCAACCCTTAGGATCATAGAGGCTTTGATTTAAGAGCGGACGATTGAATTCTCAAAATGCTGCATTGATTCTTCCAGCACCTTGCCAGTATACTATGAGTGACAGCAATACGTCTTTACATTAAAATTTTGTGACATCTTCTTAGCCTAACAATACTCCCGGCGCATGATTACATTGTCAAGCGTTCATAAAAATGCTACCGAAATTATATCAGTAGCATGTTTGCATTACTATAATAATTACATCATTTGGCCTGTACTTCGTGGGAATTGAGACGTACAATTTAGCAACTTTTCGGATTTTTTCGCATGAGGTGGTCTTCTTTAACTCGTGAACTTGATCACAAAGCCGCGGTAGCAATCAGTCTTGTCCAATGCTAGCTCGCTGCTACCGCGGTGCAATACTGTCGTAGGGCTCTCTGAGATTTTGTAAGGCAGGCGACGCGCTAGAATCAGCCCGCGACTGCTTTTGTCACCAAATCTTGCTTACTTAGCAGGTCACTTTCACTAGAGCCTGTCCTTCCTACCCGCCTCCTTCGACTGAACTGTTTTTTTAGCAGTCAGGCTAACAGGAAACCCATTCTCCTGACAGCAGACATCGCAATTATTTCTTCTCATTAATCTTCCTACGCGATGCACACAATACTGGCGGTACGCGTACTAGCTAAAAGCACAGGAACGTACGTTTAGCAGGTATTTTGCCACGCTACATCACACAACTGCGAGAGATTGGGTTCCGCAGTGGGCTTCCCAGCATCTCCAAGTTCTTTCTGTTAGAAATCAATCGCGCCCTTGCAGTTAATCAGTCTGAAGCTAGCTTTATGTTCGCAGACTCAAAGTTGACATGCACACTCGGGGCAATCACGAAGGGATAACAAAGTAAATTCATTAAACTCTCCACAGACAACCAGTAGTATATCTTGGATTTACCTGATAGACTATACTGGCACCACGGGTAGTGATTTAAAGTTAAAACCGTGTTTTGTCGATATTGGGCCACTGCCTGGCACTGCTGCAAGGAGTTCAACCAATCAATGCGCCCACCAAAATGTGGACACCACCTTGCCTATGCTTAGCATGATAGTCATAGATCCAGATATTATTGCCGACAAAGGTAAAGGCTACTGGAATGGCCAGCTCTTGCTTATTAGCTGTAGTCAGCCAGTCGTACCCCGACCGAACTCATGCCCCACACGAGCCTTTAACTCACAACCCTTTGACCAGAGTCTAACGCCCCAACTATTGAGCCACGTGCTCGTTGTCTCGACGGCTTTGGTCTTAGGCTATTGACACTCGTTGATGACCGTTCACCGACCGCTAACGGAACGCAGCTGTTCCACCCTGCCTTGGGCTTCGACAGGGGCCCTAACAGCCGTTACAGCCGCGTTGTCTTTGCCGGCAATACTCTCTGTTTATACTACCAGTTGTCGAAGCCGAAAGCAGAACGGGACAGACGAGTTGCGATAGCGGTCGGTGAAAGTTCATCAACGAGTGTCAGTCATGGACCCATTGAATGACCGTACCCCTCAGCTGTGTCCTGAAGCGGCCGAATATTGACGAAACATGGGTCTGGGCTGTCAGTATCATGAACTATATAACCTCAGTGTATAAAACTGCCTATTTGTTGGCAATCTAATGAATATTACGTGGTTATCTTGCCATGGCTGATAGGCTTCTGTCCAATTTTTCGTATAAATTTGTTGTTCTTCAAGCACATACACTGCAGTTTAAATTGGTTTAATCCGAGTTAGCGATTAATTTCTGAAGAAATCGAAAAGAGAAGCAGTCTTTCTATCTTGTCTTAGCAGCTGAAAGTTGCTTCTGCATAATTCCGACTATCGGTATGTTGATGGGTGGGAAAACGGCGGCGGCGGTGGTGGCCTGTCAGTTTGCAATGTTCATTTCATACGCCTCTGTTTAATCTCGGTGGGAGGCCTGTGTGCCTGTGTCTTCCACTTCGAGTACAATCCTAGTGGTGACTGAATGCGCGCCGATGGCGAGTAGCTTCTAAGCCATCTCCACTTTCTACTGCTGCCGCGCGATTTAGCAGTTATTTTCGCAAAAGCATATTCTCCTGCCGAGGTCTACCCTTGAATACTTTTAATTTCTCTCTGTCTCTGAAACGAAAATGTTGGCGCTCCTGCTGTCGGTGAAGAAACTCTTGATGGTGTTGAGGATCCTGATAATGATGATGAGGATGAGTAGGAGATAACCCAGATAACCCAGCTTTTTAATTTCCTGAGAAATTAATTTCTGTTCGCGGTATACATCAGCATATTTAAGGTCTATGAGCACAGACCGAAATTGTAAGTGTGTATGTTGGTTGAAACCCGTTAACCACTGCGAAATATGCACTTGCTGCCAACGAACAGACTGCAGTAGTATATACTGATGTTGTAACTTACCATATTAACAGTCTAGGTACTAGGTAAAAGACCTAGACACATGTTTCGCCCGTATTATGCCACTGCTTGACACCGGCATATCAACCACAAAGCAGGTGGGGAAAGTTGGAGTACCCACTGATGAGCCGGAGCCCTCGCAGCTGTGTCAAGCAGTGGCAGAATACCGGCGAGACACGTGTTTGAACCCCTTTAGCTAGTACCTAGGCTGTTAGTAAAGTAAGTTACACCATCAATACAGATGACGATTACCCTAAAATGCAGTGTTCTGACGTGCATGACACGTCCGTAGAATATAAACTCGCGAAGAAACCTCTTCAAGGGTTTAATCTCCCGGAACATTTGCATGCATATTTACCCGGATGATGCGTTTGCATTCCGTTTGTCGTCTTCTTATGCCGTCGGCTCAAAGTACTGCTTTCTGATGAGCTATTAAAGGTGTCCGAACGAAGCTCTGTTTTCATATATGCATCAATTTTTATTTATTCTAGCCGAAGTGGACCCTTCCAGCATAGAGGAGAATCGTCTAGCGGCGGGACTGCCAAATGAACCCACATGTAAGCCTTTATTCACATAATGTGCTTTATACGAGTCCGCACTGTAGCACTGACGAATACACTATACTATTTAACAATATCTTTTGGTTAATTGTACTTGATGCTTCATCAAACCTACAAGTAGCATGAAAAGAATCGCCTTAATACATGTTCTTTATGAAGGTGTACCTAACTAACTGCCCGCATTCGTTAACATGCTCTTGAAGAGACAAGTAACGAGTTGGGGACGGCTCTGCACTCATCGTTATTATTTCAAAATGTTCAACGTTAAAATCTGCTTAGCCAGAAATTACAAATTTGGCACCTGAATTGTTAAGGGCCCCATCTCTTCGTTCCATCGTTGAGCTTGTACATTTTCTTTTTAAAGCGGATTTCCTGTCAGATAAAAGATCAAATTCACACAAAATGAACGCAGGTGATATCGATGGTGGAGGTGGTGGTGATCTGTATGAGCCTGCGCCAGTGGACTCTAGTTCACCCTACGCTCGTCCGCCCGAAGATGCATACAGGGGCAGCACGGTTCTCGTACTAGTGCTCGTCTTCCTCTGTTGTTTCCTGGGAATTCTGGTGGGCATCGCCTGTTTCTCCGTCTCCTATATACAAAAGCGGAAGCTTCGAGGAGCAGTGGACCTGCAGAGCCCCAAGCTGAAGACCAGATTCCATCTTCCAGGTTTGACCATCAGTTCCGCTGCTGGAGGCCAATCAGCGGATGCCAACTACTCAACAATCAATAATCCAGGTATAGTTCGCTTTGGTTACTGAAACACACCAAGTAGGTGTTAATGGTAAATAAACTAACGTATCACCGACCTTTTGCAGAATCAGAAAGGGGAATACGCGACTTCAGTCAGCAAAGACCGGTTTCTCAACCGACCGAGCAGAAAACAGATCTCGTCCTCTGTGCAAACGATGTCTCGCAGTCGATCAACTCCAAAACTTGCCAGCAGACAGGCTCAGAGAGCACAGCCAGTTCTGTTAGGCCGAGGTCGACGACTAGAGGGAACCTTTTCGCTTCCATTGCGTCTAAACTTTTCCGTGCCAAATCGAAATCTCCCCGAACAATTGTCGAAGTTGATCGAAAGCAGTACGATCCAATGCAGGCGTCTTCCGTCCAAGAGGGACTCTTGGAAAATTTTTCGCCTCACTCATCACCGCCGCGAGGCCACAGTTTGAGCTATGCAAGTCCCGTCTCCCCACAAGCCAGTCAAATGCCCCCGCCAGATCACCAATCACAAATGAATTCGGGTGGCCTTCAAAACCCGGTAAGTAAGCTTTAAAAAATTGGTGATAGCATTTTTCCACCGTGTCCAACTTTGACTGCTGCAGATTGCCCTGCCGCGGTTCGCACACAGATGTCCTTTCAAATTATGAAAATGAACTAAGTTGTGTCTCCCCGGTAGTATTTAAATTATCCACCGATGCACCAACGCCTCGAGTACCGGGTCCACGCTCATCACTTGGGCCTTCTCGGACACATGCGCAGCGCAATATCAACGCGCCGGGCACACCCAAAAACTCTCTCATCTCCAGCATTAACAACCCCTATCCACCGGCGCCATCACTAGTAGTGGCCTAGGTAACTCAACTGAGTCTACCACCTCCAAACTTTCCTGCCTTCATTGCCATCGCACATGCTCACCACGCATCCGCCCGGTCGGTCACTTGTGTCTCCGTTGCAGAGAAACTGGTGAACCAGTGCAGGGCCAATAATATACACGCACCGTCCGAGTCGATGTGTTAAGTGACTGATAGGGGGAAAAGGGAGGGAACTTATTAATCACCAGCGTCGGCCATGTGGATATGCCTGTGGAGGGCGATGTATGCGGGCGCCAGCTCGATAATCAGCTCACTGGGTTGATATCCGAAACAGATTGGCTCCTGCCCCCTCAATTGTTACTTGTTTTCCGTGGACCCCTTTATCTTCGACGATGGACTCCCGCAAGAGCCTGAAAGCTCAGGACAATGAACAAATTGATCCGGTATTCCACAACCCTTCTGCCTCATCCGTCTGATGTTTTTGACTCTCGAAAAATCGGGAATTAACGCAGCACCTGACTCAAAGAGGCTTGTGGCTTCCTGGGCTAGATAACTTCATGGAAACGCCTTTTTATTTTCCTATTTATTCTGTAGCTTACTTAAAAGGAACCACCAGTTTCGAAAATCATCACTTTGTCCTGCTGGCTTCAATCTTGTACACTAACCCAGCAAATAAAAGTTTCGAAGGTCCTTTATAATGGATCTTCGGCGTGGTACTGCGGTTAACCCATGAAATTTTGCTTTCGTTAATAACGCTTTACATCAAGAGGTAAACGGCTTATAAACTCGACTGCGCTTTTTAGGTTTCCGTGCACACTGTGAATGGTGTAATCCAAGTTGACCTGCGACGAAGTCACCCCTCCCTCCTGGTCAACGGCCATCCAATTTGGCGTTCTCCAATGGTCAACGCCGGATCCATGACCAACCTCGAACGCCCCTGCTACATTCCACACGTAAACTTCTTCAACACCCAACATCCCCAACCCCTAGTTCTGCCTGTGGACTCAGCTCTGTACCAGAGTGTTCAAGGCGAGTCGGATGCTGACAGCCTCGCAGCAAGTAAGACCCCTTCCCCCCGAAATTTGCTGCTGCCTACGGCATGCCCTACTTGTTGCATTTAAGTAGTAAACACGTTCACCTATTTCCCGTTACCAGGTACAATGAGTCCAGAATATGCTAGCGCAAGTGTTCTGGGCGGCGGGGCGTCCTCAGGCGTGCCCTATGTTCCAAGGAATCAGTGGACTCTGAACCAGCCGCCAAATATCGTCGCCCAGGATGTACGAGCTCCGATGGGATTGTCTGCTGGGAGTTTTCCGCCAGCCACGGCAGATGTGGGCGGCATGCCTGCAAGTCTGACCTATGCACGCCAGCCGGTTTTCGCTACCAGCGGAAGGCTGCCATCATCGAGGAATTTGGAACTCTTTCCCCCTACTCCCGCACAACTTGCCATGGCTAATTCCCGCCTGAGACTAATACAGGATCAGGGTGTTCCGATGTGGGCTGCTGCGACCTATGAGCCGCAGGCGCTGGCTTGGCTCCAAGCAACTGATCAATCAATCTATGGACTGAATTTCCCTGTGCAAAACAATGATCCAAGTATGTTTGCAATTTTTTTAAAAGTCTACCCTGTGCTCCTTACAAATCCAACTTTCTTCACATTGTTTTCCGCGGAAGTGTTTTAAACGTACTTCTTAAGTGTGAGCGAGTTTTTCAAATGAAATCTGTAAAACATGCACCTGTACACTACTGAGGGAGTCACCCGAAAGTAGCAAAAATCTGGTTTTTTATTTTACTTAAATTTCATCATCATGGAAATGAAAAAAAGCCTGATGTATTTTATGGATGCGAATTTTATTTTCATTGAGTACAAAAACATACTACCAGTGTCATCATTTGTTTGCTAAGAAACAGCTAAGGCTGTCTCAACCACGTATTTCGTATGCTATTATTTATGGAATACATTTTTGTACTCTGGTAACTTTGAACTTAGTGTTCCTGCGATTTGGATAATTTTTGATGGGCCTTATTGTATTTCTTTCTAAGACCGAATTTATGGTTCAACAGAAAATGAACTCCAAGGCAGTACTTCAGCCGATTCGGTTGACATCAGTATGCCCGCAAGAATGCCTGAACCAGTTCACTCCCTATCGCACCAGCCATACGGCTACTCACCCGTCTTCAGGCAATCAAAGGCTTAAATGGCAAGTCATATTTATTATTAGTAATTTATGCCTACTTAATTGTATATAGGTAGCAAATAATTACACATTTAACACTTTTTTCTCTTGGTTATTTCCAGGTCTGAAGACGCCACACTTTCCTTTCATTCACCCCGCCCCCCCCCCCCCTACGGAGTTCCATTTCCTCAAACAAATTTACTTGTACACACAGCAACCGGCTTCTTGCTTTTATCAAAACTGTATACAGACTTGAGACTTGCTCATGGTACAAAGCTGGTCGAACCGCATGCGAACTAACGTCCGTATGCGACCGTTTTTTCTTTACTTCCTTCCAGTGCAGAAACCATTAACGCTGCTTCCCTTAAGACCTCAAAACCAGCCAACCAACTGAGTGAATAAAAGTGAGCTCTTTTAGAGACTCAAAGCCAGCTGACTTTTCTTGAGCCAATTTTCGCATTCGTAGTATACCACCGGCAGGACGGGGGGGGACGAATGCTTACTTTTATATTTCACAGTGGCGGATCTGCAGAGCCAACCCAAATCAAGGCGCTGTCTTTGAAATCGAATGTTTCTTTGCCTTCAAATAGGCCGCAAGTGCAAACGAACGCAGCTCGTTCACCAGATGGTGAGCATACGTACGCCCGTCTTTGTATAATACGACATCGGATGTAATAAAGTTTACACAGCTTGGGCAATGCAGAGGACAGGAGATGTCAATAAAAAAATTGAACCTTTAAAGTAGAAAATAGAGGAATTATAATTTAAGTAACGTATGTATGTCAGCAAAAAAGCGCTCCATAAGTAAAATGTGTAAATACGCAAATACTGGGAGCTGCTAAAACTTACGGAAGAACGCAAAACAAATCAGAATTTCCGAAAAAAATGTGAAGTAAAATAAAAACCGCATGTCGCTAAGAAGTCTAAAACTGATCTGCTAACCAAAGTAAACTAACAACTAAAGGTGAACTATAGTAAGATGAACTACTAAATGAACTTAAAACTAACTAAAAATAAAGTTAAATAAATAAAGAAATGCAAGATAAAATAAGATGAATTCATTCAACTTAAAACTGGTCTTCAACGAAAACGAAACATAAACTAAAGTATGAATAAATTCAATAACCAAATTAACTAAACAAAGGTAAAGTTAACCAGTAAACATTAGAATTTAAAAAGCAACTGACTGCTGCTAGTAAATTCAAAAGTAAACTAAAACCTATAAAAAGAAAAGTTAATTTACAATAAACTAGGGTAAGTTAACTAAAAGGAGATGCTAAATTATGCCTAAGCTAATAAAATTCAACAATAAACTAAAAACAAAACTAAAACTGAGCATACAAATAGCATTTGTAGCTTAGCGGTAGAGCATTAGCCTCCGGCAAAGGCTTTTTCTGATGCGCGGGTTCAAATCCCGCCAAATGCCTAGAGTTTTTCACACTTGGGTCAACTCAAATTAAGCAAATCTGCCAAACCAACTTCATGCATAAATTATATGTAAGTAAGAAATTTAAGTAAGCAAATTCCTCTTTTTATTTATGGTTCGCTATTTTGTTGTAAAACATTATGAATGAATGCATGTGTTTCCATGATCTAGTCAAGGAACAATTAACTTTCGCTTTGCCAAAGAGCTCGAAACGCACACCCTCAATGATCGTCAAATAGTGAATAAGTTGATATAATGATAAGATTATTTAAACAAGTTCTGGCAGGTAAATTATCAGTTAGTCGGTGTGACCAAAAATGTTTGGGTACTCATCCAATCGGAGGATTAATAATGCGAAAAAGTAATGATTAGGTGGAGCCGTTCCTGGACGGGAGGGGATGAATGGGAGGTAGTGGAGTAATGCATGCAGCTAAGGTACCCCTGGAAACGCTAAGCGCGAGAGGTTCTGTGGGCGTCTGTAAGCTCGATGTCAATACACACTTACGCACGCAAAGCTACACAACAATGTACACCTTCACGGACACCTGGCATGCAGACACATCTGGCAGGTGACTCGTGATGCGGCCCTCGTACAGTTCCTTTTCTAGCAGTAAAGCTAATCAATTTCACTCTGTTTTCCCTAATTGTGATTTGGGAAACTTTTAGTTGTCGACACAACCAACTGCAACGGTTCTTCTACCTGGTGGCACGGGCTTCTGCTGTTGCTAGTAGATGCTGAGCCAGTAGTTTGGTGGAACGTGTATAGGCGTTAAGGCTAAGACGGTTAACCCTAACATCTACAATTTTCCAGGTCCGGTTCCTTAGGTGAGGAGGGAAGACGGTAGGAAAGCCAGATTGTTAGGAATAGTGCATTTTGCAGAAGGATAGAGAATAGATGGAAAGAGTGTTGACTCGCGGACTAGTGCATCCGTTCCCTATTCGGGTCGGTTCCGGAGTGAAACTTGAAGGCAAACACCGCACTGTTGTCTTTGTCCCACAGATTGAGGCCAACCTACTAAATGAGGTCAGTCTACTAAAGTGGGGATCTCGTTGGATGGATTGAGGTCAAACCACTTTTGGTTGAGGCCAGAATGGGGAAAACTTGGTGCGTGTGTTTGGGTGCGCGTCAGTTACTTCTGGCAGCAATGGCGGTCGCCCGTCCGTTTGGGGATGCCTCGAGGCACGCAGAAAAACTGCTTGGTGCGAGGTCCTAAGCTCGAAGTGACCTCGTCTGTTGCGTCAAGCGTTAGGAGGGCGCTGGTCAGACAAGACCACTACACCTTTATAAGTAACACGATGACCTGAATCAACAATGTACGCGAGAATAGTTCTGTCTGGTTTCTTATCTTATCTCTTTCTCCTCCATACGGTGAAGCTTTAAATCATTCTTTTAAATAGACGCCGACTTCAGCAACGAACAGAATCTGGTCTACAGGAGCAGGTAAATGAGTAAAGGCAAATTAGTCTTAGGAGAAGAAGGAGAAGCGATCGCTGTGACAAGACTTTTATTCACCTGGCGTTTCGATATACATCGCAGATTCATCATCAGAGACATGAGTACGAAACAGTAGCAGAAGTGGGCAATATATGCATAGGGAGTTGCAGTATTTATAGGACACAGTCATTACTGCACACTTATGACTATAAACGATAATTGACTTCCTGGTCCTCAATTGCTCGATTACCGGCATGCGGCCGTGACCTGCTGCACTTGCATCACACGTGCTGATTGTTCGACCGTCTGGATCGCTTGTGTTTTCGTACGACGACGTGGTTGCCAGTGCGATCGCCAACTGGTGACTTGCCTTGGCTAATTTTAGCCTCAGCACTAAATATGCATTGGATATGTCGTTGCACTTGCTTATGGACATGGTGCCCGTGAATTGTGACTCCAATAATTCTCGAATCAGACGATTGTCACCTCCTGTGAGAATGTCGACCTCATCAAAGTTGAATGTGTGGCCGAGTCTCGTCCAATGAGCCGGAACTTGAGAATTGGCATCATTTCGCCGCACTGCTGTCGCGTGTTAGGCAATTTGCGTCTTGAGTAGTCTGCCAGTTTCCCTGACGTACATGTTTTGTCCGCAACCATAGCAGATGCTTTTTGTTGTGGCAGAAGGTCCTTTGGTTTCATTTTTTCACGCCGTACGGTTGCCTCCAGCCTCTGTGTGACTCCAACTCCAAGGGCTGCGAGAAGGCGACTGTCCGCTGACGAATGTTCGCTTGTATTGGTTATATAGTCTTACCTCCTCCGTGTAAGACAGGGTTGGTCAACAATAAAATCTGTATCCTTGCTACTGCTGAGAGGGTTCGTCATGCGGCTTGGTCAAGGCATCTTCCCAGGAGTTCAATGTTGGCGTTCCCCACTGAAAGCGCCCTTTAAAGAATAAAATCTCTCTTTTCCACAATAAATGTTGTCTCGTGGCAATACCTTTTATCCGTTCTCGCAAAACAGTTCTTGGGTCTTCCTTATCTCCTCCTCCTTCTCGATACTGTTTGCAAAATTATTTTGAATCATTTGCGCAAAATACCGGGGTATATTGTGCTTTCGTTGGACGAGCTATCGAAAGCACACGTACGGTAGTCAGGTGGAAATCTGAAGCGTTCGATGGGAAAGTTCGCACCTCTAAAAATATATTAGCATATACACCCATCAGGTCAGTAGTTCCGCTCCCCAAAATCGATGCTAAGACGTACATTTAAGCTGCATTTCTTCTGAAAATGGGAAGAAGAAATCAAGCGTTGAAAGTAATTTTTTAGTCGTTCCGTTTTTGTACTGCATGTAGAGTCCGTTTTCGCATATATACGGAAATTTACGGAATAAAGATGGCACAGGAAGAGGTCGTAGTCAAAATTTCTTATACTGAACCAAACAGGAACCGTGGGAGTCTAACGGAAAATAGGGCAAGGCTCTTGTAAGGATAGGAAATAGAACTACCGATTGGTTGCTCTTTCAGCAGAATTATATGCTCTTACGCCTAAAGAAGGAAAGTCCGCAATTTTGGAAGTTCCACTGTGATGGTTTATCCGTTATGCATTTCAGAGACTTCTAGTTTGCACTGAATGCTTCCAATTATTGTTGAATAAGCAGCGCCTTGAGTAAAGATGATCACTAACTATCAACTGAAAGAACTTTTCTGAAATGCGGTTGATGCTGTGGTTTCAAAGTATTGCTGCCTTTTTTAGCCGAACGGGAATACATATAGCTTGCATATATTCACGAAACAGTTAAAAGGATCCAGGCTGAATTCCATAAGCCGATCTAGATAGCGATCAGAATGACCGCGGTGGTTCCAGCCTGTGTACCTCTGCGAAGAAATAAATATGCCAACTTAGAGTAAATCCTCAGAAGCAGGCCTTTTAGGGCTCTGCCCAAAATTAGATCTGAAACTCTGAAAATAAATCAACTATCAACTGCGGAATAACCGTGTGATATTCACAAACTACCATTCAGATTTACTGATATGCCTCCCGAATTGCATATCAGCACCCCAAATTCATTTGTAGGCTGACAGTTACACGGGGAATTAGATGAGGGGCCCAATTATGCGCCGGATGGACTATAAAGGCACAGAAAATGAGAAAAACAGGCTTTGGGGTTTGTTATAGGCAGGCACTCGGCAAGACCAAATGCAAAGGAGACAGCAGTTATGCGAATCCTGCAAACAAATTTTAGAAGGAAATTTAACTTAGTAGTTTAGCGTATATCTGGACAGGTTATATTGATCAACTGAGTGCATTTAATAATGAGAAGGGCTTGCGTTTGGAAAACTGCCTCCTTATTCAAAGTTATTGGGGGAAATAGGCTCTCATTTTTGCTAAATCACGAGAATGTTTATACAAAAGGAATTCCGTATGCTTTAAGGAAAGAGAGGACGGAACTTTCCTCGAATATACATTCTGCTGTGGAAGAATTTCATAATTAGTAAAAAAGGTGGAATACTAATCCCTTCCAGTACTGTAAAATTTTGTGCGAATTTGATCAAATGGAACTAAAGCAAACTTTAAGGAATTGCATTTATTTTCTGAAACAAGCAGTGATAGGAGTTTAAAAAATTATATTTAGCTATTCTGTGAAGTTTTTTTTGCACACAATGCAGTAACAAATGATTTGTCACGTTTTCTTTAAACCTCACCGCTGATTTTGCACATAAACAAAACTTGCCATACACGTTACCGCGAAGGGAAATTGAAGAAGGCCTTCTTGAATGTCAGTCAGGTAGAAATGTACTTTTTTATAAACAATAGGTTCTGCATAATCGTTATTTAGAAACGGAAAAGACAGAAGAATAATATGTATTGCGAAAAATAGTCATATAAGTGGCCTGCTTTTTCTGAATTCGCACGTATATTACGGATCTTTAAATGAATCTCTTAGGCGAAAAAAAGTCCGTAATAAAGAGAAAGGTATACCCTTTCATCTGTATCAAATATGATCGTTTTTTTTCGATAAATTAAAGAAATGGTCCAAAGTTCCCAATTTACCTGTATGATTATCTTGGAAAAAGTTAATTTACGCAGAAGTTCTTGAGCTAGGTATCCAATAAAAGCACTTTTTAAAGAGGTAACCTATTATAAAAACTTTTTTATGAATCTTAGCAATAATAATATGCGTGGTATCTAGCAGACATGTTGTATGCTCGAAAATGTGGTTTACTGTTTTGAAAAATTTCCACATTTAATGAACATAAACATTTGCATAGGAAATAATATTCAAAAGGATGTTTCTTCGGTAAATGCTGTCTAGTTATATCTTATTTTAAAGTGTTTGATGTAAATGTCGAACAAACGAACTCTTAGTAAACTGATCAATGAATACACCGAAAACTACCGAAATGAAGAGAGAATTTATTCAACGATATTCAATAACTACGTGTTTAATAATTCCCACATATATACAATATTTTGACTGCAGGCAAGTTCTTCTTGTTTAAAGAAAGAGGTTGCCTTAAGTTTTATACTTAACAAATTGTTTAAATTTATTGTCCTAATTTATAGTTATTTCAGACGTCTAGAACCTGGGGATTGTCGAGAAAATTTTATTTTTCTTAACAAACACTTAGTTCTTCTTATAGTTCTTTGAGTATTAAATATGCCAAATGCTGCTCATTAATATTTATAAGTGGCTTTTTCTGGTTTATTTGCCTGCCATGCATATTTTCTGTTGGGTCTGACCCAAGAGTCGCGATGCAGTAGGTTAGAACATGAAACTTTTAACCAGCAGGCCCTCGGTTGAAGCCTAAAGTGATGTTTGAGGTTTCAAGCTTCTGAGGGCTAATGAGTCAGGAATGGCCACTATTGTTTCCTTTGAGCATAAGAAAACTCGATCGCTAGGACAATACATTTTTTCCCCTGACGTTTCAAGATCCTTCGCGGATTCATCATCAGAGACATAACCAGAGAGCAGTAGCAAAGGGACATGCTCTCTGATCATGTCTCTGATGATGAATCTGCGACGGATCTCGAAACGTCAGGCGAAAGTTTTGTTCCAGCGATCGAGTCGCCTTCTTCACAATTACTTCATCGGACTTGCATGTTCGCTTGCATTGGTACAACCTCCTTTGTATTTGTCGGTAATGCCTATCGGCATATAATTAACTAGCCGCTAATTGGCTGCTGGCGGGACTTGATCTTGCGTCACAGGGCATAAATTCATGTGGGGCATTTGAAGAGCATTTGAAGCTAAAGTCTGTCGTTTCTGGATCTCATCTGGGGAAAAAGAAACAAACTTGCGAGCTTTGAAGGATTTTGGAGGTTGAGCTAAGAATGCCAGGCTCACGCAGTCAAAAAAGCCTTAACATAATATTGTTTAACTGCGCTATTTCCTCGAAGCTTTTATTTTTGGGTTATCACGTGTGGGCCGTCCGGAACAACTGATTCCAGAACTTTCGATGAAAGCGTCATGTTTTTCAGAAACCTGGTGCCACCATAAGTAGAAAAAAACACGATTACACTAATGGCGCATTACTGACTAGATGGGAGACATTAAAGCAAGTGGGGAATACTGCTGAGAGCAACTGCTTTATGGACTACATTGCTGACTATCCAGTGAGCACGTTTATTTCCAAATAACCCCCAATTGAAGTCAAGGGACATTGATAAATGATGTGCCCGTCAGATAGATACCTCTCTTTTATCATCGGTTATCGGTTAACTGCTGCACTGTTGCCAGAAGCCAAGATTTTTGCCGCCCAGACGCTTTGTTTCAAGAAAAGCAAGAAAAGAGACGGGTACATAGGCAAGCAATCGTTATATTATTGGACCAATCACATTGTGTCCTCCATCGAGTGGCAAATCGATCGGCAGTCAACATGTGTGGTAAATCCGGGCCTTTTAACCGGTACCTATAGTAGTGAATGTATAAGGTCAGAAAATGTGCTCACATTCGGATGATTTAGCATATTTCGAGCTGCACTCTAAGAGTTAACCTTTATTTGTAATAAATGTGTGAGCACCAGGCAGGATGACACTTTGAACCACGCCAATTACGCATCATTTTTAGATGAAATAGATGGCCGACACAGGCGCAGACACTCACAAACATGAAGAGATGGCAACTAAGGGCACTGAAGCTTTATGTCCATCCTTTGGCCTCTGTTCTGAGTTTTAATTGGACTGCTTATCAGCAGAAAGTGAGGTATCACCGAAAGTGTACCAAGCCTGTTCGAATACAAGATTTTTCCTTGCAGACTACGCAACGCGTGATACGAAGGTAAAAAAATTTTTTTCAGCTTTCTATGAACAGCCATTGGCATACATTGAGGACGACGGTCAGAGCGTAATTCAAGATTGGATGAAAGGGCAGGATATTACTCTTTTGCGATAAGTGCATGCACTCAACGTTTTGCTGGACAAATTGCTCCCTTTCCCCCAATTACGCGCCCGAAACCTGAAATAACAGCCATTCCCTTTTAGCTTGTCACTTCACTAAAAAAAGCTGAGTCTCATGGACCTTTGCTTAAAACGGTTTGATAATTCTCTGATTTCTCTTAAAAATGATACCCAGGCGAGTCTGCAGACGCGTTTAGAAGGAGACAGATTTGCATGCTACTGCTGCGGTTTCGAAGTATTACTGCCTTTACTAGCAAAACGGGAATGCATATAGCTTGTATACATCCACGAAACAGTTAAAATATCCTAGAAGAGTAAATGCATTCAGGAGGCGCATACATGGATTTAATTAGCAACTAGAATGAATAAAGTGGTTCCGTCTTGTGTACCTTTTCGAAAAATATAAATTTGCCAACATGAAGTAAATCCTTGGAACCATGTCTTTTGGATTGGATCCATCATTTGATACGAATATTTGATTTCAAACCAACCAGCTGCTGTGGAATAACCAAGTGATATTTTACAAAGTACAATTCAAAATTTGCCACGCGTTTATTAATTTTAGGGTCCAAACTAACCGACGCAAGCGCACGCAGCCCCAGAGAGTCGTTCGTACGCCAAACGACCGGTCCGCTCATTCACTACGCACGTGATGTCGCGAAGTTTCGGCCAGGCTGATGGATTTTAAAAAGCTAGCTGGATGTGTCACAAATCCAATGCAGTCGCTCCTCCCTTAAGGCTACAATGGTCCACTTAGGGCTGAAAAGGGCTAATAAGGCATAAATGGCCACTACTGTCTACTTTAGTTTTTGTCGGTAATTCATTTCTGCCTATAATATACGCAAGCCACCCAGAGGCTGCTGGCAGTGCTTGAGAGTGACGCCCAAGGCATAAATCCACGCATTTGAATCCAAGGTCTGTCGTGTTAACCCCGTGTGATTCATAAAGTTCCCACTCATTCAGAGTTTGCTTGCAAGAGCAGAAAGAGCTGGAGGTATTCGGCCTTGCGCACACATGCGGAGCATCCATGATGTTGCTGTCGTTGCAGTTCGTCGCATGAACACTCAAGTTAGATCCCGCAAGCATATCTCTGGATCTCATTTGAGAAAAAACAGTTAAAATAACAAACTTGCGAATTTCGAATTTGACCTAAGAAGTCTAGCTAAGATTGCCAGGCTCCCGCAGTTAATAAAACCTTAACATAATTTTGTTTAACTGCGGCATTTCCTCGAAGCTTTTTTTGTGTTTCCGCGTGTGGGCCGCCAGCGGTTTCCTACATCAACCGGAACGACTGTTTTCAGGGCCTTCGAGGGAAGCGGCATTTTTTCAGAAACCTGACGCCGCCATAAGTAAAAAAAAGCGTTTGCACTGATGGTACATTACTGACTACATGGGAGCCATCAAAGCAAGCGGGCGAGGGTTAGAATACTGCTAAAAGCAGCTATTTTATAGACTACTTTGTCGACTAACTAGTGAGCACGTTTAGTTCCAAATAATCCCCTAGTTGAAGTCAAGAGACTTTGATAAATGCCGTGCTTGTCAGATAGATACCTCTCTAGTATCATTGGTTATTGCTGCTGTGCCGTTGCCAAATCCCAAGATTTCTGCCGCTCAGACGCTTTGTTTCAAGGGGAGCAAGCAAAGGAAGGTTTTATTGCGTATAGGTATTTGGGCAAACAATCATTATAATATTGGACCAATCAGATTGTGTCCTCGATCGAGTAGCGAATCGACCGGCAATCAACATGTGTAGTAAATGTGGACTTTTTAAAAGGTTCCTACAGTAGATACTCAGTAGTGAAATTTGTGTCTCAGAATGTGCTCATATTTGGTTAATGTACCATATTTCGAGCTGTAATCTAGGCGTTAACCTTTATTTGTAATAAATGGCTGAGCACCAGGTAGGATGAAATTTTAAACCTCGTCCATTCCGCATCGTTTGTAGATGAAAAAAGTGGCCGACACAGGCGCAGACACTCACAAACATGAAGAGATGGCAACCAAGGGAACTTAAGCGTGATTTCCATTATTTGGCCTCTGTTCTGTGCTTTAATTGGACTTCTTAGCAGCAGAAAGTGAGGTATTACCGAAAGTGTGTCAAGCCCGTTCGAATAAAGATTTTTCCTTGCAGATTATGCAATGCCTTATACGTAGGTCGAAATGATTCTTCCAGCCCTCTCTGAAGAGCCATTAGTTTTACTTGGGACGACGGTCAGAGCGTAATTTAAGATAGGATGAAAGGGCAGGACATTGCCCTTTTACGCTAATTGCATGCACTCAACCTTTTGTGGGACAAATTGCTGCCCCCCCCGGTTATGCGTCCACAGCCTGAAATAACAGCCATTCCCTTTTAGCTTAATCCCCTGCTAAGAAAGCTGCGTCTCATGGACCATTACAAAAAACTATTTAATGCTTCTCTGACTGAAAAAATGATACCTGAGCAAGTCTGCAGACGCAATTGGAGGTAGACAGTTCTTCATGTTGCTGCAGCTGCATAACACGTGATTTCAGCTACAGAAAATAACTTATTTCAGGAATGATGAAATAGGCCGTCTGGGTATACCCTCGCTTGGGAGAGTAAGATTGACTGATGCACGGCATATTGCCAGGATATTTTAAGTTAAGCTAGAATGCTGTTAGCTTAATACCCTTCTCAGATATCAACTGCGAAAATCAAAGAGGAGGAAGAGATGGCTAGTTAGAAGGTAAGATAGTTCCATTGATCTGTTACGTCTTCGTAAATAAATTTTTTTTGATATTATTCATGCACAAATATACACTTTATAGCATGTAGTCTGTCGTAAATTATACCATCTTTTGAGTGCCTATTCTAAGGCACTGTATTTTTCGTCTTTAAATGTTTGACGCATTGGATTTTCAAGACCATAAAAGGTTTTGAAGAAGAGGATGCGATCATTGGAACAAGAGTTTTATTTGCCTGACGTTTTGGATGCCCTCGGGAATGTTTAATCAAAGGTAATGATAACATAGTCATTGTCATGCGCAGATGCACAGGTGTCTCGAAAAACCCCATCTGCGCATGACTATAAGTATGTTATCATCACCAATTATAAAGGATTCCCGAGGGCATCCGAAACATCAGGCAAATAAAACTATTGTTCCAGTGATCGCATCCACTTCTCCTGAACTGCTTCCTGGAACTCGCATATTCTCTTCTATCCGTAACAGTTTTCTCAGGTCAAAAAACATCTGCGTATATTGTCCTAGGAAAAATGAAAATTCAGAAACGATTAGATGGACCATCTAGGTATAGTCTCGCCTGGAAGAGTAAGGTTTAGTGATGCATGGCATATTGCCAGGACATTTTTAGTCATGCTAGAATAATCTTAACTTAATACACTACTTATTTATCACCTGCGAAAAGCGAAGTGGAGAAAGAGGACTGCAGTAGTCGCTAAAGACCTTGCAACTTTCATGATGAAAGTTGACTTGGTACTTGGTATTTGGTCCCACTATTTTGACTGATTGAGTAGATTCAATTCTACGAAAGCCATTAAGTTAAGAGAAATCATAATTTTAATTAGGTTTTTTAGGAGGAATGGCGATAAATTTTGGCAAAATTGGGAGTATTCTCATATTGGCGAAACACAGAACCAAACTGCTTATTGATGTTGATCATTCTGTGGAGGAACTGCACAATAAGTAAAAAAGAAAAGATGATATCTCATCCAAAACTGGAAAAATTTGTCGAAAATAGTTTAGATTCAAGTGCAACCAAGTTAAAGGAATCAGATTTGTTTTCATTAACGTGGTAGATTTGTATTTTAAAAATTATGTTTAGCTCCCCGGTGAAGTTTTGTTGCATAAAATTCAGTAACAGAAGTGTTTGTTTGAATGTATAAATAATCCTTCTTTTGACCTTGTAACAAAAACAAAATATCGAACATGACAATGCGAATATAAGACAAAGAATGCCTTATTGAATGTAAGTCGTGTAGAAATATAGTTTTTTTGTGTACTTTACGTTCCCATTTTGCGTTTTTTATAAACAGAACAGGCAGAAAAATAATAAGTATTTCAAAAAATTGCAATGTATACGGCCAGTTTTTTTAAATTTATCAGTTTATAACTAAATGTGAAATATATCTACACATGCGCAAGGTAATCCATTATCAACAGAAAACAAAATTCTTTCATTTTCAGTCAAAGTGAATAGTTTAGCTTCAGGAAACTTAAATAAATTCTCAAAAGTATCAAATTGCATTGTGACATTTCGGTGGAAAAAGTTAATGTACGCAGAAGTTCGTCAGCCGAATATTTAAAAAAAGCAATTTCTAAGAGGTAACATTTAATGGAAAGTTTTTTATTAATCTAAGCAATAGTAGTTTCACAACTCCAGTGCGGACAAGATTTACTCTGGACAATGTGTTTTGCTGTTTTGAGGCATTTTTTGTGTATCAAAAACGCTGCCATATTGATTAAAACTAATATCAGAAAACACTTTATTTCGGTAAATGCTCTTTATATCTATCGTATTGAAAATTTTTCGGTGTAAAGGTCGAACAAATGCAGAATTCATAAATTAATCGAAGGAAACAAAAAAAGGAACATCGTGACGCACTTTTGTAGATGACATTCAATAAATACTTATCCAATAAGAATAAAGTTAGCAAAATGTCTTGACTGAAGAAAAGTTCTTTCGATATGTAAAAAATAATTGCGTAAGGTTTTTAATTTCACACAATATCTTAATTTATTGTTCTTATTTATAGCTCTTTTTACGCCTCTAAAATCATGGGGTTATCCAGAAAATTTTATTTTTCTTTACAAAAATTTAGTAATTCCTATAGTTCTTTAAAGTTCTTAATATGCTGGATGCTGTTTTTTTATTATTTATTAATCTTCCTTAATGAATTCACATTGGTATTTGAGTAATGCTCAAACTTAAACAAAGTTATGAAGATTGCATGGTCTGCGGTGACTTCTGTATGCAGCCAAAACTGACACCTTGACCTATATTAGGATGATGTCCACAGACTGCTGAGGACAATCAATGTGATTTGCTCGTGAAATATATTTTGATGAGGGTAGGCTTACGCTGAATCCGGCGCACTCTCTCTTTCATCTTAGTCTACCTGCACCCGATGTTATGACGACAAGAAGAAGACCGGGAGGGCGAGAGAAGGCGCACGTGGTTGGCACCGCCGGAGCCGTTCCGAGCCATCTGCAGAGCCTGCAACTTTTCTTCCGATTAACTGGTTGCTCACCAGCATTTTGATCTGCCTTTCTCCACGCGTTCGCACGAATGATCCAACAGCGCAATTCGCGATGGTTTCGGCATTTAACAGGGAGTGTGAAGTGTTTCCTAATGAAATCCAGGATTAAGGGTTAAATGGAGAAATGTTTACTTGCAACGCGCGGACAGCAATGCTTAACTTATGTCGGGCGCCTGCATGTGTCGTAGTCTTGGCTGACTTTGGTTAATTATTGAAAAGATAAATATCGATTGGCTTTGTCAGGAAGCCGAGGGATAAATCGAATGCGGTCCACGCAGAAAGTGAGAACAGGGGGGTAAAATCAATGCCTAAAGGTCCAAAATACCGTCACGTATCCTTCCTTTCATTTTCCCATATTAGGCTGAAGTTCTGTCTTAATAGGGCACCAATAAAGCTCCCCGAGGTACTTAGATATCCCTAGCTCCAAACTTATGTCTAAGGAAGGTAGTATTAATAGGTATTTATGGTTAGGTAAAACCATATAAAAAAAACGAATTAAAAATAGAGCGTATAAAAGTTGAAAGCAACGAAATAAACTTATTTAAAATGCAATACTTTGCTCGTGATTATTAAAATGACATATGCAAACAATAGGGAGCAAGAACTGCGCTAAAGTACAGTAGCCGCCAAAGACCATGCAACCGTCAGGATGAAATTTGACTAGGTGCTGTAGCGTACATTTTGTAAAACTTTTTGATTAATTCAGTTTATTGAATTTCGTGAAGGCATTTTGCTCAGTTTAATTGTCATTTTAGTTAGGTTTATTAAGGGAAATGGCCATTCATCTTGGGGAAATTGGGAGTAGCCTCATATAGAAGGAATTTCCTATGCTACAACAAAATCGAGAACAAAACTGCGCATTAATGTCGATTTTACTATGAAGAAACTCAAAAATGAGTTAATCAGGTATAAAAGATATCCATTCCCGAACTGGAAAAGTTTGTCAAAAATTGTTCAGCATCAAGTGAAGCCAAGTTAAAAGAATCACATTTGTTTGCAATAGCATTGCAGATTTGTATTTTAAAAATTATGTTTAGCTATTTGGTGAAGTTTTGTTGCATAAAATGCGGTAACAGAAGTGTTTGCTTGAATGCATAAATGATACGCATTTTGTCCTTGAACAAAAACATAATTTTGAACATGCTTACGTGAATTTAAGTTAAAAAAGGCCTTATTGAATGACAGGCATGTAGAAATATGGTTTTTGTGTACTTTAAGTTCACTTTTTTGCGTTTTTTATAAACGAAACAGACAGAGGAATAGTAAATACTTCAAAAATTGGCAATGTATGTGGCCAGTTTTTTGCATTCGCATAATTACATCAGAAAGTGGAATAAATCCACTCATTCGAAAAATAATCCATTATAAAGAGAAAAGAATGCTCTTTGATCTCCAGTCAAATTAAATATTTGGCTTCAGGAAACTTAAAGGAATTCTCAAATTTCATTGTGATATTACGTTGGAAAAAGTTAATATACGCAGAAGTTCATAAGTCAAATATCTAATCAAGGTACTTTGTAAGAGGTAACCTTTTATGGAATGATTTTAATGAACCTTAGAAATAGTAGCCTCACAACTTCTCTGTGGACAAGCTTTTCTCTCGACAATGTGGATTGCTGTTTTGAGGCATTTCTATACATAAAAAACGCTGCCATATTCATTAAAACTAATATCGAAAATGACTTTCTGTTGGTAAATGCTCTTTCTATTTATCTTATTGAAAATGTTTTGGTGTAAACATCGAACAGATGCAGAATTTATAAATTTTTCAATGAAAACAGTAAAAACAAGGAAAATGATGAAATACTTTTTTGATGACATTTAATAAATACTTAACAAGAAAGAGTAAAATTTACCAAATATTTTGACTTAAAAAAGGATCTTTCTATAAATATAAAGTTGTTGCTTCAAATTTTAAAGTTAACTTTATATCTTAATTTATTGTTGTAATTTATAGCTCTTTTTTACGTCTTGAGAACCATTGGATTTTCGAGAAAATTTTATTTTTCTTTACAAACACTTAGTAATTCCTATCGCTGTTTTCAGTACTTAATGCGCCTGATGCAGTTCATTATTATTTCTTAATCTTCCTAAATGCATTCACACTGGTATATGAGTAATTATCAAACATATACAAAGTTATGAAAATTTCATGGTCTTTGGTGACTACTATATATGCAATCAGGAATGCAAGTTAGTCAAAGTTCAGAGCTTAAAATAAAAAAGACTTTGAAGACGGTCTGTCATCTCATTTTTGGACAATTTGGACAATTTTTATAGGATGATAAACCAAAAAGCAAACGTATGTCGTTTAGAGAACTATATTGAATTAAAAATTAAGTCACCAAAACTATCACTAAATTTAACTAATCAACTTTGAATTAAACTAAATTAAATATAGATACCCATTACAGAAAAGATTTGAGGTCGTTGCTGGCCGGTCCACTCGCCGATCCATGTGATTTTATCTATGACCTGCCACAAAAAGTAGGCATTAAATTCGAACAGCAAATCACATCACGCCGAAGGTTCTGTCCGTGTATTTGTGAACTCAGCCTGTCGCGGTCAGTCTGGAAGTATAGGGTTTGTTATCGGACAGTGTATTGTTTATTGAGTTTCGACTTTGAGCCGCATAACTAATCTGGTCTCGGCTATCTTCCAGAATAGACGCATCAGTCGATATTGCGGCGATGCATTTGTTTCGCGCCCCTTAGAAGCATTGCTGATTGGTCGAACATTTTTTCTGTCGGCGGGGACGGCGGCTTAGCACAGAAGCAACTGCTTATTTGAGGTTAAAAAACCCGTTTCTTGAAGGAGATGGTATTTTGCCCTGTCACACGAAGCGCTGCCCATGTCCTTTTCACCAGGAGGTGGGGTGCAGGGGAGTTCCAAATAAGACCGACTGCGTTCTTTGTCCCCTCCGTGTCATTGAAGTATCGGCCTCTGAAAAATGAAGCACACCAGTAGATCACAAGAACCGCACTGGCCATCAAAGAACTTAACAAAACTCCTCGCTAGTCTGTGTGAAACTTCGGCAACTTTCCGTTTAGAGGAGCCATTTTTCAGGTGTTACTTTTGTTTTCACTTCTTTGGCTTCCACTAGCTTCCACTAGGCAGTATGGGGATCACATATGTTTGAACATTGATCACTTTATTGCCGGTATTATTTTAACTGCCCGCTATCGTATGCACGAATTGAGATAAAATAAGGGGAAGTGAGTATTTTATCCTTTTAGATTGGTGGCGTGTTAATTCAGCTCCTTTGAAGCATCCGGAATTTGTAGCATTTTTATGCGTTGTAACAGTGCGAAAAAATTTGCCGTCCAGCTGTTCGAAGGGAGCAGATGTGTATTATTACGTCAGTGCTAGATGCACTATGTATACGCTGGTTCACTCTGGGAGTTACCCTGAATCAGGCCACAGGGTGATCGCACATTGCAGAAAATATGCAAGCACATAACTTATTCAGCCGAAACTGACAATTAGACGTAGATTGTGACGATGTCTAACGCCTGCTTTAGCAAGCTCTAGGTAATCGAGGTGATTTGCTCGTGAAGTAGCTTATAACGAGAGAAGAAGTGCACTGCATCTTCCACACTCCCCCTTCTCGGCATTTACCTCTTCCACCCAGTGTTATAACGAAATCAAGAAGAACAGGGGGAAGGAGGGCGATTAAGTGCACATGGGTGGCACCCCCGGAGCCGGTCCTTGGTGTGCTGCCATGCCCGACTTGGATCATACGGAAGAGAGAGAGTGCCATAAAGGCCACATTAGGAGGCAGTCATTGCAGCCTGACTTTCCACTCTCCAGTCACCCACTCCACACACTGGGCTGGCCGCACATTCCGAGTTATCCCCATCAGTTGGCCGCCTCCCAGCCAAGACTTTTAGCGCACTATGATAGCTGTACGTGGACAGATCAACGCATCTTTTTACGCCAGTGACAGAGAGCCAGATGGCCAAACAATCATTAAGCCCAAGTTCAGAACGTGTGAGTTAAGTTAAGCACGTCGGCAATCGAGCAAGTTGCCGATACAAGCGAGCATGCTTTCTCCAACTTGAGTCTCGGAATTGTTGCATCAAGTGCAACCATTATTCCAATCCATATTTGGTGGGGAGACTCACTTCGGCCCAAGCAAGTCACCGCTTGGGGAACGGATGGGCCACCGCCTCATCTTCTACCAGTAAAGGAGGGCCAGATGTCCGGGCAATCATCAAGCCTGAGTCCACCACCCCTGATGAAAGGTCAGCAGGTCAGAGCCTGCATACCGTTCAACAGACCACAAACACTCAAGAAGACAATAAATGTTAATTGTTGTCGTTTGTTTTCAGTTATTATTGTACTCTATCAATAGTGCAAACTTCTGCACATGAGCTACTCCATCTGCTATTGCTCTCTCTGATGACGAATCCGCAAAAGATATCGGAACGTCAAGCAATCAAGTCGTCGTCTTCCCAATCGAGCAAGAAACTTACAAACGGACAACCATCCTCGATAAGGGAGGGCCATTAATTGTTGTAGACATGTAGTAGCTTAGCCACGGTATCCTATAAATACGGCAACTCCCTCTGTGTTAATTAGCCGTTCCCACCAATAAGAGCGAGCATGCGAGTCCCAGGAAATAACGGAGTATAGGAAAATGCGATCACTGAACCCAGATTTTTTCGCCTGATGTTGTGATGTCCAACGCAGATTTTTCATGAAGGACATCAGCAGAAAAAGCAGCAGGAAGCGGGTAATTTATACAGAGAAAAATGCAGTACCCATAGGATACAGTCACTACTACACAATTATGACAATAAATAACAAAAATTGCCATTAGTAACAATGGTATTTTACCAAATAATAATTGCCATCTTGTGCGTTATTTGCCTGGTGCCCGGCATACGGGCCGCGCACCGCTTAACTTTTATGATTGCTAAGTGTTTTGGGGTGTTTGGAGTGTGAATACTGAGTTGCTCTAGTTTTACATGGTTATGTGTAAAATTATGCGAAAGTCAGTATACGTGTTTATTTTTTATATAAAGTTTCAGTTAAAGCATGATATTGGAAGAAAACCTAAGTTTTGCAAACTTATTACAATAAATTACCTTTCATTCTACTCATTGTGGGCGGTTAAAATGATGCATAATTTAAACGCCAGTAGCCTTCCGCGTAAAAAAAAGAAAAGGCCATCTTCCATAGGAGGAATAATTCAAAATGTCCCTAAATAATATTTTTCTTCAGAGCGTTGGCTCGCGGGAGCTTCAGCTCACATTGCTTGTTTCAACTGACGGCTAAAACATCGCCACTTTCGGTAACTTAAAATAGTAGAATTTCTGAAAAAAATACTTCAATGCTATTTTGGGGATTTGTCTGAAAAACTCCACAGGCTTTCTAATAAAATATTAAAAAATGGTTGTCCAGGCGGAGGAAGCATGCAAGTCTGCAGGCAAGTTTTATTTACCGTCGGAAGGCCTTTAAGCCTTTGTAACCTTCAATGCGGAGCTAATGACGGTGGGTGCGATCTTTCGTGAAAACAACATACCCACCGAGCGTTCATGACGCGGTTTTCACATTCGCGGTTGTCATAGCAACCAGCACATTATTTCGAGGAAATGCGTCCTTTGGGAAAAGAGTAAACTTATTCAGTAAATTTTTGACACTGGATCCCCAGATCGTCGTCAGCCTTGATAAAAATATGCAAAGAACAGGTAACATTGAAAAGTGCTGATACACTTATAAAGTTATCTAGCGTGGGATCTAATTGGGAGTTGCAATTTGTGTCACATCGTGGTAGTGAGCATAATTTGCAGTCGCAATGGTGTAATGGCTAATTGGCAACTAAAAGTTGAGCCGGTCCGGGTTCAGTTCAGGTCATCCGGTGTGGACCCTTATTACGGTTCATAATGGTCATAGTTGTCGACTTTGAACTGTTAACTCAAGACTGACGACGATCTGGGGATCCAGTGTCAACAATTTCTGAATAAATTTACTTATTTTCCCAAAGGACGTCTTTCCTTGAAATAACATCGCATTACAGTCCTATAAATACGGCAAATACTTCTGTATAAAATACCCGTTACTGCCAATGCAAGTGAACACGCGACTCTTGGCAAATAATTGAGAAGAAGGCGATGCGACCGCTGAGATCAGACCGTTATTCGCCTCACGTTTCGAAGTCCGTTGAGGATTCTGCATCACAGACATCATCAGAAAATGGTAACAGAAGTGCATACTACATATCAAAGAAGGTTGAAGTATTTATATAATCCAGTCCTTATTGCACACTTATGATAATGAAAATTAACGATAATCGCCCTCTTGTACGCTACTTGCTTGCTGACCGGCATATGGGCCGCAACCAGCTGAACTTGCATCACGCGTGGTGAAATCGGGCGTGATGAACGCTTGGTCATCTTAATCCCCAGTGTTTGAGTAAGACGACGCGGTGGCCTGTATGCATCCCGAGTATCAATTTTCTTTGACAAAATTGAGCCTCAGCACCAAATATGGATTGGGTGGGTCGTTGCACTTGTTTCTGTACTGGAGACCCGTGGACCAGGACTCAAGGAATTCTCGACATACACAATTGCCGTAGTTTACGAGAAATTTTGACTCATCAATTTTGGATTTATTGCCAGGTCTTGTCGAATAAGCCGCAACTTGAGATCTAACATCATTTAGCCGCAATGCTGCCGCGTGTTTAGCAATTGGCGTCTTGACGAAAACTTCCAGTTTCACCGACGTAATTGCTTTGTTCGT
>JAYGXS010000007.1:25383262-25489925 GCA_036362985.1 Ligula intestinalis
GTCATTTTATTTGAATAAAGTAATAAAACAAACATTTAAAATGGCACGATAAATTTCGTGAGAGCTCTTCAGTTGCAACTACTCATTGCGTTGAAGGATCATGAATGGGATGAAACCATAGACATTATATGTGCTTATTCATTGGACACGCACCTGCATCCGCAATTACTGCGGAACTTATTGTAACTGTGTACTAGGAATGTCCAATTTCTGTTCAAAGGCCAAATGTTTGGCAAATTGACGGGGTCGAAATGAGAAGTCCACTTGGACCAACCTTTGCAGACATATTTATGGGCCATTTGGAAGAAAAGGTATTCGCAAAATTGAACCACACAACACTCTACAGATGATATGTAGATGATATTTTCACGATTGTGGAGAACCTGAAAGAAGCTGAGGAATAATTGTCCATTATGAACAAGCTGCTTTCGAAGATTAGATTTATTATGGAATACGAACGAGATAACCAACTTTCTAACACAGATGGCTCCATTTCACGGAGGGTCTTCCACAAAAATACCTGGAAAGGTGAGTACTTACACTGTCTTAGATTTGATCCCATTCAATAGAAACGTAACTTAGTATGCAATCTTTTCCAGATGACTAATAAAGTCTGTTCTGGGGATGCTTTGACGCAGAATTAGATTGTCTCAAAGTTACTTTACTGAAGCGCAGATATGCACCTCAGTTTATAAACGAATATAGCAAACTCCTACGACTGAAAATGAGCGAAAATTTAGCTCCTAAGAAGCTTATATTTGTATCCTTGCACTTAGAGGGTGATATCGTCCTAAACACTATCAAGAGGCGCCTGCTCAAGACCATAGCAAGAACTTATTACGCCACTGAACTCATATTTTGCTCTCCAGCAAATCACCTGCCGACTCCTTGTGTCAAGGATGCCTTATCTTTGCACGCCCCCTCTAACTGCGGTTAGGAATTCACATGCACTTGCAGATGCAAGTACATAGGGCGTACGCAGAGGCGATTGGCAGCCAGAGCTAAGGAACACCTGCCTAGTTAGTTATTCAAGCAGGAAAACCGTTCCCGGCGTCCCTCTATTACTGAACACTTGCTGGACGTGGGTCATTCTCTAGACCCTATAACTTCATTCCGAGTTCTTGTTCAAGCACGGATATCGCTAATCCTGGGCTAGCTGGCGGCAGCTTGTATAAGACGCTCTAAACGGGACCTTCGCAAACAGTTAGAGCATGTGGTTAACCTAGGCTTGCCTTGGTAACTACAGGCCCCCAGATTTGCACATTCCCCGTGCCCCCTTTTAACCGCAAATCATTTTCCCTATTTCCCCTTCCACTTTGTTTTAACCTTCCTCCCGTATGTGACTAGGACCTATGACCTTTCTGTACAAATTCAATTTCGCATTTTTCCCATTCGTGATCCTTTAACACAATGATGGGATGCAACTGAAGAGCTCTCACGAAAGTTATGGTGCCATTAAATTTTGCTTTGATTCCTATATTCAAGTTCTCACCGGTAACACTATGCTTCAAAGGGCATTTTATTGTCGCAATTTCACTGTTCGTTTTGGATGCTGGCTTTATTATAAATCTAAAAATATGTTCGCCCTTGTCGAAGTTTTTGATGGGCCCGAACCTTCGTACCTGACTGATTCTTCTGTTCAGACAATGGCTCAATCCAAAGTATGGGAACGGCAATTTGTTGCACTTGTTAATTGACTGTGGGTCTAAGACTATTTATTCAGGTACCTCGTGGCTCACGCGGTTGTCACCTCTTGTGAGGACTTCGGTCTCTTTAAACTTGAAAATCCGGTGCACTTCTAACCTGTGCTGAATCGCTGTTATATTCAGTCTCGCTTACTCGTAATTGCCTTTACCCCTCAAATTGCTTCCAGTAATTCTTACTTACCGAAAGGAGTAGAAAAGGGCCTTGTTTGGTATTAACCTTGAGCATAGCGACTGCATCCCATTGTATGAAGTACGCTTATCTTAGGGTGCTGCTGAAGATAAGTTCTAGTGCATAACAGCATAACGGCTTCTTATTCAAGCGATTTCGTCTGCTCCTCGCTCTTTAGAATATCTGCAACAATCGAACCGGCAGAAGCAACCTTCGAACAACATGCTCTCATTATTAACGCGCGTGCACTTTTAATTTGTGCATTTCCTGTTAAGTTCTGCCTCGCTGAATTATTTAACTTTGCCGGCATAATAATACGTCACTATAAATAACTGATGCATATAAGTAAATCTCGCGTTAGCATCGCTGAAGGTGTTAATTGGTGCGGCGATAGCTTGCCAGTGCGCTACCGAGTCATTTAATGCCGCAGCTTCATTGTCCGCGATAGTTATGGTCGACGTTGTCGGAGTTGTTGCTGGGCCCGGCCGCTCCCATGTGATTGATTCTCCTGCACAGACAATGTCTCAGTACGGAGTATGGAAGCGGCAATTTGTTGGGCTTGTTGATTGATTGTGTGCCCGAGAACCATGACTCGAGCGGCTCACAGTTGACACGGTTGTCACCCCTTTCAAGGATTTTGGTCGTGTTAAACTTCAGTGAACTGCAACCTAGTCGTTAACGTCTTTCCTTCTCCTCACTGGATGTTAAATTTAGTTGAAACTGTTAAAATGCACAAAAATGCTACAAATTCTAGATGCTTCAAAAGAGCTGGATTTATACGCCACCAACCTGAGGGGATAAAATACGCACCTCGGGTTGCCCGCCTTTATTTAATTGCAGATCGCGCATACGGTAGTGGGCAGTTGAAATAATGCCGGTACTAATGTTACCAATTGTCAAACATTTAAGAACACCAAGCTGTCTAGCGCACGCTAATCTGAGCCAAAGAAGCAATTGTCAAAATAAGAGCCGACAGGTAGCACATCTAAGCTACAAGCCACCGAACATTCAAATAGACCAGAGAGGAGATTTTTCTTAATACTTGAATGACAGGCTTTGTCCTTGTGGTCTGCTGGAGTGTTTCATCTTCCAGAAGCCACCACGCCGATGACGAAGGTAGGAGAAAGAACGCAGTCAGTCTTCTTTGGAACACTCCCACGGAAACTACCCCCACATCTACGCGAAAACTAATAGACAGCGCTTCGCGTGACAGAAAAAAATACCGTCTCCTGTACATGATCACCTTGGAAGGAGCAGTTTTTTAACCTTTAGGCAGTCGCTTTTGTGCTAAGCCACTGCCGACAGGAGAGCACATACTGTGGGAGGTATTCTGTGCGAAAGACTGAACCGCAGTCTTGAGAAGCTTGCTACGGCCACACATAAGCGTGTCTGAGCAATAGGATCATGAGGGCATGGAGAATCAATAACTCAACGGACTGATGCCTGTGATTGTTTGGTCTTGCCAGCATGAGATTCATCCAAATAGTGATTTTAGGCATTGCCGTGATGTGGGTGCCAGCCAGAAGTAGAATGCCAGAATATTATTGCATCTACTGCCTACATATAGTAGAAAAGGCTGTTTTTTAAATAAAAATAAATACAATGAATAAAAGTAAATAAACATTCGGTGGGTACATTGATTTCATAAAGGCCCACACCCTACATCATTGCCACTTGGTTTGATTGATTTACCTTTCCGCACAGAGAGCCTCAAAGGCCAATATAGCCTCACGCAGTTCAGACAATAAATAGAAAATGAGTCCAGATTCGCGCGCCTTCTTCATCAGAACAAATTTCTTTTAGTCAGCCTTTCTTAGTATCCCTGTGGAACACATCAGGCAAATCCCGAAAATAACCTGCTATTTTTTTCTTGGAAATTATACCATTTTTACTCACTGAAAGTGGCGTGATTTTAGCCATCAGTGGAGGCAACTTTTATGCGTCGAAACTCACGAAAGTTTATATACGAGATAAAGTGGTTATTCAGTCACTTTTAATTAGCAACTGATACGGAAGCTTGCCTCAAACTCTTACCTATGCGGTAGAATGCTGGCGTTTAAATTTTAGATCACTTTAAACGCGAAAAATAAGTAAAGTGAAGGATATTTTATTTTAAGAATTTCGTAAAAAGTTAAGTCTGCTCCCAATTCAATGCTCAAACCGAAGCTATATATCAATTTTACACACGTATTCTGACTTTTTTATAATTAAGCACATAATTGGGTAAAATTTGTATGACTCAGAATACAAAGTCCAGCTATCCCAAATCACTATGCAGCCATTGAAAAAGAAGGGTTATCCAATACTTAACTGCCAATCTCCCTTATGCTTCTTGTAAATGGGAAGGACCGCATTAAATCTAACATTGAAATATCAGAGTGATCCAACCATGACCCTTAAAATCCCATTTTCTTAATAAAAGCAATTCGACTGCCGTGCATGCGTAACATCGTCCGCCGTTCGCGTAAAGTACATTTAGCATAGCGCGAGGGTCACATATTGTAGAAACATGGTCTCCTATGTGGCGAGCCCAGCTCTTGTGTGGCACGGGTAGATGGGTCTGGAATAGGAATAGAGAGCGAGCAGCGGACACTTCGAACTCTGACTTTACACCTTGGAATAATTCAGGATAGATTAAATTCGTGGCTTGAAAGGCTACCAACAGACTACATAACTCGGTCTTCTTGTGGGTTCCCGGAGTGGATGATCTGAGGATTGAGAGTCAAGTTAAGTGGTGTCTTCTCTATATGGGCTCCATGGTACCATAGGATACGAAATAGTCCGGCCGGATACTAGGTAATAGAACTAAGCCCAATGATTATAAACTGGCAGATAAGATGAGGTGTGGAAGGCAAACGAGTTATGGATAGTTTACTCAAATGCAAAAGCAGCAGAATGTAAGTAATAGGTAAGTGACTCGCAGACGACTGCAGTTAAGCATGAGCGGGCCAAGTCCAAAGTCACATTCCGGTGGGTGTAATTACCGGTTTTGGGTATCTGCAATCAGCAATGAAGTCGCCGGCTCTGGGAGTGTCTGAGCATAAGCAGTCAGCACACTAAGATCCTTTGTGAACTGGCCTTGGGATGTGATTGGCCATTTAGGACAGGCACGTCCGTGACCTTGACTGGAGGTTTGCCAACGTCCGGTGCGCACGCGCTAGTGGACACGAGAGTCAGATTTTGGGCGCTGCCCATAGGCTTGCGAGCAAAGCATGTATTAGAATACAAGGTCGCGACAGTTCTTTCGCGCATGTGAAATCGCGGCCGCCTCTATCATTTTGTTAAAGGATTGGCCGTGTGCGTGGTACGCCTCGACGTGTCATCTAGCTTCGCTCTGGGCCACTCTCCGTAGTCGTCACTCCGCCTTGCAATCTGACCCAGTTAGGGAGGCATCCGACAGTGTGGTAGGTGGTGCGCAATACTGTTACCGCAGTAAACTAGGTCACGCTTAAGACACTGTTCATGACATGGCCACGATACCGGACACTATGGCAGGCGCGCGCGGCATTTACAAACTTTGTTTTTCACGTACCTTGCCCTGAAAATCAAACAAGATCAAAGTAAACGTAACTTGGTATGAAACTGTTTCCAGAGGACTAATAAAATCTGTTCTTGGGAATACTTTGACGCAGAATAAGATTGTCTCAAAGCTACTTTACTGAAGCGCAGATATCCACCTCAGTTTATAGACGAATATAGCAAACACCTACGACCGAAAATGAGTGAACATTTAGCTTCTAAGAAGCCAGTATTTGCATCCTTGACCTTTAAGGTGATAACGTCCTAAACACTATCAAGAGGCGCCTGCTCAAGACCAAAGCAAGAACTTATTACGCCGATGAACTCATATTTTGATCTCCAGCAAATCACCTGCCGACTCCTTGTGTCAAGGATGCCTTATCTTTGCACGCCACCTCTAACTAGGTTTAGGAATTCATATGCACTTGTGGTTGCAAGTACATAGGGGATACGCAGAGGCAATTGGCAGCCAGAGCTAAGGAACACCTGCTTTGTTAGTTATTCAAGCAGGAGAACCGTTCCGCTCGTTCCTCTATTACTGAACATATGCTGGACGCGGGTCATTCTCTAGACCCTATAACTTCATTCCGAGTTTTTGTTCAAGCACGAACATCTCGAATCTTGCGCTACCTGGAGGCAGCTTATATAAGACGCTCTAAACGGGACCTATGCAAACCGTTAGAGCATGTGATTAACCTAGCCTTGCCTTGGTATCCACAGGCGCCCAAAATTTGCACATTGCCCGTGCCCCATTTTCCCTATTTTCCCTTCCACTTTGTTTTAACCTTCCTCCCGTATGTGACTAGGACCTATGACCTTTCTGTACAAATTCAATTTCGTATTTTTCCCATTCGTGATCCTTCAACGCAATGATGGGATGCAACTGAAGAGCTCTCACGAAATTTATAGTGCCATTAAATTTTGCTTTGATTCCTAGATTCAAGTTCTCACTGGTAACACTATGCTTCAAAGGGCATTTGATTGTCGCAATTTCACTGTCCGTTTTGGATGCTGGCCTAATTATTACTCTACAAATATGGCCGCTGTTGTCGGAGTTTTTGATGGGCCAGAACCTTCGTACCTGACTGTTTCTTCTGTTCAGACAATGGCTCAATACAGAGTATGGAAACGGCAATTTGTTGTGCTTGTTAATGACTGTGGGTCTCAGAACAATTATTCTGGTAGCTCGTGGCTCACGCGGTTGTCACCTCTTGTGAGGACTTTGGTCTCTTTAAACTTGAAAATCCGGCGCACTTCTAACCTGTGCTGAATCGCTGTTATATTCAGTCTCGCCCACACGTAATTGCATTTACCCTCCAAATTGCTTCCAGTAATCCTTACCTACCACAGGGAGTAGAATAGGGCCTTGTTTGGTATTAACATTGAGTATAATGACTGCATCCCAGTGAAGAAATTGCACGTGCTTAATAATGGCTCTGAAGGTAAGTGTGAGCCCTTATCGGATACAGCAAACGAATAAGCCTCTTCTCCCAGCGATTTCGTCCACTTTTTGCTCTTCATAATATCTGCAACAATGGAAGCGTCGGAAACAACCTTCTATTGTGCTCTCATGACTAACGTCAGCGCACTTCTAATAAGCGCATTTCTTGTCAAGTCCTGCGTCGCTGCAGCATTCAACTTTACTGGCAAAAGAATTCGTCACTATTAATAAACGGTGCATATAAGTAAATCTCCAACATGTAGCTGTACAAAATTACCACGTTTTTGCTGTCTGCGATTTTATGACGCGAGGTGCGGGCTAGTAAACCAACCACGTAGTTTTTCGTTCAAATGTATTACTTTCATTTTACTGGCAACTGTATCGCTTTGCAAGGCCGATAAGCGAAAGCGAAGGTGTCTACTAAGGAAAATCAGTAGCGAGCCTGTAAGCATGTACTTCTCCGGTGCATGGGCGGTTATATTCTGTATCGGCCATACGCATGTGTATTTATCACATACACAGTGTTTCGATTAACTCTTAATTACTGCAAAGATTAGATTATGGCTTTGTTTGGTATTAACGTCAAAGCTTTCCCTTTATTATCTCTAAGGTAACGCCAATATATAGAGCCAGTTTTTAAAGCCTGCCACAGTACTGCCTAAAATGCATGGGACTGGGGAAGCGACTGTCCAAAACGGCTCCGCCCAACGCTTCCCGGCGCGACCATGCAGGTACATACGCCTGCACCGTTTGCGAGCCTCAGCGCGCCTCACTAGACGTCTGCGATTATCGCAGAGATGCCATAGCATCTGATGGGTGCGCAGGCATGCAACCATCCATCAATTATCACGGGGGCAAGAACGCACGCAGACGCAACAACAGAAATTAAACGGACACATCTCGGCCATAAATCCCTTGATCACGCTACGTCAGGAAATATACTGACGAGAATAACACTACTCCTTCGCTGAGACAATACACTTATTCGCCTAAAGTCTCGACATTCATCCTGGATTCGTCAGTAGAGCTCAAGTCAGAGAGCAGTAGAAGATGAGTGTAGCGTATGCACCGAAGTTTGTAGTATTGATAGGATACGGTCATAACTGAAAACATACAACGGAACTTAATGGTAATTGCCTTCTTGCGTGCTGATCATTTGTCGAACAGCATGCAGGCCCTGACCTGCTGAACTTTTGTCACACGTGATGGACTCCTGCGTGATGATTACTCGGCCATCTGGCCCTCCGGTGTTGGCGTAGGATGATGCGTCTCAGGACTGAATATGGATTGGGAAAATCGTTGCGCTTGTTTATGGATTGGGGGCCCGTGAAATATGACTCAAGTAATACTCGGCTCACCCGATTGTCACCTCTTGCAAGAATTTCGGCCTCATCACATTTGCATGTGTAGCCATCTCGTTAAATGAACCGCAACTGGAGAATTGGCATCATTTCGCCGCACTGCTGCTGCGTGTTCGGCAATTCGCGTCTGGAGAAATCTACCAAATTCTCCAACATAGCAGCTTTACGCGCAACTGCACCAGATCCAAATGTTTCTTGCCGTGGCAATGGGTCTTTCGGCTTCATTATTTGACGCCTTATGGGTGCCTCCAGTCTGTGTGCGACTCCAACTCCAAGTGGTGCAAGAAGGCGGCCGACAGCCTCCGAGACGTTTTTGACGTACGGGATCGCTCGCCAAATTTTGCAGTCGGTGCGACTTTGCTGTCGCTGAATTTTGCAGTTTGTGAAATTTGTTCTCCTGTGCTGCCTCATAAATTGCTTGTTTGTCGCGGGCTCTCTCAAGCACTCTCTTCTGAAGCAGTTTTGTGCTGTGACAATCGGTGAGCCGAGAATTCTTTGAGTCATGGTTCACAGACCCCCAAGCCATAAACAAGTGAAATGATTTGCCCAATCCTTATTCGGTGTTGAGATTCAATTTGGCCAAAGCAAGTGGCCACTTGGAGTACGGACAGGCCTACGCAAACATCACAGGGCCAAATGGCCGAGCCATCATCACACCCCAGTCAACCACGCGCAACGAAAGTTCAACAGGTCAGAGCCCGCATGCCCTTCAACAAACTATCCACGCACAAGAAGGCAATTAACGCTAACTGTCTCTATATCTTTGCAGCAATGACTGTGTCCTATAATTACTGCAAGCTTCTGTGCATGCTTAACCTGTTTCTGCTACTGCTCTTTGACCATGTCTTCGATGAAGAATCCAAGACGGATCTCCAAATGTAAGGCGAATAAAAGCATTATCCCAGCGATCGAGTCGTCTTCTTTTCAGCGACTTCCTACGACTCGCATGTTCGCTTGTAATGGAAGAAATGATCTTTCCAAGACGGTCTTTCATAAGAATGCCTGGAAAGTTCAGTAGTTGCATTATCTGAGTTTTGTTCCATTCACCGGAAACGCAACTCAGTATATACTCTTTTCCAGAGAACCAGAAAAATCTATACTATGGATGCATTAGATGCTGAAGTAGCCAGCCTCAAAAATACCTTATTGAAGCGGGGATATCCAAACTCAGTTTATAGGCAAGTGAACTAAACACCTACGACCTAAAATGACTGAGCAGTCAGCACAGCAAATACCTGTTTTAATCTTCTTGTCCTTTAAGGGCGATAACATTTGAATACCATCAAGAGACGCCTTCTTAACGCCGTTGAGAGAACATACTATGCTGCTGAACTCATATTTTTCTCTCTAAATAAGCCCTTGCCAACGCTTTTTGCTAAGGATGTCTTTCTATTGCCCGCCACTTCCAATTGCGTTTATGAATTTAGGGTTAACACGAAGGCAATCAAAGTTAGATCAAAGGAGCCCTTGCCTAGTTGGTTGGTAAAACAGGAAAGTAGAACACCCTCGTCTTGCATTGCAGAATACTTACTAGATACGGGTTATTGTGGGCACCCTAAGACTTCTTTCCGAGTACTTTTTTGGGAACGAAAATCTCGTACCTTGCGCTACCTGGAGGCAGCCTATATACGGCAGTCAAAACCTGACCTATGTAAACAGTTGGGGCAAGTGGTTAACCTAGCTTCGCCTTGGTAACATCGGGCTCCCTGATTTATGCAGTCCCGTGCCCATCTTTTCGCCTTGATGCCATTTTCTTTGTTTTCCTTCCACATTGATATAACTCACTTACTTCACTTATTACGTTTAGTGATCGTGTCGAATGACCTTTCTGACATTTCTGTACCAATTCAATTTAGTATTTACTCATTCGTTATTCAGAAAACGCAATGAAAGACAGCACTTAAAAAGCTCCCTCGTTATTTCATGGATCCAATAAACCCAGCTATTGTTTTTAACAAGTTTAGATTTCACTTTGGTACTGCTGAACTGTACGGTAATTATTGAGCACAGAATATGCTTAAAATAAATCGTCCACCTGTAAAATTGAGAAATGCATAAAAATTATTGCTGCACACTTAAATTTCAAGAAAATATATAACGCTTAAAAGGTGCGAATAATTTTGGGACATCCTATACATTTACTGTTTATCGGATGTTTGAAATTTTGTTACTCTGCCCTCCCTTATATTAATATAAGTGTCTGATAATTAATAAACGTAAGCGTACGTCCAGCAAACTTGTCCTCCTAATTACTAACATCTTATTCATAAGAACCACCGGGTCGACACCAAAGACGCATTTCAGATTATATACCCGGTGTCAGCGGACTACTCTAAAGGCCTACCTAAATTAGGGCTTGCAACATTCGAAGTAAGCGCTATCTGATTGGCGAATGCAGCGCTCTGTTGAGAGAAGACGTCAAAATTTTTAATTTGCTCAGAAATTAACCGCGAACTTGGAGGGTTTCAGTCTCTTGGAGGTCTTATAGGCATAGATTGGAAGTGAGTGAATAACAATTGTGGTAAGCGCTTTGTGCAGAAATTCTCGCGAACGTAACAGTAATAACCAGGCTATGGTAGACTTCCTACTTAGAGCGAATCCAATCAATCAATTGGCAAATTCCCCAATACAGTTGATTTTTTTAATTCCGGTTAAAAACACTTTGGAGCAGCCACAATTAAGCGTCTATCCTGATCAGGACTAAATGTCGATCCCTTGACATAATCAGGGCGATAAGGAACGTGTTTATTCACACAGACTGCCCAATACTGAAAGAAACAAATAAATGGATCCCAGAAAGTGGTTCAGAAGGTAGAAGATATGATCGCAGGAGAAGGAGATTATTTGCCCGCCACTTCGGAGAAAGCGGAGAATTACTCCGCGGGTGAACGACCAAACATGCAGCAACATTGGGTAGGAAAAACACTAACTCTCAGGTTGCAGCTCACCCGACAGAAGCCGGCTGCAGTTTCAAGTAAAACTAGGCCAATATCCTTGCAAGAGTTGACAACCACATGAGACCCGAGCTGCTAGAGTCATGGTTCTCAGGCCCACAGTCCATCAACAAGCGCACCGATTTGCCATTCACATACTGTGTGCATTTTCTGATCAGAAGAATCAGTCACGTAAAAAGGACCGAGCCCAGCAACAACTCCGACAACAACGACCATAATTATCACGCAATTATCAAGCCCGCATCCAACACGGACAGCGAAATCGCGGCAATTAATGACTCGAAAGTGAACTGCCAAGCTATCATCACCGCAATTACGACCCCAAGCTGTGGTTACACGAGCTGATAATTAGAGTACGCATGAGGGTGGCCGCTACGAACTATAAATATCACGTGAGCTGTGCATGTCTCATACTGTCCTACGGTTAACAATGATTAAGGACTCTTGACAGTACCCAAAACGTCAGGCAAAGTAGATTGTTGTTCCAGTGGCCAGATATTCTACTCCTTACCTGCTTCCTGGAACTCGCATATTCGCTTCTATTAGCAGGGCTGGATTAACCGTCAACCATTTTGTACACTTAGGTTTGCTATTCCTTTTTTAAAAAATACTACACTGTAAAATCAAAATCCTATGAGATAGCACTCCAAGTTGACATCCTGCGTTCATCATTAATTTATTTTGGTTGCTTCGCTCTAATTGGTTGGATGGATAAGACTGGCCCCAGGGTGCTGACGGTCGATTGGCTGTCTAGGATGGCCAAAGTCTCACCATGAATTTGATAAAATTAATGGATGCACATAGAGGTGATTAGTTTTTCAGCTAACAGATCGGATGAGAAGATTTCTGGTGGCCTTGGAAAGGTCTTCACAATTATGCTGCCTTGTTAATTGAAAACTCCGGCTCTACTGTGACTCCCTCACTTTGTTCAGTGCTCAGCATGCTTGCGCCCTAAAAGTCAGAGGTATGGGCAGTGTAGAAGAAGTGGAACAAGATGTATAGCTACCCGTCGTTTCGGCTTATGGTCTGAAGCCATTATCAGAGATAACCGCAGAAAGCGGGGATAAATGCATAGCTTACACACCATTTATAGTCCGCATCGGTTGCACGACCACATGTGCAGTAAGTTAGCAGCTCTCCTACTCACCATTTGGGTTGTGATTGATGCGATGATGGTTTTGCAGTCTGCTACCGGGTTATAAATGGCCGCGATGTTATCATCCGTGCTAGATGGTGGCGTGATAATTACGTGATAATGAGGCTCGTTATCGTTGAAATTGTCACTGGCCCACGCCTCCACCCCCCCCCTCACGTGACTGATTCCTCTACTCAGACAGTCACAGTACGGAACAGGCGTAATTACTAGCCGTTCCCATATCCTGTGTCTGAGCCGGGGAGGCAGTCACGTGGGGAGGGGGCGAGCCAGCAACAATTTCGATGAATGCAGCGAGCCTAATTGTCATGCGCTTGTCGCGCAAACACCTGACACGGATGATAACATCGCGACAGCGGATTACCGAACTAGCATCCCATAAATCATGACCCGAAGCGCTAATCATGGGAGCTGCTCATTTTAATGCATATGTGGTCGCACGACCGCTATGGATCATAAATACCGCGTAACCTGTGCATATATTACCATATTCTGTAGTTATCTCTGAGAAAGGCTTCAGGCCATAACACCAAAACGATAGGAAAAAAAACGTCTTGAGCCACCGATTGCATATTCTAGTTCTACACTGGTTTTACCTCTGAATTTTACGGCGCAAGCATACTACGCACTGAACTAAATGAGGAGGTCACAGTAAATCCAGGCAGGAGAATTATGCAGAACTTACCAAACCCACAAAAAATCATCTCATCGGATATGGTAGCTGAAAAACCAATCGTCTGCATATGTATCCATTAATTTTATCAAGTCCATGGTGATTTTCTGGTAACCCTAGACTGCCAATGGATCATCAGCACTGCCGGGCCAGCCTAATCAATCTGACCAATCAGAGCGAAACAATCAAAAAATCAATCGTGAACGCACAAAATCAACTTGGAACGCCATCTCGTTAGATTTTGATTTTACAGTATAGCATTTTTGGAAATTAATAGCAAACTCAAGTATATACAATACTCGATGGTCAATCCAGCTCTGCTGATAGGAGCGACTATGCGAGATCCATGAATCACTACAGAAGTAGAAGATCCGATCGCAGGAACAAGGATTTTATTTGTCTGGCGTTTCGAGTTCTGTCAAAAATCCTTCATCATAATTAACCATAGAATAATATGACACATGCACAGATCTTACAGTATTTATAGTTTGTAGCGCCTACCCGCATACGTTCTATAATCATCAGTCCATGTAACCAGCGCTTGGGGTCGTAATTGGGACGATGATGGCTTGGCAGTTCACATTCGAGTCATTAATGGCCGCAATTTCCTTTCCTTGTTGCATATGGGTTGGATAATTGTGCAATGACTATGTAGGCTGTTGCCGGAGTTGTTGCCGGAGTTGTTGCTGTGCTCGGTCCGTCCCATGTGACTGGTCCTACTGGTCAGACAAGGTATCGGTACACAGTAAAGGAACGAAAAATCTCTGCGCTTGTTAATGAACCATGGTTCTGTCTGATAATTCCCTGACAATTTTATTCACTGTCGTCGGAGTTGTTGCTGAGCCCACTCCTCCGCACGTGGCTGATTCTGTTGTCAGAAAATTTACACAGTATGTGAATGGCTAATCATTGCGCTTGTTGATGGACTGTGAATGACTGAACCATGACTCGAGCAGGTCGCGGCTCACGCGGTTGTCGCCTCTGGTGAGGAGTTTGGCCTAGTTAAACTTGGAAATATTGCCTGGACCTGTCCAATGAGCCACAACCTGAGAGTTAGCGTACTTCCCCCTCACTGTTGCTTCATGCTCGGTCGTTCGCGTCCGGAGTGATTTCTCCGTTTCTCCGACATAATTGCTTTGTCCATAACTGCACCAGATCCGCTTTAAGATTCCAGCTGTTTCCTGCCGTGGCAGTGGCTCTTTACTTCTCATGACCCAGCGCCTGATGGTTGCTTCTGGTAAACATTTGTGTCCATATCACCTCATTCTGTGCACGCCTCATATTATACTACGCGTTACTACGATCAAGCATTGTTGACCAAATCCGAAAATTCAGGCAAATAAAATATTTTTTTCAGCGATTAGATGTTCCTTTTCTAATCCTGCTCCGTCGGCAGTGTCTTTTCAGATTTATTTCCTAACAAGTACCGAAAGGAACCAAGCACCCTTCTTCAAACAAAAATCGGAATGTGCGTTAGAAAGTCTTTCGAGGCGAAAGGTGACGAACAGACTACAAGCAAATTGTCATGCAAGTAAAAGATCTGTTATATGATTATTTTTTGTCAGCCCTTTGAAGTGGAAGTTGGCGTCTGAACAAAGCCCGACGAAACGCTCTACAATATTTCTATTGAAAAAAAAATCAGAAGACTGGAGACCGTGTTCAAGTGCTGACAAAAAGGCAATGAGTGAGGGAACGCGAACATTGCTACTAGGGGTGTATTTCTTTTATCTCATACGCACGAGTACTTTATTGCTTCGCATATTGCGTGCAATCAGGTGTTCCGACAACGACGGACGCAGAGGGCACATAAAATAGACGTTACAATATGGTATGTCCGGGGGGGGATAGATGGGTTTATGTGGAAGGCTCGCTATTACAGCAGATGCTATCACTCATCATATTTAGCAATAATAATTTAAGAAGTGCACCTAATAAAGCCCTACTGTGCTTATGGGAAATTTTTAGGGCGGACAAATAGGATAGGCAGTGAAGGAAATTTGCAAAAGTAAGTGAAAAGGTGAAAAATGTAGTTGAATTTGTTTCCTGCGGCTGCTGGCAGTGAGTTCTTCCGCATGTAAATTGAAGGAGTGCACGGCGCTTTGCGCCTCGGACTATACTTATCTAAATCCGTAACGGTAATGAGGACCACAGGTAAATTGAAGGAGGAGAGCTCCTAAACACCATTTTTATTTTATCAGGAATTTCAAAAACCCAGCATTTTGATTCTCGAATTTTCCGCCATACGTTAAACGATAATACAGATGATGAAAATCTATCGATATAAATCAACAACGTTTCTAAATACAAAACAATTAAAATGCATGCAGCAGTTATTAACCTATATTTTACTGCCTGTCTTATTGCTGCACCCAGCAAAATTCCTATAACCAAGGTTTCCACAGGACAAAATGCAGGGACTATGGAAAGATGAGGTGCAATACTCAAAATACTATTGCATAAAATTTCAAAACCAACATATGCGGAAGTCGTCCAGCAGACGCTTCAACCTCTTATTTGGATCTGGCAAGTACATTTGGTGTTCAGCAAGCGTTTCAGTAAATTAATCGACATCTGAATGTAGTCAAGTAAAACAGTCAGGATTTTGGAAAAGTCAAGAGATTTCAGATATTCCAGAATTTTTCTATGCTATTTATTAAGACAGAGCCAAGCGTTTTGTGCAGGCAAATTATTTGTAATAGAAGCGTTTTAGGGCCGATAAATCTGAGTAAAAGTTAAGCAAATAAAGTTTTTTTTCCGCAATCGGATCTTTTCCTTCTATTCCAGCTTTTTCCGAAGTCTGTCTTCTTGCAACTAAGCGTCTCACCAACTGGCAGTAAAAACCAAGCAACCTTCTTCAAACAAAAATCCGACTGTACTAAAGGAAGTCTTTTGAAGTGAAAGATGGCCAGCAGACAACAAACGGACTGTCCATCATACAATTAGTTTTTTTCACCCTTTTGACGTGGACGTAGGCATAAGCAAAAACACATATGTAACGCTCCACAAACTTCTTATTCCGAAAAATAAAAGATTGGAGACCCTGTCCAAGTCTTGGAAAATACAAAAATGGGGAAAAGAGGAAACCATTATACTAGGGGTGGCTCCCTTTCACTTCATAGGCACGAGTACTTTATTGCATTACACATTGCGTGCGATCAGGCGTTAACAACGACGAACGCAGAGGGCACATAACATAGAGGGGGGGGTTGAGGCTGGTTTATGTGAGAGGCTCGTTATTACAGGAGATGACATCACTCATAGCATTTGGCAAAAATAGTTTAAGAATTTAAGAAGCGCATCTCACATAGCACAGCATTTTTTCGTAAACAAACGGTGGTTAAAGGGGGTTTTGAGAGCGGAAAAATATAATAGGAAGTGATGGAAATTTGTAGAGGTAAGTGGAAAAGGTGAAATTGTTGTTCAATATGCATCCTGCGGCCGCTAGGAGTGGGTTGTTTCACATGTTAATGAAAGGCATGGGTGACGGTTCGCGCCTTAAACTGTACTAATCTAAGTCCAAAACGGTAAGGTGGACCACAGGTAAATTGAAGCAGAAAAACACCCAACCACCATTTAATTTGTTCAGGAAGTTCAAGAAGCCAGCATTTTGATAATCAGGTTTTTCCGTCGTACTTTAGACGATAAGATAGGCTATAAAAAGCTATAGATGCAAGTCAACAACGCTTCTAAGTACAATAAATTTAAAATGTTTATAGCAGTTATTGATGTATATTCCACTGCCTATCTTATTTTTCCACCCGGAACATCCCTATAACCACGGTTTTCATAGGACAGAATTCATGGGCAAGAGAAGATGTCGTTTACTACTCAAAAGACCATTGCATACATTTTAAATCGCAGCACTTGAGGGAATCGTCCAGCAGACGTTTTATTTTCTTATTTGGATCTGCTGAGTACATTCGACGCTCAGAGAGCGTTTCAGTAAATTAATGTGCACCTGAATGTTATTATATGGTCAAGAAAAACAGGTAGGATTTTGAAAAAATCAGAGGATGTCGGATATCCCAGACGTTTTCCTTACTATTTACCAAGAAAAAACGAAACGTCTTGAGCATTCTGCCTTTTCCTATGCAACAACACCGATATAAACAGGCAAGGTTTTCCAATAAAATGCTTTTGGTACCGGGAAATCTTTAATTAAGTGAGTAAAAATCAAAATGTGGGGACTCGCATTATCTTCCAGAAGCAAGGAAAACTTTGGCTCCAAATTATATCTCTTTTCTGCCGGTTTCATAGCAATATGTCTAAACGTATTTTGTTGTATTGCAACGAAGATTATCGACCGTCAACAAAAATAGATATGAAGGAAGAAGGCCCATCGAAAACACGAGTTTACCCATGACTTTTCGACCGGGTGATACTAGCTTGTCTTCAGACTAAAATAAAACTGTGGGCTTAGATTGTTGCACTAGAGGGTTTGGGGCAGAGGCTACATCGGAAAGCAGTAAGAGTTTGGAGGGTAGGGTGAGGCGAATCCCGCTGCGATAGACACCGCAAGTGAGAGGAGGTTTGAATGATTACATTGAGGGCCACGTGTCTGCAGAATCAATGAAGTTCTTCTTGACCGAAAAAAGGGCAGTCTATTATTGTTTAACGCTAGGCGCAAGTTAGTGGACCATGTGCGCAAACCGACGTAATGTGAATCGACATCGACGTGCATTTTGCTGCCATTTATGTCGGAGTGTCAAGCTTCGAGAAATTCTCGCGCCTGTTTTATGTTCGCCGTGGCAACCTCTTCAGTTTCGTCCCAATTGAAGTGGCGGTCAAAATCACTAGCGTGCGCGGGCAAGAGAGACAATGGATCAGGTCTTCGGATGGCCAGCTTATGTTCATTTATGTGGCTTGCTAGTTTCCAACCCGTATTACCTATGTGTTCACATAGGTCTATCAGCACACGCAATGCAGTTATTAAAATTGGTCTGGAGCTCTTTTGGTATGTGTTGTTTAACGCGAGATAGAGCCGCCCTCCGGGTGGATGCCGGCTAGGGCGCAATCATGCTAGGCTGCGAACTAAATGAGGGATTCAGAGTCGAGTCAGGGTTTTCAGTGACATGGCAGAATCATTAGTTAAACTTATCAAGGCCCACAGAAATCATCTCATCGGATCTGGTAGCTAAAGAACCAATCGCCTGCACATACATCCGTACATACAGCAAATCGACCGGCAGCATAATCGGGCCAGTCTAATCAATCCGACCAATCAGAGCGAAACAACCAAAAAAATCAATCATAACGCGCATAATCAACTTGGGGCGCCATCTCGTTGGATTGTGATTTTATCGTTTTGATTTTTTTGAAAATTATAGAGAACCTAACGGCATAGGATGGCTGACGGTTAATCCAGCTCTTTCTGGAGTCTGTCTTTTTGCCGCTTTGGGTCTCTCCAACTGGTAAAGGAGTCAAGCAACCTTCTTCAAACAAAAATCGGAATGTCCTTTACAAAGTCATTCCAAGTGAACGCTGGTGGGCAGATCACAAACGGACTGTCCAGTGGTTAACAACTCTCTCGCATGTTTAGTCATCGTTTTCACGCTCTTGTTGTGGAAGTAAGTGTCAGACAAAATGTAGACGTAACGCTCCACAAAATGCCCATTCCAACTAAATCTAAAGATTGGAGACCGTGTTCAGGTGCTGGAAAAAAAACAACCAATGAGGGAAGGGGCAGCATTAGTACTAGGGTCGTTTCCCTTTTACTTCATCGGCACGAGTACTTTATTGCCTCTCACATTGCGTGCCCTCATGCGTTCTGAGAACGGCGGACGTAGTGGGCACATAAAATAGAATAAAAAAAATGGTATGTAGTCGGGAGGTAGGGAGGCAGGTTTATGTGGAAGTCTCGCTATTACAGGAGATTATATCACTCGTAAAAATTGTCGATGATGTGGGGGTGGGTAGGGTGTGGCGAATCCGACTGCGCTAGGCACTGCAAGTGAGAGGAACTGTGAACGTTTAGATTGTGGAGCCCATGTCCAGGGGGATGTAAAATAAGTGAAGTTCTACATGGCCGAGCACGGGTAGACTGTTGTCATTTCATGCTGAGCGTAAGTTATTGGACCATGCGCGCAAACCAGCGTAATGTGAATCGAAATCTTTGTGCATGTGTATGCCGTTTGTGTGCCAAGCCTCAAGAAATTCTCGTGCCCGTTTTATTTTAGCCGTAACGACCACTTCCATTTTGTACCGATTTGCTTCGGTGGTCATAAACAGTAGCGTACGCAAACACGAGAGACAATGGATCAGGTCTTTGGAAGGCCAGCTTATGTTCACTTACGCGGCTCCCGAGTTTCTAACCTCTACGACCCACGTAGATACTAGGGCAATCAGCAGATGAAATGCGGTTAATTAATTTGGTTTGGTGCTATTTCAGTATATGGTCTTTGACGTGAGATAGAGCTGCCCCAAGGTCAATACCAGTTAGGGAGCAATCATGCTAGACAGTGAACTTAATGCAAGACTCACAGTCAAGCTAGGGTTTTTAGTGAACAAGGCAGGATATAAAGAACTTATGGCAACAGTAGCTTATGTCGTCCCCCTCTTATATTCTTAGTCGCAGCATGGTTTCCTAGGAAAATGGTGGTTATAGGCTTTTATAGATTAGAAATTAGGATACGCAATTAAATATTATTTAATAACTGTTATACGCATTTTATTTTACTGTATTTAGCAGTGTTATTGATTGTTATCTGTAGATTTTCCTGTGTATTATCGTTAAACATATTGCGGAAAAAGTCGATTATCAAATTACAGGTTTCTTAAAATTCCCGAAAAAAAAGATGGTTAGAAGGTCGTCTATCTCAACTAACCTGATGTCCAGCTAACCGTGCTAAGTTAGATTATTCTAGTCGGCGGCGAAAAGAACCACGAACACGTTCAAAATACAAGCGACACATATTACTCCCAGCGGCCACAGAAAAAAAATTTGACAACATTTTTTACAATTTGCATTTAATTCTTCAAACTTCCTTATTGCCTATCCTAAATCCCTTTCTTCCAAAACCCTATACCGCCGTTTTCTTAGGGAAAACAACTGCATATGCATCAATTAATTTTATCAAACCCGCAACCAATTGGCCGTCAGCACCGTTTGACCGGTCTAATCAATACGACCAATCAGAGCGAAACAACAGAAAATCAATCGTGAGCGCGAAAGATCAAAATAAATCGCCATCTCTTTGGATTTTTATTTTAGGCTGCAGTATTTTTTCGAAAATTATAGCAAACCTAATTGCATAAAATAGTTGACAGCTAATTCAGGTCTTCCCGAATTCTGTATTTTTGACGTTTCGGGTCTCACCAAGCAGCGAAAGTAACCGAGCGCCCCTCTTCAAAAAAAAATCGAACTGTACTTTAGAAAGTCGATCGAAGTGAAAGCTGGCAGGCAGACTACGGTAAGAAAGTCAACCATATGATTAGTCGTTAATTTTACACTCTGGCAGTGGAGTAGGTGTAAGAAGAAAAGCAGGCGTAACGCTCCACAAAATTATTATTCCGAAAAATCAAAAGATTGGAGACCATGTCCAGGTGCTGGGAAAAAAAACAAAAAATAAGGGGAGGGGCAGCAGTAGTATAAGGGGCGTTTTTTACTTTAACCTTATAGGTGCAAGTACTTAATTGCATCGCACAATGCGTGTGATCAGGCTTTCCGACAACGACGGACGCAGTGGGCACATACAATAGAAGTAACAGTATGGTATGTAGTCGAGAGGGGTGGAAGCAGGTTTATGTGGAAGGCTTGCTTTTACAAGGGATGATATCTTTCATAACATCTGGCAAAGGTAGTTTAAGAAGTGCACCTCGTATACCCCTAGGCCCAGCATTTTGGCCCATGGAAACGGTGGTTTTAGGGGTTTTTAAGGATGGCGAAATAGGAAAGGCACTGAAATAAATTTGTAGAAATGAGTAAAAAAGGTGAAAACTGTAGTTCAATTTGTTTTCTGTGGCCGATGGAAGCCAGTTGTTCCGCATGTAAATTGAATGCATGTGAGGCGCTTTGCGCCTCGGATTATACTAATCGAACCCCAGAACAGTAAGAGTGACCTCAGGTAAATTGATGTAGACAATCCCCAGCCATCATTTCTATTGTCTCAGGAATTTCAATAACCTGGCATTTTAATAATTGGTTTCGCCGCCATATATTAAACGATTACTCAGAGTATGAAAATCTATAGCAGTAAATCGACAACTTTTCTTAATGCAATAAAATGAAAATATATACAGCAGTTATTCACGTATGTTAAACTGCCTGTCTGATTTCCTCACCCAAAACCCTAATTACTACCCTTTACACAGGAAAAATTGTACGGGCTGGGGTAAGATCAGGTGGACTACACCAAAATACTGTTGCATAAAATGCTCAAGTCACCATTTGAGGGAGTATTCCAGCAGATGTTTCGACTTCTTTTTGGAACTGACGTGTAAATTTGATGCTCAGAAAATTTTCTGTAAATTAATTGGCATCTGAACGTCATTATGCAGTCAAGGGAAGCAGTCAGAATTTTGGAAAAACTAGAGGATGTCGGAAATTTCAGACATTTTCTATACGTTTTGCTAAGACAGAACCAAAAGTTCTTGCGCGTTGTGCTAAAGAGCAACACCAATATAAACAGGCAAGGTTTTTCAACAAATCCATTTTGGAACGAAGAATTCGGAGCTTAAGTTAGTAACAAAATGAATATGTCAGGTATCGCTCTATTTCCCAGAAAAAAGGAACAAATTCTGTTTCAAAATTTCCTTTTTTTCTGTCAGTTTCATATAAACGTGTCTAGCCGTATTTTAAATTATTACACCGAATATTATTGGCCTTCAACGAAAATAGATATGACGGAAAAAAGGCTCGTCGGAAACTCGAGTTTTCTCGTGAATTTTTAACCTAGTGACAATAGCCCGTCGTCAGACTTAATAAAAAGTGAGGGATGGGATTCTAGCATTGGAGGGTTTTCGGACGGGGGTTACATCGGAAATGGGTGGGGCTATGAAGGAGGCAGGTTAGAGGGACGCAAATCCTGCTACGATTGGCGCTGCAAGCGAGAGGAGGTGTGAACGTTTAAATTGTGGCCACGGGTCCGGAGGATGCATAATCAGCGAAGATCTACTTGGTCGAACAAGGGTAGACTGTTGCTGTGGTACCCTGGGTGCAAGTAAGTGGACCGTACTTGCATAACGGCGTAATGTGAATCTAGATCCACATGACTGTTTGTGTGGCAGCACCAAGTTTTAAGAAATTATCGGTTTTATCCCAATTCAAGCGGTGGTCATAATCAGTTGCGTGCGCAAACACGAGACAATGGATTAGGTCTTCGGATGGCCAGCTTATGTTCACTTATGGAACTCCCAAGTTTTCAACCTGCATTAACTATGTGAAAACTAGGGCTAGCAGAACATAGAATGTGGTGAATTCAATTGATTCGGTGCTGTTTGGATATGTGGTCTTTAAAGCGCGTTAGAGCTGCCCTCAGGGTGGAGGCCAACTAGGGCGCATTCATGCTAGGCAGCGAACTAAATGAAGGATTTACAGTCGAGCCACTGTTTTCAGTGAACAAGGCAGAATATTTAAAAAGAACTTATCAAGGCCCCCAGAAGTCATCTCAACGGATTTGGTAGCTAAAAAACAAATTGCCCACTATGCATCCACTAATTTTATCATGCCCACACCGTCGGGTCAGTCTAATCAATACGACCAATCAGAGCGAAACAACGAAAAATGCAATAGCGAACGCGCAAAATCAACTTTGAGCGCCTCCTCGTTGAATTTTTATTGAAGGCTGTAGTTTTTCCAAAATGTATAGCAGATATAAGTGCATAAAATGTTGGGTAGTCAATCAAGGTCTTTACGAAGTCTGTCCTTTTGCCGCTTTGGGTTTAACCAAGTAGCGAAAGGAACTGAGTGCCCTTCTTCAAGCAAAAATCGAAATTGAAGGCGGAAAAACGCTCTTTGACATCAGTATTTTTCTAGCCCGACGTTTCGAACTCTCACGCGAGCTTATTTTCAAGGAATAAATGGCGTTCACCTCTCTGTGCTTCTAGTTCAAATCTACCGGGAATGACCTTCAGCTCTGCTATCGATTGCTTTCACACAACGTATGATAGGCATCAGGAAGATCGATATGTCTGTTAATTGAATCCGCGTGCGAGTGTCATGCCTCCTGTAAGGGGCCTGAGGTTCAGTCGTCTGACTGACCCAGTATTCGCACGTGTTCGAAATCGAAGCCATGCCCTGGCATGGATGCGTGAGCGGCTACCAAAGAAAGTTTTTCATTCCGTCACACTGCAGGTTCGTGCTGGTGCATTCGCATGAGCACTCGTTTGCCGGTTTCACCAACATAATGGGCTTGACCAAAAAAGGCAGTCGATGCGGTAAATGACATAGGACTTTTGGTTTACGGGTACTGGGTCTTTAGGCCGCATAAGTTGTCTGCGGATTGTTGCTGCCGGCCTGTGAGCAACGCCAATCCCAAATTCGCTGACCAGTCGAGCAAAATATTCGAACACACCAGCAATATATGGTATTGCTCGCCAGCGTGTCGGTTCTGGTCGTCCCGTTGGTTTTCTTTGTTTGACTACTCGCCCGCATTTTTTGAACGAATGCGACAGGATAACCATTCATTCTGAAAAGTTTTCACAGAAACTTGATCTCGGCATTCTTGTCGGCTGGTTCGCTGCAATGGGTTTCTACGCGGCGATATAGCGTTCGCACATAGTTGCGCTTGTGCGTGATGGGATGGTTGCTGATGTAACTCAGAATACGCGACGGATTCGTCGCCTTTCTGTAAACTGCTGTTTGCAGTTTTCCATCGCCTTTTCTGCACACCAGCATGTCAAAAAATGGCAGCTTGCTGTCTTTTATTCCTCTTTCGTGAGCTGAATGTCAGGGAAGATGGAATTCAGATTCTCTGTGAAAGCCCCCATCCTGCCTTGACTGATGACGACAAACGTGTCATCAACATACCGGATCCACAGTCGTGGTCGATAGTGGTCGAAAGCCAGTGCCTCTGATCGTTGTTATACCGCCTCGGCAATCAGGCCGGACAACGGCGACCCTATTGGCGAACCTTTTACTTGCTCGTACACTTTTCCATTGAAGGTGAAAAATGTGCCCAGGCAGAGTTTCAGAACTTATAAAAATACTAGTTCCAGAGAGCGTTTTTCTGCCTTCTATTCAATCACCTGGGCTTTGCATATTTTGGACTATTAAAAAATCGGAATGTACTCTAGAAAGTCGTTTGGAGTGAAAGCTGGCGGGCAAACTACAAATGGACTGTCATCTGGTTAAAAAGTCTTCCATATGATAAGTTGTTGTCACCATCTTGAAGTAGAAGTAGGTGTTAGAAAAAAAGCGGATTAAACGCTCCATCAAATTCATATTCCAAAAAAATCATAGGATTGGAGACCGTGTCCAGGTGCTAGAAAAAGAGCAACAAATGAGGGGAACGGGAAATATTAGCACTAGGGGCGTTTCCCTTTCATCTTATATGCACGAGTACTTTAGTGCCTCGCATTTGGCGTGCGATCATGCGTTCTGAAAACGACAGACGCAGTGGGCACATAAAATAGAAGGAACGATATTGTGTGTAGTGGGTGGAGAGGGGGGTGGCTATATATGCAAAGCTTGTTACTGCAGTTGATGACTTATAACTTATAAAATGTTTAAGTCAAAATTTAAGAGTAGTCCAGCAGACGTTTATATTGACATTTTGTACTAGCATATAGTTCTGATGGCCAGAAATCTATTTTCAGTAAATTAACCTGCTCCTGAATTCGTTTTTTATAGTCAACGGAAAGTGTCAGGATTTTTGGAAAAATCAGAAGATGTCGCACACTTAAGACTTTTCCTTTGCTATTAAGTGTCACAGAACCAATCGTTTTGGTTTTATGTTTTGCGCTGTCCAGAAACAGTAATATAAGCAGCAAGGTTGTACACAAAACCGGAAAATCTGATCTTAAGTTATAAAAAAATCAAATTATCAATTTTTCAAAAATGCTTCTTCTTCTGTTGGTTTCATGTAAATATGTCTTACCGTATTTTGATCTATTGCTCAGAAGATTTTTGACCGTAAACTTAAATGGGTATATGTCTTGGGTGTGGCTAAACGCTGCACTTAATCTTTTGCGGAAGATAACTTGGCGAACATACGTGTTGTTTCGGTAAATCGTCACCACTGTTGTACATTTGTGTGGTAATTAATTGAATAAGCCATCGGAATTGGCAGAAACAAATAGTATGGTTGTCAGGGTAGATGGCGAGGTAGACGGAATCGGGGCCAAGCATCTGATCAGCGTTAAGGGAAACTAGTAGCAGGGAAATGCGATAATCTGAGGGTTGCTGGATTAGCTACACCAATTCTCTCCCCCCCCTCTAAAAGCGCTGACAGCCACACTATTGTTTTCTACCAAACACTATAAATGTCAAGGCTTGACGTGAATTTATCGAATGCAAACGCGTATATGTAAAAATTTATCGTCGAAAATTTTTAATGGAAATTTTCGCAGATAGATCTATTTTGCGCCAATGCTTGATTTCGAAACGAATCAGGCAGAAGATTAAAAGTATTCGCAAAATCGTTATATAATTTTAATTCCTGCCTCAATGAGGTTTGCAAGGCAATTGAAACTGCAATCCGCACTCGCAAAAGGCCCCACCCAGTGAATGTGTCGGATCACACACAAAAGTTTGAAAGATGCTGCAAAGGCTGCATTTGGACAAAGCAGTTGTGGACTGTTGCCGGTCACAATTGTAGCGATTTTCATACTGTTTCCTTTAAAATGGGCATTAGCAAATAAGGCAGAAGTAATTCGCACAGCTGATTTGAATTTTATATTAATCTCAGCTTGTTTATTTTAATCCAAAAGCTTTGGCTCATCCCTGAGGGAAGATGGCAGGTTTTATGAACAAAAAGTTCATCGTTTTAATGAGATAGGACAATGACTGTCCATTTGCGTAGGTTAATGTGGTTCACTTCAGTCACTCCTCCGGATAGGGCAAGAATTAGTTTTACGTTACCACGAGCTAACGACAGAACTGAAATATAACAGCCCACGTACTTGAAATTCATGCTTACATGCCAACTTCTCGCTATACTTGGCTGGAATTTTGGACTTTGCTTTGCGAATGTGGAAAAAAAATTTTCGACACATCAAATTAATTTTTTGTTTTAGCGATTGAATATTTCACTTCTTTTCCAGCACGATCAGAAATATTTCGTTCCTTAACGAAATGAACCAACCGCCCTTCTGTAGAAAAATCTAAGGAACGTTAGAAATCTTTATTGACGGGCAGACAACAAGCGGACTGTCATGCGGTTAAAAAGGCTATCTAATGATTAGCTTTCGTTACGCTTTTGAAGTGGAAAAAGACCTCCAAAAATAACCAGAAAAAACGCTCCAAAAAACTTCTATTCCAAAATATCAAAAGATTGAAGACCTCGTGCAGGTGTTTGAAAAAAAAGAGAAACATTGGTACTAGAGGCGTTTCTTTTTTTAACTCAAAGGCACAAGTACTTAAGGACCTCGCTCATTGCGTGCGATCAAGCATTTTGACAACCATGGATGCAGAGGGCACATAAAAGAGAAGAAATAATATGGTATGTAGTAGGGGGGGGGAGATGGGTTTTTGTGGAAGGCTCGCTAATACAAGAGATGATTTCACTCATAACATTTTACAAAGGTAGTTTAAGAAGTGCACCTCATATAGCCGTAGGCTCAGCATTTTTTCTTACAAAAACGGTGGTTTAGCAGTTTTAAGGGTTGGAAAGTAGGATATACAGTGAAGGCCATTTGTATAAGTAAGTTAAAAAGATGAAAAATGAAGTTGAATTTGTTTCCTACGGCAGCTAGGAGTGTGTTGCTTCGCATGTAAATTGATGGCCTACGCGGTGCTTCGCACGTCGGAATTTTCTAATCTAACTCCAGAACGGTAAGTAAGACCTTAGATAAGTTGAAGAAGACGACCTCCCAGCCACTTGTTCTATTTTTTAGGAATTTAAACCTCCCGGTTGTTTAATAATCGGGTTTTCCGCCATGCATTGAACGAAAACAAACATTATGAAATCTAAGGCAGTAAATCAACAACGTTTGTTAATACAACAAAATTAAAATACAAACAGAAGTTTTCCCGTTTATTTCACTGCCTACCCTATTTCTCAACCACGGTTTCCCCAAGACAATGTTCAGGGACTAGGGTTAGATGAAGTGCACTATTCAAAATATTGTTGCGTAAAGTTGTAATGTCAACGTTTGTCGGAGTCATCCAGCAGACGTTTTGTCTTGTTATTTGTATATGGCGAGTACTTTTGGTGCTCAGAAAATTATTTTCAGTAAATTACTCTGCACCTGAACGTTAAAACATAATCAAGAAGAACAGTCAGGATTTTGGAAAAATAAGAGGTTGTCGGATATCTCACAATTTATCTTTGCTTTTAACTGAGACAGAATCAAACGTTTTCGTGCGTCGTGTTCTATCACAACATCCATATAAACAGGCAAGCTGTTTCAATAAAACCCTTTTGGAACCGAAAAATCTGAGGTTAAGTTACTAAACATCAATGTTATTAGCTGCTAAGCAGTGCTTGGTAGCGTAGATGAAATGAACTCTAAAATGTTTTTGCAGCCCTTCCAGGTATTCTTGAAGACGACGAGTAATACATCATTGTTACGGACAACGTTCGTTTCCACCATATCATTCAAGAATTCTACAAAACAGTTTCTTACGAAATACACTTCTTACCAAGGTATACACCTTTCCTGAGCCCCTACGCGGAGGTCTTATTGCAAATTTAATCTTATGTGAGAAGGAACGCTCTAATTTAAATAAGAGAATATCTACTTGAAAGAATGAAGAATGCTTCTCAACCTGTCAGTGAAAAAAACTTGAAAAGTTATTTTCAACATTCGGAGGTATTTTTAGGACAACGTTTCTCACTATCTGATAACCATCGAGACTAATTTGATTCGAGATTAGATGCTATGTATGCGAAATATTTATACAATATTAATTTTTACTAACAAGGTTAAATAAATAGAAGAAACAGTTCTGATAAACAATCAGTAATAATTTGGTTTTGATGTCTACAGACGCGGTTTTGATTTCAATAAATCTGATTTTGAGTTCCACAAATCTGGTTTTGCTTTCCACAGATTCGGTTTTTATTTCAACAGATCCGGTTTTCGAGGAAAAACCGGTAAATAAATTTGAACACAAATCGTCGTTTGGCCCATATCATTACGTGAAACACACTGCACCCAGTTTCATCAGTGCAGACATGAGATGTGTGTTCAAGCGGAGCGCGGAAGTTTGCGACCATCTGTGTGCGCTAATGCTGCGGTCGGGCAGATTGTAGCAAATTAAGAATTAAAATAAATGTCACCTTAACCTGATTTGCGTGCCAGAAAGTACGTTGGGAATTCTAAAGACCCCATTTATACGTGGAATGCCTTGGCGAATATGTTGACAGCTGGCTAAAATCAGCCAACCACGTGACTGGGCTTTTAGGTAGTACCTTTGGTGTCAGTATGACGAATCCTCCAACAGGCCTGAGGACCCTTTTTTGGATGGATATTTGACGAATAAGTTAGGAATCGTAATTGTGACTGCTGGTTTAATTGGTCATGAAGTTGCAGGGTGTATTCATAGCATTTCAAAACTCCTCTTAAATTAAAGTATATGTTGCGACACAGAAAATCACATAACCCATGAAATATCGTGATCAAACTTTCAGTTGTTAGTCTGAAGTATATTGGGTGTTATTTTTTGTTATTCCTCAACTTTTTTTTGGTCCAGAAAGCCCTTTGTAAAACAGCAACATTTGAATCTTACTTCAGTGAAAATAAGACTCACGAAGGTGAACGAAAGTGCATTCTTTTTTCCAGAAAAAAGAGAGTGAAGGTGTTGCTCCGTTAACTCTTTTTTTCAGCTTTACGATCTGTTGGCCGAAAAACTCAGTAAAATACATTTGTGACAGTAATTTGTTATCGCACCAGAAATTCACAAGCCTAAGAATAAAATAGGAGCAACGTATCCGCGACATGCTGCCACCGCTTTGTGTCAAACCGGGCGACTACGATTTCAAAGTACTTCCTGTCTCTGTCTTGGTTGCGCTATAGACAATATTCACAAAAGTCAGAAATATTGAAGATACATTTTCATGTTAACCAGAAAATCAGATTTAAGCTCAGTGAAGTAAATTATGAGAATTTACATGGTTTACTAGAAACAAGGAAAACTGTCCTCAATTGACATTTTCACTGAAAAATATGTAAATATTTTGCCGAAAATGCAGTATATTTAAATGACCAAATTGTGAAAAAACTTGTGGCATTCGGCGGGATTCGAACCCGCATAGGAGAGTGACCTTTTAGCCAAGCCAATACTCTACCCACTTGAGCTACGAATTTCGCGCTTCACACCGTGAGTCTTATTACATTTGGATCGGTATTACTCGCCCACCTTTGCCGCTCACATGGAATTGACTAATGCAGGACAGCAAGTTGACTGCCCAAGCAGGATTTCCTAAGCAATCATCTAGCATCCACCAGAATGACCACTAGGCTGACTTAATCATTAAGCTGGTTTGGCAGATTTCGTTAATTTAGTTGACCCAATTGTGAGTGTCCTTTTAGCCAAGCCAAAGCTCCACCCACTTGATCTACGAATGTCGTGCGTAACACCGTGAGTTTAATCACACTTGAATCGATATTATCCACCCACCTTTGCCGCTCACATGGAATCGACCAATGCGGGACAACAAGTTGACTGCCCAAGCAGGATTTCCAAGGCAATCATCTAGCATCCACCAGAATCCAAGTGTGATTAAACTCACGGTGTGAAGCATGGCATTCGTAGCTCTAGTGGGTAGGGCGTTTACTAGGCTAAAAGGCCACTCTCCTATGTTGGTTGGAATCCTGCCGAATGCCGCGAGTTTTTTTCACAATTCGGTCAACTAAATTAAATAATCTGCCAAACCAGCTTAATATAAATTCAGTAGTTTACTTTTTTGATCATATTATATTTTTACCCCGCCTGGGAAATGTGACCATAAACCAGTATACATTGAATATTCTTAACATGTCATTAATTTGCTGTGTCACGCTGTGTCGTCACGATGTCAAAGTACTTCCTGTCCCAATTTTGTTTGCGCTTTAAACATTATCCATAAAAGTCAAATATATTGAAAGTAATATTTCCTTGAAAACAGAAAATTTGATTTTAACTCAATGAAAATAAGGCGAATTCAGTTATTAAAACTTTCGTTTTTTCCAGAAACATGGAACGAAGACCTTCCTTGACATTTTCGTACACAGATTAATAAAAATGTAGCCAACAATATGGTACTGAACTTCGTTGAAAACATTTTATTTTAGGACGACAAAAAATGGACCATAAAAAATGTATAAATTGAAAACTCCTTGGCATGACAGTAATTTTCTGTGTAACGCTGCGCCTTTACGATGTCAGCGTACTTCCTCTTGCAAGTTCTGAACGCAAACGGATATCCGCAGGCAAAAGACTACCGCGTGAATCATTAGCTGATATTTAAAAATTGGGCAGGCCATCAGTTGGATAGTTATAGATAGATGGGTGTTTAGGAAATATTCCAGGCATCGTAATTTGACTGCTGGCTAAACCTTTGTGGAGTTTCGGGTGCATTCGTAGCACTTTAAAATCCTCTTATAACTATTGCTGTCTGTTCATAGCTCTGATGACGAATCCACGACAGATTTCGAAATTTTGGGAAATTGAAAACGTTGTACGTTCAACCGAAGCTTCTTCTCAAATTCTCCTATGTTTAAGCATATTTCGCTGCACCATAGATTACGTAACTTATTAAATATCGTCATAAAGTTTGAGTAAGGAGTCCAAAGTATATTGTGCCTAATGTTTGCTTTCCCTTAACTTGATTTGGGGTCCAGAAAGCCTTTTCTTAGAGACGAATGCATTCAAAATCTCATATATTGATGTAAAACGAGTCAGCTTTGGGCGAAATTGAAAGTTTTTAACGATCCGAGACTGTTTTTATGGTATATAATATCCCAGCGCAAAACCTATATTTTTAAGGCTTCTTGTTTTTCAAGAAATGGTTTAAATGGGTTTTTCAAGAATGGTTTAAAATAATTCCTATCAGGGACCAGGAAATTTAAATTTTTTCTTCAAATGGAAATCACAAGCCGTCGGATAAATTTTGTGCGTTTAGATCAGAAATAATTAGGTGCAGGAATTAATTTGTTTAAGGTATTTGCCAAGTTTTCTACTTTTTGGGCGAAAAGCTCTGAACAAGACACGTTTGACAGGAAGTTCTTATCACACCAGAAATTCCCAAGCCTAAGAAAAAAATTTTCGAACGCGTGACATGCTGTCAGTTTTGTGTGTCCCACCGTGCGATTAGGATGTCAAAGAACATTATGTTGCGCTATAAAAATATTCGTAAAAGTCAGAGACATTTTTAATATATTTTTCTGGAAATCGAAAAAGCTGATTTTATCCCGATAAAATTAATGTGAGGGCAATTTAAAGAATTCACCTTTTTTTAGAAACAAGGAATGCATCCCTCAATTGACTATTTCGTTAAGAAATATTTAAAGAATTTGCTAAAAATGCAGAAATAAGCGTTTTTGATACTATTGCACTTTACTTAGCCAGAGAAATGGAATCATAAACCAGTGTATATTGAAAACCCGTGACATGCCGTCACTATTATTTGTCAGGCTCTACCGATACGATGTCAAAGTACTTTCTGTCCCTGTTTCGGCTGCCCTATATAAATATTCAGAAAATTCAGCAATATTTTAAATAAAATTTCCTGGAAACCGAAAAATCTTATTTTAACTCAAAGGAAATAAACTGACCTCAGTTATGAGAATCAGCGTAGTTTTCCAGAACCAAGGAATGTTGTCCTCACTTTAAATTTCCACTGGCAAACTTTTAAAGATTTCATAAAAAATGCAGTAATAAACTTGTTTGTACAATTTTTTTCCACATCGATAAATGGGTCCATAAGAAAATATATCCGGAGAACCCCTGGCATGCCGTCAAGCTATGCTGCTACGCTGCCAAACTACATAATGTCCTCCGTTGCTTCTGAACACCTACGGGAATTATTAGTCCAAAAGCTGTCATATGCATAATTTGCTGGTATTTTTTTACTTTACCCAGGTCACAAAATAATGTCTGGGAATAAACCAAAGTCAACCACAACGGTCCGCTGGAATGATAAAACTGCATTTTATTCTTTTTACCCTTAAATTATCGTTTTTTGATAAATTGAAACATTGTTTATACCGGGAGAAATTTAAACAAGGCAATGATCATGAGATCAGCAGAATGTATTTGCGTCGTAAAATGTCGTTACCTCTTATTCAAATGCAGACAGTCGTTGCCTATTAATAAGATAATTAACTGTCTAATTAAGTATCAGCCTCGAAGGGTGAAAAATGATAGGTAAAAAGAGTAGAAACAGGTAGTCCTAGATCTGGGCGTATGGCGAGGGAGTATAGGAGGGGGAAGGTAGTTAACACAGCATGGCAATTCGTGTTCAGACGTGGTTAAAGGGGGGGGGGTTGGGGGCAGAGGACAGGGAACAGGGTAGCAGTCTGTCCTAAGGGGGACAGAGCGGGAATGAGTTTATCGATCATTTCCACGGCAATTCGACACTGATCGCATGATCCAGCTGCTTACACGGTTCTGGTTTTCTTCACCGCATTGCAGTGGCCTTCGCAAGTCGCAAGAGACGCCTGGCCGTCACCGAAGTACGACCTTAAATGCAGTCCATTGGTCGAGCGCACGGCCAGTGTCCACTAGGTGCTTCGTGCTTTAACTCTTAGGTACTTGACATTCCGCCCTGTGTAACCACATCCGCATATGTTCAGCTGCCTGCGTTGCCAATTGCCTTTGCGTGCGCCCGATGTATTTGCATCCGCAACTGCATGTAAACTCGTCAACATAGTTTGATGTGGCGTGCATAAGCAGAATATCTTTAGTCGGTCGAAGTGGAATAGCCGTTGTTGTGCTTATGTACAACAGTTTAGCGGCGGGTCCTTCGATCTTACTTCGAAGCCTTCGTTTTATCATATGAGAGACATTTTCCCCCTTCAAAGGGAGGCAAATTCTTCCCGGCCTTCTTGGTCCTGATATTTCTGGAGTAATTTCTTGTGTGCAGTTTCGATACTTTTCAGTGAATTTCTCAGGATAGCCGTTTACAAGAAACACTTTCTTGAGAAAACTCCTCCCTTCATCGATCGTATCCGAAGAACAAATTCTACCGAAGGATTATGAGGAGACTAAGAAAATACATCTATTGTCCTTTCCACGTGGTTTTTCGATATATGGACCTTTGAATGGAACCATCAGCACGTCTGCGTATGATCACGTCTGAGAAAGCTAGTGTGTCGTTCTTCTAATGCTCAATCCTAAAGTTTATATTTGCATGTGCCTTGTTTAAAGCTGTGACTAGCACTTGTCCCTCTTTAGGGGGTTTCGACTACGGCAAGAATGACAACACCGCATGTTCGATAAAAAGCAGTAAGATCCTAACTCCGTAAACAGGCATGTGCATATACCGCCTGTTATTTTGCCATCCATACCCGTGACCAGAAACCAGGGCTCAGTTCCTCTACAAGCATGCAGGCTGGCACGTCAAGGTCACACGCCGTTACTCCAGGGACGCGCATAGGGGACACGATACGATAGGGTGAGAGTGGACTTGGCGTGGACAAGGACCAACCAATAATTGCCACCTCTCCCTCCCCTTACTAACCGCATTTATTCGTAACTGACGCTAGCTGTTTTCTCATTTACGCTGATGATGGCTTTTCGTGTGGATCCAAAAGCTCCGAATAAATCTATCGTTCCGGAGATCGTGTCTTCCTCTTCTTTACAGTTGTTCCTATGCTTTTGGCTAATTTTCGTTCAAGGTTGGACATAAAAATATCTGCTAGGACTGGTCCTAATCGACTGCCCATAGTTACGCCGTTGAATTGGCGATGCAATTGTCCGTTGAACAGGAACTGTTCGTTCTTCGTGCATATCTGTAGTAGTTCCCTTAGTTGGCCTGGTTACAGACCTGTTTCAGCCGCATGTCACAAATCTTGTCAATGGTTTCATCCAGTGGCACATTTGTGAACAGGCTTTGCACGTCAAATGTTTATTACGCTAATTTTCATTCTTCACCTCTTCTACGAATAAAAAGGTAAATTAAGTCGTGCGAGCAGCAAGGGTGCATCTGATTGGTTTAGTTTGTTGGAAAGCCACTGGGCAACCTTATGCTGTGGTAATCCCCTCATTGATAAAATTGACTGTAAAGGTACTCCTGGCTTGTGCAATTCTGGTAGCCTATATAGCCTAGGAATATTTGAACTTACAGGCCTAAGATAGGCAGCTGTGTTTTTGTCTATTATCCGTTTTTTTGAGTAGGGATTTAACCTTTTTCCCAATAAGGTCTTCCACTGCCTTTGTTTCTAATTTCCCGTGGGCTACAGAAGATAATTTGCTGAGTTAGTTCAATGTGGTTTCCATTTTTTTGAAGTAATCATCCTTGTTTACAATCAAAACGCCGCTTCCTTTGTCTGGTCTGGATAATACGACATCAGTCACCCCTCATAGGTCATTTAACGCCGTAAGGTGATGCTTGGTGAACAGCAAGCGCTGAGTAACCATGGTTATTTTATACTGATAAGCGATATCCACGAATTTCGCTTTAAGCTATCCCACAGATTTTTCTGACGTCGGCTTCAAGCCGGATAACTGGTAATGTATGTTTTAAAATTGGGCTTGAATCTCTGTTGGATCTATTTTCCTTCTCGGTACAAAACGTTGAGCCCTGAAGAGAGTGCTTTGTCTTGCAATTGTGTCAGTGTCACATCTGATAGGTTAATGATGTAGTCATATGGATTTAAAGGAACTAATTTGTCTATAAATTGCCGATTAAGCGACTTAACCAACTTGGCATGTAACACTTGCCATGTCTTAGCTTGCAGGTTTAAAACGTATTTCATGAGCATTAACCAGCATATAGGGCTCAGCGAGTCCATCGCCTGCTTTGACTGGTCCAGGTGACATCGCATTTCTGAGTGTATGTATTGATATTTCTCCTATTTTGAAAGAGTGAGGTGGTCATGATTTTGTAGTGTAGGGCATAAGCCACCTTTCGCAGGCTCCTACTCATTTGGTGGAGATACGTCTGAGTCTGTCGACAGGAGCCTAGGAATTCATATTTAATCCTTTTCAGGTGATTTTTTATCGTAGTTGGACGAGTTGATCCAGTCTTTTCAGAAAATTGAAACATTGTTATCCCGGAAGAAATTTTAACAAGGCCCAGATCATGAGATAAGCAGGAGTTATTGACGTCATAAAAGCCTCCAAAAACCTACCCCCCTTTAACCATGTCCTACAGGCTTTCATGAACATGAACTGCCATGCTGTGACAACTACCCACCCCCCCCCCTCTACCACCTCACCCTGCGACCACATCTATGCCTGGATGTTTATACTCTTTTTACCTGTCATGTTTCACTCTTCTAGGCTGAAACTTATTAGGACAGTTAATTCTTTTATAAATAGGCAACGACCGTCTGCAGTTGAATAATAGATAACGATATTTTATGACGTCAATAAATTCTGCTACACTCATTATCTTTGTCTTGTTCCTAAAATTATCATTCTATCTTCCTTGGAGCTATTTACGGGGAACACTTGTTCAAGGCTTCTCTGTGCAAAATAAGAAAAGGGATTAAGAAATTCGATCTAAATCAACGGGTTGTTTTGGATAATCTACTTGGCGGTTGAGCATGGATTATCGAAAGTCTGTTATCTACTCAGAAGTATATACATCACCGACTGTAATTATGGAATGGCATTTCCTCAGTGATGAAGTCCTATTTTTAGAGATGTGTCCGACGATGACCCACTTGATCGTACTCGAGAAGAACTTCCTCTGGAGTAACATTAAATGTAACAAAATGTTACAATCTATTTGTTTTGCTGGCCATTGAATTCGGAGAGCGACTAATTTGGGGGTCGAAAATTGAGAGCATAAACAGTAACATGCTCACTGCAGTTGAGAAGGATCTTCTCGGCATTAGCTGACGTCAAATGGATACTTTAATGTTGCAGAATAATTCACCTGCTCATTGATCAAAGCAAATATGATTCTAATTTAGGCTACGACCATAATATACCTTTTCAGATGGTAGTTAGTCATTTCGGCTGCGGCCTGGAAGCATATTAATTTGTGCCAATAGACTTGTCATCCATCCCATCAAGTAAATTAATCACCTACTTTGGTTCTGGAAAAGCATTTAGTTGTGTGATGAGGCGCTTTTTTTAGCTGGATCTCCAATGACGGCCCAGGTTGGAAAGAGCTTCCCCACTGAGGCGATATCATCTTCCAAGAACTGTTGACTTCTAATTGTTTGAGTGACCATCAACTTCGGAGAGCGACCGATCTCAACTAGAAATAGTAACGCCTTCATTAACGTAATAACTTATTCCTCCGGTTATAGCGAAAACCACCAAGAGCAAATTAACACTTAATTCCTGGTCCCGTTCACAGCTCGGACGTAAGATTCGGATTTCGATTACAAAATAGAAACCCATTTCTAAACCACAACCAGCATCTTCGTCCGCTGTGTGTGAAGTAGTTTCCTGCCAGCTTAAAACTCTTACCTCAATGCGTTAGAAAATCTCTTCACCTTCATCAAAAGCACTTGAGGCAAGTCCAGAAAACACTTTTTATGCAGAAAAGCCTGAATTCTACACTCAAAACGTCCAAATACCAGTCTTCAATGGAAAATTTTGTTGGTTCTATGTTAGTTCGAATTAAAACATTTTTACACGCACAAAGAAAGTCAAAGTCCCCAAACGTTGTATTCCATTTTGATTATTTTCTCGTTTTATTAGATAAAATTATTTTATTGTGCTCTTTCATTTGTTTGGATGTTTTGCAGCGACAGGAGGCAGCTAATGAGCATTCGTTGGATCCAATAAATCCTCCATAAGTAGACGACTCCTGAAGGGCAAATGTTTCCCATCGTCGAGCCGATCGGAGCGCGTCGCGCCCAAATAGATTGTCAATAGTGGCGAATATTCCAGTCCCAGGAAGCAGTTCAGAAGACGAAGATGCAATCACTAGAACAAGAGTTTTATTTGCCTGACGTTTCGGTTTCCGTCGGGAATCCTTAGTCATAGGTAATCGTAAACAGGTCTGAGACATGCACATAACTTGATCGCTTTTAATTCCTACCAATAAAAAGGTGTCTATTAAATAAAAGGTCCTAAAGTAAAATACGTCTTCCTAAAATACGTGTTCATATAGCTAAAGCAGTATAATTTCCTTAAATGCGATATGGGTGTCATTTACTGTGCAGACGTTTGTGGTCCTTTATGTGTAAGGTCACGAATCATAGGTCTGATAGCAGCCATACATATCTTGTTGAGGGCGTACTTCTTATGTAGACCATCGGAAGCTGCTTCAAAGCCATGAGGATAATAAATAAGAATCATCTCCATTCCGTTTGATGGGTAGCGGTCTCTTCAAGCATGCTTCTTCCGGAAACCTTAATATGTCCACCGTTGGAACTTTCCTATAATTAAAATGAATAATGTTTCCGCACCTATATACGTACGCATACACACATACGCTTTAAGTCTCTGCTTCAAAAGAGGGCACTTATTGTATTCGGTTATTTTAAGAACCTTTAGCTAACAAAGACAGAAGGGCATGACATTTTAATTTTAATTATTTTTCCCGCACATCAGTCACAGAATCGGTAATTAGGGGGCTGTTGGTTGCAATAGAGATTAGTGACTTGAATAGGCTGGCGGATCAGTGTTCTGTACTACTGACAGGGAATCATATGCGCATTAATACCTATGCCTCCTAACCTCCCCAAGCCCTGATCCGTGTTCTCGCAAGCAGACGCGATGAGGTCAGTGAAGTTGTATTCTACCAAATTCTCTACTTTGCATTCTCCTGTCTATTAGCTGATACCTTCAGGTAAAATAAATTACACTGTATGCAGGTTTCGTTGCTGAGTACTTTGTAGAAAGGTAAGATCATCGATTTTGAAAACTGTGAGGTATACCAACACTCTTACCAAGTTTATCTCGCAAGCTTAATATTATCCCTTCCCAACGTAGTCTTACTGTAAATGCATAGCTTTTACCCGTTTTTTGTAGCTTTTCTTCCAAAAAAGAAAACCCTAAAATTCGACAGTATATGCATAAAGTATGCCTTGGAACGAAGCAGCTACCGGCTGTTTGAGGAATTCTAATATTTATTTTGGTATTAAATGTCATTGAAAGATTAATTGATAATCAATATCTGTCAAAGTTGGTGTTTTTAAAGTGTCATCTGCACATGCCTACTTTATTTGCGCACGCAGCCGAGAAATAAGTGCTCGGAAAAAACGCTGCCTCCTGGAGGAGTTGAGCAAAATTTCATTAGAAGGCAAAAGCGAACATAGTTCTCGGGCTCCGTACCCTTCAAGGCGTATAACTTCGACGCGAACCGGTATAGAAACAATCCTAGCTATAACGTTTTAGTACTGGCGCTGGCCAATGGGCTTGCGAGTTGGTCCAACCAATCAGAAAACAGGCGAATGAACTTTTGCCTACTCGCCCGCTGATGTCACCAGAGGCGAGCATTCATCAGTTTTAGACTCTATTTCAAAAAGCACATAGTCCTCGCGGTCGTTGTGGGACCATGTAAAGCGGAATAAACTGTGACTAATGGATATGAATGTACCAGACAACAGCTCGAAGCATGCCACTCCCAAGTCTGATGGACCGGCAAAACCGCTCAACTATACACCGCACGTCTCCTTCCTACAGGATAGATGCACGGATGTCACGGATCAGTCTGCCACCGACAAGAAAATAATTTCAAAGACCTACAAAAGTCTCCTGTTTGCGTCCATTCTGCTACCCTTCATAGCCCTCTGGTTGACCACGTTTGCGGCCTTTGCTCCTGACTGGGAACTAGTGAGCCTCCGAGTGGACCGCTTCCTCCAACTCCTCTGTCCAGCTGGCGGATTCAACGGCACGGCTCTGACAATGTCCCCCGGGGGCAACCAGTCTCGACTGGTCCTGCGTGCTCTCCTCCTGTTGGATGGCAGGCAGGTGGGGGACGAGAATCTGGCCGAGACGATTCGACTCTGCAGGGGATTGGAGAGGCCAGCTGAGCGCAGGAAATGGGACCTGGATTTTACCCTCAGTGATATTGTGGGCTTTCGATTGAGCCGAGAGTCACTGGGACGAGCAACGGCTGGGGACAGAAACACCTGGGAGGTGTATAGCATTCAGGCCGGCGTGTTCAAGGCTTGCAATGTGGTCAGTGGTAAGTTGCTGTTTGGTCGTAATTCTGTGTGCTGTCTGTACGCATCATACCCGAAAAAGGGCTTGATAACAAAACTCGCTCGGGCAAAACTGACTGACATCTTATTCCATGGGGAGACAAGGGAGACTGGGATGGCCAAATCTGGCTCATTAGGCGTTGTCAGCCAGTCATACCTTATACAGCAATACTAATGCAATGCCCGATACCGGTAATACTACGGCAGTCGGGGCAGAGCGGGACAAATGAGTTTCGGTAGTGGTCAGATGAACGTTCATCGATGAGTATTGTTAGGATTTTACAATATCGACTGGACTTTTTATGACATCCGCAGTCACGCAAGGCTTGGAGGAAGTGGAGGTTGGACCTCAATGAATTTCTTGCTTTGACTTGGCTTCTATCGGTTTGGACTTTGTGCCCGCAGTCAGCAGTCTGAAGAAGTAAGCGTTACAGCACAATTAAAGCCAACAACGAATTAGCCTGAATAGAGGTTCACATGAGTGCCTTGAAGTTAAACACTTTCGGCCGTTGTACAGAGGGTTTATTTCGGTTAATTTAAGTGTACTGGAGGAAAATAGGCTACACCCGATTTTTTGCATAACAATCAGAAGAAATAGCACGGATGTTCAGAAAGTACAGAAATATGATTCTATAAGTAGGCAACTTGAGCACCGAAACAAGCTTTTTACCAATCTGAAGTTTGAGAATCCTGCAGAAGTCCATCTTCAAAGATGTTATCCGCAACAGTAAAAGGATGCACGTAAAGGGTGTCCAAGTTAATCAGGGACATAAGCTCGGAGGTGACTAACCAGGCCTTTAGGTTCCCGTCCGAGGAATTGGTTCCAAGTAAGTCTCGGTTCATTTTGCTTTCCTGGTAGGTGCTTCTCTTGAAGTCTGCGAATTTAACACATAGTGTGGGCAGCTGTTGGCTATCTGTCTCGCCGCGTCACACAGCAAGCTTATGTTCATGTATCCCCGAACCAAGCATGCGTTGATGATGATCTGTGTATTTAAAAGTACAGTTTACGCAGGGGATACGAAGCACTACCTCAGATCGCTCCTCCATATCCCTGGCCCTGATGAGAATGCTAGCCTTGGGCCCTTATGGCATTTTAACAAAATGCGTGCGGCCACCTCTGGAACACCCTAAATATATGACAGAGCGTGCCGTCTCCATGGTCCTATTTCTGCATTTTAACACAAAGTGTTGGGAAAAGACAATTTTCTGATCACTCGTTTTTGTTGGCCAGCCACTTACACTCCATAATTGGTGAAGGGATGTGCGCGTTGAAGTTTCTGTGAGTTAGCCAGTAAACGTTAGAATCCAACATAACAGTGACAGGCAGATGCTCTGCCGATCAAGATCGATAGTTTTCTCAGTTGGATGGTAGTGGTAATTCCACTTTTCATTTTGACCTGGAGATCCATTAATGACTCCTGTGGTAAAACCCCAACAGTTTGACCACCATAAGCGTGTGATGTGACTTTTGAATAGCCTACTTTCAATGAGGTAGACTTGTGCCGTATCTACGGCACTCTCTCCACCTTAGAAGGCAGTTGAGGGCACAATAGCCGACAAGGTTAATTAATTAATTAATGTAAAGATTTCACGGTCCCCATTACATGTACCTGACCCCTGCAAGGAAGGCTTGGATCCCATCTCAGCAAAAGTTTCATCCTGCAACCATAGCAGCCTAATTTTCAGTCTTCCGAAGGATTCAGGCATTCTGTTAGTTGGCAACCTTCCAAACCATGGCTTTCTAATAAGCTTGAACGCTCTAGCTTCATTTCAGTGCAAAAAATGCTACCTCGCCGTACGGATGAATCCCCCAGTACAAGTACACATGTAATCGCTAGGAAGTAATTGAAGATAAACAGGTGTAATCGCTGGGACAAAAAGTATGTTCAGCTGACGTTTTGAAATCCATCGTAGATTCATCATCAGAAACGGTAGCAGAAACGGCAATTCATAGACACAGCCTTGCAGAACTTATGGGTTACCCTCGCTCTGTTACTTCACATTTATGACAATTAGTGGCTTCCCGTTGATCGAGCATAGTTGTTCGCTTGTGTGATAAGGGCTTAATAGCCGACATGCAGGTTGGAACGTGCTGTACTTTCATCACTCGTGTTGGAGTTTGGCGTTATGATTGCTCGGCCAGCTGGCTCTCTGGCGCACGGGTCAAAAAATGCATTCGAGAGTGTGCTCCCAGAATGGTGCATTCCTTTGGCTCCCAGTCTATAAACAAGTGCAACAACCTGTCCCGCCCACATTCGGTGCGGTGGTTCAGTTTGTCCAAGGCAATTCGCCACAGGCACATGCGAATGTCCCGTTTAATGCCTGCGCCAAGTGACCAGATGACCAAGCAATCATCACACCCAAATCTAGCCGACGTGATGAAAGTACAGCAGGCGTCACGGCCCGTACGTCGGCCACAAAGTCATTTGCGCAAAAGCAGGCAACTATTCTCGATAGGAACAGAAAGCCTTTGATTGTCCTAATTGTGTACTAGTAAAGCGACAATAACGTATATGTACTGCACAACTCCCTGTGTGTGTGAATTACGCCCGTTGCAGCTCGTTTATTTGACGATGGATTTCAAAACGTCAGGCGGATTGTCCCAGCGATCGTATCTGTTCCTTCTGGATCCCTCAGTGCAAGCCACACATCCTCTGAATCGAATGGTTAAGTTGGTAAACCAATGAAAAATTAGAGATCAGTGTCTGAAGTGATTTAAACTTCCTTTTCTGTTATGAATGGTTCTAAATTACGTCGTCAATTAGTAGATACGACATGCACTAAATTTCAGGGAGCAGAGGAATTGAAGTTAGGATTTTGTTTAGGTTATTGGTCGGGTAAGGAGACGTTGAATAATAAATAGAAGAATAATTTTAGGTAAAAAACGTTTGATAAATCAATGTTAGGTAAAATAGACAAGGAAAACGTCCCAAACTGGAATTTCGTACAAGCCCTATGAACTGCTGGTTTCCTAAAAAGGCAGTGTATTTATACCTAAACGCAGGAGATCACTTTCGTTCCCTCTTCCATGTTCAGTGCCCACCTTCTTGTGATGGACCCAAATTGTGTGCATTTAAAGACTTAAAAAGCACGATAGACGTAGCTCATTGGGCAATGTTAGGTCCCCCTCTAATCAGGGTAACAAATACCACTCTAGAAGGTTGGGGCGAAATATCGATGCCCTGCTCCAAATCCTGTTTTTTTATCTCCAACCAATGCCTTCGTATTTAAAAGATTCCTTCTACATTTTCAGTAATATTGAACTCTGCCGGTTTTTTCACTTGCATTTATGGTTTTCAAACTATATGCTGCCTACATTCCCTGTGGTCTGAGAAAAAAGTCACATATTTCCAATGAAATGTTACACTTCATGTTTCGCATGCTATCTTGCTTATAAGCAAAATGAATAAATTGATTATGTATTATGAATGCACATCTCACGATCTTAAAAAATATTTTGGTTATAAACTTTAAAAAAGCTGAAAGACACCCAAAAAGGAGACGAACTTTGTTACCTTACGCGCATAAGAAATAATATGTTATCCAGTTTTTTATGAAACATTGTAATTTTATCATCCCCGGAAGACGAAGAGATGATGGGACAACTCCTGAGACCACATTATATCTATGCTGACGTTTAACAAGCATTCTCACCTTCATCGTCTGAATGGAGCAATAGGTTGCGCTAAGGTAGACACGCAGGACTGACAGCTGCGAGCGAAGTAGTTTGAAACGATTAGGAGCCACTAGAACGACTTAGCCCATCTTTTTATGGAGGCGCTGGTGAGAACGAGAACAAATAAAGCAACCATCAGCAATCGATCGGTGCAATCGATCAACGCGCTTGTATCAAAAACGGCTATAGCACGAAGCTAGCGGCAAGACACGCTCATTTGACGCTGGCAGACGAATAGATGTACGATCGGACGATGAAACCGACAATGCTTTGAAACACCAGCATAAATATAATTTGGTCTCAGGAGTTACACAATCTTTTTCGTCCTCTTCTGGGGATGATGAAAGCAATATTTTATCTGGACCTCGAATTGTGTGCATATTAATAAGTATATTTAACTTCACTGCCAGAAGGGCCTACTACTCAGGGAGCCAATATCGTTAAAAAACGTACGTTCTGTAGGTACTTAGCATTGCGCGCATGGAATATTTTGTGGTTAGGTTGCACGCTACTTAGTAGCAATACCCTACTTATGTAAATTTTTCGAATCGAAAACGCATTTCAGGATTTCGATTGGCATTTCAGAAGATAGGGAATCTACTGTCAAATCTCCTGGTATAAGTAAATATCCTTCCAGGATGAGACCTGTGCTGTTGTAGTTGCTCTTCACACGTCCGCAGCCATATTGCCTAATTATGTCTACAGTGGTGATGGGGAGACGGTTCGTGTGTGCGGCCTGTCAGTGTGCGTATAATAATAAGTTTAGTTGACGGGAGATATAATCGTTTCCTTGCTTACTCCTGGACCGTCTTCTTCCGTCCTGTTTTTGTCTAGACACGGTTCTATCTTGAAAATACTTGCGAATCGTTCCTGCGGGAATCTGCCCTGCATCTGGCGGCCGGAACTGTTTGCCAACTCTATCTGACGGCATGTCACAGGAAATAGACAGCATATCGAGGGTACTTAATTTATTTTGTTCATAAATGAATTTTTGAAACCACATCCACCAAAGTTTCCATTTCCCAAAAACATTCATGTAAAACCTTTCCTGCACAACGTGCACAAACAGAATTCGTTTGATCTGTAAATTCCACTAGCGTTGGGGATCACATGCATATTAGGAAAGAGTGCATATCATATTAAAAACTTTTCTGTATTTTCGAATAATGCTGAATTCTACCAGCGGTTTCACCTACATTTAAGATTTCCAAACTACATGCTTCATACAATACAAATGATCATGCGAGATTCAGGAAGTAATTGAGAAGAAGACGACTCGATCGTTGGAACAAGACTTTTATTCCCCTGTTATTTCGACATCCGTCGCTGATTAATCATCAGAGAAATTAGCAGAAAACGGTAGGAGACCCGTACTGCTTCGTTGTTCTGCCAATGTCTCTGATAATGAATCCGCGACGGATGTCAAAACGTCAGTCGAATAAAATTCTTGTTCCAGTTATCGATTCATCTTCTCCACAGTGTTTCATACATTCCGTCTAAGGAAAAGTACTTATTTCCCCATGGACTGAGGAAGAGATCATTTACTTCTGATAAAATGTTACAGTTCATGCTAATCATATTATATTAATTATAAGCAAAATGAATAAATTGAGGGCGTATAAGGCGTAATTTTCTACCACACATGCATAAAAAATAATTATCTTGTGCATGGTTTCTATAAAATATATTAAAATTTAGAAGAATTTTAGATAACTGAAGTAGTTTGCATTTCAAGGTCATACGATATAAACAAAGATCTTTGGGAAATCGAGTTGTGCTCGTGAACAGATAGCACTTGCTCGTCGTCAGAACGAATTAAATGGGAAGGCTGCGAATGCCGCACTAGAGCCTGTAAGGACAGAGGTTACATCGAAAAGGAGTGGGGGGCGTGGGAATTCGAGTATTGCAAATGCTGATGCGATTGGTACTGCAAGTAAGAGGGGCTGTGACGTTTAGATTGTGGGCCGCGTGTCCGGAGGTGCACAGCACCTTTGAACACCTATGGCAGCAGGATTCGCGACACCTTAATTTCCCAAACCCCACTGCTGTTCAGCGTTACCTCAGTCCCGAAACATTCTGGTGCTGCAATCCGACTTCTCAATCTTCATTTGTCTGACGACGAGCAAGTGCTTCCTGTTGAAAATTTCACGAGTACAACAACTCAATTTCCCGAAGATCTTTCTTTTAATTTATAATTACATTTGAACTCACTTTACACTGCAAACTAATTAGCAGCAAGGTCTTTCTTATGTAAACTGTTTGAATCGAAAACAAATTTTCCGAATTTTAATTGGCCTTTCATTGGATAGGAAATATACTGTTAGACCTCATCGCAGAGGTAAATACCCTTCCAGAATGAGACCTGGTAATATGTGCAGTGCGGGAGATACACTCGTAGTCTTGCTTCCTCGTGGGCGGTTTCGGTCCGGCCTGTCTAGACACGAAACTGTCATTAATGATGCACCACATAGAGTGAAATTACCTGCTGATTGCTGCTCCGAAAAGCCCTCCCGCTATTACTTGCCACATCCATTCATTGACAACCAGCAACATAAACTCTTTGGCCAGCATTATCCTACGGCTTTTCAGGCGTACTCAATATATGTTCGTGTACTAAGCCCCATATTTCATGCAAAATATAATAACTCGCAACATGGCATTAAGTAGAGCTGTTCTATATGTTAGCTTGCAGCCTAATTTCATGTCATTTTAGCTATTTAACAAGCTTGCTTCTGCCTGCCCACAAAAGCATATTCTGTAGAAAAGAATGGCTACTCAGGTACTTTGAATTTGACTCAATGATGTTGACTGTCTTTATAAATTCAGATATATTTTGTAAATAACATTCTCCAGGTTTTTCTCTCTTGTACATTTTGGTTGCAGTATACGCCATCTTTAAGCTGATACTTAAAGGAAAAAAATATTTCGGTTTTAAAAAATTCTGATTATGAGATTATTTACGACTGTGAATTGTTCACTTACAATACATCGCATCCGTCAGTATATAAATTTTGTCTTTAATGTAAACAGCACGATGGACATCCATTGAAAAATGTTATGAGAACTGTGTAACACCTTCCTAACATCGTGGAGAATAATGTACTTTTCCTTACACAAGATGTACATAGCACGCAGTTTGGAGACCTTTAATTCAGCGGTAAAGGTTGGCAGGTTTCAAAATAAGGCTAAAGTAGCTTATGTATGCCCACTCATATACCCCTAGTCCCAGCATTTTGTCCTGCACAAACGGGGGTTATAGAGTTTTGTCGGGTGGGGAAATAGGATAGGCAGAAAAGCAAATTTTTAGACGTTAGTGTTAAGTGAAATAATATAGTCGAAGTTGCTTCCCGTGGCCTCTAAGAGCAGGTTATTCCGCATGTAAATTGAAGGTGTGTGCGGTGCCTCGCGTCACGGACTATACTTATCTAAATCCAAAATGGTTAATTGGACCACAAGTAAATTGAAGTGGACGACCGCCTTACCACCATTTCAATTTTTCGGGAAATTCAAGAAGCCTGCAATTCGATAATCACGTTTTTCCGCAATCGGTTAAATGATAACATAGATTAGGAAAATCTACAGGTATAAATCAAAAATTCTTCTTAATACAGTAAATAAAAAATGCATTTAACATTTATTTAACTTTACTCCACTGCATGTTCTAATTCCCCGCCCATAAAACCCGATAACCACCGTTTTCGTAGAAAAACATGCAGGTTGTAGGGATTAATGAGTGGGGCTACACAAGCTACTGTTGCCCAAAATAATTTGGATATTCAGAAACATTTTGAAATAGTACGACATTGTTCCTTTAAGCATACAAGTTAAAGAGGACGTAACTTTCTTCCAAATGATCACAAGAAAGAATACTTTTGTGAATGTTCGCTGTAAAGTATATTTATATTCATAAGGAAAGTTGAACTTAATGGATTAAATGCATATTTATTAAGTAGTTATTTTTACAGAAGATAATAATTTTTGGTTGCCAGAACGAACCTCTTCAAAAAACAGGCATTCTTTTTTGACTCAAGTGCTCTGAGCTTAGGCTGCTGGAATATTAAAATTACAACCCAACTTAAGCCCGATTTGCGGGCGATTGTCAACCTTTCACAAAATTTCGGAATTGTACATGAAATATAGACCACACTAAATACATCATCTTGTTCGCAGTAAAAAAATAAAACCAAACAGGCTTTTCATTGTTTTTGAGGCAAAAACCTTCACAGTTTTGCAATTATTCAAACTGGACCCGTTCTTTTCAGTTCCAAAACAAAGCGATTCACCATACTAGCTTGCGTCTGACTTTGCGTCAAGGTTTATGTTTTCCGAAGGGATTTTTTAAATCTTTCCTGCACAACCCGCACAAATAAAAATTGTTTTGATACGTAATTCCCACTAGCGCTGGGAACCGTCAGATTTCACCCCAGGTCTGACTTGCTTTCTTTCATCCAGTAGATTCTAAATGACGCCATCTTTAATAAATAGCTTTCTGAAAAACTAAAATAAGACGCACATATATGGGTCATATTACCCCTTCCCCATCTCGAGATTCATAAGTTAGGCAACCTACTCTAAATGTTTTCCATAAAAAGGGGACAATATCATGGGAAATTAGATCAGTCCAAATGAAATGAATTGCTACTTATGTGTCTTGTTTATCCGCCAAAGGCAATCCAGGGCACTGTGTTCTACCGCAAGTGTTTTCTTTCTATAAAAGCAAATTATGTTTTGACTTATTACCATAATAGACCACATCTCTATTACCGTTCAGTGCCTCGGTGATCTTATTCGTTCAAAGTTGGTTCCCTAGGTGATTTAACGTAAAAACAAAACACTCCTAAAATCCAGTATTTTCTTAATTTATTTTATATATAACACATGACCTACCTAATTAATTATGCCGAACGTTACGAAAGATTAGTAATCATTGGCAAGTCGGCAAGAATGCATGTACAAAAACTTTGAAACATTAATGAACAACTGTTAACGAATTTAGGGTTGCCTAAATGGCAAAAGTAGTTTAATTAGTGCACGTCATATACCGTTAGTCCCTGCGTTTTGGCCTAAGGATACGCTGGATATAGGGTTTTTGGGAGTGAAGAAATTAAATAAGCAGTGAAGAAAGTTTGAAATAGTTAGTCGACAGTTGGAAAATGTAGTTGAATTTGTTTCCCGCGGCCTCTGAGAGTAAGCCGTTCGCCATGTAAGTTGAAGGTGTGCACGTTGCTTCGCGCCGCGGACTATATTAATCTAACTCCAGAGGGGCAAGTTGCACCTCAGGTTAGTTGAAGCAGACGGCCTCCTAACCCCCACTCCTATTTGTTCAGCAACTTCAAAAAATCTGCATTTTTATAATTAGGTCTTTTTGCAATACGTCAAACAATATTACAGATTAGGAAAATCGAAAGATGTTACTCAAAAGAATTTTTAAATACAATAAAATAAAACTTTATACAGCAGTTATTAAATTCTACTCCACTGTCTACCTTAATTCTTCACCCTTAAAATCCCTATAACCACCATTTCCGTACAACAAAATAATGGAACTAGGGGTATATGAGGTGCACTACATAAACGACTGTTCCCAAAGCCACTTGGTACTATGCTATGCTGGGTGGGGGGGACTTTTAATGGGAAGGATCTTATACTCAGGTATTATGGATAACAAGTCTACTGACACTTATGTATTTTTATGGCAGTCAACTGATGAATTTTCCTCATTAAGCTAGACCCGCGCAAGAGGGGGGTTGTTTGAAAAAGGGCGTGGCCTTTGCAGGGCATTTTTGCCAGATCTAGCGTTACAATTTCGTCTCTGGTGAGTAGCTACGCTATCTGGCCACCGCAAGGTCTAAGTTTCAACCTCTTTGTCACATGGTCATGAGCAGTTATTCTTTATTGTCCTTTTTCGTCTAATTGACTCCGATACGCACATGGTCAACCCATCTGAGTGAACGCTCGTCGAGGTCATTAATTTAGATTATGAAGGGAACGACTTGGTTGACTGTCTAAGCAGTACAAGGGAATAGGACGGCCCTTTCCATCATCTGTTAAATGTCACGAAGGTTAAATATTCCGGTGCCTTATCCCCAACACGTCAAAGCACGTTGCGCAAACCTCTTCAAAAACTGAAACTTTAGTCTTAGTCCCAGGAAGTAATTGAGAAGATTAGTGGAGCGGTGGCCTCAGGATGACGTACTCATGAAAACGACAAACACGATGCAAGTACTAAAGTAAAACGACAACCACCTTATCAGCCACAAACGCAGTTGCATAAGGACGCCCTATCGGTGTGTCGAGACGCATTGCAGCGAACCAGAAGATGAAGTTGCTGAAGTACAATAACTTCGACGGGTGTTCAGAGAAAATGGCCGCCTGCGCGACTTTGTCAATCAGTGCTTGCGTATATGAGATGGTCAGCGAAATCGCACTGGCCCCAATATTTGGTAAACGATCCTATACGTCAAACACGTCTCGAGGCTGTCGGCCACCTTCTCGCACTACTTGGAGTTGGATTCGCACACAGGCCAGAGGCAACCATAAGGCCACGGGGAGAAACATCTGGAGTCGTCTACAGGATCTGGTGCAGTTGCAGGAAAAACAACTACCTCGAGGAAACTGGCAGACTTCTCAAGACGCGAATTGCCGAACACGCGGCAGCAGTGCGGCGAAATGATTTCAGTTCTCAAGTCGTGCCTTATTCGTTGAGACTCGGTCACACATTTCAATCTTTTTATAGGAGTATTCCGGCGGACACTGGCAACCGTGATATAGCCATTTCGGGCTAAATTTGATGAGGTCAAAATTTTCGCAAGCGGCGACAATCGAGTGAGCCGAGAGTTACTTGAGTCATAGTTCACGGGCCTCCAATCAATAAAAAATGTCAAAGATTTGTCGAATCCATATTCAGTTCTGAGACTTAATTTGGCCAAAGCCAGTCGCCACCTGGTAAATGGACAGACTACCACGTCGTCTTACGCCAACATCGGAGGGCCAGTTGGCCGAGCAATCATCACGTCCGATTCCACCTCACGTGATGCAAGTTTAGTAAGTCAGGACCCGCATACCGGTCAACAGACTATCAACGCATAAGAAGGCAATTACCGGTAATTGTCGTTGTATTTTCGCAGTAATGACCTTATCTTACAAATACTGAAAATTCATGTGCAAATTATACCCGTATCCGCTACTGCTTTCTGATTACGTCTCTGATGCTGAATTCCCGACGGATCTCGAAACGTCAGGTGAATAAGAGTGTTTTTTCCAGCGATCGAGTTGTCTTCTTCTCATTTAGTCTTTAACCTAACCTAAACTCTATGGTTACCATGATCTCAAATCTTAACCCCTAGCATTATCCTAACCCTAATCTCATCTCCAAACTTAACTTTTTACCTAACCTTAAGCCCCACCCACATGCTAAATATAATTTTCCCGGAATTGTGGGCGGTTCCTGCTCCCATGTCCTATTAAGGTGGCCATGCAAGTCTTCCTGGCCTAATTTTTTTGGGCCTCAGTCGTTTCGTTGACTCAAACATAGTAAAAATCGTTGGCAGGGGAAAAAACACCCTCAGATAGCCTTCCACCGCTAACCTTCAGATACCATTTACGCGTGCTTTAGAGCAGCTCTTCGTTGCAGTGTTTATTACTACAATGGCAAGGAAATTACGTCCATACATTTCAGAAGGATTTTAGATTATTTCACAATCTGAAAATTCATGCTTTTTACAGTAAACTCTCTATGTAATAAACGCCAAGCGAAATTCTTAAATGTTTTTGCCATTCGCAACCCATCTGAACCCTTATTTTGAACCTACCCTTAAACCGGACGCCAACATAGACTCGCACCTAACCTGTGATTTCTTTGGAATATGACGCCAAGCCAGGTGCATAAAGGACGATTCTTTTTCCTTTGTCATGGCAGAGGTAGATAGGGGAGCAGGGGAACATGTTACGAGGAAAATCTTAAATTCAGGTAGACTGTCGATACTCTTATAGTTTTCATGAAAGTTATTTTATTAACTTTCCACCTCGTGGTAGCACTGCATAGCAGAGCCCAGCATTCAACGCGTGGGGAGTTAGGTATTCTAAAACGAAGGGCATGACCTATACGGAGTGTGTTCAGAAAGAGATAGCACTAAAATTTCGTCTCTACTGAGTTGCTATGCGACTGCAAAGTCAAAGACATGTAACATATTCGTGTGACATCATTCGTACTTGTCGCTTTATCACCTGCTTGACTCCGCTACGCACCTGGTAAACTCATCAGAGTGCTCACTTTTCGAGTCATTTTGTATCGATTTTATCGATTTACACTTGGCTAGGATGAATTCTTTGGCCGCCTAAGCAATACTCGAAAATAGGAATTCTCTGTCTATTAAAAATAGCAAGTCTTGCGGAAAAATTTCAGAAAAGATGCATATTCCCATTTCTTAACCCTGAAACTGACCCTAAGTAGTAGGGAGAGAGTTTCAGATTTTAATAATTCAGCTGACCCAAGTGTGAAAATTCGTGGCCTCTGTAATGGTGATTTCCATACGCTGGGTGGTAAATAGATCAAATGTGATCATATTCACTGCCTTGGGCGTGCCGTCGTAGCTCCATTGGTAGAGCTCTGGCTGTGCTAAAGCCTTCCCTGTTGATTTGGTTTCGAATCCCATGAGGCCACGTATATTTCTAAATTGGACCAGCTGGGCTTACCTTAACGCCAAAATAAACAGTGACCAGGTTGTGCGACCCCCTTTATAATCCTCAATCCTACAGTTTACATGACCTCTAACCTTAAGTCTTAATACAACCCCGACCCTGACCCCAACCTTAAACCTAACACTTAAAATAGCCTTAACCCTCAGCTTGATGCTTAACACAATTTTCGTGGAATTAGGTGCAGAGCCACATCTATTATGGGCAGGTCCTGTTTCCCTGTTCTATTTAGGCGGACATGCAAGTGATGCTGACCTAACTTTTTTAGGCCTTGGTCGTTACGTGGACTCAAGAAGAGTAATTAGCGTCGGCCAGGCGAATATAACACCCTCAGATGGCCTTTCACCACTTGCCTTCAAAAAATATTTGCGTGCGCGCGCGCCTTAGAGCAGCTTTTCGTTCCAGTCGTTAAGACTGCAATGGCAATGAAACGCCGTTGGCATTTTTTCACAATTTAGAAATTCATGCTATAAACAATGCATTCTTTATCTTAGAATACGCCAAGCGAAATTCTTAAATTTGTTTCCCATCTGGTTTTAATAAATAAAGTAGGATTTTTACGGTGATTATCATAGAGCCTTATTTCAAGATATGTCAGCCACGTCAGGATTGCGGCTTTAAGACAAGCTTCTTTCTGAGCGCTTGCAATGCGCATTTTCTGAAAAGCATGATGTATTCTTCTTTCTCCTTGCTTTTCACGGGCCTCATAAATTCAAATATAAGGGAGAGTAAAGTTTATAAAGATTTTAGGCAAACCAATCAGTAGTAACTAGGCACAGGAGGGGGTAGACAGGGGTGTAAGGGGATAAAAGGAGTCAGATTCTAGTCGTAATTGAGAACCAGAGAAAGGGAAAGGCGAGGAGGGGAAGGTGGAGGAGGAGTCTGACAATTAGTTAATGTCTTCCCGCGGTCCTCATCTCGAGTTTGTTGGCTGGCATTCTACCACGCCGCGAAACTGTGACGAGACTGCGGCATCAAGCATCCACGGGCCACCGACGCCGTCACAACACGTTGACACCTTGCGTCCACACAACCTTACAATTCCTGATGAGGAATTAATCGAAAACGTCCGTTCGCCTTTCTTGACTTCCCAAAATTAAAATATATTTTAGAGGAAATACGCATAAAAAGATACCTTCTTGTAATCATTTAGTTGAAACTTATGCTTTCTTTAAACTTGATACATGACAAGCGGTATCTTTCGGCTGTACCGGTATTCTTATTTGGCAAATACATTTGAATCCGATCCGATATTACACTTGAGTTTAAGGTTTCCAAACTGCATGCTGCATACGTTCTGTCTAAGGGAAAATAAATATACCCCTAGGGTATGGGGCTGAGGCCACATAATTCTCAGAAAATATTGTCCTGAATCTAGATTCTATTTTATACTTTACACGCAACAGGGATAAACTGAGGGTTACGATGCACTAAGAAGGATCGCTTTGCTGTTGTAAAAAAGAAGCCTTTCCAAAAGCAAAACATACCCCTGCTTCCAAGTGTAAACTTTAAATAGAGCGTTATTTGCCATCAAACGAGTGCAAGCAAGAATACTGTATTACAGGTTTTCTAAAAATGTATATTTAGATTTACGTGGACACTGGAAGACGATGAGAAGCAGATGTGGTTGCTCCGACGAGGATTTTATTGGCCTGACGTTTTAAAACTCTCGCGGATCCAGCATCAGAGGCAAAAGCAGAAACGGATAATTCATAGACGATGGAACCTCGATTAACAAGTTTGATCCCTTGTGGCGTCAAGCTCATCATGTGAAACGCTCATCTAGCGAAACGTTGCCAATCAGACTGCATCAGTCCACCGATTGTTAATCAGGTTTAAGAGGACCCAAACCATTGGAGCACGACATATTTGCGCACACAGGCACACTGACAACTCGTTATCTTAGCGGAAGCTCGCCAAGCGAAACACCTGTTCTGCTATTGGCTCCCTCGTTACCCGAAATGCTCCTAGATGGGGCTGCTCGCCACCCCAGGCTCTACTGTACAAGGATTTCCAGTGTTTATAGGATACAGCCGCTATGCTACTGCATATCAATGACAATGAAGGGCTCTCCCTAATCAAGTATAGTCGCCCACTTGTGCACTAACTGCTTGATAGCTGGCTTGTGGGTCATGATTTTCAGAACGTTGCCAATACCGGCGAATGTGCGCGTCCCATGAAATAACTGCGAAGAAGGTTAGATCGTTGGGGCAAAAATTTTATTCGCCTGACGTTTCGATAACCGTCACGGATTCTTCATCAGAAACAGCAACAGAGGTGGTTAGTTGGGAACCAAATGGCCGAGCAGTCATCGTGTCCAATTCCCCACGCGTGATACAAGTTCAGCAGGTTTCGGCCCACATGCCGGTCAGCAAGCAATTAACACATAAGGTTGTAGTCAGGACTGTATCCTATAAATAATGCAGCTTCTTGTGCATATATTACCGTTTCAGCTACTGTTCTCTGCTGATTTATCTGATGAAGGATCCGCGAGGGATGTCGAAGGGTCAGGCAAATAAACGTATTGTCCACGCGATTGCGCTTCTTCTTTTGATGAACTTTCATAACCTGCGCTGTACTTGGGCGTGATGATTGCCCGGCTATCTGGTTCCCGACGTTGGTGTTAAACGAACCGGTGGTCTGGGCGTTCCCCAAATAGCGACTTGCTCTGGCCAAATTGAGTCTCAGCATCAAATATGGATTGGGCAGGTCGTTCCACTTGTTTATGGACTGGGGACCCGTGCATGTACGCTCCCCAAGAGGCGAATTGCCTATAGCAATGAATCTGTTGTCACTAGTCCCGCCATAGAGGGGGATACTTGCGGCGGCATGAAAGCCATGACCATGATTTTTAATTTCTTACTTATTCGTGGTAATCGGTCAGCCTCTCCATAAATGCACAAAAATAGGCCAAAGGAATTACCGTCCTACTTGGTGGAAGTCAGGCGATTATATCCTGTAGACAACAATTGAGGTTGTTGGTCCAAGATGTAACTATGCGTGACCTCACATGCCTAACGTACGTGTTGCCAAGTCTGTGCACACCGAAAATAAGATATCAAAAAACTGTCTCGGGCGGACATAATGACTCCCCGTTACGCCCATATTACTCGACTTCTGGTCGAATGGTTTTGCGAGATCCTATTTCAAACAAAGAAGATATCGTAGGCGGGCGATTTGTTTGATGCTGGAATTCATCGTTGACATTTGAGGATCAAAGGAGTGCAGCTTTGTAATTTGGTCAGCGGAAGTTTGCCGAAGTCTGCAAACTAATAAAGTGTACTTTATCTAGACTACCTATAACTACAGTAGGTGAAATATCTGATGAAAGGTTTAGGAGAGGGGAATTAACACAAACTTGAGGTCGTTTATGAAGTTCATTGGGTTGGCTTGAGGCACAAATTTGCTGTTTACTAGAATCGCATTCCGTTCAGGTCAGTATACGTTGAGAAAATATAAGCTGAAATGGGCAAAATCCAACGTTTGTTGATTACCAAGGAATTTCCTATTCTATTAAGCACTGCAGATAAAAGATTCATATTTGTGCCTGCTGACGTATAAAAAACATTCAAAAAGAGCAGAAAATGTTAAATTATAATTGTTCACTACAGCGAAAATTTTGTTTTGCGTCCATGAAATTGAGGTTAGTGCACATACGAGGTACAAAACTAAAGTCGAGAAAAGGTTGATGAGTCTAGTTAACAAATGCTTGCTCTGCAAATGTTTTACGTTTGGATCCCCTGAAGATAAGTAATAAACTTACAAGACGCAAAAATGAGTTTTCTACACCAAAATTAGTAGGCCTTTTTGACTTTAGATGGCCTCTCTCGTAATCTCATATGGTTCTAATGAACCTCCTAAACTACACCCTTCCAAATTTTGTCAAAATATAGATGGAAATCAATAAATATCAAAATTCCAAACGGAAGAAGTAGAAGATTATCATTTTGAAAGATATTGGAGGATATTTTGGGTCATTCTGTACAGAGTAAAAGAACGCATTAAAAACTGCTCTGGTTTACGTAGAAATGTAAGTTCTTTCATCTCCGGCACAACTTTTTCCTCTCAGTTTTAGGGAAGTCAAAAACCGGTCAAAATATGCCATTTTGATCTTGATCTTGATTTAACTTCGAAAAACATATAGTACACATATATTCGACTTCGAAATATCGAACAACAGCGTTTTTGAAGGAGGTAACTTGTTCTAGAAAGTTTTTAAGATATCTTAGTCGTATTCATTTTTGGCTTTTGTTGTGGAAACTTATTTTTGTCGACAATGAGTTGACATGTTTGGGCGATTCTAAAGTCATGACCTACACACACAGCTATCAAAGGAGGAATGTTTAAGAAGTCATTATTTAGGTTAATGCTTTTAAGATATTTCGTTTTTCAAAGTTTTCGGTAAAAATGTTGAAAGGAATCGGTATTTATGGGCAAACAGAGCAAAACTGTGTAATTCGTAAAGTGTTCAGCAGCATTTTTAAAACAATTCGCAGCTCATCGCACTCGAACTCTCGAAATATTTTTTTTAAATGTGACAAACGGAAATTTATTTCAATATACACAAGATGGTATGAATTTGATAACAAGTACAACCGTAATCTTACTTTTTAGTAAACAGCCAGCCTATTCGTGTGTGGCCGTCAATGTATTTTTATTCCGCTCAACAGCCGGGATTGGATTTCCATTGAAAATCCTTTTGCAATTGTAAATAAAAATTAATACAAAGCGCGCAAGAATCTTTTCGTGGATTAAAAGGTGAAATGTGTCCGAAGATTCAAAATTTGGAAATAACTGTACCTAAGGTGACTACATCCATTTCTGATACATTAAATGCAAGTTTAAATGTTATCGGAAAGCATTTAGTTCATAAAAAAATTGTATTTGTACTTATTCTGCCATCCTTTTCCATTTCCATGCCTTAAACACACTTTTATTTCACATTGCACCAGTAAATTTTCAGATTGCCATTTCGTGAGTTAGCAGATTTTTGTGAAAATTACATGTTTCTATGCTAGTAAATAGTAATTTCTCAACTAAACTCAGACTTCTTTTACTTATAGTTCTAACCATATTGTTATGATAGTTTGGGGGCACGCCACATGTGCTTACTCGCCGCAAAATGACATTCATTACTTTTTCCAAAGTTTTTCATGAGAATGTGCACCTAATGTAAGTATCGATCAATTTAAGCAGACCTTTGGTGTAAAAACATTTACAGTAAAAGGCAAAACTACTTCGACTGTTAGTTCGCAGTTGCCAGCAACATTACACACGCCCTCAAATTGTATGTGCAAAATTTCACGTATGTGTGGTTAAGCTATAATGAAACCAGAGAATGGACTAAAACGTTTTTATATGCTGTAGGAGCCCAATTTGTAAGTTAAATTATCCCTCCTTAATAAGGAGATTTCGTAATACCATCATCAAACGCTTATATATCATTAAAACAGGAAGATATTCACATTAATCCTTATATGGAACTTAACGTAGTAAACAGTCATTCAAAACCGGTAAAGAGTGTTCATTACGTTCAACTACTTCAGCACAGTGCATGTCAGAATTGGGCAAAGCAGGAGAGCAAACTTCAGCCGACGATAAGGACACATAAAAATCTACCTGTTCTGATTGGTGGGTTGCGCTAATCCTGCATGCATAAAGTTCTATGGGCTTGACAAGTTCATACTGGAATTTCTATTTTGAGGACACAATGATTTCCGGTTCACTGGTTATTATTTATTAATGCTGTCAGTCTAGAGCGAGCGTACAGTAGCTGCCTGTGAAGAGAGAAAGTACAAATAGAAGGGTGAGAGGGGAGGTTGACTGTAGCGGTTGACTGAGCATTCAGTAGACCATCAAGCTTCCTGCGCACATGTAAGTCTCGCCTCCAATTAGGTGCAAAGTCACGAACTTTGCGAAAAAATATCGTAACACACAAGTTTATCCTCACCCAGCCTTGACAAAGGAAAAAAACTACGAGACAGAAAGCAACATACTTTCCAAGAGGATATAGTTTGGTTAAAAATATTATTATTATTTAGCTTCTGAGGCATCACATTCTTTTAAACCAGTTGAGTTGTTTAAGGTCAAAGTAAAAGGAAAACATAGCAAGATAAAGTAGCGAAAACAAAATTTTAATTGCATCTCCGCTTGCCTCTACCCTCTCTCGTTAAGGATACAGACTTTGCGACACACATAAGAACAGCCATACACCCAAGAGTTGCACGATTTCTGGGCCACATTTAACCCGGTGATTATCATTTCGGTGTCGAGGAAAATCCGTCTTGGTGAATCAGGTGATTTTGTCCCACGGTCAAAGATAAGGGGTGTTGGTCAAATAAGGAACTACGCGTGGACTTACACGCCTAACGGAAGTGTCACCCAGGTCTGTCGCAAACAGAAAATACGACGCTAATCCTGCATTCATAGAGTTGTATGGCATTGACAGTCTCATACTGAAGCGTCTTTTTTGAGAACGCTATGATTCTTGGTTCACCTGGCATTATTTATTAATGCTGTCACGCTAGAGCGACCGTATCGTATCACTACTATTTGGCCTAGTAAACTAAAATTTTCTCGCGTGTACGCAAAGCAGCATAAGTCCGTATGCATTATGATAGTACTCTCAAGGGAATGCCAGCTGTAGCAAGCTGTGAATGCGAGCGAGAGAGAGGTTGTATGTGGTGGGGGTGGTCAATGAAAAATCTTGAGGATTTGCCTTTATTCTGCACTGGAATGCGGCCCATTGTGTGCGGCATAGACAATGCAATAAAAGATACAGCACAGGTATATGTTTTGCTGATATCTTGCCACTGCTTGGTAAAACTGTGAGGAGGAGTTTGGGGGATTCTGTATACAGACGGGTCCCCAACAGCCGCTCGCTTTTTTTATTTCAGTATAGTTCAGTATATAGAGGGTAGTAGACAATGCCATTGATGACACTTTTGAAAACAGTGTACGTAAAATATGTAATTATGAAGTAGTGAGAAGCATATACACGTGTACAACTTTTTTATCTGTATGTGTGACCAAAGCGTTCGTGTATGAATGGTATCTACCACGTCAATAGGCATAAAGGACACGTATAAATGCAGCTATCCCGTTCGCCATTACGACCGCCTCCGGCAGTTCGTTACAGGAGTCGATGACTCACTGAGATCTAGATGGGATAATGTTCCCAGGAGTTTGAGAGAATTCCCATGGAGGTTTTTTGATGTGGCGAATGCGAAGATGTCATCAAACTGCAGGGCACACTCCCGATTCCTCACGAGCCGGTACGTCTGTATGAGTTCGCCTCAGATTTGCCTGTACTCAAGGAGAAAAACGTTAAGTTCTTCAAGTCTACATTCTTTAGATGAGGACTTTAGACTCTTCACAATTTTTGTTGCCCTCCTTTGAACTCTTTCCAGCAGCTGGTAGTATTTTTGTAGCCATGGTCGCCACATCTGAACTCCATATTCCAGGCGTGAACTAATACATATCCCATATTTTTTGCCGAATAGTTCTTAATCAATGTCGACAAAAGTTAGTTTAGTGGCAACCAGGGCTCTGTTCGCCCTCTTGGCAGCCCTAACACCTGGAAAGATGGACTCATGGATGACACAACAGTAATTCCTGGGTATTTTTGTTCGATTACTTTCGACAGACACCTGCCAGCGAATACGTATTTGTGAGCTTGTAAGTTGTTTGAGGTTGTCTTTTCTGGCACTTTAACACAAGAACTTACCACGAAGTAGTGCTGGCAAGCAAACGCATTTAGTAGCAGTTCACGTTCGCCATGTAACAGTGCCGTTGTTGGGACTTGCGACAATTTATAAGGCAGTCAGTTCGCCAGGCTCAGCTCTCCGTGCCCTGGTACTTTTATCGCTGCTGGTCCGTGACTGCGTATTCGCCAGACCCAAAAGCCCGCTTATTTTCGCAACAAACCTTTGTTGAGGGCCGTTCCACTCTCGGCCACCTGTTAACGCACCAGATCTCCAGCAGCTAGGCTAACTGGCAACTTGCCTTCCCCGAAAGCAAGAAAGTACAGCTGCGTGGGGTTGTGCTCATCAGCTGGGCCCACAGGAGCGTTTTCTGGCAGGTACTGCAGGTCAACAATTGCAGCTTTTAATTTCCTCAGAAGTTAATCTGTAGTCTAGAGTGTAGTAGAATATTCCAGCATCTGTAGGCGCAGAACCAAATTCAATTGTATATTTGGGCAGACGTTTAGTAGCCACTGCGGGATAACCACGTCTTATTAAGACGCTTCCATCCAACCAACCAGCAGGCGGTCAGTCAGTAGCATAACCCACGTAATTATGGACAATATTTGCACCACAAGTACCAGCTACAACCCCGGACGCACCACACGGCACAGCTCTGTGATGGTTGTAGCTCATTGGTGATGTATCAAGCCGCACTCTGCATACAGTATTTGGCCCCTCACATGCGAACTCCTATTTAAAATTAGAATTCACAGTCTAGTGTACATTTTTTTCTTTTAATTTAAATTCCTTGAGTGGATTTGATACTCCAAAGTTAATTAATAAAGAAAACTTAATATATAGTTTTTATATTGAAGGAAAGCAGACAAGATTTTGGTGAAATTTGAGATTGTCGGATATCCAGGAAGTTTTCTACGCTATTCAATATGACATAACACAATCGCTCGCCTTTGTGTGTTGTGCTATAAATCAAATTGATTAATAAATCTCCCTCTGAACCAAAAAAAACTAATCTTAAGCAGGTGAAATCTGGTGGAAGGGCTTGCCAGGAATCGCCTGCCAAGAATCGCGCTGTGTTCCAGAAACAAGGAACGAATTCATTTTAAAAAATAACATTTTTGCCCTATCTATCTCTAATGACGAATCCGTGACGGATAAAGAAACGTCAGGCGAATCAAGATAGTGTCCCAGCGATCGAATCTTCTTCTTTTTCTCAATTGCTTTCTGGAACACGGATGTTCGCTTGTATTTTCAGTTCTGGAAAAGATAATTTTTCCCCTCTTCTTACTCATACTGGAATTCCTCCATAGCAGGATGCATACTGATATAAAGTTTGGTTCTGTCCTATCTTATAGTATAGGAGATTTCTGCGATATAAACTTACTCATCATTTAGCCAAAAGTAGTGCGAAATTCCCCCCATTACTTTAACTAGGAGGACAGTTTCCCAAACTAAAGTCCTTCCAATTATTAAATTCATTAAGTTGATCAAAATAACCTGTCGAAATATCTGCTAAATTACCAACTTAAATTTCGTGAAGAAAGTTGCATGCAGGACTCGCCTTACTCTACGTGTTACACGACACCAAGGAACACACAGCCATCCACACAAAAGTAACATGATTTCTGTGCCACGTTAAAACCTGTTATTATTCTCTTGGCGTCGAGGCACATCGTAATTGGTGATACAGGCGATTGCTACAATTAGGGATGTTGGTCAAGTAACACCATGTGGTTGGCCTACATATATAGTGTTATAACGGTGACTTCAGTGCTGTTAACATCTAATTATGCCCGTAAGAATCCCCGAAGAAGAGCACAATAAGAAGGGCGTAATTTTGGAATCCGCCCAGAGGAGGGTTTATTGTATACAAAACTCGGAGTTGCTTTCTTGGGTGTCAGTTGTCTCTGGTTGATCTCCAGCGTGCTGAATGTCCCCGCAAAGGGGTGGACTGACGGTGTCCTCGCAGTCCGTTTGTTACTCACTTTCTGAGAGATGACTTATAAGTGATTGTCAAGCACGTTCGCTTGTGGCATCATTGGGAGCATTGGGGATAAGTTAACCTGCCATGACGAACCTAAATGGCCCTTCAGAAAGTGCGACTACTTGGACACGCACCTAGACGTGCGTGTGTGTCCGGCTTAGGGTCATCGCGTGGACATAACCACAGCGAAGGCATATGACCTTGAAGGCAGTCCTCATTGACAAAGAAATAGTTGTCACAGTCGGTGGCAGGCACGATGCCTCAGAAAAACCTGCAAGGTTGCCAGCCTTTGGTCAGGCTTCACTCCTAACACACAGTACTGTTCTATTTTTAATTTTCCTTTTACTCTTAAACTTTCTGTTAGCAGGCCGGATTCATAAACTGTCAATTTGTCTATGGTTGTTTGGTCTGCACCAGTAATCAGCACAAATTCCTATATTTCTTGCAGTAAACGTTATTTTCTGCTGGGAATGCGCCCATTCCCATGATTACTCTGTTAACAGACGTCTAACAGATAGATAGCCTGCATAAAACAGCCGCCCTTATAGCAAGCTATCGATCGGCCATCAGTGGCGAATGCAACTGGCAATTGCATAAATCGATAATTCAAATGTAACCTGATTTCAGTTGCTGATTCCAGCCAATTACACCGGTAGCCAAAAGCTCATTGGCTCGCTGGACCTAGCTCACAGTCATTTGTTGCCCTATTTTTGTTGTACTTAACACACTCAATGGCTTGCTCGGACTTGCTGTAGCGTGCTTTTCTCAGTAAACTCCCTCTCTCTCTGGCGAGCCGGTCCTCTCTCTGTCTCTCTTACGGCCTCTTGAGTCCAGCACTCGTGTTAATTAAACAGTACCAAGCGCGGGTTATCACATTTTCTTTCCTTGTTACCAATTCTTTTGATGGACGCAAATATATCCGCCGTGAAATCGGTGACAATCCTATTGGCGAGAATAAGTCTGTCTCCGGGCTGCAGGGGAAACCTGGTTTCAATCTTGAAAGGTAGAGCATAGTTCTAGTCTAAATTACAATCGTTCTTGCTGTGATCGGTGGGAAGGCAAATTATCCTGCTATATTACGCTATCTATTTGACGTCATTTAATGCCTTTATACCCGAAAAAGTTCCCTCAAATGGCGATGAACACATCGTTCTTTATGGTGTCTGTTGTTAACCGCCGGATTGGTTGCTCTCCAAATTCAGCAGCCCAAAATACCCTCAGATCCCGACATTTCGTTAGATTTGCTGTCGACACAGTGTAATCTCGGAAGAAATTATTCCCAACTATGCTTACTTGGGCCACCATCTGAGAATACTCTAAAAAAAGGAACTCATCACAAAGAAAATGCCCTTCCAGTGATCAAAATACTCCTGAGCAGCTAACTAACGCCTTCTTAACCACGTCCTACCTTTTAATGGCTTTGATATAGCTTTTGACTGATGGGGGACGGAGTATTTTGTCTTCTTGTCTAATCAAACACAGCGATGATATGGGCGAAGATTCTCGGTGAACATTTGTTTGGCGAGCACATACAGTGGTGCTTTTTCGGTGTATGACGACTACAATTGAAGTGTTCTTTATTGCTGTACCGTAATTACTGTTTTGTTATTAATTACTTTCAAAGTGATGGTCTACCTAATTTTTTAATATCAGCTAATGACTCCCACCGCAGCTCTTCGTCTGCTAATTTCCGTATGCGTTCAAAATCAATTTCGAACAGGAAGTACTTTGACATCGTAACGGCACAGCTTGATAGAGAAAAGTTACGGCATGTCACGGTTTCTCGATATTTCCTTGATGATGGTCCTCATTTTTCGGTGAATTAAATTAAAATATTATCAAACAAGTAAAAACTGCATTTTTGTGAAATCTTTGCACGTTTTTCAGTGAAAATTTCAAGTGAGGTCTTATTGCCTTGGCTCTGGAAAACAAAATAAATTCTCAAAACTGACCTCAATTTGTTTTCAATGAGGTGAATTTAAACTTTTTGGTTTCAAAGGAATGTTATTTGCAGTAGAGAGGACTTTAATGGATATGTTTTACAGCGCAACCAAAACCAACCACAAATGGCGTAGGAAATTACTTGGCAATCCAGAACTGTCCAATTTCTTCCATATCTCACGTGGTTTCCTATAAATGACCAGAATTGAAGTGCATTTGACCTAAGTTAAATGCTAATTGGGCCCAAACTCAATTTATTCATTCAATTACCTCTGATTTGCTGGAATTGCGTTTTGCTTATTTCTCGATTATCGAGCGCTATTCACTGCTATACATATATGAGTTCCATAATATTTTGTCTACTAGTTCTTTTTTATGTTTGCTATATTTTATCTGCCATGACCCTTTAAAGCCCATTCTGCATAGTCCCTTTTACAATCAGTTCCATTTTTCAGAATTCTGTGGTTATTGGTTTCCGTGGTATAATTTACAAGAGATCCTTACCCAAACTAAAAACAGACCATATTTCATGACTAAGGCTATCTATTGTATAGCTGGAAACATCAGGCTTACAATCAGCCTCCCCAAATTAAGGGTTTCCGTTTACGCGAACAAGTAGTTCAGCAGTGATACCCATATAAGCATTCAGGAACTCAAGTTATGCGAACGAACGTTTTCGACTAATCCATCATCAGGCATTACAGTAATATAGGGAGGTTAGAGTAAACGAAAGTTTTGAGTAAACTTATCAGTAGTTATTAGGAAGGAAGGTGTTAAGGGATCAAAAAGGTCAGATTCTAGTCAAAATTAAGGGCTTGGTGGGGAAAAGGTGGAGGAATCCGACAATTAGTTCTTGTCTCCCCGTCGTCCTTGCTTCGGGTCTTGTTCGGAGGCCTGAGGGGGCAAAGTGTCATCTTCTCGTGACGGTTTGCTGCCACTTTCTCGTCACCATTTTGCGGCGTTGGGGCACTTGCTGTCGTTGTGTCCTCGCCGTCTCGCAGCATAGTAGGAAGCGTGTGGAAGAATTTTAAATTGGTCTTGGGCCAGGGGAGCCTTAGTGCCTGTACAAACGCCTTCTGCGCGCATAAGATGGGGCTCGTGAGCCGTATAGTGACTGCCTCTGCCGTTGCAAGTAGCTGCGGACGCGGCCACTTGAAATGTTTCGCCGGTAATTTTTGTATGGATCGAAACGAGCACCATCCTGCTTGGCTATAGAGAGGCGAGATTTTGGCGCACCGGTTTGACAATGGGCATCAGGTAGATGTAAAACAATCGTTTCGAATTATGTTTCAAGCGCCAGCAAAACTTCCTGGACAAGTAGTTGTTTTGAAGTCTGTTAGAGAAAAATTGCTTGGAGTCTCCGAATTATTATCTACCTTGAATACGCTTATACAATGCTTGGATTTGGGTAGGCGTACTGAGCCCTCTTCATACTACAAATTATCTTGCGCGGAATTCCATGGGGTTGATAGATTTGCAGGTTGTTTAAGGGTAAAGGGGAAGACTATTACCAATAGCTCCACCGCTATTCAGTTTATCTGAGGTCAGCTTAATGTTGCTTCCAAATGTCTACTGCTGGGAATGCCGCTATTTCCATGATTTGTCGACACACAAAGGTGCGCGAGCAGCCTCGCTGCGACCAGTCTTTTCCGGTCAATTCTGATCGGCCTATTGTCACGGACTGCCTATCTCGCGTTCCCCTTTGAATGCATGCAACCGTTTGCGTGTGAACGACTTGCTGTAACGTGCTTTGTCTGAGTACACGCTGTCTCGTGCTCCCTAGTCTTCACTTCACTTCACGGGCCTTGGGTACCGGTCGGCTAATTCGCCATTCGTGCTAATTAAAAGTACCAGGCGCGGCTGGTAACATCTACAAAGTTAATGTATTCTACTTATTCGATACACTGGTACTTTGTTCTATGAATGCATCAAGCTAGTAATTTGGTGGGTATTTTTTAAAGTAACTTCCACATCGCTAAGCTTGTGGCATTTGAGTTGATGGATGCTCGCGCCAGCTGCGTGTTCTTCCCCTAAAGCCAAATCACACCAAATTCGTGAGGTGGAAGTTTCGTCTAGAATTTATGACCACCTACAGCTTTTGCTCGAAGGCGTAGTGTAGTCCGTCAATAACAATAGAAGACCAGTGCCCATGTGCTGTGCTGACGACTGCTACTTTGTTTTCCCAACGCTAGCATCGATTGCGCCGGAAAGGTTGTCAGAAGTGAACAGTATTCACCAATTTTAATCGATGTGTAACCTTGGTAACGTTCTCGCGTGACATCTGAGTGTCCAAAGATGTTGCACATTAATCAGTAGGGCAAAGGTGTGAATTTTACTAATAAGTTGGTCTCCTTGACCATGCCATTCATTTAAGATGTACTCACATGTGCGGAAAGCCTCACCTACCGGGTGGCAGTTTAGGCGTTTTTGCTTGCAGCTTAGTAATGATCATCAAAGTTATAGAGCTTAAGGCTGTAGCTCTTTAATCCGGAACGTTTGTTGAAACTGATCGACGCTTATTTATAACTAGAAAGGAAAAAGTGTACTTAGTAAGCTGCGGACAGTCACACGAACTTCCGTCCACCACGAATAAAGACCAAAAAGGCTTTTCATTTGTTAAAAATGACCTGTTATTCATTATTCTCTGATGATGAACGGTAGCAAAGATTCGAAAGCTCAGATGAATGAAGATATGATTCTGGTGAGCGAATTTATTGCAACAGGAAGTTGGCTATAAATTTGGCAGTCACATGGGCAGCAACTTACTTCCAGCGGCCGCGGAGAACAAATTCAACTACATTTTTTAACTATTAACTAATTTCTTCAAATTTCTTTCACTGCCTATCCTATTTCTCCATCCCCGAAACCCCCTATAGCCACCGTTTCCGTAGGAAAAAATGCATGGAGTAGGGATTAATGAAGTGCACTACTTAAACTACATTTGCCTTTAATTTTTTTAAACGAAATTTATTTATTTACTTTTTTCTGATGGTTACAAGCAAATAAACTGTACTCGCTGTTGAACAAATCCAAATTTCTCCTAATGTAATTAATAAAAAGACTTTTATTTGTCTTATGGCACTGAAGTTAATATGAATGGTGCTGCAAGACTTACAGGCGTAAATGTGAACTATTAATTAAACAGCTCAACAATTAGCAGAACTGTACTTTTGGAAATTCATGGCTATGTGGTTTGAGATGCCACAAATAGAGGAAAAGGGCGGAAATGTTTTCCCTGCACATTTCAGACAGTAAACATGACGAATCTAGAGTCACGTGTGACCATTAAACTTGCCTATTTTGTCACATGCACTCTTAACGCTAAGGCTGAAGTCAGCGCTAGGGGGTGATGCCTAATCGTCCGGGGCATCGCTGCCCCCTCGATCTACGGCCTTCGCTCTAGCTTGCGTTAGAGTGGAGCGCTGGATAAGGCAGTTCTAAAAGTTGTATCTAATCTGCCGAACGTATCCGGTCTTGGCTTGTTTCCCTTCTCTCCGTCTAACTACGCCCTCCCCCAGCCGCCTACCTCACGTAAAAGTGCAAGGCTGGCTAAAATCAAAAACAAGACTACCTGTGGCCGTTGTTGTAGCTTAGTCCACGCCCACCCTCTGATTTCCACCCTCGCGATAAAAGTACATGCTAGACGCTACACACAAACAGCCATCCACCAAAAGAGCCGCATGATGTTTAGGCCATGTTTAGCTTGGGCGGAGTATCCTGTCGGCATCGACGAGCATCCGGCCAACTCGTGTCAGTTTTGTTGCGACCTCCCCGGGAGTTATACGTTTGGGATTTTGCTTTTAATCTTTGCATCGTTTCTAGGGCCTCGTGTTTCAGTTTTATTAGGTACCTAGCAGACGCTGTAGACAGTATATTTGCTAAGGAATGAAATCTTCAGCTAGATTCTAACGTGTGTTTTGGTTTGGAAAAATTACTAATGCAAGTAGAAGAAGAAGCGATCACTGGAACAGGAGTTTTGTTGTCCTGACATTTCGGATTCCGTCGGGAATCCTTAGTCATATGTAATCGTATCCAAGTCTGAGACATACGCAGATAAGGGGTGATACATGCACACACTGAATAGTATTGATAGTTTGTAGCGGTCATACGCATGCGCACTACTCTTGCCAGTTTATTAAGCCACCGCTTGAGGTCTTAATTGGTGCGGTGACGGCACACTATTTGCCACAGTTTGCTTGTTAATGTCGGATGCGGGTTTGATAATTGTGCGACAATTATGCACGCTGTCGTCAGAGTTCTTGTTGTGCCCAGTCCTTCCAAAAGTTTGGCGAGCTCTTCAATACGTAAAGAATGTATCGGAAGCGGTCAGCCGTCTACTCACCCCACTTGGAGTTGGACTTGCGCACAGGCCAGAAGCAACCATCAGGCGCCGGGTCAGCAGTCCGAAAGACCCACTGCCACGGCAGGAAACGGCTGGAGTCGTTTACCGGATCTGGTTTAGTTGTGGACAAAGCAACTATGTTGGAGAAACCGGGAGATTACTCCGGACACGAATGGCTGAGCATGCAGCGGCAGTGAGGAAGAACGACGCCAACTCCCAGGTTGCAGCTCACTCGACGGGACCCGGCCATATTTTCAAGTTTGACGAGGCCGAAATCCTCGAAAGAGGTGACAACCGCGTGAGCCACGAGCTGCTCGAGTCATGGTTCTCAGGTCCCCAGTCCATCAATAAGCGCAACGATTTGGCGTTCCCATATGGTGTACTGACATATTTCCTGAGCAAAAGAATCAGTCACGTGGGAAGGACTGGGTGCAACAACAACTTTGACGATAGCAGGCATAATTGTCGCGCGATGATCAAACCCAAACCCGACGTTGACAAGCAAACCGCGGCGATTAATGAGCCGTCACCGCACCAATTTAGACCTCAAGCGGTGGCTAAATTAACTGACAACTGTTGTACGCATGCAGGTGACCGCTACAAACTATAAATACCGTGCAATCTGTGCATGTATCACCCCTTACCTGCACATGTTTCAGACTTGTTTACGATTACGTATGGCTAAGGATTCCCGATGGAATCCGAAACGTCAGGACAATGAAACTCTTGTTCCAGTGATCGCTTCTTCTTCTGTTCTGCTTCCTGGAGCTCGAATATTCTCCTTTATTGGCAACTAATTTATTGTTACGACCCGCTCCTGGAACTTCTGATTAACATGAACGCCGAACCAAAGAGGCCGTACGAGAGGGACAAAAAATAACAGTCGGCCAGAAAGCGGGAGTGCGTTTACTCAGACAAGCAATTTAAGCAAATCAGCACAAGTGTTTTAGAAAACAACATATTTAGGTCAACAAACGAGTGTATGGTTGGTACATCGAGCTAATCAGCTTATGTTCTGGATTGGCTACCGTAACGATTGGCTGTGACTCAGCGGCTAAATGCTGTTTACATTTTGGATTATTGATTGCTTGATTACCTGTATGCGTTCTTCTCGTGTAGGTCAATCTATAGCCTGTTGTGAGTGGGGTTGCTTGCTGCATGCACCCAACAGTTAGGTTGTAGCATTCATTATCGTTTAGGTTAATGCCCGAACTCCTACGCACTAGGAGCTATCAGAACCACACAGGGAATAGGGGACCCACTGATGAGCCGCAGTACCCCACATCCATGCATACGGCGGAAGTATATCATAAAACATTTGCCTGCACAAGTTTGGTTTATAATTACATGAGTTATACTACTAACTGCCAGATAGCAGCATTAGAATATTACGTGAGTATTACGCAGCGGCGGATGGACTTTGGCCTAAATATTTCCATAAAATTTAGGGTTACGCATGTAGACCCCCTGAATATACCTATTTATTCCGAGTTTGACACTAATTTCTGGGGAAACTAAAAAGATGATAACTGTAAGGTACACTCGAAGGCCTTCATGAAGTTAGACCTGTTGAATTTCATTTGGTAGTATACTTATTTCAGACCACGAAATGCAAGCCATATAAAAAATTGAGGAGATTATTTAGTCTATCGAAGGCGTTTTCAGCTGGAAAATGCAGTTTGAATCGCTTTGAAAGTTTGGTTTGAATGGAAAAAGATTGCATAATAAAGCAAGCGAGGGATTGTTTGAGTTCTTGATGGTTATGTTCTCGACTACCAGCGCCAGCTGTGATCCAACTAGATTCGTGTTGTATGCCGAATTTTGATAAAAGCCGTTTGTTCTCTAGGGTTAGGAGTTAAAAATAACTTTTTGGTCCTCAAACCAGCCCATTTTAAACTTGAGATAGTGTGTTCCCCATGGATGCATATAACTGTTACTATTTTTTAGGAGATTGCTTAGAAAATTCTGCCTGTGCAGTCAGCTTGCTGTATTCGTGATGGTGGACTCCATACGAGCAGTAGGTTGTCCGGTTAAATTGGCCCAAGTGTGAATAAATTCAAAGCTTCGACTTGCCTTCGTACCTCAGTGGTAGATCGTTGACTATACAAAAGCTTCTCCTGCTGCGTGGGTTCGAATCCCACTGAAGCCACAATTTTTTCACAATTGGGTCAAATGAATGACATTATTTTTAAGGCCGTGGCATGAATTTATGCTATTTTGCAATAAATATTTCCTTAAACGTATGCCAGATGCTTTACACTTACAGTGTTTTCGTTAGTGTTCTAACTTATTCTTGGGCTCATAAGAAACCTTAATGTCAACTTACTCACAATCTGTGAAGGTATATGCAAGTGCAAATCATGTATTAATATACAGGGTGCCCCACATATGGGACCCCTTGTTGGATGTACAAATGGCAGTTAATATTTGGGGGAGGGGGGAAACGCAACGTATTAGACTTACTTGCAAACTTAACAAGCTTTCTTTCTACAAATTTCCACGGCAATTATTTCGTGAAATTGTAATTTTTAAATGATTCGAAGTTGTTCAAATTGTGTGCCGCTTGTGATGTGGGTACAATGTAACACTTGAATAACATTTTTCCGCTGTCGAGCATGCTTCTCCCTCTCTCCCATGTTTGTTTCAGAACAACAGTTTGGCAAGTGTGAATCATAACACATGTAAAATTAACGTTTACTGCCGCCGCAGTCATTTTCTAGATAATCGGGAAAATAGCATGGTAGACGTATCGCGGGGGTTAAGTAAATTAAACCCTACCAACTGCGATCTTCAGACCATGGTTCTTTAGGAGAGAAGAGAGAAGATGGTGGGAAGGCCAGAGAGTTAGGAATGGTGCATTCTGCACAGAAGGATAGGAGAATAAATAAAAATAGTTTTGCCTCTCGTGTGACTGCAGTTTGGCTGCGGGGGCGTCAATTCCAGAGTAAGGAGGGCATCGGGAATAGCCGGAATGCCGGCGCATGCTTGTTTACGGCAGCCAATCACGTGGTTAAGGTCTAAATTAGCGGTCGTGGCGCGACCTTGAGATGGACGAAGGACGGCGTGGGCCCGCGGGCCAAAGGTGCCATGTGTCAGCGGCTGCTCTCGGGTTCCCAGTGGCTGCTAGGAGCCAGTACAGAGGCCCCTGCTGCGTTGGCTGTAGGATGGCGCGTTCATGTAAGTAGTAGGCAGAAGTCGTCAGAATGAGGGCTTTATTGAGCACAGAATCTTAAGTTGCAACAGTTGTGCAGCAGTGGCGACGAGTGACTAGTGTTGACTGCGTCAAGTCGTGCACCATGGTGTGAATATGTGTTAATGGGATAATGATAATTACTTTTACATGACTTAAGCGAGTTCAGGTGGTTTGTGATCCGTGTGTTGCATTATCCAAAGGGGGTGTCGTATGTAGAGGTGTCGCAGGGGTTTAAGTAAATTAAATTAAATTAAACTGAAATTAACGTTTACTGCCGCCGCAGTCGTTTTCTAGATAATCGGGAAAATAACATAGTAGATGTATCGCGGGGCTTAAGTTAGTTAAACCCTACCAACTGCGATCTTCAGACTTTGGTTCCTTAGGAGAGAAGAGAGAAAATAGTGGGAAGGCCAGATTGTTTAAAAATAGTGTATTCTGCACAGAAAGATAGGACAATGAATGAAAAGTGTTTTGTCTCTCGGATGCCTGCAGTCCAGCCGCGAGAGCATCAATTCGGGAGTGGCAAGAGCGTCGGGAATGACCGGAATTACGTTGCATGCTTTTTTAGGGCAGTCAATAACGCGACTTATGTCTAGACTAGCGGTCGTAGCGCGACCTTGAGATGAGCGAAGTCTGGCGTGGGCGCGCAGGCCAAAGGCCAAAGGCAACATTCGTCAGCGGCTTATCTTAGCTTCCTAGTAGTAGCTAGGGGCCATAAAGAATGCTTGCAGATGCGGTCAAGTTCTGGAAACTATTTGGATGATGACCCTTCTTATAAACCCTTAATGTTGAAAAGGACGAAGACACCGAAATGGTTGCGTTCTGTCGCTTCCTTGCTGTCAGTGTTTGCGTGCTTCCAGGAATTACGGGGATTTGTTTGTAGACTTGAGCCATTATCGAGGTGATAATGCAGCGACTTGAGGCTGCTGCTCAGTTACTAGTCAACTGTAAGGCATGGCTGCTATATTTCGATGAAACCTTTGTTATCTTCAGAACAGAACAACTGGCAAATTTGCCCAACGTAACCAATGCCGCACTCCCTTGAATAAAATTTACGCCCTAAAAGGAAGCCGATGCCAAACTCCCACTCTTCGATGTTCTTGTATAGCGTAACCTCGATGGAACATTACGCACTTCTGTCTACCGCAAAGAACCGTGTGCAGATGTCATCCTAAAATATGAACGTTATCATCTTATCTATTTTAAAAGGGTACAGTAAAAGATTTATTAACTCGAGCAAGTAGGCACTGCTCGGACAACAAAGGCTATCAAATTGAACGTAATCACTTTTTCGAATTATATTCTCAAGACGTTATCCGCGGGAATTCTGTCGTCGATGCGTGAGTAAACAGGAGTTAACAAAAAAAGACTGAGGCAGTGGCAATCAACCGCCCAAGCCATACACAAGGGGGAGCCTTCCTTACCTCAAGAACGTGTTTGAAATCGTTGACAGAAACCTAAGGAAGCATAACATTCCGAAGCCAACGACTACTTTACGCACCTAACTAGTACTCCTTAAGGATGGAGTTAACTATTTGAATAATAGATAAGTTATCTACAAGATCCCGCGTGGAAAGTGTGCTGCCATTTATTGCGGTCAGACGGGAAAATCTGCCTCTGAGCGCATCCACAAACATCAGTTGGCGGTAAAAAGACGAATCCACTTGTTTTAAATCACCATACACACTATGGAAAGCGGACACGTCTTCGCATGAAACGAAAACCCGTATTGAGAAGATGACTCGATCACTGGGTCAATACTTTTTTTGTCTGATGTTTCGAGATCCGTCGCGGATTCGTCATCAAAGACATAGTCAGAGAGCAGAAGCAGATACCCGTATCAGCTAAAACTCGTAGTGTCAGTATCTGCCTCTTCAAAAAAGGCTGAGAATTCCTCGAATAAATGTACTTGGCCGAGTCATGCATCGACAGACACATCGAGCTCCATGTTGCGTATAAAAGTCTCAAGGCGAAATGGACGCAACGCGGGCCAATGCAAACGGGATGAGAGGCATGGCAACAGCCCACTGGCGCAATCGCCACGCCAAGCCATTGATTATTTTCCCATTCACACACGATGCTAGTTGTTTTGGGGACTGTCACTTTACTCTGCGTATGCAGACCAGCAGGGGCTCCAGTCTCGAAAATTTACGTAGTAAACCCTACATACCAAACAGCGCCTTTGACTTAAAATCATATGTCTTGGGATGCCTAACTTTCAACTTAGGCCATAATACGGAAAGCAAATGTTCTACAGCACTCCAGTGAATCCCCTGGAGTTTAGAATTGAGCTGATAAACGCGAGATGCTAAACGATACCGTTATTTAGTCAGGAGCAACTGCGTTTGCCATTCTGCCCTTCTGCGAATAATAATGCCGACGTGGCCGGTTGTTCTCTATGCATAACTGTAGATAGTTACCTAGCCGATCAGCATGCAACCTTAGCATGCGACGATCCCTAAAAAGGGGGAATAGGAAGGCTTAAGTACAGCCAACGCTCAAACCAACTGAGCTACGAGGCCCGCACTGGGAGGCGTGAGTTTAATCACATTTGGAACAATCCTCCCGCCCAGCTTACTGCGATGCGCGAAATCCGCCAACCTTAACGTAGTAAGCTGACTGTCTAGGCCGAATTTAATACTTTGGGTCACTTGCATATCGAGGGGTCGTCAATAGGCAATTATTTGCATGCAAAACCCTTCAATTTACGAAGTTAAGCACACTTGCAGACCCCAATTCACTGCATTAGTAATTCCAATGCTGTCTCGAAGTATCAATACCGCCTTGTCTTCAGCACGCCCGATTAATTGTCGTGGCAGTTACCCGTTGAATTTTAAGTATAATTTGAGCCCATCTTGTCTAAAATATGAATTGTATATGTTCATTTGGCTCAACTTTGTTGAGTAGCCATTTCTAAAGCGTCTCCTGATGACCTTTGATGAGTATGTGACCTTCAGAGTAAAATGAAGCGTACAAACACGTAGATAGAATACGTACACTTTTATTGAGTCCATTGCCGGCGATACTACCTACCTATACTATCAGCTGCTACGGATGTCAGGACCTTTGCCGAGGCCCTAGGCAGAGCGGGACAGACGAGTTCCTTTAGTGGTCGGCTGAACGTTAATCAACGAGAGTCCATTTCGTGTTGAGTTGTGGTGTCATTTGATGGCGGTGGCTGCTTCTTCTCCCCTCGTTGTGTAACTCCTGGTGTGTGCGTGTGTGTGCTCTTCAAGGTAACCAGGGCGTTCTGTGCCGTTCACAAACGGGTTTGCTAGTCCTACCAGCCACTGTGGTTATCCCACAGCACACAATTGACCAATCTCCCATTCTGCAAATAGTGATGCCGACGTGGCCGGTTGTTCTCTGTTCATACCTATAGATAGTTATCGTGCCGATCAGCATGCAACCTAACACCGAATTCGGGTGTGGGAGTGGTCAGAGAACGGGGTAGATTCCGAAGAAGAAGAAGAAGAAGAAGCGATTACTGGAACAGGGACTTTATTTTTCTGACGTTTCGGATTCCGTCGGGAATCCTTAGTCATAGGTAACCGTAAACAGGTCTGAGACTTGCGCAGATAAGGGGTAGATTCGCCGCAAGTCTACGTTCGCTTTAATCCCGCGGGAGTCACCGCGTTGCTTCAGCTTGCTGAAGTTCGTTGAAAGCGACGTTCGAACTGTCATGTGTGCGTTTGTCAAGGGAATCAGGTTGTCCTGTGGCGCTCGCCGACGGGTTCCCTGACCCTGTCAGCCACTGTGCCCATCCTACAGCACACAACTGACCGGCTCGGACCGTGGCCGGATGCTGGCGGGGGGGGCAGAGAGTGAGGAGGATCGACGGCTCATTGCATTGCCCCTCCCCCTATAAACAATCTGAAGCGCCCGAAGTTATCACGGTGGGCTAGAAGCCTCGTCCTGGAGGGTTGCCAAATGACGGACTTCGCAGTCAGCCAAGTGTGTCAGTGTGGAGTGGCTGACTGGCAAACTGAGAGTCAGCTCTTTCTTAATATGGCACTCCCACACAGCTGGGATCCGAGCCAGGTGTGGGCAACACGCATGGGGGCGGCTTCGGCCGCGCCAGGCGCCTGCGCCCGATCCCACCTCCTTTCTTCTGGACCCTGTCTTGGCCAAGTGCACAGGTGGGTGATGAAATAGTGGGCGCGGTAGATGACGCGTAAGTGTACTTTCAATTAAAACTAATTTACATGTAAGTCAGCGTCCCTGCATCACCCTGCTGTGGAACCTACTGTAGACATCGTCGAAATCAACGGTCAAACTGTTGGATTTTCGACTCCCGAAATGCAAAAACTGTGCTCTTGTTCACGTTGATGCTCGTATGGAATGTAGCTTAACCCGTAAGAAAGGAAGGCAGTGCTCTTCTTTCTTTTGACCAACTGTTTTTTTTTTGCTTTTGCTTTTCAACAGATTCAAAGCCTGCCCAAACTGACACTTGGGTTGTAAGAAACATTTTCTTATGACAGGCCAAACAGTTGACCAGGCTTGGTCCTCAAAGAGCTCTTTCCTTGGATGTTTACTAAGCCCTTCACCAACCCGATTCCCCATTTCTTCTTAAACTATTGGCTGTCTAAATCCTTTTTTTCCGACACAAACCACCTTTCGCTTGAAATCTAAAGCCTTAGCTCTTAGCTTGAATGTCTAAGCCTGAAAAGGAAAACCCATAACAACTCAATCATTTTTAAAAACTTAAAGACTTGCGCTGCATCTACCATGCTCCCTCCTTCCCCATCTGGTTTTATCGTTTGTAAAAAGGTATTAGCCGGCGTCTTTGATGGTTTTCTTATTCAGATAGCTACCAAATATTATTTTTCAACTTCTAGAGGATGTTAAGAGGTCGCAAACTAACCCGATGATAGTATAGGAGCTTGTAAAGAAGAGGGAGATGCGATCTCTGGAACGGTACTTTTATTCTGAGCTTTTGGCTCCACAGGAGAAGCCATCATCAAATTAAATGCGAAAACAGCAAGTGTTGGCTACGCATAGATGGGGTTGGTAGGGGAGTGGCAATGATTGCTTGGTCCCTGTCCACGCCAGGTCCATTCTCACGCTATCTTATCGCCTGTCTCCTACGCACGTCCCTGGAGTAACGGAGTGCGACCGCGACATGGTAGCCTTCATGTTTGTAGAGGAACTGGGCCCTCGTTTCTGGTCACGGGCATGGATGGCAAAATACCAATCCCATTTACGCTCAAGCAACGCTTGCTGTTTTCTCATTTACTCTGACGATGGCTTCTCATGTGGAGCCGAAAGCTCAGAATAAAACTATCGTTCCAGAGGTAGCGTCTTCCTCTTCTTTATAACGAGAACCTGGGGCACGCACATTCGCTTCTATTCGTTTAGGAGCTTGTCTTCTTGTCACCTTTCCCCAGCCCCGCAGTTTGTTTCATTCCACCCGACCTTAAGAAGCTGACTTGCTGCCATTTCAGCTAATCATTAACTTAAGTAAACGTATTGGTCGAGGGACTATGTCTTGAAAAGTGTACTGGCCTGCCATTTTTCTCATTTATACGAAGGGCTCTTTGGCAAAAGGGGTTATCGCCTGGTTGCACAGCTACATTTGGCTATTCACAGCCGAAAGCTAGTGCTACTGTTGTTAATTAGTAGTACAGTTTGAAAGTAGAAAGTCACATTCATACTCCTACGAGCACGGGCAAACGACCTTTCTTCTTTCCATTGTCTTGGCTTCGCCTCACCAAAAAGGTCCCGATGATCTTCAGCTATCTTGATACCCGACAAGACCGGTTGTGTAATTGCCGGAAGCCATTGCCAGTACTACTACCTGCATGGTGCCTCCAACTCTCGCGTGCGCTAGTAGTATAATTTGCATCCTGAAAGTAAGTAGCTGATGCTCAGTTTGTGTTCTCTTGTCTTGTCTACAGCCTGTCCCGAAACAGAGGACAAATCCGCCTCGCCACCCAGTCGGACTGCGGGCACTTGTTTCAACTACGTCCTCGATTCACAAAGACCCAAGGAATTGGGTTGCCGGCTAGTGCTTATGCGTAAGTTAGTACTGTTCAATGCAATTATTTTGAATTTACTTATATTCTTTCTTGAGTCATCTTCGATTAGCCTACATAACCTTCTTCCATTGGTAAAATACCCAATTGAGGCAAATTTTCGCATCCCAGGCGCGTGAATAGGTAGAGACAAAGGAGTTATATCGATCACCGGAATCATATTCTTACTCGTCTGAGCTTTCGGAATTTTACTCGAGTCTTGTATAAGAGATTAAAGAGAAAACTAAAAAGATGTAACAGTCACATAGGGAAGAGACCAATCAAATGTCAGGGACGTCAGTCAGGAAATGCCGGCACAAAGCGATGTTTGCCGGCGCCAGATCGATAAATCAATTAACTGAGGTCTCATCCGAGGCCCAGGCTAGGGCAATTACCTTTGCAACTGCGATTTTTAACTCGCGCCCGGTCAGCCACGTGCGATTATGCGTCACTCCGTCTTATAGACAGCTTATGCTCGTGTATGCGTGAACCAAGCAGGCGTTCAGTCTGTCCTGTCTGAGTTCGAGGGCAGTTTAAGCATGGTATACGATACATTACGTCCGACTGCTCACTGGGATTTACTCGGTCTTGGATTTTCATGACCTCGCTGCGCCTTAAGGTGGTATTTCATTCCAACGCCTAGTTGGTGAATAACTGTCGCCAGGGTTTGGGTCGACAGCCGATTGCCATCAGACTTTGGTTTGGGCCACGGAAGAGAGATCACCTGCATTCGCGTCCTATAACAGCACAGCCCTAGATTCGCTTGCCATGTAGCATTTGCGTCGACTGATCCTAGCACCCGTTGACGTTTGCATTAAGTGGAGTTGGTTGATGTCTGGTAGAAAGCCTGAACTGCTTCGTTATGACCAACGAAGTGATTCGTACCAACGAGGTGTACGAGAATAGAAATGAAGATTGATCTAATTTCATTTATACTTAACCAGGTCTGTATGTGTTTGAATACGCACTTTTCCAGATGCCTTGTTCGGCCACTGTGTCCTGCAGATATAAGAATAAGTGCGCATCAATTTGACACTCAACGGGAGTCGATCTCTATCCTCCAATCGTTTGAGGAGAGAATTCATGAAGGATATGTGTGGCTTTGTCGCAGACGTCGTCTTACCACCTCGTTTGTCACATAAGGAGTGGTAAACATTTTAAATACCAAAAGATATTCTTTTGTCGGGTATTTTATTTCAAGACGACGAGCATTGTTACCAAATGAGCACAAATGATAGGACTTTGGTGCCTGTTTTCGGTAACTTACAGTCAAAATAAAAAAATCGCTTCTGAAGTCAAAAGTCATTTTTTGCAGGTTGAGGTTTTTGTAGGCCGATGGAAGGAAGTTTGTTCCGAAACCGGCATCCCGACCTAACCAAAAATTTTAAAAGTTCGCTGTATGATAATTTATATTTCAACCCTTCCCGCATTTTTTTTCAAAATGGAAGTCCCCTAACGAATTTTGGCTTGCATTTAAGGAGACAGTACAGCTACTGTATCATGTTCAATTATTTTAATATTCTTGATAATTATTGTTATTATTTGCATTTAGAAGGGTGTTCGAGGCAGAGACTACCAAAAGGTCACTACAGTAATCGCCGGCTCTTAAGCCCGACTCGAGCCCCGACAAAATTGGTTTCAAAAGTAGCGTGCGTATTAAACGGAAAGTACTAGTTCTTGATTAGCAAACGCAGGATAGGCCTTTTACATTAAAAACGTACTGTATTATGCGTATAGCTTGGTTAGGTACAAGCAAAGAATACTGCTTCGCATAAACTGAAAGGCAGGCTTCCCAAAAACTGTAATTTCAAGAAAAGACATCCTTTGAGAAAATGAGTAATTTTATTCAGTAAGTGTTCGACACTGGATCCTCAGGTCGTCGTCAGACTTGAGAGAAATTTGCAAAGAACAGTTAGCGTTTCAAAGTACTGATACAGTTACATAGTCATCTGGAGTGGGTGTTAATTGGGAGTTACAATTTGCGTCACATCGTAATGGACATGGGTATCAGTCGCAGTGGCGTAATGGCTAATTAGCAACTGTAATTTGAGTCAGTCCGGGGTCAGTCCAGGTTATCCGGTGTGGATGCTAATTGCGGTTGATGTTGGTCCATGTTTGTGGGCTGCAGTCTCTTCCATCTTTCTTTGAGGTGTTTGCACACTCCGGCTAACTCAATACGCCGGTTGATGCATGAATCATCGGATTGCATGGCCTCAAGAAATTATCGGCCTTTTTTGGAGGGGCGTGTTTTTTCCCATGCAAAGGTATCTTCTGTGTCAAGGCAATGCATAGTCACTTCGGTACAACATTTATGGCTCTTCGCTGCTGATTGGTGTTCGCGGATGCGTTTAGAGACAGATCTTCCTGTTTATCCACAATATACCTTATCACAAGCTTCACATGGGATTTTGTAGGTAGCCAACCCTATCCTTAGGGTGTACTAACTGAGTGCGTAAAGAAGCCATCGGTTTGTGCGCCACTTTTATTTGGTGTTTCCGCGAGTGTCTTTCAACGATTTTAGACACGTTCCTTATGTAAGGAAGGACTCGCCATGTGTTCGTTTTGGGCACCTGAGTGGAACTGTCTGGTCCCTTTTTCTTGGATTGTTGTTGTCTCATGCATCGGCGCACAAAGTCTCTGGGGTAACCATTGCGGGAAAACAATGCAAACAGATAATTGAGCTCGTTTATGTAGGTTTCTTCGTCAGAGCAGTGTGTCTTTGCTCGGCGTAGCAGACTGTTTACGGCACTCCTTTGGGGTCTTCTGGAGTGCTTCAAGGTGGTCTTTTTTAACGACAACAAATGTGTCGTCTACATAGCATACCCATAACTAAGGTTGAATCGAATAAAGGGTCATTGCTTCTAGCCTCTAGGTGGTTATTTTGGCAAGGAATCCAGATATGGGGGACCACATTAGAGCTCCTTTAAATTGTTGAAAGTAACGGAAGTTTCTCTGCGACCGATAGTGTCATTAATCGGTGCACCATACTATAAAATCTCTAAGTTGCTATACCGATAGCTTCATCCACATACGAAAGATGGTGAAACTTTCATTCAGAACTCTACAGAGTTTCCACAGAAACTTAGGGAAATCACGTTCTCCGATGATGAGATAATGGTCTCCTTCGACGTATTTCCCTGTTCATCTCCATACAACTTGATGTTGCGAGGCAATGTACAGAGGGAGCCCTGAAGAACTATGAAACGAAGGTTCCCGCAACTGTTTTACTTGACCTTGTGAACCTTTGCGTAGAAAACTATTTTGCGTTTTATCATCAGTACTTTCAACAATTTAAAGGAGCTCTAATGTGGTCCCCCATATCTGGATTCCTTGCCAAAATAACCACCTAGAGGCTAGAAGCAATGACCCTTTATTCGATTCAACCTTAGTTATGGGTATGCTATGTAGACGACACATTTGTTGTCGTTAAAAAAGACCACCTTGAAGCACTCCAGAAGACCCCAAAGGAGTGCCGTAAACAGTCTGCTACGCCGAGCAAAGACACACTGCTCTGACGAAGAAACCTACATAAACGAGCTCAATTATCTGTTTGCATTGTTTTCCCGCAATGGTTACCCCAGAGACTTTGTGCGCCGATGCATGAGACAACAACAATCCAAGAAAAAGGGACCAGACAGTTCCACTCAGGTGCCCAAAACGAACACATGGCGAGTCCTTCCTTACATAAGGAACGTGTCTAAAATCGTTGAAAGACACTCGCGGAAACACCAAATAAAAGTGGCGCACAAACCGATGGCTTCTTTACGCACTCAGTTAGTACACCCTAAGGATAGGGTTGGCTACCTACAAAATCCCATGTGAAGCTTGTGATAAGGTATATTGTGGATAAACAGGAAGATCTGTCTCTAAACGCATCCGCGAACACCAATCAGCAGCGAAGAGCCATAAATGTTGTACCGAAGTGACTATGCATTGCCTTGACACAGAAGATACCTTTGCATGGGAAAAAACACGCCCCTCCAAAAAAGGCCGATAATTTCTTGAGGCCATGCAATCCGATGATTCATGCATCAACCGGCGTATTGAGTTAGCCGGAGTGTGCAAACACCTCAAAGAAAGATGGAAGAGACTGCAGCCCACAAACATGGACCAACATCAACCGCAATTAGCGTCCACACCGGATAACCTGGACTGACCCCGGACTGACTCAAATTACAGTTGCTAATTAGCCATTACGCCACTGCGACTGATACCCATGTCCATTACGATGTGACGCAAATTGTAACTCCCAATTAACACCCACTCCAGATGACTATGTAACTGTATCAGTACTTTGAAACGCTAACTGTTCTTTGCAAATTTCTCTCAAGTCTGACGACGACCTGAGGATCCAGTGTCGAACACTTACTGAATAAAATTACTCATTTTCTCAAAGGATGTCTTTTTTGAGAATATTGTTTGTCTTTATTTTAGTTAATAACAAAAACAAAAAAAAATTATTTGCGACACGTAACCAGTTGCGCACGCAGAGAAGTGAGAATTTTACACTATCCTGTTGGCAAACTGGGCTTTGTAGCCGGCAACTGGGCTTATTCGCTTAAGGATTTAACTATATAACATTCCGTCCCAAGCTGACTTGGGCTTAATACGCGGCTGGGCTCATTAACCGTGGGCTTAATAACCGGCGACTACTGTATTCTTTTGGGACTGAAACAGTTTGGAACTATCCCGCATTCCAATCAACTCCTGCTAACTCCCTCCTAATTGTCTATGCACATCAGAATTTCCGTGAATACTTTATGAAATTGTCCACTCTTTGTAGAGCCATTTTATGTAACCATTAAGCGAAAAATAAGAGTTGGCTAGAGCGGTCGGTGATGCCCAGTTTCCTTAGCTGACTGCGTCACATGGTTTGAAAATCCTTTCGGTGCTTTCTGATGAATTTAATTTGGCTAATTGTTTTTTTGTCTTAGGACGTCTGAAGCTGTTTAAATGAAATGTTAGCCATTGCTTTGTTGTCAATTTATGTAGTCGGGTCCCCTATCTGAGCCAGGCTTAATGTCTTTGTTCGTTCTCTGAAAAACCTAGGCAACAGAATCGCCGTTTCTATTGCTAGCATGTATTGATTTAGGCCATATTGTCTTTGTTTTTTGCTTACCTCTTATTTGTTAATAGGAGATGTTATCATATGTCATTTTACCGCCTGCTGCAGCGTGGTTAATAGGGAGACTGTTGTTTTACAGGATTACAGATTATTTTAAAATTGCATCTTTTTGTTACACACTAAATCATAAGGTAGGGGTAACCTGCATGGTAGGCTGAAGCAAAGTGGTGACTCCCAAGGGATTAAAGTGAAATTAGAATTGCGGAGAATACACCCCACTCTCTGACCACTCCCCCACCTGAACTCGATGTCAAGACAAAAGTCAAAAAGAGGGCCCGGCGGTGTGCGCGAACAAAAGACAACACGCGCCACAAAAACACCACATTGCTAGGTAGGCTCTCGCGTACGCGGAAGCGCCATGAAGGCAACATTAAGAAGAAAGAGCCATTGCAGCCTGACTCCCGGCCACTTAACACAACGAAACACACAATGGACTGACTGTGGTATCACAGTTGTCCCGTCAGCTGTAAAACCGTCCGAACCGCGGCTTCAGCGCACCGTGATAGCTCCGAGCGCGTCAGGTGGATTACGGGGAGGAACGCAATGCGCAGAGGATTGACCTCACTCTCTCCCCCACCGCCAGTAAAACTCCACCACCTACCTGATCATTCTTCTGTGATGGGACGGGTGCAGTTGTTGACAGTGCTGGTGGACCCATCTACGCGCGCAACAGCACGAACTTGCCGCCTTGAAGCAGACCAGTATTTAAATAACTAGAGGATTAGAAGGAGCCAGCACCCTGACTCCCAGTGTCACTCATCAGTCACTTCACACACAAGACACACTGTGCTCAGAAGAAGAAGACTCGATCGCTGGGACAATATGTTTATTCACCTGACGTTTCGACATCCGTCGCGGATTCATCATCAGAGACATAAACCGTAGCAGAAACGGGTAATGCATGCACGGAAGTTTGCAGTATTTATAGGATACACTCATAACTGCAAACATACGGTGACAATTAACGTTACTTGCCTTCTTGTGCGTGGGTAATTTGTTGGACGGCACGCGGGCTCGGACCTGTTAAACTTTCATCACGGGTGGTGGACTCGGGCGTGATGATTGCTTGGCCATCTGGTTCTCCGATGTTATCGTAGGATGAGGTGGTAGTCTGACCTTTTGAACTTTCATTACGGGCGGTGGGCTCGGGCATGTTGATTGTTCGGCCATCTGTTTCTCCGGTGTTGTCGTAGGATGAGGTGGTACGTCCCGTACGTCAAAAACGTATCGGAAGCCGTCGGCCACCTTCTCGCACCACTCGGAGTTGGAGTCGCACACAAGCCAAAGACAACCATAAGGCGTCAGATAATGAAGCTGAAAGACCCGCTGCCACGGCAAGAAACGTCTGGGGTTGTCTACAGGTTCTGGTGCAGTTGCGGTCAAAGCAACTGTCGGAGAAACTGGCAGACTTCTCATGACGCGAATTGCCGAACATGCGGCTGCAGTGCGGCGAAATGATACCAATTCTCAAGTTGCGGCTCATTCGAAGAGACCCGGCCACACCTTAAAATTTGATGAGGCCGAACTTCTCGTAAGAGGTGACAATCGGGTGAACCGAGAATTACTTAATTCATGGTTGACGGCCCCCAATCCATAAACAAGTGCAACGATTTGCCCAATCCATATTCAATCCTGAGATTCCATTTGGCCAAAGCAAGTCGTCACTTGAGGAACGGGCAGGCCACCGCCTCATTGTACGCCAACACCGGGGAGCCAGACGGCCGAGCAATCATCATGCCCGAGCTCACCGCCCGTGACGAAAGTTCATCAGGTCAGAGCCCGCGTGCCGTCCAACAAATTACCCACGCTCAAGAAGGCAATTAACGTTAATTGTCACCGTATGTTTGCAGTTATGAGTGTATCCTATAAATACTGCAAACTTCCGTGCATGCATTACCCGTTTCTGCTACTGTTTATGCCTCTTCTGATGAATCCGCAACGGGTGTCGAAACGTCAGGCGAATAAACATATTGTCCCAGTGATCGATTCTTCTTCTTCTCAACTGCTTCCTGGGACAAGCACGTTTGCTTGTAGCGACACCCTGTGCTGATGGTGTGTCTGGTGAATGCTCAAAAAGAAGAGCTGAAACAAACAGGTTGGAGATGATCGTTGTAAAGCAAGCTGTGCTAGAGAAGACGAATAGGAGAAGGAGGAGGAGGAGGAGGAGAGGCAAAGTGAGAGATAGACAGCTTACCTTTCCGTAAAGCTTCTTTTTGGAGAGCTGGAAGCTTGCATGCATTTCTAGACACTAGGCCTAACATTAATCTAAACCATTGCTTTCATCTTAACCCTTACCCTACAGTTTATACTATCAATAACCTTAACCGTAATCCTACCTCAAAGCTAGCATTCAACCTAACCTGAAACCTGAACGTAAGACTTAATCTGATCGATTTTTCTAGGTTAGCTGCTTGACTGCTTGGGACATGACACTCAGACGCCAAATCCGTCAACAGCTACCTGGTTAACTTTAAAAGTCTCTTTGGTAACCCTTATGTCTTCATCATCGCGCTGGTATAATTGCATGGATAATGATAAATATTGGCAAGTTTAACGCTAGCCTGCACGTTTACGTACATACTACCTCCTGATTGACTATGCACTTCAGAATTTCAGTGAATATTGCACAATCTTGGCCACTTACTGTAGAGACAATTTTAAATAACCATTTAATGAAAAGGAAGAGCTCGCTAGAGCAGTCGGTGACGCCCAGTTTCCTTACTCTCCTCGTGTTTTCACTGGTGCTTGTTTAAAAATTTATTTTGGCTAATTGTTTTTTTGGGCTGAAGCTTATTGGAGAAGACATTAACCGTTGCTTTGTTGTCGTCTGTTTGTAGCCGAGGCCCTTATCTGAGCCAGACCTAATGTCTACGTCCGTTCTCTGAAAAACCTAGGCAACGGAAATGCCATTTACACTGCTAGCACATAATTCATCTAGGCCATATTGTCTGTGCTTTATTGCTCACCTCTAATTGGTTAGTAGGAGATGATATCGTTCGTCATTATACCGCCTGCCGCAGCGTGGTAAATATGAAGGCTGTTTTTATGAGATAACAGCTGCTTTTGGAATAGCACCTTTTTGTTATACACAAAATAATAAAGGTATGGGTGGCCTATTTGGACCCTAAACAGCACACGGACATAGAGACCACCCGCTGAAGCAATAAAAGTGGTCTCGCGCATCATTTCCTAATAATCCCTGATGGTATTTTGACCGGCGCTCTCGAAAATGTCCACCACGAACTTTAGAAGGCTGACCGCACACGGGGTGACTCCCGCGGGATTAAAGTGAAAGCCTTCCTTCATCTTCGCCTTAATTTCCATGTTTTGGCTCAGCTTTGTGTTTTGATTGGTTAGTAGGAGGTACGATCATTCATCATTGTATTGCCCACTTTTGCGTGTTCATTATGGAGACTGTTTTTTCCTAGATGGTAGCTAATTGTTAAATTCTGTAAATATTCCCATTGTTAATTTGATAAGGTGGTTTATGTGGCAAACATGTTTTCGGCAAAACTTCGTCTGGCCATTAACTCCGCTAAACAATTTAATGTTGAACGTGTAGAAAAATCGATAGTTTGCTGATTTGGGCGCCGATTGGCCACTGCAGACTTTGCCCGTCTGCGCAAGTAGGCGAGATCGGCATGTTGGGTGAGCTCTATTCTCGCACATCTTGTCGATACGAATCACCGAGTCAATACGTATGAAGCATTGCGGGTTGTATACCAGAAAATTTGCCGAAAACATGTTTGCCACATAAATTGCTTAGCTTTGCAATTTGATTGGTTTGAAGAGGTGATGTGATCATTCATCATTGTATTGCCCGCGTTAGCGTGTTTAGTACGAAGGCTGTTTTGTTTCCTAGAAGGCAGCTCATTGTTAAATTGCTTACATGGTCCCTTAAACAGGACACGGGAATAGGGACTGGCTGCTCAAGTAATAAAAGTAATTCTGAGTGGTCGAGCATATGCGAGGCCCAGGTAACTAAGTAGAAGAAGGTAAAACGTTCTCTAGGACAAGGGGCTTATTTGTCCGACGTTTCGAACCCTTCCACTAGCTCATCCTCAAGGTATGATAAAAGTGCAGCTCACAGACTCAATTAACAGGAATATCGAGCTTCCTGATGCCTACCTTGCGTTGCGCGAGCAGATTGAAAACAGAGGTCAAGGGCAGTGGTTACTCCCGGCAGAACCGAGTTAAATACACTGTAAGATGTACATTTTTTATTCGCGGGAGGGTTCGAAACTTCGAAAAAATAAACCCCTGGTCCCAGAGAACGTATTACCTTCGTTTTAAAGTTGTTCTGTACATAATTTCAAAAATAACAGATATTCTCGTTTCTGACAGGCCTTTTAATTTGATTTGTTTGAAGAGGTGATGTGATCATTCATTATCGTATTGCCCGTTTTTGCTTGTTTGGTACGGAGAATTGTTTTTCAAAGTGGAAGCTCATTGTGTAATTGCCTATATGGCCCCCGGAATAGGAATGACCCGCTCAAGTAACAAAATTAGTTCTGTACATAATTCCATAACGACCACTTATACCCGTGTCTGACAGGCTGTGAATATAGGCCTGACCTACACCTAAACCGTTGCCCTTATCTTAACTCTAACCTTATTGTTTATTATATCATTAACCTCAACCCTCAAGTCAACTAAAACCTACCTCAAAGCTAGCATTCACCTAAGGCAGTGTGGGACAGATGAGTTGTGTTAGTGGTTGATGAACGTTCATCAACGAGGGTCAATATCCCCCGACCTAAACAGGCAAGGACACGGGCTCGTGGCTCAATGCTTACAGCATTGGACTCTGATCAAGAAGGTCACGCGTTTAAGGCTCGGGTGGGGCATCACTTGGATCTGGGTATGACTGGTTGTCGACGGCATAATCCCAGAAAGAGTAAATATTTCCGTGCCTCAGTCCTGATGACAGTTCGACAGTCACTCTAGACGATATTCACCACGAGCTTCAGCGAGCTGAAGCACCGCAGTGACTCCCGTGAGATTAAAGTTAAATTAGGCTTACGTAGAATTTACCCCATCTTCTGACCGCTCCTACAACTGCATCTGATATCAAGACAAACTTCGAGAAGACCGGAGATTGGGGAAGGCGCAGGCGGCTGGCGCGGCTAACACTAATGCGTGAACCAAGATCTCACCTTGCAAGGTAGGCTCCCGTGTGCACAGGAGCGCCAAAAAGGTCACATTCAGAAGGAGCCAGCCTGACTCTCAGCTCGCAGGATGCCATGCCACACATCAATGCCCACACTGGACTGACTGACGTGTCGAAATTGTCTCGTCAGTTGGCAGCCCTCCAAGTCACGGTGTTTAGCGCAGTGTGGTAGCCTTGAGTGCGTCAGATGTATTATAATGAGGAAAGAGATGCGCTGAGGATCTACCTCACTCTCCCTCCCCCCACTACCAGCAACAAGCCATCACCTAGCTGATTGATCGCCTGAAGTATGATGGGTGCATTGGTTGATGGTGCTGGTGAACACATCTGCACGAGCCACAGCACGACCTGCCCCTTTGACACACGCGCCGCGATACACGTAGCTAGGAGACTAGAAGGGGACGGTGCCCCCTGACTCGGCTTTAGGCCTAACGTAAACCTAAACCATTGCCCTAATCTTGACTCTACTAGCATTAACCTTACTCCTGAACTTAACCGAAACTAACCTCGAAGCTAGCAGTCACCGCAAACTTAAGCCTGAACGTATCTCTCACCGGAATTTTGCGCAATGACACCTGTATTTCGAGCGTTTTCGTTTCTTTTCTCTTAGTTACTGTGCTATATAAAGTCCTACAGGACGAAATTTAACTAGGTAGTTTGGCATATAATTAGAGAGATTATTTTGATCGTCTAAGTGGATTTGATAGTTAGAAATGCTTTAGTTTGGAAAACTGCCATCTTAGTTAAAGTTTTTAAGCGAAATAGGCACTAATTTTGGCTTAATCACGAGTAAGTTTATACCGAACAAATTTCCTGTGCTATAAGGTAGGCAAAACCAAAGTTTTTACTAATATGCATTGTGCTGTGGAAGAATTCCAGAATAAGTAAAAAGGGGGAATAATACTCCTTTCCAGAACAGGAAAATTTTGTGCGAAGTTGATCAAATGGAAGTGAAGCCAACTTTAATAAATCACATTTATTTTTCGAAACAAGTAACAATTTAAGTTTTAAAAATTAAATGTTCTATTACGTTAAGTAGTTTTGTGTCATAAAGTGCAGTAATAAGCTTGTATGACAAAATCGTGTTGCCCTACTGATAACTATGAGCACGTAAGCAACCTCTGCCGTCTATGTTACCGTGAAGATTATGTAAAGGAGGTAAAAATATAAAGTCAGTTAGAAATATACATTTTTGTAAACTACACGTTCAGCTTATATGTCATTAAGAAACGGAACAGACAGAAAAATAATAAGCATTTCAGAAAATGGTCATATATGTGGCCTGTTTTTTTTTGCATTCGCAAGCTTATAACGGATCGTGGAATTAATCTCCTTTAGCAAAAATAATCCATTTTAAAAATAAAAGTATGTTCTTTCATCTTCAGTCAAATTGAACCGTTTATCTTCAGGTAAATCAAAAAAATTGTCAAAAGTCTCCAATTTCCCTATGACATTACCTTGGAAAAAGTTTAAATACACAGAAGATCGTTACCGCTTGTGGAAGGTTCTTTCAGGAGGTGGAGGTGATAACTTCTATTCATTCGGACACTCAACCACGTAAATAGTCTCATATATTCGCAATCATCCGTTCAAATGTTCAAATGTTGCACATTCATGATTATAAACTTCAAATAACTTCAAGATAATCGCGCCAAACAAATATATTTCATCGATTTTCCTGGTGTTAGGCGGACATTTAACGTGAATACTTATTAGAAAAAATGACGTCCATTTAAGTTTGTGTTGGGCATGTTGCTGCCGCTAAGAAAAGGAGTGACAGACATTATTTATTTTTTTAATCAAGCAATCATGGCACAGCGTCATAAATAATTTTCCGCAGCCATAAAAGCGACAAGAATCATCGTTCTTTGCTGTCTGATGGGCGCGTTTACAGCACATTGCTTTCATCAGATTGGTTCATGCTAACCGAAGGTTGACGCCCTCGTGTCGGGTTTGAGCAAATTTTGAAAACATTGTAACATTTCACTACTTCCGCAATCCCGCATCATGTAACCTCTGCTTGTGCGAAAGATTCCAGCTTAAAGAGAAGGCTCATCCGCCCAGGCGATTTTCGCTGTTACGTTATGAGGCAATGTTAATCGGTTGACTCAGTTAACCAATTGAGGCGAACGCTCACACTCCAAGTGTGTATGGAAAACGAAACCTATTCACTCGCTGAGGTTAATTTTGTTTATTCAACTCAGCTTCTAAACTCTTACTGGAGTCCATCGTAAGAGAGAACAGCGGCAGTAAAACTACCAGCAGTTATATGGAGTTTGTGGTTGACCATCAATTTCGATTAAGTCCATCAAGTGCACCAACAGGTTTGTACAGAAAGTGAGAGGTACAGGAAGTAAATTAATGTGAAAACGGAAGAATTTAGCGGCAACCGCACTCTACATCTTCTCCATGGGTCAAGAAGATCAGACTGGACCCGGCGTTGGCTGCTTCCTCTAATGCAAGCCAGAAAACACTGCCTAACTTAGCCTTAAGTAACAGTAGACCTTGCGCGGATATTACCGCACTATCGATCCCCACTCACCTTCAGTAGGTGTCAAATACGGGCTCAATAAAGCCAATATGGATAGGGCTTCTCCCACTACTACTCTTAGCTAGAAATGTATATGCGCGTTAGTAGAGCTGATAAAACACTTACGTTGCCATTTGTCAGAACTGATGCCGATTAATACCAACGCTGGGGCTCATATTACCCTGATCTCAACAAGTAATGTGAACCTGGGTTTAAGCTATTCCGGATAAATATATGTTTGGGACCTCGAGCACAGCAGAGTTTGTCCTATTTCCCACTCTCTCAACTCTATCCATTAGGCTGTTTCCGTTCAGACTACGATACTGCTGCTAGAAGTACGTGCCTATGCTAAAGTGCTCATTCTAGCATTCATGCTTAATAATGCCAGTAAATAGTGCACTATAATATGGCCTGTGTATGCTTTTTAAGAAGTCGGCACCCAGTATGCACTCTTAATCTAAATAAGGCAGAGTGATTAGCTTATGGGTTAAATAAACCGTTAGTAAATAATGCTACAAGTCCTACCATGCCTTTACGTTGTAAAGTTTGCCGTCTATAGACTACCTATAGGCCCACTACAGTATATATCTATAACTTGGACTTTACAGAAAGTCTACTCATATCCCTGCAATCCCAGCAGGGAGTGTGAATCTGTCTTGATGGTATTCCGAGTAGTTGCGTGTTTGAGGCCCGGAGCACATCAGGCTTTCCTGGGTTTCCACCCTGTCACATCTGTCAACGAAAAGTTGTGTCACATTTTACTAAATTTGGGCTCGGATACTGCTGCTAGATATAATATGTCACTGCCAAGATTGCTTATTCTATTAATCATACTTAATAAGACCAGCGGATATAAGATTCTAGTAATATATTCTTATAATTTTACCAACAGCTGAAATGCATCCTATTATGGCAATTAATATAACAGATGGGAATGAGAGCTTACACACATCGTAAACTTTATCCGTGCTGATTTGTAAGACACCCGGGTGAGCGTTCATGACCAGCAAATAAGTGAGATTTTCAAGAATCAACCATTGAGTTCGCTGATGTCCACCATATGCCCAAAAGCAGGGATGGTGACTGCAGTCAGGTGTAATGAAAGTAGGCAAGCAACCATCTACCACATTCTAAACCCTCTCCCTACTTGAACCGGTGACAAGACAGAGTCGATCAGGAATCAGGCGTAAGCCGCTTTCTCCCATGCAGGCCAGAAATAGCGAAAAGGAGACAAACCAAACACCAGTTACGCCGGTAGAGGTGACTACGTAGGAGTCTATTTACCGGCGCTAGAACCATTAATCGACTGAATAAGCGTGCATTAAAGGTGCAAGCTTGTCCAGCTTCTAACGTGGACAATTACCATCGTGGCTGCGCAGTAAAATGCCTGACCCATTTCATGGGTGTCGGCAGGCACTTTTGATACGCCGTCATTTCGTCTAAGCAAGCTTATGCCGGCATATGAGTGATCCAAGCATTCGTCCAGTCTGTTCTGTGGAGTTGCGAGGACGTTAAGACACGAGATGCGATACAGTATACCCGACTGCTCACGAGACTTGAATCAGTCCTTGATTTTGATGACCTTGCTGGGCATGTTTGGGTCGGTGTGCAATTCCAGTAAGATTTCGAAAACTCACATAAAAACATGATTTTGGCGAACTAACAGCTTCCTTCTTCTTTACTTATGGCTCAGTTAAGTTGTCCTACCCATGGGTTTGGAGTTTATTTTGAGGTTTGCGCGTTTTTGTGGTCCCCTTGCACTCTTTTAGTCCCATCCACAAAACCAGCAAATAGTTGGCCAAGGGTTAAATTTGAATGCTTTATTAATGTCGTATTGTGCGGAGAACGAATTCCGTACAAGGGAGAGTATCCAGGTCATGAAGAACGGAAACGGTGTACAGTCGCGGTCTAAGGTGAAACGAAGGCGCAACCACACGTGTGGTATGGCAGACCAAGCCGGCCAGAGAATGCACGCATGAACTTAAGCAGCCAATCAGTGGCTACTGCAGTATCGACCAGGCATGTGGTGCCTTTGCTCATGAAGTTGGTCCAATAAAACCTGGTCGAAAAGTCGATCGATTTTTCCCTGAGTGGATTGCGCAAGAAATTACCAAACATCCAACGACAGGCCATAGGCCGGAAGATTCTGGAACGTGCTTCACGATCGGCTCACGATAGGTCCAAATGCTCCAGAAAACCCAAGGCACCCAGCTAATAAGGTGAGTCATGGGATAAAAGGAGCAGCGTGTGTGCGCTCAGACTAATATTAATGTGTCTGGAGATAGCATTGCCGGCACAGACAAGAGAGACTAGAATGGTCTTTTCTGGTTCATTAGCCCTCATCATCCGGTCTCCAGACTCAAGTGATGCACCATTCGAGCCTGAAACTCGCGGCCCTTATATCAGAGTCTAAAGCCCAAGCGATTAAGCCAGGAGCTCCTTTTCTTTGGCGATGTAGGTCGGGAGATATTGACGCTCGTTAATGAACGTTCGCCAACGGCTAACGGAACTAATTTGTCCCGCTGTACCTTGGGTCTCGTTCCTCGGACCCTGACAACAGCTGTAACAGCGAGATGTTTAGGCAGATAGTGTTGTCGGCAATGAAAAGGGAGACTAGAATGGTCATTTCTGGCTTACTAACCGTCCCGACTTAAACCGGCAAGACGACGAGCTCGTGGCTCAGTGGTTAGGACATTAGAATCTGATCAGAAGGTCGTGAGTTCGAGGCCTGGATGGTGCGCTACCTTAAGTCTGAGCATGGCTGGCTGAGGACCGCTAACAAGCCCAAAATGGTCATTCCAGTCTCCCTTGTCTTTGCTGGCAATAACATCTGCCTACACGACACGCTGCTACACCTGCTATCAGGGCCTGAGAAATGAGGTCCAAGGCAAAGACGGACAGGGACAAGTGAGTAACGTTAGCGGTCGGTGAACGTTCGTCAACGAGTGTCAATAAAACGTCTGTACCCTGAACCGTCTTCCTTGCTTTTCCACCTATCCATTGGGTCATAGCAATTCAAGTGCTTCTACTTGCCATCCTCCCCATGCGTTTTTCCTACTAGCGATTTCGGCGTCGACTGACTGGACGTCTCTCCTTGTTTAAACCAGTTATGGGAAAATTTTAAAGACTGCAGTCTTGGAATCAATTTGACCCGGGCAAGCGCGGCAATGTGTGGAGCATTTAATGACGCCACAAACCTTCCTAATAAACTGCCCACAGTCCAATAAGAAATCGGCCCAGGGCCCAATCCATTGTGGTAGGTAATTAAGAACAGGGGGAATTTCCGTTCGATATGGACAGGACGTTAGGGAGGAGAAGGCATTATTTCCCTCGGTGAGTCTTGCCATGACAATGTGAGATGGATCACGTGATCAGACTGCTTACATAGCTCTGGCTTCCTCTAATGTCTGGTCGCGGCCACTACTGAATGGCCTGGGACATGACCGGTCGCCAACCAAAGTAGGGCATTAAATGAAGTTATTGGGTAACCAGATGGCCAGTGCCTTGTAATAGACGTGCCGGGCTTATCTTTGGCTTCTGCGGCCTAGTTGTCGATATTCTGTTTCTAACCAGAGTCTTTTTTTGAATTATTACCCTGGTCTGTCGCCTGAAAGGTTTTGATGGGATTATTCCGTCGGTCATATATTCAACCGCTCGAGGGTCAAGAGGCCGGAATCGTCGATTAAATGTTCTTTTTATTAAAAGATAAATAAGTAACTAAGATTCTTAAAGTTGATTTTGCGTAGTAAAAATGCCTTGAAGTCCCTTATGTGCTTTCTCCGGTTTTGTCAGACCTCAGGCTCTCCTGTGTGGCTTCCGCCACTGTCTCTATAAAGGTTACTAAAAACAAGTGCGCAGGAACTCGTTAAGGATCGATAAAAGTCAAACAACAAAAGGATACATTAAAACAAGCGGTCGGCCTGGCCTCTTATATTCTTAAGAAATAGCTAACGATATCTTGAGAATAGCATACCATAAGAGCAATCAAACGATCTAGTAGGTGAATAAAGATAGCATCTAAAAACTGCTCAACGACCTGATTGTTGAGCAAGCAAGCGTTGGGACCGTTGATATGCAGAAGTGCCTCTGTCACGTTAAAACAAGGAAACGTGGCAAGCTGCTGTCGCTGCTCGAGACTGAGCCCCAAGAAAAAACGGGAGAAGTGAGTTCTGTTAGCAACCAATGAACGTTCGTCAACGAGTATTCTCCGTTTAGTTTGGTTGCTAGTTCAGGATCATCATTTTGTAACAAGGATTTAAAAATCTACATCTTAAATTTAAGAAAGGTTCAATACAGTTGTCAGTCATGACACAATAGTTGGACCTTCAATTTCCATGAGGTCCCTCAGCAGGATGGGTGCACGTATGGTTACTTGCGCGTGAATTAGCTTATAGTGCTGGTAGACTTTCACAGTATCTACTGCACTCACTCTTTTCTCAACCACCTGGGCAGCGGCGCAAGAACCGGAGGCGAGAGCAGATGAGTCACGCGGTGTGAGTCTGTAAATAGGCATGCCACCAGACCTGTCATGTGTGGCCTTTATTACCGGTTCGTACCTCTACCCCACCCCTCCCTCCCTTATGCCTGACGTACCCTAATTGGTCTCCCTATTTGTCCAGTGTATCGAAAGTGTGACTCTCGCGTAAGAGTTAACTAATATTCTAAAAAGTTTCTGACACAAAACTTCCTCCATAACATCACCCAGACAGCGGTTTGGTGCCGCTCATCAAATACCCTCTGAAGCCTGACTCCACTACACCCGTATGATGAAACGCGCGCAGAGCAAAAATGTGAGTCACGATCGCCGGGACAAGAACTTTATTCGCCTAGCGTTTCGGATCCCAGCTCACACCCATCATCAAAGACAGCATCAGATGAGTTTAATTTGTACGCAGAGAGTTACAGTATTTATGGGCTACGATCGTTAAAATACCCGGCTGTCAGGGCCTCTTTAAAACGCCCAGGCAGAGCGGGACAGATGAATTCCGTTAGCGGTCGGTGGACATTCATCACTGAGTGTCAATTTCGCCCGATTTGAATTGGCAAGACAACGATCTTGTAGCTCGGTAGTTGGAGCTTTAAGCTCTGATCAGAAAGGTCGCGAGATCGAGGCTCGGGTGGGACACCACTTGGGTCTGGGTATGACTGGCTGACGATGGCCGATAAGCCAGAAATGGTCATTCCGGTCTCCTCTGTCTTTGCCGGCAACATTATCTGCCTACTGCATATCTCTGGCAATTAATGGCTCCTTCTTCATCGCCTTCTTGCCCTCTGCTGCATTAATGGCTTAGTGACCAGCATACAAGTCGTTATTTGTTGAAATTTTATCACCCGGGTTGGAGGTAATGACTGCTCAGCCACCTGGCTCCCCGATATTGGCGTTGGAAAGTGTGTCCGCTTAAGCATTCCCCCGACTGGTTAATTGCTCTGGCTGGCAACATTCTCATATGCTGAGGTACACCTATATTGCTAGCTCCATAATTATGTCTAATGGGTGTGGTGTTAACAGGCGCTTTATGGTTGGTTCATATCATGGGTGACAGGGAATAATAACTATTTGCGCACGATATTTAAATTGACATTGACAACCAATAGGAAACAGGGTGTGTGCAAAACGTACCTGCAAAAAAGCTACAAACCAATACCGACTCTTGAGTAAAATGAAACCACGGAAGGTTGGCTTTTCCCCATTTTTGTTAAACTAACAATAACTGTTTCTGCATTTGGGCAGATACTTTATTACGATAAGCCAGCATGCAACCGACTAACTTAAACTAAAACTAAAATTTAAATAATATAATAAACAATAAACTAAAAATTAAACTTTAATTAATAAAACTTAAAACCCCGCAGGCAGCTACAGATTTCTGGGATTTGAGAGCACTTATAAGCTTAATACATTTAATAAAGTAAGTTTATCAGTATATATACATATATCGCAGAACATCAGCATATGAGGGTGTCACCTTTTGGCCAAGCCAAGTCTGCGCACCGAATATGGCCTGGGGATGTCACTGCATTTGTTAATAGACCGGGGGAAGACCGTTAATCATGACTCCAGCGACTTATGGTTCACGCGATTGTGACGCAATAAGATTTCGTTTCGTAAACAGCTAATTTGCGCATGTTTCCGTTTACACTGCAATTGGGGTACGGATGGTTTTCCATTTCTGCAGTAAATACTGACTGTTTAAGCCATATCCATGGGCTTGTAATATTTTAACACCTGTCTTCTTGTGTGAACCAGCCAGCAACAAAACAACGGCTTATGAGTGAATTTAGTGTTGGTCGCCAACGTTAGATAATTTTATTCAGCTTAGTACATCATGTGTTTTAGTAGGCAAAATTATCGTTATTTATTAAAGTACAATGGCATTTCCATATATTTCGACTCATTCCATTGCCTCCCTTTTCTAAAGGCTGGTTCAATTTGTTTAACGGATTTACTGGAATTATTTAGCTGAAATCCATTGCGCCCCCCCCCCCCAAACGGAAATTTTTAGATAACAGTGATTACGCTTCTACCAGATGAAGTACAAAACATATAGAGGACCTGTTAGCAGCTCCATACGCAAATTGCCCTTCGCACACGGAAACCTCCAGTAATCGGCAAAGAATTTGACTAATATGACTTCTACGTAACCGCGAATTCGTCTCGCGTTAGAAATGTCGTTTTTGTTTTTTTTTTTAATTATCGCGCACCTGATCGTTACATATCAGCTTATTATAACAATTTCCCCTACCATTTCCTGTTTTTATTTGCTGTATTTTTTTCTTTTTTCCCCTGTTTATTCGTGATTCTCCATCCATAAAAACTCTCTAACCACTGGTCCCATAATTCTGGAGCTAGAGGTATATGACGTGTGCAACAAAACCTATTGGTTATGCTGGTTAGTTTATTTCTGGCATTTTAGGAATGCAGAACAATCTCATCTCCTGTACAATTGTGGTCCTGATGTGTGTCGGTTGTTCCATAGTAATCGGCGTGGTGAGTATCGCCTTTCGCATCGTGCCGGCCGCGCTGGTAAACGCCTTCCTCTATCTCACCGCAGGTAAGCCTACAAACTGCCACATTTTCAACCAGCGCTCAGCTTCCCTTTTCGTTCGGCTAAAAGAAGCTTGAAGGAGGCTAGAGTAACACCGGAAGGCGTCTTTTATCCATACAATCATTCACGGTGTCTCGTTAAGCTTACAAGCACGATTTCGCCTCTATTCGTCCTACAGTATTTGGTCTGCGCTTGCAAAGACAGGCTGCAACAAAGAGATATTGCAGATAGGTATACGCATTTGCTTTTACAGCTTGGAACCTATATGCCTGAGTTTAAGAAAGGCTGATGTTCACTCGCAGGCCGGTTTTGATACATGCACTAAAACCTGAAGATAATAATGAACAAGCTTAAGCGAATTCAGAAATTGAGGGGAATATAAACAGTATTATTTGTTTGTTTAAAAAGGACAAGTTTTATGACAAGATTCGACTTCAAAACAATGAGAAGTGTATAATAAATGCAATTATTATATTATAATTATGTTATTAAATATTGTATTATATTTTTATCAGATGAAGTCGTAAATATACCATGTTTGTATATAAGAAAGATTTTCCTTTCTTCAACTTTCTTTATAGAAATTTCTGGTATTGGTTTGCATTTAGTTTAAGGCCATTCTTGGAAGTCTGAAGAATCTGTCACGACTTTCTGCCTTTTAACGTCTTTTCCATAAATTTAGATTCATTGAGATGTGTTGAGCAAAAACTTAAACATTAAATATTTTAAAAGCATTACCGTAGAAAATTTTTTCTATTGCAGTTCTCATTAGATGGGTCAAATTTGTAGCAATTTCATTACTGAGATAAATAAACGACCTCACAAAAGTCCTATACTAGTACATTACGGCCCCTTTTTCGTGCAAAATGCCAAAACTTGCCAAAGATTGCTAATCAATCGCAGCATCGGCATTAAGTAGCGTTGTAATAATGATTATCCTGTGGCCCAATCTCAAGTTCTTGCAGTCACCTCATTATGTTGGCTTTTTCACAAGCTTTTTTGACCGTTTATGAAAGGTAGATTGTGTAAAAAGTGGCTACCTAAGTTGTATGTACTCAAATCATTGATTTTGGCTGCCGTTACGAATTCAAATATATTCTTTAGAAAATATGCATGAAAATATACATAATTGTACTCGTTTGCTAGCAAATAGCGTCTTTTTTACACTTTATACTCAAAGGAAGCCTATAATTTGGGTTTCACAATTTAGGATTATGACATTTTTTACGATTTTTGAATGTCCCTTCGTGTTCGTCAATTTATTAACATTGCCTAGAGGATATAAAGCATAGTACACCTCTATTGCAAAATTTATTTAAAAATCTACGACCTTTTCTTCATAACGTAGAGAAATGCATGATTTTCCATAGACAGGATGTAAACAGCATTCAGTGTGGTTAACTTTAATTCAAACGTAACGGTTGGCAATTTGGAAACCTTTTTTTAAAATCGAAAAAGGATTCTTTTTACTAAGCATAAAATGGAAAGTAGGCATAATTATTTACTTCGTGGGTACAAATCGAATAATTCTGTGAATGTATTCTATAAAATGTATTTAAATGTATAAGGACAGTCCAAAATGACTTAAGCAACCATTTTTTGTAAGCGGTCCGAAAATAGCTCATTAAAAAGCAAACATTTTCAACTGAATGAAATAAATTGAGATTGCATCCCTGCTATATGTCGGTTTGCGAGTGCTTATCATTATTTCGCAAATTTCGGCATTTCGGGTAAAATGCGTAGGTTACTTCTTTGAAAGACGCTTTAATTAGATATTCATCCGGCAAGTACCTTCAAGCTTTTCTTTGTTCGAAGGTTACTTTAAAGTTAACCTGCGGACCTTTGACCAGTGTTTGGATGTTCTTGAAAAGTCTTGATAAAATTTCTGCTGAAATAGAAGAGCTCAATTTGCTCTTTATAGTGGAGCGTTTTTTTACCATTTTTGATTCTATAAATTAGATATTAAGTTGACGGTAATTTATGCATGTTACATCTTACAAGGTAACTTTCAGCTTGAAAGGGATAATTCTGACCAATTTTTTTACTTATCTGAAAAAAAATGATATTTTTTCACTGGAAATGAAAGAATTGGCTTTTTTCTTTGTATTGGGGGCATTTCAAACCATAGTTGTTTACTTCCAGGTCGCGTTTTTAGCTTACGAATGCATCAAATAGTAGCAGAATATATATCCTAAAAATTTTCGAAAATTGTTAATCTATTATTTGCTCCGTTTCTAAATTTCGCATAAGCGGAGCTTATTTTCTGCAGAACGTTATCTTGCGAAATGCTTCAAATTTATTATCGATGGTTTTCGACGTCCATCTCTGTGAGGTTTCGTCATTCATGCAAAGTTTGAACTGCGCAGGTAAAAGCAGCTTGCAGTAGGGAGTCTGCAGACAGAAGTTATCATTCCTTTGGATTGCTTTATGGTTTCGATCCCGTTAAGGAGTCGTTCATCAGTTGCATCAACAAAAACAACAACAACTTATAGATAAGCGCTTGTTAGGACAGTGAATAACTTAACTGATTTAATCTCATTAATCAAGCACAATATTTCGGTAACAGTCTATCAGATGGATCACCACGGAAACAAAATCATGGAATGCTGTAATACGTGATTGGTGGCATTATTTATTTTCTCATTTCAATTTATTTTTTGATTTGTCACACCATTCGTAAGCAAGCTCGGTTGAAGAATTGCTTTTTATAGCAATTCAAATCTATTCTGTAAACAAGAAAAATAGTTCGGTCCACAGATCTGGCTACAGTGTAAGCGGGGTCATTTTAGTCGTGTCTTGTAGCTCAGTTAAGAGCCCTTGCAAGCAGTCGTCCTTCAACTACTGATAATGCGTTGTTTGTGAGGACCAGAGTGCTCATTAATTTTTGGCAAGTACACTATTTCAAAAATAATACTTACTTAATATTTTAAGTAGGCAGAACGATTTCTGAAAAAGCGTCTTGCATTTCCGTTAATGTTTCTCAAGAAGTTAGACTGCTGTATGAGCTTTAAAGTTCAGGACAGTAAAAAAATGATCCGGTGCTCCACCATTCTTCTTCCTTACCCATACAAATACCTGGAACGCAAATGTTTTCATTCATTTGTGTTTCTCAACTGTTACAACCAACAAGAAAAGGGTGGATACACTGTGGCGAGGCATTTTTGTGACATTCAAAAAGTTATGGCTGACGCTGTAACTCAGACGGGTGCAGCCTCGGGAAATCTGTCCAAAGTTTTTCATCGGGAATAAAGTCTTTATTCAGGGATTTAGACTGCTTGCTGGGCTATCTAAGTCAGAACCATTGGATGCAGTCTCGCTGACCGCTTATCGCTTCCAATTATACCACTCTTATGTACAGAAGCAAGTCGTCTGCTGTCATTGATCCAGTATCGCTCACGAAAAGAGCGTAGTTTAGCCCTGACAGAATTGCCAAAGTTAAAAAGAGAGACCGGATTATAATACCAGTCGGAGTACACTGAGCTAGACAATAAGCAAATGGTCAATGCAATGCGAAATTGATTGGTTTTATTTCAAATAATTCGTTCGCGAAATCGCAATCTGCATGATTTTATAGCGCAACTCCCGGAGTTTACGCTATCGTGTTTGAGCCGGTATCTCAGCTTCCATCGCGCATCTAGACTGCTTTACAATATAACCGATCGCCTAGGCTAAACCCGTTGGCACACAGCAGAAACCTGTGTTTTCGTCCTCATTTTGTTTGTCCCGGAAACATTTCTAATGAACGACACAAGCCAAAATGCAAAACCCAGGAAGAAATTGAGAGGAATTAGATTCGATCGCTCTAACAAGCATTTTATTCGCCCAATTAAATGTAATGTGGCCCAAGCGTGAGCTGTGAGTTGCCCCCGTCATCAAACACATAAGAAGAATTGAGTGCTTTTTCGGTTTTTATATCAGATTGAAATCGTCGAAATTTTTGACAATTTACGATTGAGCTAGCCTTCTCTGATATCATCAACTGAAACAAAGTTTTTAGTGACCGTAAAAATACGATGCAGGTGCTGAACTTTCACAGCAACTACTCAATCAACGACAATTGCAGTTGCGTAAGGACGCCAGATCATTTCAAAGTGCATGCTTCGTCTATCATGTGTAAAGTATGCACGGATCATGCTGTATACGTTATAGGCAACACTTATAACTTGATGGATACCCTGCATTATGAATGAAAATTTCACAGTCGTAGAAAAAGCTCATAACTCGAATTTTTTATACCGAAATATACCCCTCCTTTAAGTATGAAATTCGAAGAAGGCTAATTTTTTACCAAACCTGTACAAGAAAGACTTATTTTGTGAATGTTTTGTATAAAATATATTTGAATTTATAAACGTAGTCAAAAACAATGAGTGAAATGCATACTGCTTGAGTAACCATTGCTACAGGATATGCGTTCTGTAAGCGGTAACAGAGAAGCTCGTTAAAAAGCGGGTGTCCTGCCGTGACTAAACTGATTTAAGTTTAGGCTGCACGATAAGTAGTATTACAACCTTACTTGATGTCGGTTTGCGAGTGATTATCAGTTTTCCGCAACTTTTGAAATTTTTCATGAAATACAGGCCATTCCGTAAAATCAAATGAACTAGTAAAAAACCGGGGTTCCCGTCGAACGGTTGGCAATATCACTGCAGGGCTAAAGGTGTCTGCCTACAATCAAACAATTCACCTCGAAAAAGCGAGAAATGACAGTGGCAATGTAACAGCTTTTTCCTTCATAGAAGATAAGCACCATCGTTTTTTTCGATGGATTACTTCCCTTTCTGTCTCCTTTTTTCATCCTTTAGGTGTGTTTGTTATTTTCGGCAACTTCATTCAGCAAATCAAAGTCGACAGAGTACAGTCAAAATGGGGCCCCTGCTACCCAATCGCTTCACTACCAGAAGAGGTAGGTTGATTGCTGAATTAGTCTTTTGTCGTTCTTGCCCCCCCCCTCTCCCCCCACCGTAACATCTCATTCGGGTTTCCCTCTCTCTCTCACTCTGTTGCAGCTCTACGATCCGCGATTCATTTCCGTGTCCAATGGATGGCCTATGTATGTTAACTGGGTCACCGTATTTGTGTTCTTCGCGGCCTCTTGCACCTGGTTCATTTTCAAACGCCTTCTGAACTTTGAAACGTCCAAGAGTATCATATAGCGGTTCCTCTCCGTCTCTCCGTCTCTTCTGCTAAGTTTCGACACTTTAGTCGCCCCTAACCCCTTCCCCGCACCATCCTTTCTGCTCGGTTTTTTTGTATGGTTTAATATTCTTGTTTAATCTTTTAATAATTTGGTTGGTGTTTTTTGCAGACATTCTGTTCGCCTAAAAGATAAAAGGACACCAGTCTATTATCGGGCTCACAATGGAATGTAAAAGCTCAGCCTTCGGTAATATGATGCCGGCGATAGAAGGGCTTATACGGATTGGACATAACAGCGACGGAGGAAAAACACAAAATTAATATAGCAAAAAAGGAAAACAGTAGATAAAATTGGTACAATAAGCTAATAAATCACGAAAGAGCGCGTGCGCAATAATTGAAATAAGCAAAAGCAATTTGCAACTTCAAGGATTCTAAAAGTCGACGGTGAATCGAATCCTAATTAGATCCGAAAATTGGAATCCCATTTTTCAACCGGACAGCTGGTACCTTACTTTCTGAGAAAAAGATATTTATAAAACTGAATAGAAAAGTATCCTTTAGAAGGCCGTTAATACAGTAGTCGCCGGTTGTTAAGCCCACGATTAAAAAGCCCAGCCACTTATTAAGCCCAATTTGGTCTGGGCCGGTGGGCTTAATAACCGGCGACTACTGAAGTAAGACTCTCCGGTTACTGCGCCCGCCGCTTATTAAGCCCAATTTGGTCTGAGCCCGAGGTGGGCTTAATAACCGGTGACTAGTGTAGTATTTATGACATGTTATGATTTTAAAAAATCGATATAAAGCTCACTGAACAATGACAGAATACGATTTGTTTTGTTTTTGTATATTTCTGTCTCCCCATCGCTAGAGATTTTTGTGGGGGTTGTAATGCGGGTTGTGGATAGACTGTGTCGTACATGTTTGGTGAGAAACAGCCGACGCCAAGGTAGTTAAAGAAAACGTGCTTACTATTGTAAAATAAGTAGGCAGCTATGCGAAGTAAAGGGCGCTGTGAGCCTTATAATAGGTTGTTGCCGAGAACATAAAAGTTGATGGGCATGGATTTTACAGCTGCCTGCTCACCGCGATGCAGACTTTGTAGGGGTCTAAGCCGTGGTTGCGCCTAGGTCACTACAATCATCAGGTCTAAATCCCCGGGTTGAAGGTAAAAGACAAGAGTCGCATGTGTCAGCTATGGCTGGTCCTGACTGCGTCCAGCCAGGCCTGAGAGAGTAGACTGTCTGTCGTGTGGGGGTGATGACAGTTGCTTTAGTAGGATTGTGAAGCAAGTTCAAGTGGTTTGCTATTGGGGTGTTGCAAGTTGCCCGAGCGGATGTTGCCTGCAAAGACTCCCTTCTGCGTTGGCCAGCGGTGACGCGTAAGTGACATTTAGGAAGGCATGCTTATTAAGCTGAGGTCACTTGTCGGGTCCGCAGGCACGCCGAAGAACAGGGGGCGTTGACGCGGCTGTTATCGGTTAACCAGAAGCAGCTGCGAGATCAAGCCTCCGGGGGCGGGGCGCCAGTGAAAGAAAGCATTAGAACAGTTGCTTGTGACGACAAGAATATGGGGCTGGCAAGTAGCCCTTGTTGGATCTGGAGCCCCGCCGGGTGGGCATAAATCCGGGCGGCGAGGAGGAGGAGGAGAAGGAGGAGTCAAGTCAAGTCAAGTCAAATTTATTAAAGGAAATATAGGCAAACGCCTTTGAACTCCCTCTTGGTACATAGGATTTAAGAAATGCATTGGCATAGCCCAACATTCCAAAGAAGTCTTTGACACAATTTCAAACGACTACTCGCTTGTTTCAAGTAATAAACTCACACGCAGTTTACACGAGCCAGCAGTGTAACTGAGGAAGAATAGCAGACAGTGAAAAAACTCCTAAGGCTGGCTCATAATTCAAAATGGAATGTCATTTTTGGTTTTTAGGAGAAAAACTGTCGCTGGTGGGGAAGCATGTTAATGATAGGGGCATGATGCTTCTGTGAATGTTGATGGTAGCCATGGCGTCCATGACGAGTAATATCTACAGCCGAAGGACCATACGAGGAGGAGACCTCGGAGTCACGAGAACGTCCCGAAGACCGGAGATGCGACCATGATACGCCTTTGCTGTGCCAAGAGCCGAGGAACCCACCACGTCGTCAGCAGTCGGTCGATACGAGAAAGGGTGTGACAGGGCCGCATAGCCTAGGACCATAGGTGCGGTAGATGCGTCTTCAGACACGATCAGCGCAGATCGCATAGTGAGTAGAGACGTCATAGCTAGATAATGTCAGAAACTCATTTGGTTAAGTACTAATAATAATACTACTTACAAATTACTATTAGTATATATTTATAGCATTTCTAGCAATTCAGGATTTGGATGTAGAGCGCTTCAATTTTTAGAATCGGAATACTTCAGTGATTGGATTTGGAGTACTTAATCGTGACGATACTCATTAAATCGGTCTAGGTATGCCTTCAAAACATCCACGGAAGGGGAAATGACAATATCCGCAGGAAGGGCATTCCATGCCTGGATTATCCTCTTAGAGTAAAAGAATTTTCTTAGGTCAAGTCTTGCCCCAGTCACACGTAATTTGAGGGGGTGTCCTCGCAGCCTAGAGGTGGTGGCCCGCTCAAAGAAGTCATTTGTTTGAAGGCAGCAATCCTGACCACGCAACATGCGAAATGCCTGGATTAGGTCCCCACGTATCTGCCTGTAATCCAGAGGAAACAAGTCAAGATTTACCAATCGGGTCTCATAAGGGAGGTTCCGTTGGCCTCGTACTAATTTTGTTGCGCGTCTTTGTACCCTTTCGAGGTTTTTTGTCTTTGGCTGTCCAAGGTCTCCAGGCTCGGTTGGCAAATTCCACTTGAGGTCACACAAACCTGCCGAATACCTTTCCAAATACAACTTTGTCAAACTTAGCAAAGGCGCGCTTGATTAGATACAAGCTCGACATTGCGGATTTAGCCACTTTCAGGACGTGGAGTGATGGCTTCAGTGAAGGCGTGAACCACACCCCCAGGTCTTTCTGAGCCTCTACCTCTGGCAGCGGCGTGTGATTCAGGTAATACACCCTCCGAGGCGTAGTGCTGGTTCTACCAAAGCGCATAAGGTTGCATTTGGCCGCATTGAATGGCATGAGCCAAAGGGTCGACCATTGCTCCAGTCTGTGCAAATTTGCCTGGAGGTTTAATTCATCGTTTTGGTTGCGTATAACCTTCAAAAGTTTTATTTCATCAGCAAACATTACGATTTCGCAGTCTAGTCCGCTTATGCAGTCATCAATATATATAAAGAAGAGAATAGGGCCAAGAACAGATCCCTGTGGAATCCCGCTCTCAACTGCTACCTCCGCCGACCGCTGTTCGCCAATACATACGGTCTGGGTACGACCAGTCAAGAAGTTTGCTATCCACTGCAAAAGGTTTCCCCTTACCCCTATGCGGCTGAGCTTGTATAAGAGACGTTGATGGGGCACCGTGTCAAACGCCTTCTTGAAGTCTACGAAGAATGTATGCACCGTATTTCCTTCATCGATCGCTCGGGTCCATTGTTCTAGACAATAGAGCAGATTGGTCAAGCAGGACCTTCTCCTGCGGAATCCGTGCTGCTTATCAGAAAGAAGTTGATGTTGCTCCAAAAAGTGCATCAGCCCGCGTTTGACTATGCGTTCCATAAGCTTGCAGGATATTGAGGTGAGGCTGACCGGTCTATAGTTATTTGCGGTCGCCCAACTTCCACTTTTGGGGATGGGTGAGATCCACGCTGCCTTCCAATCGGGTGGCACTTGTCCAGTATTAAGAGAAGCTCGGAAGATAAGGTACAGGGGTACCGCCAAATCTATGGATAGCTCTTTTAATAGCTTTGCAGGTATCTCATCCGGACCTGACGACTTCGTTTCTTTAAGCTGTAGAAGTTCTCGCAGAACGGTAGCTTCCGTGAGTGCAACCGAGTCTATGGTCTGGATCACACCCACACTGCAGTTAATAGCGGTGAACTCAGCCTCTCTCGTAAAGACCGACTGGAAGAAGCAGGATAGATGTTCCGCCTTTTCGTTAATCTCGCAAATTTCTACACCGTCGTCTGTTTTTAACAGAGGAATAGGGTCTCTATTTCGAGTACATTGCCTAACGTAGCTGTAGAAAAGCTTTGGATTTCCTACTGCACGATTTATTAGATTACTCTCGAAGTTTTGTCAGCTAATTCGTATCAGGCTCTTAACCTTGTTTCTCTTTGCTTTATACCTATTGTACAATTCGGGGGTCCTCTCTCTGTGATAGATTTTGAACAGCCTTCCTTTGCGGTTAACTTCCCTCTTCAGCGTCGGCGGTAGCCATCGAGGCCTATTTGTTACTTTTTTTACCGTGATAGGACAGAAATCGGTCATTAGTCCGTGTTATACGGCTTTGAATGCCGACCAATCATCGAGAACGCACCCGGTGAATATTCCCACTGTAGCACTACGTGATCACTTTTTCTGAGAGGTGGTAAACAATTTACAATGTCTACGCTATCAGGTGCTTTGGTAAGTACTAGGTCTAAGCAATTAGCTTGTTGCCCTTTGCGTAATCTGGTCGGATATAGGATGTGTTGCGTTAGGAAAGATGCCTGTACTGTGCGCAGGAGTCGTCTATCGAAATTTACTTCTGAGCCGGGCGCAGAACTCACATTCCAGTCGATATGGGGGGCGTTAAAGTCTTCCATGACCATGACATCGGATCTCCTAGCAATTTCTTCGACTCCTTCTATCAGACTATTGTCTGACTGATGGTTG
>JAYGXS010000007.1:25495725-25509017 GCA_036362985.1 Ligula intestinalis
CATCATCATCATCATCATCATCATCATCATCATCATCATCATCATCATCATCATCATCATCATCATCATCATCATCATCATCATCATCATCATCATCATCATCATCATCATCATCATCATCATCATCATCATCATCATCATCATCATCATCATCATCCTCATTCCAGTCTCCTTCATCTTTGTCGAGAATATCATTACGCCTATAGAATAAGCTGCTGAGCTTGAATCTAGTACGAAATACTAACAGTGATGCCTTGGAAGGTTGCCGACTAAGGGCTAAAATAGACGAATATGCTGTAAGTGAAAGGAATTACCTTAGTTATATTGCAGTTCTGACAAACAGAAAGCAAAAATGTCGCGCCAAAAATATTTCCATGCAAACACAACTTGAACAACGTCATGGCTCACAGAAAACTATAGCCGTGTGCTAATATATACCCTTTGCCGGAGCGCCGACGCCGCGTCAGGATGGCCGAGCGGTCCAAGGCGCTGCGTTCAGGTCGCAGTCCACTCTGTGGGCGTGGGTTCAAATCCCTCACGATTTGCACACGTGGGTGCCCTTGCCATGCCGCAGGGAAGCGTGTGTTGCCCCCAATCGGCTCTTCCCTTCATCTACCTTTCTGCAGGTCCGCTTCCTGCAGCGCTAATCAACCACGTGGCAGGCTCCTAGCACTCTAGTCCACTTGCTGCCGAGAAATCACGAAATCTCAAGATATTTTCGTTTCGTCAGGATGTCGGCTTTTAAATCCCGCTAAGAAGAATCTTCCTGACCACATGCGAAAAAAACTGTGTACATAATTACTACTTAAATATAAAAAGGTATATATCAAATATATATTGTGCAAACCATGTGAAAAAATATGTTTTTACTGAAATGGTTAGGTAGCAAATAACGCTTCCTTTGAAATGTTTACTTCGAAAAAGAAGTATCTTTTAGTTTTAGAAACTTTATCAATTGCCGAATAATTTTTACCGGCCGCTACATTTGACTGCGAGGTTTCCAAACTGCATAATGTATACATTCCGTTTAAGGAAAAACTCCCATTTTTCTACGCTGTGAGAAAGAGGTCACATAGATGTCAAAACCTTTGCGATCGATACGATATACTATGAATGAACATTTCACGGTCTTAGAAAACCTAATAATTATAAACTTCTTCGAAATAAAAGGCAGCTTTTGTTCAAGCATAAAATTTGAAGAAAGTGTAATTTGCAAACAAACGAGTGCAATATTATTGTCCTCTTTTTTCATGAAATAAACTTGCATTTACCAAAAATCAATGAGAAAATGCATACTACTTAAGCAGCCATTTTGCATACAGCACACGCATGCTTTCGCAGGTGCTCAGAAGGAAGCTCGTTCAAAAGCCGGCACTCCGAAGTGACTGAAACATCTTCACGAAAATCAATATTTCAACCAAACTGAAGTACTTTGTTCGAATTGAAAATATATTTCAGAAGTTCATGGGATAGGGAAGCTTAATAAGCCAGAAATTACCACCGCTATGCGGCTCCTGGCAGGACTCGAGGGAGAGCCCTACGGCAAAACGGAACAAGTGAGCCCGATGATCGATCTCTGAGCACCTATCTACTATTGCGCATTTCTTCTCTCAATAAATCCGAGAAGCTTGCATCTACGAAGACGAACTAACAGTCCTGCCTTGGAAGGTAGCTAACCAATGGAATATCCTGATCCTCCTGGGAGTGACTGCTTTTAACTTCATCAGTAATCAATCGTGTACTCGGCGAAATCAATGCGAATTAAGCTTCATGAGCGCAGACTGAAAGTCGATATGGCTGCTTGGGCCATTATCCGCAGCGTGATAGCCGCGCAATATTCAACAAAATGTCAATAGACAACCGGTGGTATAAACTGAGGTAACACGATACACCATAGGGAAGACGCAGGTACACGCTGAAAGTTCAGCCAAGCATGTAAGAAGTTCCGTTAAGAAGTAGGTGAAACTACCAAAGTTTGAACTGTGTGGAGGAGAAAGTTGGGTAGTGGAAGTCACTGCCTGCTAATTTAATCACAGTGGTTCATGGCGCCTGGGAAGGGCGCACTTGAAGTGGGTACACTACAAGCGGGTGCTCACACGCGAGTGCCCACTGCTGCTAACGAGTGCGCATGCACCGATATCTGCGAACTTCGGTCTGGTCAATCACCTTTAAAAACTGACAAGGTTTTACCTATTCACATAACCCCCTGCGAAAACACCATCCTCCCTTCTACTTGCCGGCCTCTCCTTCTCTACTATCTGCATCTACCTGTGGCCTGCCTACGTCCACACTACCCACTTCTTATGTAACATGTGTATTAAAGGACACTATCGTCGTGAATTCGCGTTGGCCTCCTCACGCCAACGTCTCATCTCCCTCCTTTTCTTGTCCCTCCCACCTGCCTCGTGGTCACTGGCCACAAGACACAAATCTGCCGCTAGGCGAAACCACGAAGAACCGATCACCTGCACCTCCGCTACGGCCAACCAGGCAACGCTCACAGCCAGAACAGTTTTGCAAAGCCGACCACCAACAAGCCGCCGCCAAGGACAGCTCATGAGGAGCGCCATCTCATGCATTCCATCCATCGATCCCGAAACGCCACCATCGTACTTAATGGCCAAGTCCTTCAGTGACCTCCTTTTCGTCCTCCCCACTTCGTGCTCCTTACGAGCTTAGTGTTGCTGCGCGCAGTCTGGCACTGCTGCCCAATTCCAGGCGTCCAAGGAAAATTTCAATCAAAACCGGAACCGGCCCAGTTCGCTGACAAATAAACTTCATGCTGGGATCTGCGTTGAGCTGCCAGCTGGCTTCACACATGGAAAATTAAAACTCGCGGCATCGTTGAGGTCACCTGGTTGAGGCATGCTAATGGCTGTACCAAGGAAATTGAATAAGCCAGAGGAGGCTTAGCCCTACGATCATATCTGCTCCTTCTAAATTGTAGAAGTGTAATTAAAGTTCCATAACCCTTACCCCTTACCTTATCCCTAAAACTATCACTAACCGTAAGACACAATACTGAAGCTAAGCATATATAAGGTGCGCTGGGTCGGAGCCTAAATTACACTTTCACCATCACAATTCGGCCAAGGAACTACCAGAGCTGACACCGCCATTTTGAGACACGTGCGAATTCCCCACCAAACGGCTATGCGGAAGCCATCTGGTTGGTTTCAGACGTTTTCAGAAGCTAAGGGATAGTGTGAAATCAAAATTATATTACACATTGACATTGACTTTAGACTTACAAATATATTCGCTGCGGAGGTCAAATGGGTACAAAGTATGGTAAATGCCAGCAAGAGTTGGTGGAAAATCGAATTGACAGTAAGGTTGACATTGCTTTCCTATTTACAAATGTTGGCAACGGCCTTCAAGTTGGTGCATATCCTGGTACATTTTAAAGTTCCTTGGGCCTTCTAAGCACACAGCAGCAACAGGGCAAAAATGGTGAGGGCAGCAGTATCGAGAAGAATCCCTGCCTCGTGCTGCCCTCCTCATCTCCTCCATGCTTGTCCCAACCGAGCTTATTCGGTCCACTTCCAGCCACCAGTGTACTTGCAGTGGGCTTGGCAATTGTGCTCACCTGAGCAGGGCTGTCATCGCAGACTTGAGGAGTCAAACTGCACTGCCCTGCATTCAAGCATGACGGCTATGCACATTTGGCAGATATTATCTACTCAAATCCTCAATCACAGTAGCATGTGCATGGGTATAATTAAAGTACAAAGAAGTTAGTTGAATCGGTCAAGAAGATGTACATGGAATTGGCAATAACAGTGAGAACTGAAGGGTAGATTAGTGTGGTGCGAAATTTGGATGGTGACTCGGTGGACTTGAATGTCTTACCGTATGGGTTGTCACAAATGTGTGCCTCGCGTCTTTGCGGAGTGCAAGGACAGCTTTCTGTACTTCCCTATTGCTTGCATCTGCACAGCAATAGTTGAAGTTGAGCCAGCCTTTAGATAGTAAGATCTGCTCAAGCCTCGCCTTTGTATCGGGTAAGACACATTAGGCACACTAGGTTTCCTTCTATTTGGATTACCTACATGACCCGGGTAGCTTGACATAGGTCTACTTGCTGAGCCGTCGCTTGCGTCTGCAGAAATGAACATTCCACAACTGGGTTTGACGAGGGAAGTCATATCGCTCGACAGGAGCACTAGCGTTGGGTTGCGGGTTGAGCAATGGCATGACATGTGGTGTCACAGACTACCTCATTGCTGCTGCTTTTATAGTTCTGTCCACACCACAGAGTTTGAAATGGGGGCTTTCACTTGCGACTACCTAAACGGAAGTGATTCTGCAGGGACTGTTACGACAGGAACAGATGACATTGCTGTGACCAAAAATAATGGCCAGTCTGCTCCTTACTCGAGCCCTCTAATGGTTTCAAATCGAGGAATCGTTTTCGAAAGCAGTCTTCAAAATAAGACCACTCATACGTCCGGCCAATTACCGATCTTGGGCTGAACCGTGAGCGCCAACAAGACGTTGACTTTCGAGAGCCAGTACGCCAAATGCCTCCGAAGGGGCGAAACATCGGAGGAGGACGACATCAAACAAGCGATACTGAACAGTTACTAACACGACTGTCGTCAATACTATGGTCAGGTCATAACGAGTCAATTTCTCGGGTGAGACACCTTCAGGAACGGAAGTCTGTGCTGCCAAAAATTCTTAAAACGCCTCCTTGTGAGGGAGGTCAGCTAGATCAGAGCTGATGGCGGCCCCTCAAACGCGAGTTGCTGGTGCATTTACCAACTCCCTTCCATCGTTTCGCCAATAAATGCATTAAAAACCGGTTAAATATCAGCATAACGAGCTTAATCAGGCAAATCCAGTATAGCACAAAAAGGCTTCGAAACTGGCTGCGGTGTAAACGAACCATTGCAATTCACTTAAAGATTCCATTTAAACTTATGTGTACATGACTCTATGTTGATGCCGAAACAGTGATCGTCGACTACAGAAGGTTCTCCCAAGTCTGAAGTCAGGTAAGACCGTTAAGACTGGACAGTGTACTGCACGAAATGAGTTAACAAAGGGCTGTGTAGAAAAGAGCAGCTCACAGCTATCAGTCCATTTGACGAGTGTGTGCTCTGCGTCTGCACGCGGCCTATAGGACCCCGGACGGGTTCTGCACCCAATCAGGAAATGGCGCACAGGGATTGGCTCGATCTCACTAGGTTCTTATGCCAAGATGCCTGGTAGGACTTGCCTGCAAGACTCCGCTGGTGAAGGCTCGTGAGACAGGTCTGGCCTTGAAGCTGGTTGGCCAAGAACGCGTAACGGGCAGGTATTCGCGTGGCAGATGATTGTTGTGTGACTGCGCAAAGAAAAGGCGAGACAGCTGTCCTGGCCCTGATCCGAGGATCATCGTACCGCCATCTTCATGCAGTGAAGTGAAAAGCTTTGAACGTGATTTCGCTGCAAGCCTGCTCCATAAACAGGAAGACAGCTTTCGTACACGCGGCATGTGCTGCGTCTTCATGGACACCCTCGACGCGTTTACGTTTACTTATACGCTTGAAGCATCTAGATATGACGATGGCGTGTTCGGTTGCTGGCATTACGATTTGTTACAGAGTATCGCTTTGACAGGAATGCATCTTCTTCTTATTCAATGTACTTGATATAGCTGTAAGCACGCCTAAAAGAAGCGTCCACGAAGATGTCGCGAATTGCACTCTCACAGCGAATCAAGGGAATTCAACGCATGTATGTATGTTCATGGTAAGAGAAACTTTAAAAACGCAGTCAGTTTCAATCGTAAGGTAAGTTGCTAGTGCCACTCCACTGCCAATGCGACATCCGTCCCTCCTGATTCACATTCGTCCTCGGCGACAGCAATTTGGTGCTCGCGGAACTGGAAATGTGGTCAACAAAACGCACCGACGAACCTCGCGATGCGAGAGAATGGGCCAGTCATTGGACACCCAAAGCGGCAAACCCATCGTTATTAGCAACTCCAGCACAAACGCAGGAGCTTGCAAAATACCGGGCTTCAACTTCACCTTTGTCATTGGCTGTGGCACTCTGAATCATCACTGCCCTCAAGCAACTCGCACCAACGAGATGGCTCCATCGAATTTCGCTGGTGCTATGAGTGGCATGAAGGATGCTAATGATGATGCCGGGATTGGTTGAGGTTGTCCCTTTCCCTGTGTTTTGGAATGCCTGCTCTCAGGCATCACATAGACGGCTTACCGGGGGCCCAATAAGTCCTCCAACGTCACGTTGAAAAAATATATGGCGCGGTGGGTATAGGACTATCTGCAGAAGTTTCACAGGTATGGTTCTCAGACAACAGTGGTAACATACGCCCACATCGGCTGAGTAAAGACGCTCGTTCTCATTCTGTCACAGCAGCAAACACCGCACCTCGCAGTACTTCAGCGTATCTACTTCTAACATCTGCCAGTCATTACTCCATGGGAAGACGGATTCTCTGGGGTGCACCCCCCGTTGTTCAGCAGAGCCTCGAAACGTGACGGCAATGGAACGATATCTTCAGCAAAGTGCCAGTTATTCAGTCAGTCAGTGGCCGAATGCTGAGTCCGCGCACTCAGCACCGTGTGCAAGCCTAGCGAAAATCCAGTTAATCACGTAGTTCAAAGTCACTGATACTATGAGTTGCACAAACAATAATTATGCCAAGACTGGCCGAATCAATCCCTACCTCTGGGTTTTGGACGTTCTGCTCTCGGCTATCACAAAGACGGCATACAGAGGACCCGAGAGGTCTAACTTAATGGTAAGGAAATAAATGACGCGCTGGCTGGAGGCCAACCTGAACAAGCTCTACAAGAAATATAGACTATCTTCGAAGCGGGAAGACCTGCCTGACTCAAAGGTGGCTGCTGCGACTCTACTTTTGTGATAGCTCAGACGGTCCCAAAATTCATCCCACACTATTTGTATGCGAACAATGGACCAGATGCAGACCGCCAGTCGGGCAGGTGCAAATCAACACACATTTCACATATGACAGACTACTATCCTGTGAAGGGCTCCCGTTGCCTTCAATGGGAGGAGCTGGCGGATCTGGACCGGCTGCGGATGACCTCCAGTTCCTGCGCAAGTTACCTAACACTGACTTCTCACCCTACCCACAGATATCACAAGCCGACACTGCAACTGCTGTGCAATTGGGTGTACGTGTGGATAACGAGATCCGTTCCGTTGTTACCAACAATCACCATGCCTTTGTGAATGACTTTTGCAGCACGCAGATAGCTCAGATAAACGGAAACGCAAACACGTTGTTTCTGCTATTGGTTTGACTGCGAAGACAGAGAGAGGGAGAGACAGTGGAGCAGCCCTAACGAGGACAGTTTTGTTACCCTTTAGGCTAACAACATGCGCGATTAAATAGAAGCTTGCCAAACGAAGAACATCGTGGACGATAACTTGGACAAAACTGTCTTCAACGCCTTCTCGCCGCATGCTTCCTCCAACCACAGAGGCCCAGTTTGTGTACACCCCATGTCTTGCATTCACCTTTATTTGTCTCCCCTTGGATTTTATCGTGTGTCCTCATCTGTTAGCATTAAATCTATGTGAGATGTTGCAAAAACAAGCATCAGATCAGCAAGCAGACATGTTTAACGGACACCTCCACTGTCTGTAGTACAGCTCAAGTGTCAAATAATTTCTACCATTACTACGAATATGTGAACGTCCACAATTGCTCAAAAGTATATGCTAAGACAGTCGAAGGCCAGCCTTGGGATGGTCTCAATATCTATAGGCAAACCCGAGGAAAATGTCTGGCGTGCATATGAGCAATGGGGAAATGCTTAAAATTGTCCTCACATCATGCAAAGACGTGGAGTCTAGGTGACAAAGCATAAGGTCAAACATCACACAGTCCATCACCAAAGCACTATCGAAATTCGCCTCCTAATCTACTCTAGAGTCCACTTCTATAGCTTCAGTTCCATTTATATGCATCTTCTGGACTGATTGCGTTAACTACTTCATACTTCAATTACAGACATGTACATGCCGTTGTGATTGAGACTTTGAGTGAATACTATCTGCCAAATGTACATACCCTGTCATGAGTGAATTCAGGCCGGCGCGGCTTGCCTGCTCAAATCGGCGGCGGCAGTCCGGTTCGGTGGACACAAAGACCGAATCCACCGTAAATGCACTGTGTGCTGCAAATGTTCCATATAAGCCCGCTCGCAACAAGCAGGCAGGGAATGAGGAGACCGACACGAATCAGTGACTCTTCTCGACACATCCACCGCCACCACCATGGCCGCTTCTGCTGCTGGTGTTGTTGCTGTTGCCCGTGTTGCCAGTGTTGCTCCCAGTCTTTGATGGTGACGACCTCAGCGCTATTGGTTGGAGGACGAGTCTTACAAGCTCGATGCCGCCTTGGCCGTTCCACAGGGATAACGGTTTCCTGCGCCCGTTGCTCATCCTCAGGCAACCTAAAGAGTAACAACAAAACAGACCCCGTTAGTGCTGATTAACTGTGTTTATTCACATACAATTAAACATCGTAGTCAGCCTGCCTGTGTGCGTACCCATTCAACTCAGTCGCCTGCATGCTGCAAAAGTCATTTGTGAATCCTCGATGAAAACGGGTGTGCACCGGGCGGATTTTATTCTCCGTATTGATGCCCACTTGCACTGCAGTCCCCACCTCGGCCTGCGATATCTGCGGGTAGAGTGAGTAGTCAGTGTAAGGTAACTTACGCACGAACTGCGGGTCGTTTGCAGCCGATGTAACCTGAGTAATTGCAGGTCCGCCAGCTCCTCCCGTTGAAGGCAACGGGGACCCTTCACGGGATAGTAGTCTGTTATGTGTATAATATGTATTGAGGTGTACACCTACCTGGCTGGCGGTCGGCATCTGGCCCATTCGCCGCATACAAGTAGTGTGGAATGAAATTTGGGGCCATCTGAACTTTTGCAAAGCATAGCTCTGTAGCAGCCGTTCTTGAGGCTGGTTGGTCTTCCCGCCTTTGAGTGCGTCGACTGATTGTTTTTGTCTCCTCTTTCTTGTCTGTGCTATATCTTCGATATTTCTTGTTCAGCTTCTTCAGGTTGGCTTTCAGCCACCGCGTCATGTATTTCTTCAACATGAGGTTGGACAGTTTGGGGCCCCTGTAGGCTGTCTTCGCGATGGCTGAGATAAGGCCGTCCAAAACCCAGAGATAGGGATTAATTTGGCCGGTCGTCTCACCATCATGCTTTTTGATGCCGCTCATGTCAGTAGCAGTGACACTGGCAGTAAACATCTTGTTCGTGCGAGTTTCTTGAACACAATGACGATCCGGATGTTGCAACCAATGGCAGCAGAGTATTTGAAAGCTGATCGATTGCAAGTGCCCTACCCATGTGCCGAGGTTGAGTTGCTGCACATGGGTTTGACGCTATTGGTGTCCAATGACTGGCCTAGTAACTAGGATCACTAGCTTAATTGCCGCAATTTGTTGAAAACATTTTTATTTCAGTAAGACCAAGTTGAGACCGTGCAGGATGTATTAATTGCAGGTGGGACGGGTGTTGCATTACCAGGAAAAATGTTTAATTAAATAGCCAATTTAAGATATACGGCAGAAAATGGCTGGATAAGGTGGATGAGGACGAATGTTACTGTGCGGTCCCATGTTCACAGAAAGTTAGATAGGGCTTATTTTTCTTCTCCGGCGAAATTCACGTTTCCTAGGTAGCCAGTGTTTTGAGAGATTAGCCAACCATATCTAGCCATATTTAATCGGAAAACAGCGTCCCCGGCTAGTTAAAGGAACTCGTTATGTGGGATGCTGCATTCATTCAAAGGCAGTTGCTTTGAAATAGGAACTGACAGTTTTATACTGTCGAGTGCTTTGACAGAACATTTTCCGAGCGATTTGGCCAGCTTACACCTGTAATGCTGGTTTATACAGCCCATAGATGTGTGAAGTAGTGGGATCGGTAGATACGGTGTTGCATTTAAAGGCAACCTTAAAAGTTACTTGACTTGGTGCAATAGGTTTGATCTGGAAAGTGACGCAGTTGTGATCAAAATCATGTTTGAGTAGTAGAAGATGCGATCACTAGAACAAGGAGTTTATTTGCCTGAATTCTTGGGTTTTGTAATCAAACCTTCATCAGAGGCATCCGCAGAATATTGGGATTCATGCATTGGTTACGCAGTATTAATAGTTAAAAGCGGCCACGCGACCGCATGCGCACTTTTATGATCTGCTCCCTTAACGACTGCTGGGGTTCGTAATTTGGCCCATAGTCCACCTCAGAGTCATCAAAAGCCGCAATTTCGTTGTCCATGTTGGGAGTGTGCCGATAATTAAGCGAAAGTTATGTTCTCTGTCATGAGACTTGTTGGCAGGCCCGGCCCTTCCCATGTGAACGATTCTCCTACACAGATAATGTATCATTACGGAGTATGGGACTGGAAAATCGTTGCACTTGTTGATTGAGTTTGGGCCTGAAAACCATGACTCAGCAGTAAGTGTAATTTATTGTGTACAGGAACTTAGAGGTAGTTTAAGGCCCCAACGCGCGGCAGGCCCCGATCCCTGCACGCGCGTAAGTCTGTTGGCGTAGTGTGGGCGTAATTGAATAAGCGTCATACAAGAGTGAGTCACTGGCCGCTTGTTCAACTGCTTGGCCAGTAGCAGTCTACTGCACCTGTAATTGGCTGTCCCAGAAGGAGGTAGATGAGCGACGTCACGTGACGGTTTGCGGACTCGGCACTGGCGGTAGGCCTGCCACCTCTGCACTCCCTGTCTTAGGGCGGACGGCGTGTCAGAGTAAACAGTTTCCAATGCGGCCATGTCTTTCAGAAATTACTTTTTGGCATCCCTGGGCAATCATTCTATTCACCCACAGGAGGTCTTTAATTACAAAATAAAGGAAGATACTTGAAAAGCCCATTTGTGGAGTTTCTACCTTTACGTTTCTTTTCTGCTTTTTTTACGGCTGTTGGTACACAAATGTGTACTGACCGACATTTGAGCGCTGTACCAACTTCACTTCTGACGTTTTACCATTGTGGATTGTGAAGCCTGTGTAGATCCCTACCTGATACGTTGGTGAAGTGCTTAAGGAAGAGGAATCAAACAAACCTGGTCAGGGAGAAGTCCAATCCTCTGACCTCCACGTCGGCTCTTGTAAGTTATCTTCTGATATAAGTTCTAGTTACAAGTACTATGCAGTTTAAAGACATTGAATAGTGCTTGGACCAGTGTGAAATCTGCTGGACGCAAAATAGAGATGAATAAATCCGAAATGAGCCAGCTCTTTATTATTTACTCCAAGTTTAAAATGGAACTCGAATGATAAGTATTTCCAGAAACGGTCATATATATGGCCTGTTTTTTTGCATTCGCAAGCTTATTACGCATCGTGGAATTAATCCAATTATGTGGAAAACAATCCGTTTAATTACCCTGCAAATGTTCTGTCCTGACGATGATTTGCTGAAAACATATGTTTGCCAATCTTGACTTCTTAATAAAGAGGAATGTAAGTTCTTTAATCTACAGTCAAATTGAATCGTTTATCTTCAGGTAAATTAAAGAGGTTGTTAAAAGTCTCCAATTTAATTGTGACATTATCTTGGAAAACGTTAATATACACAGAAATTCGTTCACCAAATAACTTATCAAAGCACTTTTTAACACTTTGACTGTGACTCCCAAAAATAGTACGTAGTTTGCCATATTGCGAGTAGCACATATGGCACACGTCCCAGTCAAAGTGTTGACACTTTTTATTGAAAGTTTTTTGTTAATCTTAGGAATACCAATGTCAGAATTACGTTGCGGACATTACTTTTTCTTGACAATTTAGTTTGCTGTTTTGAGGCATTTCTTAATATGAGCAACGTGGCCATCTTCATAAAAACTGATATCCAAACACACTTTATTTCGGTAAATGCTCTTTATATATTATCGAAAGTGGTGAAGGCTAAGCCGGTTAAACCGTAACTACTGCAATCTTACAGGCCCGGTTCCTTAGAAGAAGATAGAATTCGTGGAAGCCAAGTTAGAAGGGGAGTGTATTCTGTACAGAATCAGTAGGAGAAGAATTAACAGAAGGGTTGACTCGGCCTGGGGTAGAGTTCGACCATGAGGAGTGAGAGAGAGAGAGCGCCGCAGCCCCGTGTCTGCCGTGCACCTGGGCGAAAGGCCAAGTGGATTCCGCTTTGCCTGTTGAATGGGCTCAGTGTGAAGTGTGTTTCTGCCAGCGCTGACCACAAATCCGGCGCATACCAGTAATCAGCGGTACGCAAAAATCAATTGACTGACTTGACTGCTAGTTTACCCATAGACGATGAGTCATCACAAGTGGCGAGACGAGTCCAGTGTGAACCAGTAATCAGCGATGCGCCAAAAATCGATTGACTGGCCACGTTGACAGAGCAGGCAGAATGAGTGATCATGGCAGCGCTGGGGGCGGGGGGGGATCAAGCTCCTACAATATATCTTACTTTAAAGGTTTTGGTGCAAAACGTTGAACAGAAGCGCAATTTTTTTCATTTTATCAATGAAAACACTGAAAACGAAGAAAATAATGACAGACTTTATTCGACGATATTCAGTAAATAGTTATCCACTAATGGTAATACAAACAAAATATAAGGACTAAAGAAACGTGCTTTTTATATAAAGAAATAAGTTTCAGTCCGTTTTCAACTTACTAAATTTTTAAATTTACTGCTCTAATTTATAGCTATTTTTTACATCAGCGGAACTTGGGGCTCATCGGAAAAATTAAGTTTTTCTTTAAAACACTTGGTTCTTCTTATAGTTCTTTTAAGTAATTAATATGCCAACTGCTGCTCATTATTATTTGCAAGTTTTCGTTAATGCGTTCTCGCTGATATGCAAGAAAAAACCAAACTTTTACAACCTTACACAAGTTTCTTGCAGCACACGCCATGCTGTATATTCTGATAAAAATTCCCCTGTGTAGCATTTAATGTCTATAGAATGTATACAGAATGTATATTCATAGATATTCACATGTCTAGTAGATTTCTATTTTGGACCCTTCGATAGATATCTATACGATAGCGATTTATAGACATACATAGTGTTCGGCGATAACGGCGGTTTACGCTTGGAAGTGGATACCTTTTATGACGGAACGACCCATTTATTAAAGGAATCCCCCTTTTATTAGATATACATGTAAGTCGGAAGCCCATTATGATTAGTGCAAAAGTTTATTCTAGAAAAAATATAAGAAAATCTTTACTATATACACAGGAGCTTCGTTGTTTGGTCCGTCCATAACCGTTATTCTTCATTCTCCTTTTC
>JAYGXS010000007.1:25509117-25528119 GCA_036362985.1 Ligula intestinalis
GTCGGAGCGTGGAATACGCTTCCTCAGGACGTTGTTATGTCGGAATCGCTAGAGGATTCTAAGCGAAAACTGGATCGATATAGCAGTGCACGACGGATCGTAACAGACAATTTGTAATAATAATAATAGTACTACTTCCAATGTTTCAGTAGCATTCGTTTTTATATTCATTCACGTTTGCTAATTCTAACGCCCTCCCACGCATAGCCTCATGCGAAGGTCTCCGCGGTCTACCCTACTTGGCTATCTGTGTACCGTGATTACCCGCTGGCGATCTTATCAGCCAGACCTGACGGCCTAAACATTCACCCTTGGTTCGACCCAAGGCGGACTGTCGACCATCTGGACGGATGCCTCTCTTTTTCCAGTTCCGTTGGCGGACCCTGCAATCAGCAAGGAAGAATCAGGACGTGGCTTACACACGGTGATGATCCTGGGAACCTTTGCAATGCCCCCCCAGTGGGAACTCCCCTTTTTCTCCTAAATACCACGCATTACCCCCACAAGGGCGACAGTTTTTCTCCTAAAAATCCCTGAGGAGTTTTTTTCACTGTCTGCTCCTATTTTCATCCTATGACACAGGACAACTGGCCTCGCCGACAGTCTAAGCAACAATTTTTTTGCTACCACTACACATATGTACAAATAGGGCACTCAAAGGAATTTTTCCTACATACCCTCAAGATACTGATACTAATACCATCAATGACTTTGCATTTTACGGTATATATATGGATGATATCTTCTGTCTGACAGACTACAACACTGACACGATGGTCAGGCGGTTTAACAGCGTGCATCCAGCGCTCAAGTTTCCAGCAGAGACGGAGGCTGATAATGAAATTGCATTCTGTGATGTCCTTCTGCAAAGGCAAAATGATGGATGGATACTGCGTAGGGCATTCCGAAAGAAAACTTGGATGGGACAATGCACCAACTTTCACAGTTTTTTCTTCCTAAATATAAAACAAAATGTAGTCCAGGGATTAGCAGCTAGAGTATGACGGATCAGCTCTCCTGAAACTCTCAAAGCTGCATAGCACGCTTCTTGAAAATGGATGCCTAGAAAGGTTTATTCTCAAGAATATTGGCGAGCGCATCAAAAAGCTTGTTACCTTTACTGCAGAGAAGAAAGACACATTCATAAGACTGCCTTTCTTAGGAGAGACAACAAGCGAGCTGGTAAGACGATGCCTTAGGGCTGTGATCACAAACGCCTTCCCCATGGTGAACGTTCGCGTGCTCTTCACGAACTCTCCCCTCATACGATTGGGAGGTAAAGACCGACTTCCGTTGAAGGCCACGTCCTTGTGCATTTACTCCTTCACTTGCTCCTGTGGAGCAGGATACATAGACGAACAGCGAGGCGCCCGGAAAAGAGAGTACGTGAATACGTACCGGCCTGGTGAAACTAAATCGATCTCGAGCTCTCTGTTGGCACACTAGTGAAGCCTTTCAGGTTTTCTACCGGACACCTACCATCTTCTCCAAATGTCTATGCCAACGCGTGCTTGCAACATCGGAAGCAGTGGCTATACGTCTAATGAATCCAGTGCTCTGCTGTTCGAAAACTCTAACACAAGCTCTGTCCCTTCCATGACCAACGCCGACGCCAGGTGACAATAGAACATCGCCCCCAGCTACGAGTGGCAGTCGGTCACCCAACACGCCGACCGCTTGTGCAGACTGACAATGTCCGCAGTAGCCAATAGGCTCCCATCTAGGGCAATTGATGATTTTTGTACGTGTTCAAATTTTCATTTTTTTGCAAAGTTAATGGCCTGACGAAGAATAGCCTAAAAACATGTTATGCTTAAGAAACTGACTTTTAAATATATTTCATTAAAGAATATGCACAATAATATCCTTTATTTTACACCTATGGCGCCAAATTACGCCTCCAAATGTTTTACTCGAAGCAATGGCCTATTTTAGCTTTAAAATTTGTTTAACTATGGTCTCTCAGTTAATGCACGTCTAGGTGATTGGCAAAAAGGCATCGCGCAATTAAGCCAGAAACGGTACTAACACACAGCCGCTCCGACTACAGTTACTACCACCGAGTCCCTTATCTCCAGCTTCCTGCGTAAACGAGACCCCGATTCATCTCACACCAAGTACAAAAGCATGTCACACAAATGATAGAAAGCAACAATGGTTAACGTGAATGTTTAATTATTCCTGAAATTCAAACACACGGAGCAGGCCTCCGCTGAGTAATATTTCAGTGGTACAAACCTCGCGATGTGAAGTGCGCCCTTATTTGCTTAATGAGTGCGTCTGTGCTGAGACCTATATGGCAGCCAAGGTCTACAGATTAAGCTCATGCGTGCGCGGAGATCCATGGCAAAACTCTCACTGTTACACGTGATCACTCTCTTAGCAAATGCTAGAATGCTAAAAATTTACTCCTCATGCACGTTTAAGGAAATATTGACCCGTTCGCTTGCATTTATGCTACCTACTTTCCACTTGAAGTCATGAGTGGGCCTATAAGTGTAAAGGTTTATAGTTAGATTACTATATTCAGCTCTCAACTTGGTACTGGGTCTACCAACTCAAGATGACTGAGAATTGTTGCCTTCATGCTATTCTCGACTCAATGCATCCCTAATAGCAAAAAGTCGACGAATCGAGTCTCGATTTTCCGTCACATTTTCATGACTGAATTTGATTGGTTGCGAGACTACTCGCGGACGAGTCACCAAGAGCGCAAATGCCAGCGCGGCCAGCCATGGGAAAATCGATCGGACTTCGTGCTAAGAGGCCGGGGCACGCTATCGCACGCCATTTTCTGCACTACAGTAGTCGCCGGTTATTAAGCCCACCTCAGGCCCAGACCAAATTGGGCTTAATAGGCGGTGGGAACACTAACCGGAGAGTCCTACTTCTTGATTAGCAAACGCAGGATAGGCACTATACATTACATGCGTACTGTAACCAGTTGCGCACGCAGAGAGATGAGAATCTCACTCTATCCTGTTGGCAAACTGGGCTTTGTAGCTGGCGGATTTCGCTGTGTAAAATTCCGTCCCAAGCTGATTTGGGCCTAATATGTGGCTGGGCCTATTAACCGTGGGCTTAATAACCGGCGACTACTGTATTACGCTGCCGAGCGGTCACCTATAAATTGTAAACTGCGTTACTTTTGTTCTATATTTGGCACGTTTAAGCCAGTTTCGAGAGATATCTGTTAAACGCTCACAATGAAAGGTGTTCTCGAAGATTTGGGGAAAATTAATAAGCATTTTCGTCCGTCGCACCTTCCTCGGCATGCCGTCCAGCTGCTTCTCATCCTCTTACTCTAATTCGGACTCACAGAAGTCATCTGATTACGAAGATATGCATTGTTAATTGCAATAAAAAGCGAAAATCTTAAAACGTTGATTGGGATTTACTGATGTACAGGAGGAGATCGCTAAACCTATCGTGGAGACTATCATCCCAAATAATTTTCTGAAGAATGACATGTTGACTGCTAGATTAGCCCATTCCTAGTCATCTAGTCAACCCCCTCACAATTTTTGTGCCAAACATCGTGCTTGTGGATAAACGCACCGTCATGTTCTGACATGCTCCCCGGCTGCTTTTGTCCTGAGGAACCGAAATTAATTACTTAACACTGTAGGTTTCCCTTAAACGTGGTCGGCATTAAGCAGCAATGCTGACTGTCTGTTGCAGAGACCAGAGGTGTTTCAGGCAAGATGAACGATCAACTTATGTGTTGCACTTGCCTTCCACGTGTACTAATCATGCACCAGAGAAAACTCATTTAAGCAATGTAACTTGGTTTACGGAATTTAAATGCTGATAGTTATTTAATCATGTACCTCATGCGAAGGCTACACCAAGGTGCTTCTCTTTCGATTATTTTATAGGTGATTAGGCTTTTTGACTCAATGTGTTGATGAGGGTTTTTTGATTATAAAACAATTTTTTATTTTACTTTAACAGAGGAATTCGCATGTTTTCGTATCTGCATGGTTTCTAAAACTATTTATGACCTGGGATGGAAGCCAAACTCTCCTTGAATATTTCGTGGGTATGAGACTGCTCGTCCTCGGGAAATAATGGAAGAATGTAGTTAATATCAGAGGAGGGGAAAAGTCATGTGTGCTGGAAACTTTATGGTGGACACATAATCGTGTGAAGGATCAATCGACGATTTGATGTCAAATGCCAGGAACACAACATTTTGTCCTCCTTCCCCGAACTGTGACAGATATTTGGCCGAAGAGAATGGACCTTGTGGAAAGGCAGCGTAATACCGATTCGGTAAAATTAAATTTAGGTTCAAAATCAGCATGCGAAATCTTATCCGTCTTTCATATGGGACAGGTGGTAAAAAGGTTTAATGGGTTGGGCGAGAAGAATGATTTAAAAAGCAGAGCATATAGCAGAAGAAAAAATAGCAATTATTATTTAAATAGTCTAAGGTTAGTGAACTCAATTTTCCCAGAAATCCAATTTACAATAAAAGAAAGCAACGGATCCATTTGGTGTTAGACAGGAGGACGGAAGCCTGCAGACTGGTGCCTTTCGAAAAACGACAAACACCGAAAAAATCCTCCAGTTCACGAGCTGTCAACCACTACCACTACCAAAAGCGAAAATTTGGTTGAAGGCAAATCAGACTTTAAAATTAATTTTGCCTCAATAAGCCTTTTAAGTCGGCCATAATCCGCCTTTCTTTCGCGCTTTCGAAGGTCAGAAGCCATGTTGTCTTGGTACGAAATGCAGGGCTCTATGCATTAAGCCATATTGCCCAAACGCATTTAGGAAAAACGATCCCTTGAAGCAATTTCTTGTGCATTGAAATTCAAATCAAAAATATTGTGATAGAAAATCTCTGGGTTGGGTCTAGTTAGTCAATATTGGTTTCCAAGCTTAAATGTTTACTCCAGTCTCTCTAGTCTGTTTCGGTAGTCATGATCGGCATACGTAGATAGCATTTCCATTTGAACGTGATCCACTTTACGGTGACATGTAACTGTGAAGCATCTAACATACCTTCCCCCCCCCCCCCCCCCATCCACCCTGCCGCGATGCGAAAGCAGTACACAAGGAAAATGTCTTATTTGCGTGAAAAAGTGACAAGCTTAGTCGTTTGCAAAATGTGTTATTTGTATAGCTATTACAGTGATAGATATACCATGTCAATCAGTTCCCGCCAAAACACACCGAATAGCTCAAATCTGAAAACGTCGATCGGGATTTACTGATGCGCAGTCGTCTGCAAAAGTTCACACAGGGGGAGATTGCACAATCCATTAGTGGTGAGTATCATCCCAAGTAATTTTCTGAACGATAACATGTTGACTGTTAGATTAGCCTTTTTCTAATCATCTAGTCATATGTTTGCAGGTTAAATGAGATAGCAAAATAATATTACAATCAACATAAATGAAATTCTTCTTTCTTACCCCAGCCTCCGTCATCTTCTACGATGAAAAACTGGCGTATAAGCCCCTGTCTGCAAGGCTGATTCACAAATTGCGTCACTTCACGGCTGATTGGCTGCATTCAAGCTTTCGTTTCCACTCGGATGCATTTATTGGTTGGCTGAAATGTGCTGATTGGTAGAGAACGGACCAATGTAGAGCCAAATATAATCATCACCACAGTTCTTGCGCCAACAATCGGGCTGGTTGGTAAACACCTCGCTATGTTCTGACAGGCTCTGAATTTGCTTTTGTCCCGGAGAACCGAAAATAATGACCAGACACTTTAGGTCTCCCTTTAAACGTTCCCTGCGTCAAGCAGCAACGCTGACTGTCGTAATGCAGAGTCTAGAGCTGTGCCAAGCAGCATCCGTGTGACATTTGCGTTTAACGTGTACCAATAATGCAGCGCAGGATCCCCATTTAACAAGTGCATATTTTTCTATGAAATTTAAAAGATTGTGTGAGGGTAATCATGTAAGCCTTGCGAAGGCTACACCAAGTTTCCTAACTCTCAATTATTTTGTAGTTAAGTGAGCTTCTCGGCTCGTGGTGTTGGAATGGGTTTTTTTATTTTACAAGAATATTTTATTCTTACGTTTTTTCGAATTTCGCAAAAAAATTCGCGTGCGCCTGGATCTGAATGTTAGCTAAAACCCTTTACGACCTTGCCCCCAATGGTTACAGCTATTTAGCCGAAGGTAAGTGATCTTGTGGGAAGGGCTCGTAATACCAATTCGGAACTAAGTATTTCCGAGAGAGTTGGGGCGGGATACTCCCTTATGGTAGTATGCTAGTGTCAACCGTCATTTTAACTTGGTTTCATGTTATGAGGTCCTTCTTCCGTGAAGTATAGTCCCTTGATATAAAGTCACATAAACGACCACCAATCCAGCTGCGGGAGTCCCCTGTGCTAGCTTCGCGTTATCGGCCACCAGTTACGCTGCGAGAGTCCGACTGAGTCTCCCTCTTTCTCCAGCATAAGGAACCGTAATTGTTCCGCCTCCTCCCCCGACCGTTCGCATTAGGTTTTATTGAGTTAAAGTATGCTTGGTTGTAAACTTACCACAATTCTGAATTACACGCGAGGATAAAATTTTGCCTCAGTTGACAAGATCTTTCATATGTGTATATGCATATGGTTTTTCCGATATATGCACCGTTTGACACATTGCGCTTCGTATCCTATGCTAACTTGACTCATCTTCCTACTCAACGATTACTTATCCCCTATGTCACGCTAGTCCAAGAAATGTGAAATTCTCTTTCTATTTCTTTCATTTGGGCTGACAACGCGTTGGTGCCACCAGCTCAAAAATTCCCTAACATATCTTCATTTTTTTCCAAAAAACCCTTTCCGTTTTTTATTATATCGTTCGAAATGTACGCAGTCACTGACCAACTGCGTTTTTTTATTTTGGGAGGCATGCATTCCAAGAGGTATAATTTAAAGGCAAATATATCCACTGGGAAAACAAAGTAAACTAATTGTGTACACATTCGACGACTTCATGACGCAACCAGCTTTTTCACCCCAAATTAGCGAACATACGTTTGTTTTCGATAAATTCTCGTCAGGCCTTTACATTTATACGATAATGAAATAAATAAACTATGGTGGTTGGCTGTCAGATGAAGTTTTATTTTTGGCAGGGTCGGTGGTGACTGGGGGGAAGGGGGTGGGGGAGAGTTGGGGGAGTTGCGGTCAAATTGTCAATCTCTAGACGGCCCGGCGTCCAAGACCGCTGATAAAGTGTGCGTGGTTGGATTTGGGACTTGCTAGTCTCTGCGGGGGCTTTTCGCGTGCGGTATTGGAAGCTAAATTAAACTCCTTCCGGATTGTTTTTACGAGGCCTTTCCACAAGATCACTTACCTTCGGCTTACTAGCTGTAACCACTGGGGCAAGGCGCCAAAAGTGTGGGTTTCTACACGAAAAACCCCTAAATTTATGATAATGTTTATACTAATATAAAAATAAAAATATTTGATTACAATTATAACTAACAACTTTATTATGTAATTAACAAACTGTTACCTAATACCAAGTTACAGATACCGCTCAAAATGCTGTCCATTAACTGCAGAACAGCGACGTAAGCGATCCATCCAGCTCTGAGCTGCTCGACGAATGACATCAAAAGGGCTGTTGTTCCATGTGTCCATCAAAACATGTTTTATTGACTCAATATCAGTGATTCCTATTCTTCATCTCTGAAACTCCTGTAAGAGTACACTCCAAATGCAAAAGTCCATTACATTCAGGTCAGGGCTCTTGGATGGCCATTGCTGGGGTGTGATGAAATCTGGAGTGTTAACTCGGAGCCAGGCGACAGTGTCATTGGCAGTGTGTGGCTTAGCACCATCTTGCTGCCACGTCCAGGGTTCACCCTGCATTACTTGATCAACACGTCTACACGTCTTTCCAGAATATTCCTGGCATATGGTGCGCAGGTGGACATTTTAGAACCTTCTCCTCTGCGACCACCACCCACGTTGTGTGGGTGCTCCTCAACACTGAGCGGAACATGGCGTGGGCGACATGAATGCGGGTGTGAACCAACGGGGGCGGCTTCACTTCGGATGTGGCCCAGGTGTTCTGTTTTCTCCGCCATCGACCGTGACGGCATGGGCGGTCCGGCCACCGTAACAATCACAAACTTAGGGGTTTTTGTGGGGCACCCTGTAGTATGTGACTTCAAGCCCACGCATGCTTATGTTATAACTTTGTGTGAGCATCTGTGTTGACAATTATTACATTTCCCAGTTGTATGTTAGAATGAGAAGGCAGACAGAGTGGCAGAGAATAATTTACTGTAACTACTTCTGCTTGTACATCAGCTCTGTGTTCTCTATGTGTGTCCGGCAGCTTGGTCTCTGTCCGTATGCAGCTTGTCTTCGTTCATCGGTAGCGCGTCTCGGCAACAGCAGAGTCTCGTGTCACCAGTAGCAGCCGAATGTCACCTCCTGTCGGTGGCAGCAGCCTTGTTGACTATTGGCCTCTCTGCAGGCAGCCAGCAAGCGGCGACCTCGGTGTGACTTTTTCGCGCGCGCGCTTTGCTCCTAGTCAGGCGTGACTTCAGTATGACAGTGCCCGGCCGGTGGCAGCGGCCTCGTGTGCCCGTAACCCCTTTGCGTTCTCTTGTGGTGTCCACCACTGAAGGTCGCGCGTAATCTGTTCGTTTATGCGATCGCGCTATCGCGTGTTATCTCTTTCTTATCCTGATTGGAGGACGGCACAAGTTTTGACTCCTGTTCTGTGGCGTTCTAACAGATTAGTTCACCATAACATTTTCAGCACATATTACCTTTGTTTTCTCCGAAAATAATTAAATTCTTCCTTTCATTCACAAATGAACAGCAGTCTCATGCTAAGAGAATATTCAACCAGAGTTCGACTTCCATCCCAGGTCATAAAGGGTTTTAGCTCCGAAAGCACGCGAATTCTTGTACGAAAGTCAAAAAGCATGAGGATAAAAAATTCTTTGAAAGTCAAAAACCCATTTCAACACCACGAGCCGAGAAGCTCACTTAACTACAAAATAATGAAAAGCTAGGAAACTTGTTGTAGCCTTCGCAAGGCTTACACGCTTACCCTCACACCATCTTTTAAATTTCATAGAAAAATATGCACTTGTTAAATGGGGATCCTGCGCTGCATTATTGGTACACGTTAAAGGCAAATGTCACACGGAAGCTGCTTGGCCCAGCTCTAGACTCTGCATTACGACAGTCAGCGTTGCTGCTTGACGCAGGGAACGTTTAAAGGGAGACCTAAAGCGTCTGGTCATTATTTTCGGTTCTCCGGGACAAAAGCAAAGTCACAGCCTGTCAGAACATGGCGACGTGTTTACCAACCAGCCCGATTGTTGGCGCAAGAACTGTGGTGATGATTATATTTGGCTCTACATTGGTCCGTTCTCTACCAATCAGCACATTTCAACCAACCAATAAATGCTTTCGAGTGGAAACGAAAGCTTGAGTCCAGCCAATCAGCCGGGAATTGACGCAATTCGTGAATCAGCCTTGCAGACAGGGGCTTATACGCCAGTTTTTCATCGTAGACGATGACGGAGGCTGGGGTAAGAAAGAAGAATTTCATTTATTTGATTTTAATATTATTACAATTACTATTACTAGCTATAATTATATGACTCGAAAGGTGCTTATCTACAAATTAACACGTTATCTATCAGAAAATTACTTGGGATTATACCCACCACTAATGGGTTTCGCAACCCCCTGTGTGAGCTTTTGCAACCGACTGTGCATCAGAAAATCTCGCTCAAAGTTTTATGATTTTGGTTGTTTACTGCAATTAACAACGCGTTTTTACGTCACCAGACGACTTTTGCGAGACTGAATCAGATTTAGACGAGGAGGAGGAGGAGCAGCTGAGACAGCATGCCGATGAAAATTCGTAATATGATAAAATCTCCTCCAAATGCTCTGTCGTTTGCCCCAAATCTCCGAGGTCACCTTTTATTATGCGCCTTTAACGGACAGTCCTTGAAACTGGCCTGAACGTACTGAATAAAGAACAAAATTAACGCAGTTCACGGAGTATAGGCGACCGCTCGGCAGCGTAACAGTGCAGGAAATGGCGCGTGATAGCGTGCCCGGGCCTCTTAGCACGAAGTCCGATCGATTTTCCCATAGCTGGCCGCACACGTATTTGCGGCCTTGGTCACGCGTCCGTGTGTAATCTGGCAACCAATAAAATTCAGCCACGAAAAAGCACGGATAAGTCGGGACTCCATTGGTTGAATTTTTGTTATTACGGTAGTATTGCGTCGAGAGTAGCATGAAGGCAACAGTAATCAGTGACCTTGAGTTGGCAGACCCAGGACCACGTTGAGAGCTGAATATAGTAATCTAACTTAAACCTTCACACTCATTGGCCCACGCATGACTTCAAGTGGAAAGTAGGTAGCCTAACTGCAAGAGAGAAAGAATATTTCCTTAACATTCTGCATAGAGTGCATGAGGAGTGAATTATTAGCATTGCAGCCTTTTCTAAGTGAGTGATCACGTGTAACAGTGAGAGTTTTGCCATGGATCTCCACGCACGCATGAGCTTAATCGATAGTCCTTGGCTGCTATACAGGTCTCCGTACAGATGCACTCATTAAGCAAATGAGAGCGCACTTCGTAGCGCGAGATGTGCTCGTACTGTGCATTGGTTTTGCTGAAATAAATTTGAATTTATAAGAGCAGTGAAAATCAATCAGAAAACGTCATATTAAATAAGCAGTTACTTTTTTGCAGGACACGCTCTTTGCAGGCTGTTTGAAAGAATCCCTTTTAAAAGCCAGAATCCTTACGTGACTGTAGAATCTTGCGATTAGGCTGTACGACAATCAAAATTAAAACTTTACTCAAGCACTTTGTTCAAATGGAAAACTACAACGACCTAAACAACACCAGCAGCAAGCGAGAGCGTTCTGAGTGTAGGCTTTGTAAGCAAAGCAGGAAGAAATAACAGGAAAACGGTAGATAATGGGAACGAGAATACAAGCATGCATAGTACTCCAGATTAGGGGTTGAGGTGTGTGATAGGGACGCGTGGTAGATGCGTTGGCCCATCACGGGACCACAGCTTGTTATAGTGGTTGTGCTCCCATGACAGGTACCGTACATGGCGGGAGGGGGTGCATGGTGGCTGACGTAGGCTAGGACTCATGTCGCCACAGCAATCTGCGCCTTAACTCTGTCTTGACGTTGGACACGAGCGAGTGAAAGGCGAGAGAGAGAGAGTGCGGTAGATGCAACGCAAGTCTACTATCAATATAAACGAAATTAATGATCTACCTGCGCCCTCACCATGCTGTGGAACATACGCTGGATCTCGTCGGATGCGGCAGTCGAAATGTCGTGCAACCACAGTCCTCCAACTGATCCTGATCAGAAGGGTGTCGGCAGGAGGAATGATACATCAGAGTCTCAGGAAAAAGGGATGCGCGTAGGGACGGTGACACGCACGTGAGCGTTTTTGTGATCGCAAATTTGCACAGCGTCTATCTTATAGTCTCCTCTTCACCCTCATGGGCCCGGTGTCATGACATAGCCAAGAAGACAGTAGAAATGAGAGGGCGGACGCGGTGGCAATCCGTGCCTAGGCATGCCACGAAACTGGCTCGGCTGCCACTGAGGTAGAGTGCCACAGTAAAAAAGCAGCCATTTTAGCCAGACTCTTCTGGCTGGCAAGGATGCGAGATAAACTTCAAACCCCCACACACACACCGGCACATTCTGAGTTCGCTCTCCGTCTAAAGCGAGTAGTCAATGAGCTGCAACAGCTGATTTATTCTATACACAGGGCAGGTGGCCGGCTGTGAGTTGGCTGTTGGCACGTGTGCCAGAACAAAGCGTCCGTTCCACAGCCCTGAGTGATGACGTGTTTTTTTTTACTCGAGCGTGAGGGAGAGAGAGGGTGGCTAGTTGAATGCGGGACATGCGATTGGTTGGCCCTAGGGCTGACTTGGGGCCTTTAATCAGGAATGGTAAGTCACGCCGGCTGACAAGTGTGAGATAGCCCAAGTCATTGTCGCAGGCCACACTCCGCACTACTGGGGTGACTCATTTTGTCTTTGCTTTCCAAGCCTTGGTACTCGCGCATGGCAACCTCCCCCCCGCACGCTCTCTGTCAATCGCTGCTAGAGGCCCGCGTTGTCATGTCTGCCTCACGCTCTTGCTCGATTCGCTGCTTAGGGTACGCGCAAACTAGAAGACAATCATGCGCGGTATTCTACTGATTGGCTGCAGCAAACAGACGACAGTTCCAAGGGCAAGCACCGGCTGACACAACTTGCATGAAGACAGCTGGTTTCTAGCGCTTGGCGGAGCCCTTTGTAAAGCTCGTTTCTCGCAGTCAGAAGCCTTCTGATTTGGGGAACCCTCCTTTTGGCGACACAAACACCTTGATAAATGATGACCCCGAAGTGATATGAAAACGTAGGTCTGAGGCATGGCCGTTAATTAGCAGTGTGCTGACAGTTTCAGCTTTGTCATAGCAATCGGCAACAGAATCCGTGTCAGATCTTCGAAGAACTTTTTACCGCCCATCACAGGGCGTGGTGTGGCCGTTGGGCAGCATCGTTTCGGACCAGGACGAGTGCGAACGCGTCCAGGTTGGGGGATGGGGGATGAAAAAATTGACCTTTGACACCTCCACATGCATGAAAGATGTTAAGTCCATGCCTAGGGTGTGTGTGTGTGTGTGTGTGTGTGTGTGTGTGTGTGTGTGTGTGTGTGTGTGTGTGTGTGTGTGTGTGTGTGTGGGTGTGGGAGGGTGTGGGAGGGTGTTGGCCCAGGCTTCATGCAGGGCTGCTCTCACCCTTCTGAGATCCAATGGTCTGTATGCACATGCAATGCCAGTCTTCAGCCAACCACGGTCCCTGCGGCCTGGAAGGCGCTGGCAATTTCTCTCACTTCTGATTCCCTGTTGGTGACTGCGCTCGCGCTCCCACTGGGTTTCAGGACCCACTGCGGGTGCCCGAAAAGCTAGGCGGTCACTATGCGGTGGGGGAGAGAGTGAGGTCGACATCGGCGCGATTCTTCCCTCACTATAATAAATCTGAATCTATCACGGTGCGCTAAAAGCCGTGGCTTGGAGGGTCTGTCAACTGACGAGAAAACTCGGACCCCCTACGTTGCTGCTCCTTCTGTACGCGTGTGTCTGTGTGTGCGTACGGGAGGAGAGGGAGGACTGAGAGTCAGGCTGCAATGGCTCCCTCTTAATGTGGCCTTTATGGCGCTCCCGCGCAGTCGGGAGCATTGCTAGCGAGATGGCTGATGCAAGTGTGCGCGTTCTGAATGTTTATCGCGCCAGCCATCTACACCCTCCCTCATCCCCGGTCTTATTGACTTTGTCTATACACCGGAAACGGAGGTGGGAGTGGCGAGCGAGTGGGTAGATTCTGCGCAAGTCTGCCTAAACTCATGTTTTCCCTCGCGCCAGTTCTCTGCGTTGCTCCTGCTAGCTGTCGCTTACGCATAGCTTGCCCAGCTCGCCTTTGTGTCAGTTGTGGCTTGCTTCAGCGTTTGCTGCGGCTTGTTGGAGCGCGTGGTGCCCATCGTCGAAATCGACGGGGGAACTGTCGTGCGTGTGTGTGTGTGTGTGCAGCAGCGCAAGGCGACCTGGATGCACCCCAGGTCTCGTCAATGGCACCTTCTGGATTATGTCCTCGTGCGGCAACGCGACCATCAGGACGTGTTGGTGACAAAGGCAATGCCGGGTGCCGATGGTGATACCGATCATCGTCTCATCATCTCCAAGATGCGGATCCGTTTTCAACCACGCAAGAGACCTCAAGGTAAGCGACCCCCAGGTAAGTTGAATACTGATCTGTTAAACTTGCCTGCCAACGACGACGACGGGGGAACTGTCGTGTGTGTGTGTGTGTGTGTGTGTGTGTGTGTGTGTGACGCCGGGGGGTATGGGGTGTCCAGCTGGGGGTTGAACGTGAAGGTCGTGGCAGATCGCATCATCTTCCTCGCGTAGGTGGTGGCTGCGCCTAGCGTCCCTGGCTGGCATCCAACTCCCACTTGTGGCTCCCCGGAGCTAGGCTTTGCCTGGCGGCCACCCCCCGGCTCCCCGCCTCGATCAGCGAGCTAAACCAAGTGAGGGTCTCCGGTGTGTGTGTGTCCCCACGCCCGGTATGTCCCCGGGTTGCAGCGGTAAGCATCCTAGTAGACGTAGTTGGTGAAAGGACGCTACATACTCTAAACGATACCTTGTCTGTTTGAACTTTACTGTTTACTTTCCTCGCTTGTTTACAGTCTTGCTACTCCTGCTACATCTAGTTTATCGTATTACTTTTCTGTTTGCCATTTGTAATACGTTACTTTGCCTGATAATTCTAGTGTTGACTCTACAACCATGCCTATACCATTCCATCACCGTGCTCTTAAAGTGACCTTATTCCACCGTAGCGATTCCTACTCAAATAGTAGTCCTACCGCCATGACTAGCACTCTTAGTCCTCACAGAGTTTGCCTGCGCAGTAGCATCAATAACCCCTCACACGTAGCAGCAATTCTACCCTAAGTCAGATGCCGTAGCACTAGAACGCCTTTCCTTTATATGTAAGACATAGCCCCTTTCACCGCTACTGCTACTAAGATAATTACTGCTGCTCCCACCCCCTAATTCCCAAATGCTCCCCCTCCTAAAAGTCCTCAGCTAAGCTGAAGGCAGGCTCACAGCCAAGTGGTCGTTCGGCACCAAAACACTCGCGGCCCATGGTGCAGTTCGGCAGCAGTTGTGGGTGACCGGCAGTCCCTTTGTGGAGTAGCGCTGCCGCCCCTCGCGAGAGGGTTGATGGACCTAGAAAAGGTGGACTCCAAACACGCTGGGTTGCGACATCTGCCAGTTGACCGTGGCTGACAGAATGCAAACACGCGGTCGAAACACTACAAACGCAAATCAAAACTTCTCTCTTCCCCACCCTCCCTCTAACCCGTTTCCTTCCCACAGGACAGCTCCCAGAGCTCACAGGACGACAGCTCAGGGAGCTCAGGTAAGTCCTATCACCTTCGGCGCTTGGAATGTTCGTTCCCTTTTAGATAACCCGAGGAGCATCCGACCAGAACGGAGAACAGCGCTCATCGCCCGGGAGTTGGCGCGCTTCAAGGTGGACATCGCCGCACTCAGTGAAACCCGCTTCTCCGGTGAAGGTTCCATAGAAGAGGTGGGTGCCGGCTACACCTTCTTCTATGTGGGCCGTCCGACGGCAGAGCGACGCGAGGCCGGCGTTGCCTTTGCCATCCGGAAGGACATCGTGGGACGACTACCCTGTACGCCGCAGGGTATCAACGAACGCCTGATGAGTCTCCGCCTGCCTCTCTGGGGTGGCAAATTCGCCACCATCGTTAGTGTCTACGCTCCTGCGATGACCAGCTCTTAGGAGACAAAGAACAAGTTCTACGAGGATCTGCACGCCCTCCTGGCCTCTGTGCCGAAGGCGGACAAGTTGATAGTCCTTGGTGACTTCAATGCCCGCGTCGGCACAGACCACGCCGCCTGGAGAGGAGTGCTCGGACCGCACGGCCTCCGAGGACTCAACGACAATGGCCTACTCCTCCTTCGCACCTGCGCGGTGCACCGTCTCATACTGACCAACACCTACTTCAGCCAACCGCTGCAGCACAAGGCGACCTGGATGCACCCCAGGTCTCGTCAGTGGCATCTTCTGGATTATGTCCTCGTGCGGCGACGCGACCAGCAGGACGTGTTGGTGACAAAGGCAATGCCGGGTGCCGATGGTGATACCGATCATCGTCTCATCATCTCCAAGATGCGGATCCGTCTTCAACCACGCAGGAGACCTCAAGGTAAGCGACCCCCAGGTAAGTTGAATACTGATCTGTTAAGCTTGCCTGCTAACCGCTTCCGTTTCAGCAACGAGCTGACTCATCAGCTCGATAACCTCCCAATCGTAGAAGAGAACACCTCCGTGGAGACCCAATGGTGTCAACTACGGGACGCTGTTCAATCCACTTCAAAACGCATCCTTGGGCCCGCGCCCCGCCAACACCAAGACTGGTTCGACGAAAATGACGCAGCCATCAGTACTCTCATCTCCGAGAAGAATCGCCTCCGCAACGAATATGTCGCTCACCCTACCGACGCCACGAAAGCAGCCTACTACGAAAGTCGCCGTCTTGTACAGCAGCGGCTGCGGGAAATGCAGGACGCTTGGATGGTTCGTAAGGGTGAGGAAATCCAAGGCTACGCGGATCGCAATGAATGGAAGAACTTCTTCGCAGCACTCAAAGCAGTCTACGGCCCCGTAGTGAGGGGCACAGCCCCACTTCTCAGCGCGGACGGCACCACCCACATCACCGAGAAGACGCAACTTCTGAGCCGCTGGGCCGAGCACTTCCAAAGCGTACTCAACCGGCCCTCTACCACCTCTGAGGCTGCCATTGAGCGGCTGCCCCAAGTCGAAATTAATGCTGATCTCGACCTCCCACCAACCCCTGAGGAGACCATGAAGGCTGTGCAGCAGCTGTCCAGCGGAAAGGCGCCAGGGTCCGACGGGATCCCGGCGGAGATTTATAAATATGGTGGCCACCAACTCATATCTCATCTCACCACCCTGTTCCAAGAGATGTGGCGACAGGGCCAAGTTCCCCAGGATTTCAAGGACGCCACCATCGTCCACCTCTACAAGCGTAAGGGGAATCGCCAGGTGTGTGACAACCACCGCGGCATCTCACTGCTGAATATTGCCGGAAAAATCTTCGCACGCATTCTTCTCAATCGTCTGAATAGCCACCTGGAACAAGGGCTTCTGCCTGAAAGTCAGTGTGGTTTTCGACGTCACCGCGGCACCACTGACATGATATTTGCCGCGCGTCAGCTGCAGGAGAAATGTCAAGAGATGCGGACCCACCTCTACACTACGTTCGTAGATCCGACAAAAGCCTTTGACACGGTGAACCGGCCCGGACTCTGGAAGGTTATGCAGAAGTTTGGCTGTCCGGAACACTTCACCCATATGGTTCGACAACTCCATGATGGGATGATGGCGCGCGTCACGGACTACGGAACGTTGTCTGAAGCCTTCGCGGTGACCAATGGACTGAAGCAGGGCTGTGTCCTCGCACCCACCCTCTTCAGTCTCATGTTCTCTGCCATGCTGATGGACGCCTACCGTGACGAGCGTCCCGGAATCCCCCTCAACTACAGAACGGACGGAAACCTCCTCAACATTCGTCGGATGCAGGCCCCCACGCGCGTCTCCACAACCAGAGTTCATGATCTGCTGTTTGCGGACGACTGCGCTCTCAACACCACCACCGAAGCAGACATGCAAAGGAGCATGGACCTCTTTGCAGCAGGTTGCGCCAACTTTGGCCTCACCATCAACACGGACAAGACGGTGGTTATGCATCAACCGCCGCCAGGTGCTGACCTCAACCCCGCACACATCAACGTCAACGGAGCCGTACTACAGAACGTGGACAACTTCACCTACCTCGGCAGTACGCTTTCCCGCAACACTAAAATAGACGCCGAGATTGCCCGCAGAATCTCCAAAGCCAGTCAAGCCTTCGGTCGGCTCCAAGCCTCCGTGTGGAATCGTCATGGTCTTCAACTGTCAACAAAATTGAAGATGTACAATGCTGTTGTGCTGTCAACACTCTTGTACGGAGCGGAGACTTGGACTGTCTATGCTAGCCAAGCGCGCAAACTGAACCACTTCCACATCAGCTGCCTACGCCGCATATTGAAGGTGAATTGGCAGGAGAGGATTCCGGACACGGAAATCCTGGAGAGAACGGGAGTTCTCAGCATCCAGGCCATGCTCAGGCAGATACAACTGCGCTGGAGCGGACACGTGGTACGTATGAATGATGAACGGCTACCCAAGCGACTGTTCTATGGCGATGTCGCCGTAGGTACTCGTCGCAAAGGAGGACAGAAGAGACGTTACAAGGACACCCTGAAGAACTCGCTGAAGCGTTTCCAAATCAACACGCTGAACTGGGAGGAGCTTGCCCTGGACCGAACCGCGTGGCAAAGAGCGGTCAAAAAGGGGCGCCGCAATCTACGAAGCTAGTCGGATCGCAGCCGCCAAGGCAAAACGGACGGCACGCAAGTCTCACAATCCGCGGACGCACGCTGCCACCACCCAAGCACTTCCAACGTGTCCGCGTTGTCAACGCACCTTCCGTGCACGCATTGGCCTGGTCGGTCACCTCCGGAAGCCGTGCAACCCTCCTCCGACAGCATCCACGTCGACTGCACCAAACACTCCGACAGACCCTACTCCACCCTCCACCTCGACGGCAATTACCGACGCGAGAGATACCTCGTTGCCCTCGTCCACCGACTCCAACTCACCCACAACTTCTTCCACTCCCTCTGACACATTACCGCCCGTAATAAATTCCTCACCTGAACCTCCCACCAGCTCTGAGGGCCTGATATGCCCTCACTGCAATCGCACATTCACCTCACGCATCGGTCTAATCGGTCACTTGCGAATCCATCGCACAGAGACTGGTGAACTAGTGCCTGGAGCACCAACACACAGACGAGACCGCCGTCTTCACTGCCTACACTGCCCCCGATCATTCGCTCATCGCATGGGCCTACTAGGTCACATGCGCATTCACGACAGCGGCCCTGACCGTGATGTCGGCACACCCAGCACCTCACACGTCCCCACCACCAGCCTCAGCCCCACTCACTAGTCGCTTCGCGTCACGATTGTGTAATCACGTCAGTCGGGAACACAGGTGAGTGCCTCCACCCTCAGGTAAGTGGAGGCTGTTCTTGCTGAATTTGTCGAATACTGCATTGCCTTACTGCCCCATAATATCTCCTGTAGTTTATATTACTCGCTCCTTTACCGCAATCATACTCATAATAGTGGCGCCTGTAGTTCTGTCTTAGCTCAAACGACAGTCTCAATAGCTACTGAAGATTCTCTGCTGCAAGGTAAGTTCAGATTCTGCTCTAATTGTTCTTTTCTATACTTCATCTCCTCCCCTCTCTCTCGGCCTGTCTACGTTCCCCCCTCGCCTCCTCTCCCTATCGTCCTCTTTCCC
>JAYGXS010000007.1:25538811-25651419 GCA_036362985.1 Ligula intestinalis
GACATACTCACAGGACAGTAGCAGAAATGGTTTGTGTGCGCGCAAGGTTTTGCCATAAAATATAAACGTACAGAAAAAATCTATAAATGCCTTGAGCGTGTGCTGATTTGTCGCGTCAGCATTGACCACTTGGCCCTGCGGATGATGTGGTGGCCTGTTTGTTCCCCGACCGGCGACTTGCTTTGGCCAAACTTAGTCTCTGCACCGAATATAGATTGGGCAAATCGTTGCACTTGTTGATGGATTGGGGGCCCGTTAACCAGGACTCAAGTAATTTTCGGCTCACTCTATTGTCACTTCTTGCGAGAATTTCGGCCTCATCAAAATTGGAATGTGTGGCCGGGTCTCGTCGAATGAGGTGCAACCTGAGAATTAACATAATTTCGCCGCACTGGAATGGCCAATTCTCATTCATTAGACGTCATCAGTCTCTCATGGGCAACCCCACTTAGTGATGATTAACGCTCTGCGGATGCTGTCGGGGCTCATTCTCGGCCTCTCCCTCCCGCACCCGAGGTAGAAAATAATTATGATAAAAATATATGTTGGACTACGACTAACATGCACTTGAAAGAATAAAGGGCAAAAGTGTCGTTCCTGGAATTTGCGAGGGTGGCAGTTTTGAGTAAGAGAGTAAGATGTCAGTGGCGAAGAGAAGAAAACGGAGGAAATAATCGAAAGTTAAGTCGGCGCTTATTTACAAAGGCTCCTAATGACCAACTGGTTTAGAACTCAGTACGCTTACTTCACATACCTGCCTACATATTTCTTTTTAGTAGGTATGTTTGTTGTATTTATTATGAACAATCTGTTTCAGGCTCGCTTTCTATTCCGTGTAGGTTGGTTGTTCAAGGTATACATATAATAGGCTATGCACACGCTATCAATTAGCTGTGCATTATAGGCGTCATTAAACCGCTCTGGGGGTCAAATTCGCAGCCGTTTTAAGGTGAAGGGCAGTTAAAACACTAACAGGCCTTACATCCTCCGTATCGGCCATGGTTCAAGTGAAGGAAGATTGACATTCGGCACGTCGTCCAGTCCATTTCTCAAGTAGTAAATTTCTCTGTGACAACCAATTACGCCATATAGTTCTTGGATTCTCACATTTTTGGCTTTTTCTAATACCTCTATCTCATTCTAAAACTGCTACTTCCTTTTAGTCATTCCAATTCCCCAATCAACTTGTTGCGCACTGTGTCAACAAACATCTGTCTGTGCACGAACGCCATGCTCTCAAGATTGCCAACCCGGACTGGCCCCTAGAACCTCCACAGCACGCCATCATTTCTGAGTCAACACCTCAGCAATGGAATCACCTTGCCTACCTTCTCTTTCACGCACAACACGAAACGCACTTACGGCTGACCAATGGCTGTCCAACCTGGTCTGGTGGCCTGCTAGCCCTGCTGAGACACACCTACTTCGTGTATGAGCAGGCCTTCTACAATATTTCGGTGCTGGACATTTCGCAACAGGCCATCAGCAGTGGGGACTTTGTGGAGCTCTTTAAACCCTGCCCTGAGCTGCACGAGGGCAGCAAATTCCCGGATCTCTGTGAGCTGCGAGTCAGTCTCTATCGCTGTCCGCCAACCTGTCAGAATAGCCTGCTGTCTAGGCTAGGTTTCCGTCTGCCAGCAACGGTCCGGCGGGTGGAGGTGCAATTTGTGGGCAACTGGTGTACAGACTGCTACGCTGGTATCTTACGCACGGTATCGCTGACGCAACACCTCCGAATACGTCACTGTGGCGTGCGAATGTGGACTGCCAACTTGCCAGGCATGTTCCTGACCATCGAGTTCCCGGAGTTGGTGCGCATACGAACACCCCTAGAGTCAGTCTTCATGTTGAAGGTACTTCAGGGGCCAGGAGCACAGCAGCGTCGTGAACTGCCCCGGCTACAATGCGTAGAACTCGTTTGTGACCAGTTTTGCCACTTTACTGATCATGCAGAACGTCATGCTCGATTATTCGAGGGTTGCCAGTTGAACGTGTCAACACCGCCAGACCCCTGGCAGATGGCTTGCAGACCCTGCACACCGAGGCTGCGTCTTCTATTGAGTCAGGGTGAGGCGCTCTTTCAGACCGAGGAGAGTTCCGGCAATGCGGCAGCAGACTGTCCACATATTGTCGGCGCCGAGGCAGTGGACGTAGCAGCGTCAACCGGAGCGGTCTGTCCAAGCTTTGTGCATCTCCACTTTCCACTTCTTCCACACGCGGCTGCCCTGCCTGCGGGTTTCAACGCCTCTGGCATCCAGCATCTCACACTCTCAACCTGCTTTCTGTCGGATTACGATGTCTACCGCATGGAGGAAGACCTAGAGGAACTCTGTGCCAGAAGTATTCTCTTCTTTCTTTCCTCCTGCTTCTCTGGTGACAGCGGTGGCGGAGTAGCACTCACAGCTTTGGATATTTCCGCTGAGTTGGCGTTGGGTCTGTGTTCTGCCCTCGAGAAGCATCCTGTGGATACGCGCTTGGCTACCGTCAAAGAGCTGAGCATTGGAAATCAGACAGGACTGGGTATACGCGGCTACCGTCTGCCAGCATCCCTGCCACCTGTGCGCAGTCTGGTGCCGTTGCTTCGCTTATTCCCAGCCCTTAGGTGTCTGCGTCTACAATGCAAGCGGTTTATTCGGTGTGCTAGCATGGAGGAAATAATGCGTAGCTATGCCGGCGCCCACCTCCAACGCCTTTTCGTGTGTACGCGCTTTGGCGGCCGCTTTTTGCCGACTCTGCCGCCCAATCAAATCAGCGCCCCCCTTCTAGACGTATTAGTACTCTACTACGGCTGTCCCATAACATATGATGAAGAGAAGGAGGGTGGAGAGGACACTGACGAGAAGTACAGTGAGAATAAGAATGGGAAAGGAGACATATTGGGACCCCATAATAGAAGAGAACACCAGGATGGTGAGGAAAAGGAAGTCGAAGGGATGCGGGCAAACAAGAGGGCGAGGAGAGAAGTGGCTGAGTCTCCGGTCCTCCCTAATGGCGTCCGTATGCGGCACCTAGCGATCGGACTTAGCAAGAAACAACTTCCCGACAAGGCCTGTCTTGATCAGTTCTTTCAAACGATCCCCTGTCTGGAGTGGTTTGTGGTGATTGTTCACGATGACGACAAAACTCTTTTTTGGCATCGGGAAACGGCGGGTCCAGAGGCTGAGGAGAATAGACGTCAAAAAAAGCTAAACGAAACCAAAACATTTATCAAACGGACGACTTCAGTGCTCGCGCTGAATGAAGCCCATCCTGAGCTGTTCGGTGTGTTTTGGCGGGAACTGATTGACATTAGTGTTCTTTCACTGTCGTAATTATACAAATAACACATTTTGCAAACGACTAAGCTTGTCACTTTCACGCAAAATAAGACATTTTCCATGTGTACTGTCTTGGCATTGTGGCAGGGTGAATAGGGGATGAGAGAGTGTGTTAAATGCCGCACAGTTGCCTGTCACCTTAAACTGGGTCGTGCTCAAATCGAAATGTTATCTAAGTATGCCGATAACAACTACCGAAACGAACAAGAATGACTGGAGTAGACGTTTTAGCTTGTTAACTAATATCCAGTACCTAGACCCAACCCGGACCTTTTCGACCGCAATTTTCGTTGGTTCGAATGTCAATGCCTGAAAGTGTGAGTCAAGTGATCGTTTTACCTTAACGCCTTAGGGTAATGTGACTCAGGAACATTGCAATGGACAGTTTTGATCAATGTTAAGGGCAATCTTCCTCCAGTACGTTTCATACATACGATACAAACTGACAGGACAACGAGTCCTTGGTTCAATGCATAGAGCCTTGCAGTTTTAGCCAAGAGAACGTGGGTTCCGATCTTAGGGAATGCAAAAGTGAGGTTGATTATGACTGACTAAAAAGGTTAATTGAGGCAAATTTGGTTTTCAAGTCTGCTTTGCCTTCAGCCAAAGTTTAGTTTTTCGTCAGCGGTAGCGGGTGATAGCTGGTGAACTGGAGAATTTTGGCAGTTTTTCAATTTTGAAAGGCACCAGTCTGCAAGTCTCGGTCTTCCTGTTTTGCAACACCTGAATCTCCAGGAGAGGAATTCCTCTGTATTTTGCTCCTTCATTGTAAATTCGGTTTCTGGGAAAATTGAGTTCAATGTCCTTCGAATGTCCTTCGTTATATCTACATATATATATAATTGAGAAGGTAAGGCGATCACGGGAACCAAAGGTTTATCGTCCTGACGTTTCGGAATCATACAAGCTTCCATTGTCAAAGTTAATAGTCACACGAATTGTCACAGTATTTAAGGGTAACATCAGCTAGGCAGGCCAATGACTGTTGTTGTCATGCGTCCGTGGGCTCGTCTCGGTAGGAGGGGGGGGGGAGTGGGGGGGCGTCGGGGTGATAACGGTCATTGATCGGGTTGTCATGGTCCGTTGGTAGGGGTCACCCGTCCTCCTGTTGTGTTGAAAACTTCCCGCCAGCGTGTAAAGAAGAAGAGGCGTGAGAAGAAGAGCGTGAGAAGAAGAGGCGATCTCGGGAATAATGGGTATAATATCCTGACATTTCGAAAGCGTACAGGCGTGCATCGTCGGAGGTTGATGTTTGTGCACGCCTCACAGTCTTTTATAGGTGTTACAACTGACTTCTCGTTCGTTCTTCGTCCATTGGCGCTAGATCCCCTGCGGGGGCGGGGCTGGAGCTCCGTCATCGTCCTGCTGACCAGGGTATCTCGCCGTCACCTCGTCGGAGGGGGAGGGCAGTGTTCGTCTGCCAGCGGTCATTGCTCGCATCTGCATCGATCGCGTCGGTGCCGCATGTCCTGCTGGCTTCCCCCGTTGGCACTTTCCCGTCTTCGTCCCGCCAGCGGAATATCGAACTCCGCCATCAGTGTTTATGCAGAGACCGTTGTCATGTGCAACTGCTTTCAAGCCCGACAGGAGGTCTTGTTGGTTCACGTTGCCCGCGGCGTCGCTGACGGCTGCATTGGTGTCTGGGGTAGGTTCCAGGACGCCTGTATGCTGGCCGGGTGTGGGGTTGCTAGTCGTCGCGACCCGTCTGACTTCCTGCCGGCGATTTCGTTGATTGAGCCGCACGCGTAACACCTGGTAAGCCGCCGGGAGAATCGTACAGCGGTTGATGGAATTTGGTGCAGTGTGCCATGCTTCGAGTGTTTCTCTGGTTGTCCGGTCACTACCTAGGGCTAGGATTTCAGCGTCATCAAAAGCAAAGGTGTGTCCAGGAGCCAAACATTGTTCCGCCAACAACGAGCGTGGCTCCATCCTGTCGACTGCCCTTGCGTGCTCGCTCATACGCGTCTGTAGTCGCTTTTCGGTCTCCCCAGTGTAGTTGGCCTCACAAGAACTACACTGGATGCGATAGACGACGTTTGCTGTTTCTCCGCGGGACAGAGGGGCCTTTGGTCTCATGACCAGTCGTCTTATTGTTGCCTCGGGTCTGTGGGCTACGCCGATACCCAGTGGTTGTAACAGACGAGCGACTGCTTCAGAAACATTCTCTATGTATGGCATTGCTTTCCACACTGTCGGTTGCTCTGCTGCCGGTCTTGCAGCTCGTTTCGGTTGTCTGCTGCGTTCTAGGAAGCTGCGAGGGTAACCGTTAGAGATGATCATCCGTCGAAGATATTTAAGTTCAGCCGCTTTGTCACCTGCCTCGTTGCAATGTGTTTCTGCCCTTTTGTAAAGCGTTCGCACACAGCTGCGTTTGTGGCTCAGCGGATGGTTACTTTGGTAGCTGAGTATCTGACGTTTGTCAGTTGCCTTTCGGTATACCGTCGTCTTTAGGCTCCCGTCGGTCTCGCGGTGGACCAGGACGTATAGGAATGCAAGTTGATTGTTGCTCTCAGCCTCTGTTGTAAACTGAATGTCGGCAAAAATGGAGTTCAGCATCGTGTGAAATTCAGAGAGCATTTCACGCTTGAGGACGACGAAGGTATCGTCTACGTACCGCGCCCAAAATACTGGTCTATGGTTCGTAAACACCAGTGTCTCTAACTTTTGCAGAACCGCCTCAGCAAGGAAACCAGATAGCGGCGAACCCATCGGAGTCCCTTTTATTTGTTCATATACTGTGCCCTCAAATGTAAAATACGTGTTGAGGCAGAACTTGAGCAGCTGGATGAGATGTGCACGTGTAGGTTTATTAGTTCCCTCCTCATATCGGCTCTCAAGTAGATCACTCACTGTTTCGATCGCAAGAGTCTGAGGGATTGATGTGAAGAGTGAGGTAACATCAAACGATACCATGACTTCGTCTGCATTGAGGCGTAGCCCGTTAAGTCTTTCCAAGAAATGTACGGCCGAGTGTACCGTTGTGTTGGAGCCTGATTTGAGACAGTTCAGACGCCGAAACATCCATTTCGACAGATTTAATGTTGGTGTTCGCGTAAAGAAACAATGGGCCAAAGTGGAGCACCGGGTTTGTGCACTTTTGGCAGTCCATAGAATCTTCCCATGGCTGAATCACTTGGTTTGATATTTAGTCGTTCGATTTTTGAGATGGCACCGTTATTCTCTAGTCCCACGAGTGCTGTGTTGATTTGTGTCACCATATTCTTCATAGGATCTCCGTCGCACTGGCGGTAGGCATTTTGGTCATCGAGCAGAACGTTGGCCTTTTGGAGGTATTCAGACTTATCAAGTACCACTGTGGAGCGCTTTTTACGGGTTTAAAATAATAATAATATGTTTTCTATCCCAGTTTACAGGCAATTTTTAAAGAGTTGGTAGAGCACCACTTAGGTGCCTTCCAAAACCTCGAAGACAGGAAAAAACCTAAAACAAACTCCCTCTCTTTGCAGCCAGTGTTGGTTTTATTTCCATTTTGTATTTTGTCAATACTGGGCAAGATAGAGAGTTTTTTCAAGTAAAAAAACCTGACTTCGAAGGTACGCTACAAACGGAATACATGTACAGTTGTAAACTGAGTTGACACCTCAGCAGGAGAAAAGTTGCATATCGTTTAAGGACATTAGTTCGGGACGGAGAGGGTTGGCACAAGAACCTTCTGCTCTAAGTAGTCCTTCAATGTTTGTCGGCAAAATTTGCGCGTTATCGGCTGAAGGGTTAGCCGATTGCGGGCCGCAGCTTCAGCAGCATTATCTTCAGCATGAAGCCTGGCGGGGTTCAAAGTCCACGAACGCCATCAGAGTGAAAGAGAGGTTCCACCGACTCAGCGCCCAAAATTCGTGACAGTTGTCCTGAATGTAGAAAACTAGTTACAGCTCTCTTAAACATAGGGTAGCTTTGCTGGCTTTAAATAAGTCTGGGCAGCTTATTCCAGATTGATATGGCGTTTACTGAAAATAATTGCCGGTCTTAACTGTGCGTGCCATAGGAAGAAATAAAAATACGTCTCGATGACTGGCGCGTCGAGAGTGCTCAAGCTGCCTTATTGTACTAAGAGGATTAAAGGTTTGACCATTCAAAAGTTTCAACAGTAAAAATAGACCCTTCTGCAATCTACGAAGCCACAGGGGATCCAGCTTTATAAGTTTGCACCCTTATTGGTAGGCTAAGTTACGGTTTTCTGCAGTAAAAACTCTTCTAGTGAAGAAGTGCTGCACCGATTCTTTTTTCTTCCGTTCACTAGTGCGCAGAAGACTGAATAGGGGCGAGTAGTATTAAAGACTAGTTCTCACGTACATAAAATAAAGGCTAGTTCTAACCTTTATGGTCTTCAAATTTCTAAGGATGAATCCGGTGGTTCGGCGTGCTTTCGAGACTATCAGGGCACAGTGCTCTGACAAATTGAGACTATTAGAGTAGGATATGCCCAAATCCTTGATAACTCCTGGGACATTTAGTTCGTGGCCGTCAATGCTTAATTCCGGTTGATGATCGTCGCCAACAACCATAACGGAACATTTGTGCCATGAAAGGGTGAGGCGCCATGTGCAACACCACTGGGTGAAGGCCTGAAGGTCCTTTTTTATCAGCTCGAGCACGATGTTGCGATCTGCCGGTTTATATCGATAAGCAACTTTTAAATCATCAGCGTACATGAAGGGTCTGCCATACTGAAAACAATCTGAAACGTCGTTGACAAACAGGCAAAATAGGAGCGGACCCAGTACACTACCCTGTATAACACCACTCCTCACATGCGTGGGGTTGGAGATAACATTGGAAATTTTTACTCGTTGTGTGCGAGCATCCAAATAGGAAGATATGAAGTTCAGAAGCTTGCTACCTATGCCGAAGGAGGCCAGTTTCAGAAGGAGGAGTTCATGATTGACCCGATCAAAGGCCTTAGTAAAATCAAAACTGACGCTATAAGTTGAAAATGGTTATAGCTGTAAGATTTATTGGTACCATAAATTTCGGGAGAGCTCCTCAGTTACAACCCCTCGTTGCATTAAGGTTCATGAATGAGAAAAAACACGAAATTGAAAATATACAGAAAGGTCATAGGTCCTAGTCAGATAGAGAAAGAAGGTTAAAACAAAATTGGAGGACAAAAACAGGGAAGTTGAGTTGTGGGGAATATTGGGCTGGGGAATGTGCGAATCTGGGGCTTGTGGTTACCAAGGTAAGGCAAGGTTAACCACGTGCTCCAACTGGTTGCAGAGGTCCGGTTTAAAGCGTCTAATATAAGCAGCTTCCAGGTAACACAAGATTCGAGATGTTCGTGCTCGAAAAAGAACTCGGAAAGAAGTTATAGGATCTACCGAATGACCCGTGTCCAGTAGGTGTTCAGTGATAGAGGAACGAGGAGAACGCTTTTCTTGCTTGAATAACCAGCTAGTTAGATGTTCCTTGGCTCTGGTTGCCAATTGTCGTTGCGTACGCCCTATGTACTTGCATCCACAAGTGCAAATGAATTCGTAAACGCAATTAAAGGTGGCGTGCAAAGGAAAGGCATCCTTGACACAAGGAGTCGGCAGGGGCTTTGTTGGAGAGCAAATTCTGAGTTCTGCGGCGTAATAGGTTCGTTCTATGGTCTTGAGCAGGCGCCTCTTGATAGTGTTTAGGGCGATATCACCCTCAAAGAGCAAGGATACAAATACTGGCTTCTTAGGAGCTAAATGTTCGCTCATTTTCGGTCGAAGGTGTTTGTCATATTCGTTTATAAACTGAGGTGGATATATGCGCTTCAGTAAAGTAGCTTTGAGACAATCTAATTCTGCGTCAAAGTATCCCCAGAACAGATTTTATTAGTCCTCTGGAAAAGGTTACAAACCAGGTTACGTTTCCATTGAATGGGAACAAAACTTAGAAAATGTAAGTACTGACCTTTCCAGGTTTTCTTGTGGAAGACTCTCCGTGAAATGGAGCCATCTGTCTGTCTGGACAAGTGGACGTCAAGGAAGGAAATTTGGTTATCACGTTCCGGTTCCATAGTAAATTTTGTCTTCGGATGTAACTTGTTCATAGTGGACAGCAATTCCTCGGCTTCTTTCAGGTTCTCCACGATCGTAAAAACATCATCTACATATCGTCTGTAGATTGTTGTGTGGTTCAATTCTGCAAGTACTTTTCTTTCCAGATGGCCTATAAATATGTCTGCAAAGGTTGGTCCGGGTGGACTACCCATTGCGACTCCGTAAATTTGTCTATACAGTTGGCCATTTAACAGAAATTGGACGTTTTTAGTACAACGTTGTAATAAGTTTCGTAGTAATTTTGGGGCAGGCGTGTGTCGGATGAATAAGTGCAGATAATATCAATGGTTTCATCCAACGGTACGTTAGTAAACAGGGACTCCACGTCCAGGGATAGCATGCATTTGTCTTGTAAATTGAGCTGGGTGATCTCGTCGATAAACTGGAAACTGTCTTGTAATGTAAATTTGGAAAATCTTTGGCGAATTGGTTCTAATTCCTTAACTAGCCAATGCGCTAGTTTGTGAAAGAGGGAGTTCGACATTGAAAGAATGGGTCGTAGAGGAATACCGTTTTTATGGGTTTTTGGTAATCCGTAGAGTCGCGGAATGTGGGAACCTCTGGGTTTTAAGGAAGAAGCGGCTTTGGTGTCAATCAAATTATTATCCAACAAAATTTTGAAAGTCTTCCAGGCTGAATCTTCTAGTGCCTTATTTTAATCTTTACCTTTCAGTTCTGGCCGGAATTTGCTAGAATCATTTAAGATTTTCTTCATTTTATTGACATAGTCCATGCGATTGGTCCATACGATGGTACCAATAAATCTTACAGCTATAACCATTTTCAAGTTCTCTCTGGGAACAGCATGCTTCAAAGACGCTATAAGTGGCAAAACCACTGTCTCTAGATTGCAGCACATAATCAAAGAAAGAGAGCTGACAGGTGTCACAAGATCGTTTCTCGAGAAAGCCATGTTGAGCTGTATTGAACAGGTTGTTCTCTGTCAAGTGACGCATCATCTTTTCTTTGATTAAGGTCTCCAGGATCTTCGAGGCTGCGGGAAGTGTATTTATTGGCCTAAAGTTGTCGAATGACGTCGATTGGCCATGCTTGCGAATAGACATTATGTGTGATTACTTCCATAACGAAATAAAATTTCCGCTCTCAGGAGCAAGATTCAACATCTTACACGGAAAAATATCATTCGCTTCAGCTTTTAGAAGGCAAACTGGGACGCCATCTGGTCCTGGACTATAAGATTGACGATAACGACGAATGGCTACCGTCACATCCCAGAGGGTAAAACTTATGGTTTCGTGTACGGCACCCGTCCAAGCCTGGATAGCCGGAAGTGCAGCGAACGAGCTTTCACTAAACGTTTTGGATAGGAACGCATTGAAGCTATTGGCGGTCAACTAAGCGTCAGCTATGGGGTTTCCTAAAGCGTCTTGAAGTATGGGGTGTTGCGTTTTCCTCTGCGCTTTTACTGTACGCGGAAAGAGTTTCGCAACATTAAGGGAAGGATTTTCAGCGAAGTGGGCCTCATCGGCTATCTGCTTTTCTTCGGAAAGCTTCTTAGCCTGCTCAAAGACCAGTGTGATCAAGGGCAGAACGGAAGTGTCTTTCTGTTGATGCAAACGACGAGAGAGCTTATGCAGCCTACGGCGGAAAGACAGAGGAAGGTACACTTCATCCTTGACATGTATTACCTTCTTACGCGGGACAAATTGAAGGATGAGTAGATCCAACACTTTTTACAGTGTATCGGTACAAACATTTGCATCCAAACATTGGAAAAATTCAGACCAGTCGAGAGCGTTTAGATGTTTTAGTAAAGCCACCGTATTTGCTGATCGGAAGTCATGATAAAAACTATAATTCTGGGAAAATATTTCGTCGACCTCTAGTTTTAGTATGGTAACAACTGTGAGATGGTCTGAACTCCCGCGTGCGTCTGAGGATAACACTGAAAGTCGTTCGCACCGCCTACAGAAAATTAGGTCCAGTATGTTTGTTCTTCGAGTGGGAAAATCGACTACCTGATCCCACATGCCAATATCTACAGCCTCAAGTATGTTCTCAAATTTTGAAGGACCGGAGGGTGGAAACCATTGCACGTCAGGAAGATTAGTCACCTGCAATCAAGCTTTGCTTAAGATTAAAGTCGGCTGCGGCATGAAACTCCTGCGAGCTACAAAGATCGTCGTCCAAATTGGCATTAGGTGGGCGATAAACACAGCCAACGAGTAAGGAGTATTTATTCTTCAGAACAACTCGTAGCCAGCAGCTCTCATCCACCGCCCTAAATTGTGCATAGCCCAACGGGAGATATGTAAGTGGCTGCTTAATATACATGCAGCTTCCTCCACCACGGCCATTGTTTCGGTTGACGAAAACCAGAGTCTGGAGCAGGGACATTTTATTAAGCAGTGATCTGGCATTATGTAACTTTAAGTTTAATTAGTTAGTTCTACGTTAAGTTTACTTAAGCTTTCGTTCATTAAGTTAATTTTCTTTTAATTTATATTGTTATTTAGTTTTCGATTTATTTGTGATATTCAGTGTTTATTTATTTTTTTACTTCACGTAAGTTTATTCGCGTAAAATTCATAGTTCTTTGAGTTGTTACGAAAATATGACCAGTTTCCGAGATTTGCGTTGTTGCATATTTTATCTATGGCGGGCTTTTGCCAAGCCTTATCGTATTTAAATGATTATTGCTATTTTTTCTTCTGTTATACGCCCTTCTTTTTAGATGATTCTGCTCCCCCCAACCCATTTAATCCTTTTAGCATCTGTCCCGTATTAGAGATGGATAGGATTTTCGCGTACTGAAATGGAACCTTAATTAAATTTTTACCGAATTGGAATTACGCGGCCTTTCCACAAGGTCGATTCTCTTCGGCTAAATATCTGTCACAATTAGGGGAAGGAAGCCAAAAGTTTGTGTTGTGATTTCGATAAGTAGTCAGCAATTTGACTGATAGTCACTGAAAAATGTCCACTCAATGAGTCACCAATTATTTTGTTCAGGGAATTCACTGAAATTATTAAGGAACCAGAAGCCGAACTACCATATCTTGGGTAACTCGCAGCAGGTGGAGTAGTTATGTAGCGGTGTTGCAGCCCGCCTCCTCCAAACGCGAGACGACACAGACGTAGTCTCACGGAGACAATCTTGGCCACCCAGTCGCCCGACAGCGCGATGGCTGATTTCCGCATGCGAGGCGTAACCTTTACCCTCGGGTGGCTGGGGAGCACGCACGCATCCTACCCAGGTCGGCCCAATCAGCATCATAAAGATATCTCACCTACTGTTCGCTCTGGGCACTTTTAACTATTCCCACACTTCGGATCACACCGCTACAGCGGTAGGTCGTGCTCCCCGTAGTCAATTTTCTCCCTGCTTATTCTCGTTGCTCTGTGGCGATCCTGTGATCAGCCTTGCGCTGACATATTGTCTTACCTGCCCGGCTGCAAGCCCACAATCGCCAAGAGCGCTTCACGTGACTCATCAGGCTTTTGCCCGCAAACAGTGCAGGCGTAGCGGTCGTGTGATATCTCATGTCGTGTTTATGTCTTGTCTTATCTCTCGCGAACTCTGCACCTCTCCTGATTGGCTTCAGGGCGTCCCCATATCCTGTAAGCTGCGCGCACAGGCACAGGAGGGACAGATGTCAACTGGCTATTTCACTGTAAGCAGCTTTTTGTTAGCTCCTTTTGTTACAGTACACTGTCCTATCTACAGTAGATTACATATCTGATGAAAGGTTGGAGATTGGGGAATTTAACCCACATTCTAGGTTGTTTAGTTAGTTTATTGGGTAGACTTGAGGCACAAAATTATGAAAACTAACATTAAAAATAGACGCCAAAATGGGCGAAATCCAGCGTTTTTTGATATCCGAGGAATTTCCTATGCTATTAAACGTTGCGGAAAAGAACTTCTTGTTTTGTGCATGTTGCAATATAAAATAACATTCATGAACAGCAGGAACGTTCTAGTTATATCTGTTCACAAAACAGAAAATGTTGTTTTGCGTCTTTGAAATTGAGGTTAATGTTATTATGAGAGTGTACAATGTTTTTGGCAAAAAAAGAAAATTGTATTGTGCAAATCTTCCAAGTTTTATGCCATAAAACTGAGTGAAAAACGTTTAAGGCTGTTACTAAATCGATTGAAAAGTCAATATAAAGTTGACGACAGTTAACATAGCACACATTTGAGTGAGGTGTCACGGAACATTGCGATACAGTTTTCTTAAAAATCACCGTCTATTTAATTGCCACTCTGTTCTGCATTGTTTATTGTAGAACTGAACCTAGAAATAACCAAATATACCGAAATTATTCCGATTTAAATAAAAAAGGTAAGCACTGTCATTTATAACAAGAAGATATAATAATAATTTGTATATTTAAGGCACAAGAGGCCCTGTGCTATCGTGAAAATAAAAATAATGATGATAAAGAGTGAACTCTTATAAAATAATTGTCATCTGCAGTAAAAAAAACTCCTAAATCAGTGGATGAGTTCAGCGGGCCACCGATTTGCCAAAAACTATAGGAGAAAAAACTGCCTTTATAGGTAACAGGGTTTGAGGTAATTAAATTGGGACCTGATGTTGAGGGTTCGGGACGTTTATGGTCCTGGGAAAAAAAATATATCGTAGAGTTAAGAAGGGTCATCCGGGACAACAGGAGAAGACAGTAGAAGTCAAGGTAACATCACCGAGATGCGACCCACCTGACTCCAGAGCCCATCTAAAAGTTGGCGATAACCATTAAAAGCGACCTCGAAGACCACAGCGAAGGTTGCAAACACGGAGAAGAGTTCGCAGTCCTTGGAAGTCGTACTTGACTCTGCTTCAAATGCCAGGAGGACCCTTTTCAAAATCTACAAATTTGCGTGTTTGGAAAGGAAACAAAAATATTGTCCAAAATTTGTAGGGAAATCAATAAACTGGTCAAAATTTGCCATTTTGATCTTGATCTTATCCTCAAAAAAATGAAGTACGCAGAAATCCGACGCCAAAATATATAACTAAAGCTGTCTTTCAAGAAATAAATTGTTATAGAAATTTTCTAATCAATCATAGGCATATTCATTCGCAACTTTTGTTGTGGATTTTCATTTTTCTCGGCAATGAGTTGTAGAGGCTATATCACTACAAATATACAAAACGTTTTAGCAAAAACGCAACGGAAATACTTTCTGGTGTAAGCTAACCACTAGAGAGTAATTAACTAGGCTATCCTATGCGAAAAGGCTTAGAAACTGTATACGAGGATAGCAATGAAGGTTAAGAAATGGTCCAACTCACTTAGATCCTTCACGATCCTTGCCAGCAATAGTCAAATAATCGACTTGCCAAAGGATGAATTCGCGAAGAGCGGGATCCAATTTCGTGGGTCGCAGTAGCGAGATTTGAGAGAGATCTCATTTGTAAGTTGCTGTTGGATTCTCCTGAGCCCGGTAATGATCACCAGAGAAAGGTGTAGTTGAAGGGCGAAGAAAACAGCGGCAGGTGAGGAGAGAAATTGAACTGTGGAGAGTTGTTAGCAAGAAAGTTTTCTAGCGAAGAGCACGTGTTTTATTTCGAGTTCCAACAAAATTCGAAAATTGATAAATTTAAATAACGCACAATTTGAACTAAGAGCCCACATAATTCCCCCACCAGAGCGTTGGTGAGTTACAAACATTCGACAAAAGAGGATGTACAAAAAGGTTAAACAACAAAGTATCGCAAGTTGGTAGGAAAGCGAACATGCCTACCAGAACGAGTGGAAGGGGGGGAGGAGTGGAAGGGGGGTAGGTTCGTGTGGGGAGGGTGGCGGTGGGCCGGGAGCTGCAGGTGGAGTGCAGGGTGAAGGTGCCCCGAAAGTGGACGGACCAGGTGATAGTGGAGTGCATTCAACGTAGGCCGGCTTCAGTCTGTCGATGGAGACCGTATTAGTAGCATCAACCCTTTGAATGACGAAATATTTGTCCTTCCGTTCAAGCACTTTGGAGGAACCATCGTATGCTGGTCAAAGAGGCCTGCGAACTGTGTCGTGCCGGACAAACACGAATGGGGTTGTGTACAAGTAATCGTGCACGAAAACGCGTCGAGGTGTCGCGCGTGTGGGGGTTGGCCGCAGTTCGGCCATGCGTTGCTGCAGCTGTTGCACGAAATTATTCGTGGCGTCAGGAGCGACGGAGGAAGACTGCACGAGCTCACCAGGTAAACGGAGGGATGTGCCGTAAACGAGATCGGTGGCAGTGCATTTAATGTCTTCCTTAACAGCCGAGCGAATGCCGAGGAGGACGAACGGCAGGTTGTCACTTCAGTTGTGCGGGGCAGGTTGAGACATCAACGCGGACTTCAACTGACGGTCAAGGCGTTCCGCGAGGCTGTTTAATGCTGGGTGATAGGCAGTGGTGGTGATATGCGAGCACCCGAGCAGTTTCGTGAACTCACGGAAGAGTGCAGATGTAAACTGACTTCCGCGGTCAGTGGTTACTGGAACACTGAAGTTGGCTATCCAGTGCTTAAGTTAACCATGACAAAATTCTCTGCCGAGGTATCCGAGATGGGAATGGCAATGGGCCGTCGTGTGAAACGATCAACAGCGGTCAGAATGTGCGTGAAACCGCGAGATGAGGGTAACGGTCAGACTAAGTCCATGTTGACGTGTTGAAAACGGGCGTCGGGAACCGCGAACGTGCTGGGAGGTGAAACGGTGTGTCGCTGGATCTTATTCTTTTGGCAGGCTAAGCATTGCCTGGTCCAGGTAGCAATGTCGGTGTTTATATTTGGCCAGACGAAACGGGCTGCGATAAATTTGCGGCCGGCACGAACACCGGGGTGGGATAGCGAATGGAAGTGGTCGAAAACAACCTTCTGGTAGGATTGGGGTACTACAGGCGAGGGGTACCTGTAGAAAAATCACACACGATAGAGCCTGGTGCCGCGGGGAGGGGAAGCTCACGCAGCTGAAGCACAGAAGACGCAAGCATTTCAATGATAGTGCCATCAAGCGTCTGCGCTTCCACAAGCTTTGCCAGGTCTAACGTGGTAATAAGAGCGTTGACTTGTGAACGGAACAAGGCATCAGCAACGACATTCTCATCACCGTGGACATAGCGTATGTCTGAGGTGAATTGACAGATGTAGTCAAGGTGACGTACTTCACGCGGCGAATATCGATCCGGCTTAGCTTTGAGGGCGTAAGTGAGAGGTTTGTGATCCGTGTGAGCCTGAAAATCTCTCCCCTCGAGCTGATGGCGAAAATTTCGGATGGCGAGGTAAATGGCGAGAAGTTCACGCGAGAAAGTACTAAAGTGAGTCTGCGCCGGCTGAAGCTTCTGAGAGAAGAAGGCTAGCGGCTGCAACTGGTCGTGAACCTGTTGCTGCAGAACTGCGCCGACGGCAATGTTTGAGGCATCGGTGTTCAGAATAAGCTGTGTATCACCATCGGTGCTCAGATGATGAAGCAGGATGATATCCGTGAGTGCTTTCTTGGCTGCCTCGAATGCTTCAAGAGCACTGGGTGAAAGTTGAAGCGACTTAGCCTTTGACTTCAAAAGATTCGTCAAATGTGCCAGGGTGGCGGCGCAATTTGGTATGAAACGCGGGTAGTAGTTGATTATGCCGATGAAACGGCGGAGCTGAGTTATAGATTTCGGGGCTGAAAAAGACAACACGCTTTGCACCTTCTCTGGGGGGGGGGGGGTGTGATCCCATGCTGGTCAAGATGATGGCCAAGAAAATCGAGAGAAGTGACGCCGAAAAGACACTTATCGACGTTTAGCTGTAGACCATTTTGCTGAAAACGATCGAAAACTTGGCGTAATTGTTCAACGTGTTCCTCGGGTGACAAGCTTGCGACAAGGATGTCGTCGATGTACACGAACGTGAAAGAGAGACCGCGTGAAATGTCATCGACAAAACGCTGAAACGTTTGAGCCGCGTTCCGCAAACCGAAAGGCATGCGAAGGAATTCAAACAGGCCGAATGGGGTAGTGACGGCGGTTTTAAGGATGTCCTCCTCCGCGACCGGTATTTGGTGATATGCTCGCACGAGGTCAATCTTGGATAAAATCGTCTTTCCAGCCAACATGTGGGAAAAGTCATATATATGGGGAATTGGGTACTGGTCCGGGACTGTAGCTCGATTGAGAGCGCGATAATCACCGTATGGCCGCCAATAATCGGATGACTTTATGGGAACCATGTGCAGTGGTGAAGCCCATGGACTGGACGAAGGACGGATAATCCCCAAATTCAACATGTGCTCGAATTCATTCTTCGCGATTTGCAGCTTCTCAGGATGAAGCCTACGCGGATGAGCATGGACCGGTCTGCTGGTGGTAATGATATGGTGGCGAACGGCGTGTTGAACCTGCTCCGTGAACTGACAGGGCTTAGAAAGGGAAGGATAATCCCTCAAGATATCAGAAAATGGCGGGCTTGGCACGGCCAAGTGTATGCCAGCGGAAGGCTCACGCGAAACTACCCCGACAGTAAACAGCTGAGTGGTAGGATCTAGGAACTTCTGATGTTTAAGGTCAACTGTGAGGCCGAAGTGTGACAGGAAATCCGCTCCAATGATAGGCGACTGGACGTCGGCCTGGATGAAAACCCATTGGAAGTGGCGACGAAGCCCGAGGTCTAAAGTTAGGGACCGTTGACCGAACATGGCGATAGATGTGTTGTTCGCAGCCTGCAGTGTAAACTGCGATGGCTGGAGATGACAATAATAAAAATAAGTTGTATATTTCAGGCCCAATGGGCCTCCTCAATAAACCAAAATTTCGATACCACGAAGTTCTAGAATTAATTGGTTTAACAAACAGTATTCGTAGTCTATATCTATAAGACGAGTAAAACTGTTGAGAAGCGAATTTGTTAGATTCGAAAAAAAAGAATATAGCAGTGTCATGCGGAAAGTGAAATTCAAGGGCACACACAAATGAGCCACATCGTTATCTATATTCTGACTATGTATTCTGATACTCATTGCCTCTGTTAGTAGGGGGGGGAGGGGCTTGGAAGCAAACTCAGTCGAAGCTGAGCGTGGGGCAGAATAATAGGTGTTAACGAAACATTACTGGTATAGACGGGTTCCCGGCACTACACTCGGGTTCCCAAACCGGTGCGGCATAATAGAACATAGGGAACCCACCAGTTTATGATCGCGAAGGGCACAGTCGTATGAGATCCAAAAGTTCGTCAAATCTACAAGACCATCGTTGGGGATGTCTGAGATGCGACCAAATATAAGGCCCTGATGATGGTTGATGACCAGCGAAACGAGAGCAGTCAAGACTGCGTCCTGATTCCAGGGGAAACGAGTCAGAGAAAGGTAGTTTCTAGAAGGATCCTAAATTCCCGATGGTCCTTTCTCGGGATCGTGGAGAAAGCTGCCCGGAAAAGATGAGGAAAACAAAAGGTTAATAGATTCAGTGTTAAGATAAATGTGCAGTCTTCGCGTGAATGCACATAGACTAGTCAACGCCCGAATATCAATCGGCAAATTATTCCAAAGATAGCTATACCTAGAAGCAAAAAATGGAGATCGCTTAGAAGTGGAAGTAGCAGGAGGAGGTATACTCAACGTTGAATTTCTTAGATTTTAAGGGCGAGTAACGGGAGTAGAAGAAGAAATCTTGGGGAGATTTGAACTATTATTAAGGCGGAACAGGAGACAAAATCCTGCTTCCAGTCTCCTGACCCAAAAACATTTAAGTTTTGTTATCTCACATCTATCTGAGTAGGAAGTATCTAAAAATGCCGGATAGAGGGCACTTTTAGTGAACGGCTAGATTCGTTGATGACGACGAGGGGGCAGTAAAACGCTCACCTCGACACCTGTATCGATCAAGAAACGGAACCCTGTGGACTTGTCGGTCACGTAAAACAGGCAACTGTGTCGCGAGTGGCCAGCACCAGTCGTCGCCATTACTGGCTGGCGGCGCCGTTTCCCGAACGTGAACGTCGAGCATAAGAACAAGGCGGGACGCATTTAATAGCATCCGGGCCGAATGTTCGGTGGTACCAGCAGACTTTGTCGTCTGCACGCTCTTTTTGAGTTAGAGCGGTTGCGGCTTGCAGAGGGACGACCGGTTTGAAGCCGGTTGAGTGGGAAACACATCGTGCTCACTTGAGAGTACAATAACCTGACAGTATCTTTAAGATCCTGCAGGTCATCATCTCTGTTGTCTGTAAAGTCTCGAATCGGTTGAGAGGGTGAAGTAGACCGCGGGGATGAGGTACCAAGCGATTAAGTGGACTTTTGGTGTGTACGGCTGTCAAGTTTACGGTCAGATCGTGAGGCCGAAACCTGGGAGACGGCATGCTGAGGTACTGAGGTCGGGGCTTGGTTTAAAGCGTACGAACTAGTACCTGGGTATCATTGTTGAATTCGGTCTGCATGCTCCGCGAGTTTGGTCAGCGGAAAATCGTCGTCGAGTAGAGCACCAACCTGTTGCATTGGATGGGGTAATTTATCCATCCAGATTCGACGGCAAAAAGAATCATCTAAGGTGCGACCAGCAAACAGGTGACGCATGTGGTGCAATAGAGCAGAAGGGGTTCGGCCACCAAGCTCGACGCTTTTGAGGAATTGGCGAAGCTTGCTGTCGGCAGATTGTGCCGTACGTTCGGGAATAGCCTTTTTTAAGCTAGAGTAGGGCTTGACTTTGGGATCAAGGAGATCCTAAACGGCGAAAGCGATGTCAAACGGTAAGTACTGCACGACGTACGCGTAACGCGTACGCTCGCCGATAATCTGACGCGAGGCAAAAACAGCCTCGATCTGTTTGAACCAGACCGTCGAGTCACGCACTTTGTACGGGGAAAGCTTAATGGATATCTGAAAAGCCTTAGCTCGTCCTGATCAGGGTATACACGGGTTGTTAGAACCAGCACCATCTTCGTCGCAATCATGACATTGGTGGTATCCGTCGCCCATGTTAAAAAAACGTATGAACGGCAGAGTCAAACGGAAAAAACAGGTGAATTGAATAAATAATAAGACGTGGATAACAATAGAAACGGGGTCACCAAAATTGTAGAGGCTTTATCACTACAAATATAAAAAAACTTCTTAACAAAAACGCAACGGAAATACTTTCTGGTGTAAGCTAACCCCTAGAGAGTAATTAACCAGGTTATCTTAGTAGAAAAGCCTTAGAAACTGCATACGAGGATAACAATGAAGGTTAAAAAATGATACAACTCACTTAGATCCTTCACGATCCTTGCCAGCAATAGTCAAGAAATCGACTTGCCAAAGGATGAATTCGCGAAGACTGGGATCCAAGTTTGTTGGGTTGCGATTAAGAGATTTGAGAGAAATCTCGTTTGTAAATTGCTGTTGGATTCTCCTGAGCCCGGGAATGATCACCATAGAAAGGTGTAGTTGAAGGGCGAAGAAAACAGCTGCAGGTAAAAAGAGAAATTGAGCTGTGGATAGTTGTTAGCAAGAAAGTTGCTAGCGAAGAGCACGTGGTCAGACCGGAACGTGTTGTATTTCGAGTTCCAACAAAATTCGAAAATTTATAAATATAAACAACGCACAACTTGAGCTAAGAGCCCACAGAGTTGACATGTTTGAATGGTTCTGAATTAATGACACGCACAGAGAGCTGTATAAAAAAACATGTTTAAAAGCTCGTTATTTAGGTTAATGCTTTTAACATATATCTTATCTTCAAGGTTTTGGTAAGCACGTAGAATAAAATCATTGCTTATTGTTAATCGATTGAAGACAGTGAAAATAGTAAAGTCTTACTTAGCATTTCAAGGAAGATCTGGGCCTCTTCGTAATCGAAATATTAAAATAATTACCAAAAATGTGGCGGAAGACAATTACTGTAAGTGTTCAAAAATGGTACGTTTGAAATTGCACCTCACAATTTCATTTAAATTTATCAGTCACTGACCGGCATGCCCGCTTGGGCTGCGTTTGAGTAAGAGGGAGTTACTTGTAAAAATCGTTTGATTTCATGAGTTAGGTAGCCTACTGTAATTGGTTTTACAGTCTTCTGACTTGGAGAGCCTTCTGTAGTCGACTATCTCCCCTTTCGACACTTGTGACTGCCTTCGAACATGTTCTTCTTCATTTCTATGATATAGACGACATCTGGCCATGGACAGTTTTCCAGCAGAAGTTCAGCGTATTTTAGAGCCTGTTTCTGTCTGTGTTAGTGCCGCAACTTTTTCTTATTTCGCCGAAAGGTTGATAAAGACTTATGCCTTTGCCAAAGCACCACCTGCCGCACTACCTACTATTCCAGTTGTTTCTGAGGCTCCACTCTCAGACACGAAAGCTACGATTGCGCAGCTTACCGTGCAAGTAGCTTTTCTTCAAAAGCAAAGAGCTTCTTCACCTGTCCCATGGGCCTCTTGGACACCTCGTCGATAACAACGGCACCCGTAATCTGCCTTTTAAGGCTGCGGCTATTCGAGATTTCCCACTTCCTTCTTCAAAGAGTCAACTTCAGCACTTTTTGGGCATTGTGCATTTTTACCGCCGGTTTCTTCCGAGCTGTGCTGACACCATTTTGTCCCTCACTTACCTCTTTTCGGGTACCAAAGGTTCGTTCTGGTTATCTGCAGACGCCCTCGCTGCATTCGACAAGGTAAAGCTGCTCTAGCCAATGCCGTCTTCTTGACGCACTCAGTCCCTGATGCTCCCATCTCACTCATAGTTGATATTTCCAATATCACAGTCTGCGCAGTTCTCCAGTAGCATCTTGCAGATCAGATCCAAACTTTAGCGTTATTCCCTATGAAGGTAAAACCTACCGAATCGCACTACAGCACATTTGGACGAGAGCTCCTTGCTGTCTACCTTGCCGTGCAGCATTTCCGGCAATCGCTCAACGGCAAAGAAGTCACTCGTTTTCTCTGACCGCAATTGACTGTCTTTTGCCTCGAAGTCACGATCAGACAAGTTGAATCCCCGGAAGATTCGCCAGTTGGACTACATTTCTTAGTTCACCTCAGATATCGGCTATATCAGTGGGTCATGCAATGAGGTGGCTGATGGATTATCCAGGCCCTCTCTTGCTCATTTGCAACTTACTTCTGGGATCGATCTCACTGAGATGGCTGCCGCACTATGCCGTGTTTATTCACCCTGTGACGAGGACATTTCCAGACTCAAACTCCAGGAGTTGCCGCTGACTATTAGCAACGGCACCATTCTTTGTGACGTTTCTACCGCCTCTCATCGCCCCTTTGTGTCACGTTCCCTCCGACGCAATATCTTCCCCTACCTGCACGACCTTTCTCACCCTGAAAGACGAGCCTCCGACAAGCTGGTTTCCCGCCGCCTTGTCTGGCCTGGGATGAACAAGGACCTAAAGACTTGGACTCGGGGTTATCTCGCTTGTCATCGAAGTAAAGTCCACTGGGACAATAAGGCAGCCATCGAAATCTTCCTAAGCCCCAATGCAAGCTTCAGCCATGTTCATCTCGAACTTGTAAGCCCCCTGTCTCCGTTCAATGGCTGCTCCTATTTCCTTACTCGTGTGGATCGATAAACTCGAAGGTCAGAAACGATCCCAATTCCCGATATTTCTGCTCCAACTGTTGCCAGGGCCTTCCTTAGTCGTTGGGTTGCTATTTTTGGTGCTCCCTCTACCATCACGACTGATCGATTTGCCCAGTCTGAGTCTTTACTATTCCAGAGCTTTCTCTCTTTTTAAGGCTGAACTCGCACTTGCACTACTGCCTATCACCCGGATGTCAACAAAATGGTGGAACGCTTCCACCGGACTTTGAAATCCTCCCTCCACATGGCAGTCGATCCGGAGAACTGGACAAACCATCTTCCCCTGGATCTGTTGGACATTTATTCTTCCCTCAAGCCGGACATTGACTGTTCCGCTACCAAACTGGTGTTCGACGTCCCTATCTGACTTTCCGGTAAGAGGATTTTGCCATCCCCTCCAGGTATGGTTGAGGATCATACGAACCTCCTGCATCGCCACCGGCAGTTTTTGCGGACGGCGTCCCCGGTTCCACCAAGGCCTGCTCTCCGTCAGTCTTACCTCGAAAAAGACTTGGCCACATGCTTTCATGTATTTTTACGTTATGATAGAGTTCACCGGCTGTTAGAACCTCTTCAAAATGGCTCGCTTCAGGTTGTCTCTCGCGGTGAGAAGACCTTTCGCATCGTTAGTGGAACACGAGAGGAGGTCGTTAGCGTGGACCACCTAAAAGCCGCTGCACCGGACATTCCACCGGATGAGCCCTAAGTTTCCACTTCCCCAGCTCCCTACCCTCTTTTCCTCCGTCCCGTTGGTTCCCTCTTCCGACATCTCCACTGCCATCCACAGTTTCTCCTCCCTCATCAACCTGGGACGGTCCTGTCACAAGCCACTCTTGACCTGCGCCTCCTAAAAAATTAAACAAAGTGGATGCTACGTTCACTTTTCTGACCGACTTGTTTCTCAGAATTTTAAAATTGCTGTGCTTCCTTCGGCTTCGTACATTCACACCGCCTTCGGTCAAGCTGGGGGTGCTGTGGCGCTCCTGCGATCAGCCTTGCGCTGACACCTTGCCTTACCTGCCCGGCTGCAGGCCCACAATCGCCTGGAGTGCCGCATATGACTCATCAGGCCTTTGCCCGCAAACAATGCAGGCGTGGCGGTCGCATGATGTCTCAAGGTTGTGTTTATGTCTTGCTTAATCTCTCGCAAACTGTGCACCTCTCCTGATTGGCTTAAGGGCGTCCCCAGATCATTTAAGCTGCGCGCACAGGCACAGGATGGACAGGTGTCAACTGGCTAGTTCACTGTAAGCAGCTTTGTTGTGTCCCCCAGTTGTACGTATATGTTAGAAGGCAGAGAGGATGACCGAGAATAGTTAACTATAAAAATTCCTGCTTGCACATCGACTCTGCACTTGTCAGTCAGCTTGTCCCGTGTTCGCCAGCAAGCTGTCTGTCGTTGCGTCACGACATTCTCATCTGCAGCAAGTCCCGCCTCCTGTGTCCACCCTCATATTGAAGGGCAATCGGTCCGCGCCCGCTTTGTTCGTTCTTATTGGCCCCTCTGGATAGACATCGGATGGTGGGTGACCTCTTAAGGACATGCATAATACGGCGGCGTTCTTAGCCGTGGTTACAGCTCTTGGTGTCTGTGCGCTGACCTCTGTTCGCGTGCGTTTGTCCGGTGTGAACTCGGGGTGTCTGTCTGTCTGGATGGATGGATGGCAAGGGTGGCGGCTTACTTGTTCGGCTGCTGTAACACCTCCCGCTGTTAAAAGGTTTACCTCGTACGTTTCGCGGTTTGGATTCAGCACCAGCCTGTCATGGGGTATCTAGTCCTAGTCGATCTCCTGAGAGCCGTAGCTGGTTCGCATGTCTTCTCACAGGTCCTGTATTTGTTTCGATTTCAAAAACTACGCCTTGGCTTTTTGATTCGGCCCTTCATCCAGGGGTCTCCTGCAGCATAGTTTCGTAAGTATACCCCTTCGCCCTCCAGGAAATAGGGTTTTCTTGACTGGACATCTCGGGACATAGGCTTCAAGTACTGAAGACGCACATCGGGTTGTCTGCCCAGAAATTTTTCTGCTGGAGTTGATCCGCCTAGCTCGGTCTTCGGTGTCGTTTGGTAGGCTAGCAGGAACGTTTTTACGTGTTCCATCTTGACGCCCGAGTTCCACATCTTTCTCATTGCCCTTTTCAATGTGCCGACAAACCTTTCGGCCTAGCCGTTTGATTGAGGATGGAAGGGCGGCGATGTTATGTGCTTTATTCCCCATTTTGGCACATGTGCTGGTATGTTGCTGCGGTGAATTGGGTCCCATTATCGGTTACGATCTCAGTTGGAATTCCGTATCTTGCGATTAACTCCTCGGTTTTCCTTACCGTATTTCCAGCCGTGATAACAGGAACATCGAAAACTTCTAACCATTTAGACCATGCATCCACGACGATTAGAAACATCTTGTTGAAAAAGGACCCGCGTAATCCATATGAATTCTGCTCCAGGGTTTCTTGGTTTCTGGTCACGGTACTGGTTGGACTTTCGGTGGGTTCTTCGCAGAACTTTCACATGGGCTACAACTTCGGACAAAAGTTTTGATGTTTTCATCAATTCCGGGTCAATAAACATACTACCTTGCCAACTGTTTCATCCGCGTCCTACCCGGATGTCCGGCATGGAGCTCCCGCAATACCTGTTCCCTATACTTTGCCGGCACAATAACGTGGCCATCGTACATTATGCAGTCCTGTATGATATACAACTGAGCCTTTTGATTTTTAAAAACCTTCACAGATAAGTGGAGTTTGTCTTCGTCAGGCCATCCATGAAGCATAAATTCCTTTACTTGACATAGTAGTGGATCATCCGCTGTTGCAGCTCTGATGTGTTCTTCTGTAATGGGAACCTGTCTGATAAATTCCGCAAGTTCTTCTTCATCTTGGGCAAGATTTTGTGCTACTACTACTTACTCCTGAATTTCCGTATCTTCGCTTAACCTTAAAAGTGCGTCTGGGGCTCCAAATTTCTGTATGGATATGTATTGAATATTGAAGTTGTTATTTAAAAGGATTATGGCCCACCTCTGTATACGCTTCGCAATATTCTGCGGAATGCCCGCATTCATTCCCAGCAGAAACTTAAAAGTCTGATGATCCCTGTGTAAGGTGAAATGTCTGCCGTATATGAACTGTTGAAATCGTCGAACAGCAAAAATTATAGCCAGGGCCTCTTTTTCTATCTGACTTTAATTTTTTCTGCTTTCGTTAGTGACCTCGCCGCATGCATTAATGGCCGAATTTTTCCATCCCCATTCTTTTGGAGTAAGACAGCACCCAATCCATGGTCAGAGGCATCGGCCTGGACGATATTTTCATTTTTCAACTCGAAATGCGAGAGCATTTTTGAGTGATTGATCCTATTTTTGATTGTCGTGAAAGCCTCTTGGCACTCCCCTGACCAGACAAATGGGCTATCCCTGCACAATACTAGATTTAAAGGTCCTTTCAAGCTATAAGGTCCCTCACTAAAAGGCCCGTAGTAACTGACCAGTCCCATGAAGGATTGTAATTCCTCTACATTCTGTGGAGTTCGTATTTTCTGAAATGCACGTATTCTGTCAGGGTCTGGGGCTCTTCCAGTTTCGTTTACTTCACATCCGAGATAGTGAATTTTACTCCGCAAAAATTCAGTTTTTCCATGTTTATTTTGAAACCGTAATCAATGAGGCTTTTCATGACCTGATCAAGCCTCTGGAGAAGTTCGTCCTCTGTTCTGCCGACAACCAATATGTGGTCCAAGCAGGCAACAGTCCCCGGGAAATTGTTGCAGTAGACTTGGTGCCGTTTTAACGCCGTAGTTGAGATGTGTATATTTGAACAAACCTTTGGATGTATTAGTGGTCAACATCTCTTGCGTCGTCTCATCAACCGGTAGTTGTAAGTATGCTTCCGAGAGATCAATTTTTGCGAAAACCTTTCCTCCATTTAAGGCTCCAAAAATATGGCTCACCGTCGGCAGTGGGTAATGATAGTCTTCTAGAGCGTCATTTAACCCCGTGGAATAGTCTGCACACAACCTTATTTTTCCGTTAGGTTTCTTAACTGCGACAATTGGGGCGGCCCACTCTGAATAATTTGTTGGGCAAATAATGCAATGCTCCTGTAAGCGTTCCAACTCCTCCTCGACCGCCTCTTGCACCGCAACTGGGACACGTCAACATTGCCGGAAAACAGGCTCCTTTTCGGGCTTCAGCCTCAAAATTACCGTAGTTTTGGTTCACGTCCTTACGGCCATCTTTATCTGCTCAGCATATTTCTCCTTCAGAACTTGTTCTGTTTCTTGTACTGCGCAGCAAATTTTGTCAAAAGGCTGACTCCATAGCCCCAATTCAGAGATTGCTTGATTTCCGAGAAGGTCGATGCAGCTTTCCGATACAAAAACGTCCGCTAAAGTTTCCTGCTCCCCAAATTTTATACGCGTTGAAAAAGATCCCTTGAATGCCATTTTCGTGCCGTTTTACGCCGTCGCACTGGCGTGCGTCGGGGTAAGCCTGGGTGCTCCTTTCATCTGCCAGGTGTCTACTGAGATTATTGTTAAATCCGACGCCGTGTCAACTTGAAGTCTGACAGTTTTTTTAATCATGGACACTGACATATATTTTCTTTGTTCGCAGCTTAACACCTGTGATTCACCATCATAGATGACATTGTAATTTTTTTCAAGACTTCGACGTCCTGCTTGACAGTGTGTCGACTTATGGCCAAGTCTTGCGCATCTGAAACACTTCCGTGTTTTATAGGGGCACTCTGCGATATAGTGCCAACCGCCGCATTTCCAGCATGCGGTCTTTGGTCCTCGGGAGTGACTTGCGCCTTGTGACTGCCAATGTTCTTTGGTGTCAAAAACCTGTATTTGTTGACTGCTGGTTTCGCCCATCAACCTTGTATCCTGTTTTATGTTTTTGAGTTCAAGACACTCATCTGCTAGTTTCTGTACTGTCAAGTCACCATCCTAATCCACTTTGGACAGTACACGTGTGCGTATATCTGCGTCCTCTGGTAGACTTAGGGATTTGATGGACAATAGAGCCTTAAACTGGTTGGCCGTTGCTTGCTCTATTAAGTTTGCTGATGCATATCATTTAGTCTGCCAGCTAAATCAAAATGGTCTTCGTCTCCGTTCTTTTCCGATTTGAAACATTCAAAACCTCCGAAGAAAAACAGATAGCCGATGAGGCTCACTTCGCTGAAAACTCTTCCTTTAATGTTGCGAAACTCTTTTCGCGTACAGTAAAAGCGCAGATGAAAACGCAGCACCCCATACTTAGAGATGCTTTAGGAAACCCCATAGCTGACGCTAAGCTGACCGCCGATAGCTTCAATGCGTTCCTATCCAAAACGTTTAGTGAAAGCTCGTTCGCTGCACCTCCGGTTATCCAGGCTTGGACGGGTGCCATACTCGAAACCATAAGTTTTACCGTCTGGGATGTGACTGTAGCCATTCGTCGTTATCGTCAATCCTATAGTCCAGGACCAGATGGCGTCCCAGTTAGCCTTCTAAAAGCTGAAGCGAACGATATCTTTCCGTCTATTCTTTGTAAGGTATTTAATCTTGCTCTTGAGAGCGAAACCTTTCCTTCGTTGTGGAAGGAATCGCACATAATGCCTATTCGCAAGCACGGCCGATCGACATCATTCGACAACTTTAGGCCAATAAATACACTTCCCGCAGCATCGAAGATCTTGGAGACCTTAATCAAAGAAAAGATGATGCGTCACTTGACAGAGAACAACCTGCTCAGTACAGCTCAACATGGCTTTCTCGAGAAACGATCTTGTGACACCTGCCAGCTCTCTTTCTTTGATTATGTGCTGCAATCTAGAGACAGTGGTTTTGCCACTTATAGCGTCTATTTTGATTTTACTAAGGCCTTTGATCGGGTCGATCATAACCTCCTCCTTCTGAAACTGGCCACCTTCGGCATAGGTAGCAAGCCTCTGAACTTCATATCTTCCTATTTGGATGCTCGCACACAACGAGTAAAAATTTCCAATGTTATCTCCAACCTCACGCATGTGAGGAGTGGAGTTATACAGGGTAGTGTACTGGGTCCGCTCCTATTTTGCCTTTTTGTCAACGACGTTTCAGATTGTTTTCAGTATGGCAGACCCTTCATGTACGCTGATGATTTAAAAGTCGCTTATCGATATAAACCAGCAGATCGCAACATCGTGCTCGAGCTGATAAAAAAGGATCTTCAGGCCTTCGCCCAGTGGTGTTGCACATGGCGCCTCACCCTTTCATGGCACAAATGTTCCGTTATGGTTGTTGGCGACGATCATCAATCGGAATTAAGCATTGACGGCCACGAACTAAATGTTCCAGCTGTTATCAAGGATTTGGGCATATCCTACTCTAATAGTCTCAATTTGTCAGAGCACTGTGCCCTGATAGTCTCGAAAGCACGCCGAACAACCGGATTTATCCTTAGAAATTTTAAGACTATCAATGTTAGAACTAGCCTTTATAATATGTACGTGAGACCTAGTCTTGAATACTGCTCGCCTCTGTTCAGTCTTCTGCGCACTAGTGAACGGAAGAAAATAGAATCGGTGCAGCACTTCTTCACTAGAAGAGTTTTCACTACAGAACACCGTAACTTAACCTACCAACAAAGGTGCGAACTTATAAAGCTGGATCCCCTATGGCTTCGTCGATTGGAGAAGGGTCTATTTTTACTGTTTAAACTTTTGAATGGTCAAACCTTTAATCCTCTTAGTACAATAAGGCAGCTTGAGCACTCTCGACGCGCCAGTCATCGAGACGTATTTTTATTTCTTCCTATGGCACGCACAGTTAAGTACCGGCAATTCTTTTCAGTAAATGCCATATCAATCTGGAATAAGCTGCCCAAAAGTATTAAAACCCAGCAAAACTACCCTATGTTTAAGAGAGCTGTAACTAGTTTTCTACATTCAGGACAACTTTCACGAATTTTGGGTGCTGACTCGGTGGAATCTCTCTTTCACTCTGATAGCGTTCGTGGACTTTGAACCCCGCCAGGCTTCACTGCTGAAGATAATGCGGCCGAAGCAGCAACCCGCAGTCTGCTAACCCTTCAGCCGATAGCTCGCAACTTTTGCCGACAACCATTGAAGAAAGACTGAGAACACTGTGTTCTTGTGCCAACCCTCTCCGTCTGGAACTAATGTTTTTAAACGATATGAAACAGTTCTCCTGCTGATGAGTCAACTCAGCTTACAACTGTACATTTATTCCGTTTGTATCATACCTTTGAAGGCAGGTTTTTTTCACTTGAAACAAACTCCTAATCTCGCCCAGTATTGACGAAACAAAAAACCTGAAACAAAACCAATACTGGCTGCAACATAAGGAGTTTGTTTTAGGTTTTTTCCGGTCTTCGAGGTGTTGGAAGGCACCCAAGAGGTGCATTACCAACTCTTTACAATTGCCTGTAAACTGGCATAATAAACATATTATTATTATAAACAAAGACTTTGAGTGGCTAAACAAAACTTTTAAATTACTCACAGTTTCCGTGAATAAAATTTCGGCTGGTTTCTTTGGCAATACGAACTTCACGTACTTTACATGCTCCTGTCGCCCAAGCTTCAGTGGGAGAATTTTAACCTGCTCTCCGTCGGACAGCGTTTTCCTTCTCTCTTAAACAGTAATTCATACTTCCGAAACCACATCCCGAATGTAAACCTATCGTTGGTATCACAGACGAATTCTGTAATCCTGTCTTCAAGCCACTTCCTTCTGTCGTCATTTCCGGTCTGCTTTCAGTCCTTCTGCAACTCTGCGATAACGGCCGTTAAAGTGGATTGCTATGCATTTGTTGCATTTGTTCTTCAGTAATCATTTTGTGTAGTTACTTGTTATGATCTTGAGTAATCACCTGTGTCGCCACTGTTGTGTCCCTTAGTTGTCCGTAGGGGTTAGAAGGCAGAGAGGATAACCAAGAATAGTTAACTATAAAAATTCCTGCTTGCACATCGACTCTGCACTTGTCAGTCAGCTTGTCCCGTGTTCGCCAGCAAGCTGTCTGTCGTTGCGTCACGACATTCTCATCTGCAGCAAGTCCCGCCTCCTGTGTCCACCCTCATATTGAAGGGCAATCGGTCCGCGCCCGCTTTGTTCGTTCTTATTGGCCCCTCTGGATAGACATCGGATGGTGGGTGACCTCTTAAGGACATGCATAATACGGCGGCGTTCTTAGCCGTGGTTACAGCTCTTGGTGTCTGTGCGCTGACCTCTGTTCGCGTGGCGTTTGTCCAGTGTGAACTCGGGGTGTCTGTCTGTCTGGATGGATGGATGGCAAGGGTGGTGGCTCACGTGTTCGGCGACTGTAACAAGCTTGTTTCTGCATAGCTCTTTGTTAGCCCCTTTGGTTACAGTACGTTGTCCTACCTTATTAGTCTTACTGTCTGCTGACTTGGAGAACCGGTTGTAGTCGACTTTCTCTCCTTTCGAAAGTTATATCTTTCCAAAAGGTTGGCCTACTGGAACGTAAAAATACAAGTGCATCCCGTTTTATTAACCAGGCTGGTGTCCCTAAGCTTACTTGCTGGATACCTACCAAGCCAGTAGGAAAAATTTGTCAGGAAATCAAAGCAAGCTGCGACTGAGCTATTGCCTATCCAATATTTATCAAAGAACGTCATCTGTTAAAATATGAAGAGCCTAGTTTAAGGAACGTTGTTGCAGTCTTTGCGTACTGCAATAATTGAAAATCCAATATCATATTTGAATACCAATCAGAAATGTCAGGTTCGTTGATTCATTTGTTAGGTGATTGCACGACCTTGTCCTATGTCCCCAGTAACACTTATTTTCGCTTGCATCGATTTCTGCCTGAAATCTTGACCTTCTTCTTATAAAACTAGCATTTTGTTCTTCATTCGTAAATAAATGGTTCTGAGGGCTGCATTTATGTACGATTGATATAATTCAAATTGTATCATGTTGGCTGTAAATCGAATATCACAGCAGCGGTACATAAGAATGAATGGAACTAGAGCAAGCATTTTAGCAATTGTGAGGCATACAGACATTTCGTCTTGTAGTAAGTTTTATTGTTTATGACTTATTTTTACTCTGCATTGAAACCGCAGCAAGTTAATAATCAAATGACCCGCACACACGCGGACAACTGAATAGCATACCCTTATCTTATTCGTCAAAGTCTGCCAATAAGCTTTAGGTAATAGGGTCGCTCTCGGAATAAGTAGAGGCGGCTTATGCGAAAATCTATTAAACATGCCCGCCGGTCAATTCGAGAGGGTACGCCTTCTGAGTTACTTGACATTAAATATTTTAGGTCGCCGGGCTTCTCCGCAATGCAACATTATCTCTCGATGATACGGAAAAATTGAACAATTTACAGCAGGTTAAGGAACTAATCACCAACTATGACAGTTCTCTTTTGGACAATTTTTTCGAGGTTCGTTTTCTTTTGCGATTTTAATTCGTCCTTGCTAGGAAGTCGTGGCCTTTCAACATTATCCAAATTTGGCTATCAAAAAATTCATAGTTAAATTTATTGAGGATGCATGGTGAGAAATATTTCTGTTAACTTTATGCGTATATGCATATGCAAAATTCCTCTGTTATTTGTGACTGTATAGTGGGAGGGAAAAAGTTTTGCTTTTACACACTTATTTCGTCATCCTACTGTTTTCTTAACTTCCACAGTCTTGTCGATGCCGGCCTACTGCTCAAGTCAATTGGCTGCCTCTCTCACCTTTTCAACCTGTCACTGCATCAAGAGCCTCCACTTTCAAGCCTTCTGCGATCAGTTATTTTGACTATGGGTCCTCTATACCGCCGCGCCTTGACAAGGGCTGTTAAGGTCGGATTTATAGAATCTGGCGCTCTTGGTGGCAGCGGTATTGAAGCCGGTTCTGCTGCCGATAACGCTTTCGAGCATTTTCGATCAATGGCGGCGCTTAAGGATGAGATTATTCGGCTTCTTCTCCCTGGTTCCGTAAGCGTCATGCAAGGAACAACACTGGTGCCTCCACCTCCGGCGGTTTTGACTCGTCTGTGCGCCTTGATCAGCGATGGAGCGAAAACGAGTATCATAAAATTGGTTGAGGTATGTCGTCTTGCTGTTTGACTGCCGCGCACCACCTTAAAATTTTATTTTATATTGATGAAACTTTTGAATTTAACTAGTGACTGATAACAAATTTATGTGCATTTCACTTTCACACAACTCGAAATATACAAACTGTTAGACGCTTTTGTATGTTCTCCAAATTGTGGCGCAGCTTTAGCCTGAAGTCGGTATATTTACTTCATAGTGTCCGTTATTCTTAGTGTTCTTCATTGCCAGATCATACTGATAAGCACGCTTTATTTCTGTAGAAGTTATTCTTGATAATTCTTTTAAAAGTAGAGCTAGCCGTAAACACCCTTTCCAAAAGTTATCAAAGATGTTCGTTTGCTTTTGAATACTTGTTCACCTATCACAGTCTCATTTCCGTCTTCAAAAACATGTACCCGATTCACACGTTTCTGCTATCTCTTTGCATTTACCGATATCAGGTCTGTCCGTAGCCTTGCCGCATTCCACCGCCATTGAGTAGGTGGTATTAGCATGTTTTCTACATTTTACTCGTTTTTTTGCTAAAAGACAAAGTTACAGACATGCAACTTTAAATTTTTTATGCTATTTTCATACATGCGCAAGCAAAACTCAAGTTAGTCCTACAATATTTTCTCCTGGAGCTTTAAGAAAATTTTGAGATTAAGGCTGCTCATTAGGTCGTCTGTTGTTCGCAGTACTTGGTTATCAATTAGAATCTATACTATTTACATCCTCGCAATGGTTTTCTATTTAATACGCTATTGCTGTTAGTCCACGTCCACCCATTGCTTTCCAACCTATAATACATGTCAACAGTTTGTGGTGAAAAGACACTTTTAAGGTTCAGGGAAGGCTGACAAATGTTTTATCAGACACGTCCTCTTCTTCCGCCTTCAGACTGTCATCATCGCTCAATCCCGCCGTACCTCGGCTTCTCTATTACCGGCCAGAACTGAGACAGACATCTCCCTTGATCAGATTCCAGACATGCCAAACAGTCTGCTAAAGAGCATTGTCGAGTCTAGTACAGCGGCTTCTTCAAGCAGTCCACTGCCTGGCATATGCCTTATCCGGCCGCGACGCCTGGCCGATGAGGCGGAGCGCTTGCTTGCCGGGTTAACGAGCCTGCCCTTGCGCAAGAGTGATGAAGCCTCCGTACGTTTTGTCGTCACAGGTGCCGTCTTTGATGCCATTATGGACAGTCTGGTGAATATTGCTGGTCAAAGGCCCCAATTTCTCGATAGGGCTGTTCAAACCTTCGAAACCGTGCACGGTAATTTTGACTGTCTTCTCTGATTCGGCTGCTCAATATTAAACAGTTTAAAGTACTTTAAGTATCACAGTTTTAGTCCTTAATGCCTTTAGAGTAGGATTTGCCAAGCCTAGAATGTGCCTGTGTTAATCTTATAATTGATGTCTGGAAAGCAAAACGAGAAACAAAACAATACTGAACGAGATAAAATATAGTCAATGCCTTTTGCTGGCTTACGAGGGGCAAATAGCCTTCTCTGCATCTTGATTTTTCGATGGCATCCTTCGAAGGATACATATTCTAACTGAATGCATGATATTAGGCGTTATGTACGTAGCCATTGTTCATGTTTTCATTTGCTAGCAAAGCGTTGGAGTCAACTTTTAGACTTCCATTTCCGTTTTTGCCCTTTGAGCACTACCATAACTGAAAGAAACGACAAGATAGCTACACGATAACGCAGTTTTACACAGTAACGTCATGGCGTAGTGTCTGATAAGCGCTAGGTTATGTCAACTCCGAACGCCAAAAACAGTCATTCCTGTCAGATGTATCTTATATCTTTAAAAAAATTGACTACGTCCAGTCGCAGTCATCGTCGGTCATACACCGTCGACACTAACTTGGCCTATTTTATAATTATTATGTTAAACTGGGCCTGCTAATTTGCACAGTTGATGCTGACTAACGAGTATCAGTTGAAATTGATTCGTGCCTCCCATGCAGCTTACCATGAAATTGTCTTTATGGGAATATACTTTATCCTGTCACGCGGAAATCAAAAAAATTCGCCAAGACAAGTTTCGTTAAGGCAGCTGAAGTGGGCCCGAAAACAAGCCCTTCAGAGGCGATCATGATCGCTTCGTGTTTGAAGTTACTTGTACCTCGTTCATGGTGAAGCTCCTGGGTAAGTTCTGTTATTTTGGTGCGAACTGTTTCTCACATAGATATGTCAAAATGACATCATCCGCCAAGCCAATTACCCATGCGGTACCTTCGACTACGTTAAGGTCTATGCAGGGAGTGTGAAATCAGTCACAACACCAAGTTACAAGTGACAAACCTTGATCGGTGGCATCTGTGCCTCATTATCCGAATTCATCTCTCTGATTATGTCTTCAACGAATGCCTTTCTTACACGTTGATTGAGACTTATCTGCCTATCTGGAGATAAATCATCTGAGACGTCAATTCCATCTAACCCGACCCTGGGCAACGACTGATTTTGTACAGCCAAGTAAACTATGAGTTGACATGATGAAGGTTGCCTCCGGCCTTACAGTCTCCTGTCTACGGGACAAACTGGGTAGTCAGTAGTGGAAGTCAATCAGTCGTACTGGTAAGAAAGATACCGTTAGGACCTCGGCCGCACTGCAGATTTTACTGTTTCTCCGCAGGATGACATGTTTTGGGGACATGGTAGACGTTTTATTCCAAGGATATATAAATGGATAAGATTCTTACTTGTTCTAACGTGGTTGTTGCGTCACCTTGTGTCTGTTCATATGCCTTTTTGTCCACGCGACTCGGAATAGAGAGTAAGATCGTGGGCTTAATGCATTTTTCCTACAATATGCAACCTGACTCCCTTGAAGCTATCACAGTGCACTGAAATGCATGGCTTGAGAGATTACCACTCAGACCGCGCATTCAGCACAGTGTCTTAATATAGAGCGGTCGATTGGCGGGCTTAAATTCAGTGTATACCGTGCATCCATCCGGTCAGTCTTGCTTTATGGATGTGAATGCTGGGCTTTGCGCGCTTAAAATGAGCGAAGACTGGAGGTCTTTGACCACCGGTGCCTGAGGACGATCCTGCGAGTTAAGTATAGTGACTTCATCTCAAGTGAGACAGTCCGCATCTGCTGCGATCGTATCACGAGGATATCTCAGGCCATTCAAGAAAGGCGACTGAGGTGGTTTGGACACGTTCTCCGTCGTCCGCCCCACGAGCTTACCTATGCTGCCCTCGACCCAGCACCGCAGCTCACCTGGAAACGTCGAAGAGGAGAGCAACTGAAGACTTGGCTCAAAACCTTCCGTCAAGACATGGAAACAGTTCTTGGACTTTCTATCTTTGGTCTCCGTCGCTTGAGAAGGGACTCAGTGGAGCTTTCCAGATCGGCTGCCGCCAATCGCCACGCATGGAGAGGAACCGTTCGTGACATCATTGAGGCCGGCTAGATCAGGCATGATCACAGCCGTAACAAGTACAAGTAATGTCACCTTTATGGCACTCGCACTCCGCGGCACCCGAGGTAGGCGTGGTGGCATACTTAGGAGTGACTACGACCGCGCCAGCCATCTATGCCATCTTCTTCATTCGGTCATGACACTAGGCTCAGGTGTGAAGGGAAGAGAAGGTGCGGTAAATGCAGCGCAAATCCACTGATCTAATTCACACGCATGTCGCGATCTCTGCGCTACGTTGCTCTTAGGCAGAACTCGTCAAACGCGGCGGTCAAACCTTCGCTTCTGGCCGATTTTTACTCAAATATTGCGTCGCCTACTCGCATCTTAAAATCCCCTTGTTTGTTCTCTTCCTTTCAGTTAACTTGCCAACACACTTCTCCCAGGTGCAAGTATCCTCGGCACGTCAAAAGGTGAAAGCTGGCCTTTTGGCCCTTTTGCAACATCCCTCTACGGCTTCCGAGTACCAGAGTCGCATTACCATTCTCCTCACCGATTTGGGAGCCACACAATCTGAGGTACGACACACAGGTTTCCTACTATTCCTTAGCGCAAGTTTTCCTAACTTGACGTTTTAGGTCTCGTGGTGGTGGTGGTGGGGGTCAGAAGTCAAATTGAGCCGCTAACCCCCTCCTAATGAAGTCAGTCTGAAGTAGCACCTCAGTTGCCAGTCCACAGGCATATGTATTCTGTCATGTCGCGCTTTTTAGGACGTATCGATACCACAGAAACTGATCAGATATATAATAGTGAGAGGAATTTGCCTTCTGTGCAATCGTGAGCTAGTCCGCATGCCAGCCATTCGGAAGTGTCTGATTAAACCTATCCCCGTTTCGCCTACGTAGTTACTTGTATAATGCGACGGTTTCTAACAAAGACGCGAAAAACTAGAACGGTCATTTCTGGCTTGTTGGCCGTCATTAGCCTTTCCTGGCACTTCGTGTATGGTAATTTGTGAGGATCATTACTGCCAGGACCGACAGCGTTGACTTGCGCGGCATCTACCTGATAGTTTGAAGTCGATCGTGTGGTCCACAAGATGTTGGTGCAGGAACAGTGACTTGCGCGTGAATTAGTGTTAAGTGATGGTCGACTTGCGTTGCATCTACTGCACTCTCCTCACCCATGTCCTGTATGAAGAAGACTATAGGTGGAATCGAACGCAGGTTGCTGGCATGGTGCGCGCTTGCACTTGCGCGTGTCACCATGCGCCCTCCCCCGGCCCCACATGTCCGGCATTTGTTTTTTGAGAGCGCCACCCGAAAACCGCTTGCCGCGCCCTGCGTTGCCCAGCGCACCTGCCATACTGCCTGTTTAAGGGGTACGGCATCTATCTAACTGTCTCTGTGCCCCCATGGTGTTCTAACAGCAGGGCAGGATCGGCCTAACACCTTTGTATATTAACAGTTTAGCTGTTGTCGATTCCGACGATGTCCATGAGGTACCCCACAGTAGGATGGGCGCAGGGACGATGACGCGCGTGAATGCGTTATTTTGTGTGATAGAAGACTTGCGCAGTATCTTCCTCTCACCCAAATAGCCCCGTTGCCATGACAATGTCAAGATAGGCGGAGGCAATCGCAGTTGGCTGGCACCTGTGGCTAGACGTACCATCAAACACCCCCCCGCCCATGGTGTGGCACTTGTTATAAGTGCGATTGTCTTGCCCTGATATGCCCTCCCCCCTGTTGTTCGATCTTATCTACTGCGCAACAAGTTATAGGAGCACAACGTACACTGGTAACGCTGAGTATAACCAGTGGGTTTTGAACGCAAGAAATAACTTGCCGCACATCCTCAATATCTTATTAGCCGTCCGTACGTACGGTCTGATTTAACAACTCTACGATTTTTGTTCTTCATGAAATTGAGTATAGCTTGACGAAGGTAGTAAGCCTATCTATCCTCTCCGAAAAAATATTGATATGCGCGTGAATGAGAACGTTCGAGTTCCGGGTATTTGCACGCTTGAGGAAGAAGGAAGGTCGAGCACCGGATCAAGTTTTTTATTATTCTGAGCTTTCGGGCTCTTGCGGGAGTCCATCGTCAGAGATAAAAGCGTCCACAAAAGCAAGCGACAGTGATAGGGGAGGGAGGGAGAGTCCCCCATAAGGGCTTGTAGCTTCCATGAAAACAAGTAATACGCACCTTCGAAAAACAATTAAACCTTAATGCTAGCTCAGTCGTGGCAGTGTTCAGGTTTATCCTCTGACAAATTTTTAGCGTTGGAATAAGAGCCTCTATCCATAAAAGCCGGCGGTATTGTCAAAGCTGATATTTCACACGATTATAATTATGTTAGAACATGGACTGGCGTTGATAAGTTCGCCACCTTAAGTTCTTATTTTCCACAAAATTGCATCATGGCGGGATGAAGGGCTTGTTTCGAGAAAGGCTTTGCTAGTCGGAATGTAACACCGCTTGATCCCAAACATCCCCTATACCTGAGTATCCCCCTGGAGTTGTTGGCCCAGGAGGTTGACAAGGTTGTTTTCACGTTTTGTATAGTACTTGGTTACCTTTGACTGTGTGTCATTCGTCTTCTTACCCCCCCTCTTGTGCGTCTACATCAAATTGAAGGTTCCTGTGTCTGCTTTTCTAGGTGATTGGGGCTATGCGTCGCTCCTCCTCAACAAAGTCACCCTCCTTCCCTCTGGGTGAAAAAGCCGTGGATGTAGATATGCGTACCCCTTCTACGTCGGCCGTGACTGCCACAACGACGACGACTTCAGCGGTACCAACACCACCACCACTTCCATCTGACCCGCGAAGACGTCAGTCCTCGTCCTCCTCAGCCGACCCCGGTGCCGCCGCTACATCAGGCCGGCCGAACGACCTGAAGCGAAAGTTTGAACTGCCGGAGAAAGCAGAGGTACGTGTTGTTGGCTAACTAAACTTGCAGTGTTATGGCGAGTGCTTCATGGCAAATACCAAAGTTTTAGCATTGCTCGCTGTTACGACTCGCGCCAGGTACTTCTAATCAGCACGGACGGTTCTCAAGAGCCCGTAACAGAGACAGAAGAAAGACGAGTCGGCCAAAGAGAGCGTGCGGACTCTGACAAAGCACTTTCTAGCAAGTCAGCGCAAGTCACTCTTATCACAGGCTAGGGGTATTTATTCAGTCCTCGCCATGAGCAGGCGTCAGTGACATGGAACCAAGCAGCTGTGAGGAAAAATTGATAATCATGGTGTGCTCTCATGACAGCGGCGTAAGTTGCACTCGCGGACTTTTCTGTAAGATGAGTAATCGTGGGAATGGACGCATTCTCAACACTCGCCTACCGGCATGAACGCATTTACGAAAACTTAGATGTAATAATGAGCAACCTTAGGCCAATTTGTTACTTAAAAGAAATATATAAGAAGTACTAATTGTTTGTTGAGAAAAACGAAATTTTCTTGATAATCCCAACACTCTGCAGACGTAAAAATAGCTATAAATTAGAACAATTAATTTTAATCTTTTCTTAATTTGAATACGTAACCCAACCACTTTTTTGATATGAAAATAACTTTTCTTTGGTCAATTTTTATAGACATTGGCATTAATGGTTAACTGTTGGTTTAATATCGTTCTTTGAATTCCGGCATCATTTACAGTGTCTTCAATATCTTCATGCTGTTCGACATTTACATCAAAACCTTTAAAATAAGATATACAGGGTGTCCCAAAAATGTATACACATTTTACATAATTGTAAAATCAGTGTTTATCCTAATTTTATTATTTTAAAAAGGTAAAAATATTTAAAAGTTTGGTTGTGCTGTTTTTTTTCACTGAATGTTCTCAAGCAGAAGTCCATTTTGATCATGACACTGCTGACAAGGTCAAGCAGTGGAGTCGCACACCCCATGAAACAATTCCCTTGGCATTCGTGTGAATTCATGTTCAATGACCTCTCCCAATTCAGCCACTGCTGAAATAATCAAATGTTGTAAAAATAAACAATAAAATGATACTTGTTAATACTTTGTTCAGTTTTGAAATAATAGAATTATAATAAATACAAAGTTCAAAATTATTCAAATTGTGTATACACTTTTTGGGACACTATGTATATTAACAGCATTTGCCGAAATAGTGCGTTTTGGGTATTAGTTATTATGGAGATGGCCATGTGGACCATATTTAAAAATGCCCCCAAACAGTAAAACAGATTGTCGAGCAAAAAGAACGTCTGCAGCAAAAGTCTGAAATTATTATTCCTAAGATTAATAAAAAAAACATTCTATTTTGGGTGATGTCTTTAAAAAACACTTGAATTAGATATTTACCTGACGAATTTCTGTTTATAGTGTTTTTTTCCGAGATAATCGCGAAATGAAGATGGTTTTTTGGCAAATTTTTAATTTGCCTGTAGATAAATGATTCAGTTTCACTTGAAATGCATGAAATCACTTTTTTATTCGACTATTTTCCGTCGTAGTGAATTACTCTCACTCCTCAAACTCGATGCGGTTAAAATATGCAACCAAAACTTTTTTTACTGTATTTTCTGCCACAAAACTTCACATTTTAGCAAAAATATTGAAAATGAAATTTGTCTGTTTGTGACAATAAATATGATTCCTTAAAATTGGCTCCATTTACATTTGGGCAACTTCGGACTATATTTTTCGGTTCTGGGAGACAATTGTTTTAATCTTCCCTTATTTTGGAGGTCTTCCATAGTAAAATGCACATTAAGTTTGATTCTGTCGTCATAGGAAATTCCTTCGATATGAGAATGCTCCAACTTATGCCAAAATTGATGTCCACTACCCCCAATAAAACTAACTGAAGGGGCAGTATTCCTAACTAAAATGCTTTCTCAGGATTAAACGCACTCAGTGGATCAGAATGAATTGACCAAGTTTATACTAAACTACCAAGTCAAATGTTGTCATGACTTTTGCCTGTAGCACTCGCCATCTTTTAAATTAACAGCCAGAACAGCGCAGGCTTTACCTTGTTGGCAAACATTTAATTTTCAGTCAGTAAGTGTAAATGAATATTTACTTGTGGTGGAAGTGATCAAAATATTAAATTAACGAAATTTTTTGTTGTTTAAATGTACTAAATAGAATCGAATGCATCAACATAAACTCCTGTTGCTCAGGCAAGTGATGCCAACTCCGGAAGATTCAATCTTATATTGGCGGAATTTAGCAAAAGAAGGGAAATTCGACCTTATATTGGCGGTAAAACAACAGCGCCAGCAGTCGTCATAACGCGCCCACGCTTTACCTTGTAGGCAGCCAGTAGTGGTGGCCTGCAATTTGGCGAAGACGAGGATGATGAGGACGATGAGGATGATGAGCTGCCGCAGTCTTCGAGGAAGCGCACTCGCCTGGATTTGCCTCCCACGAAGCCGCTCACCCCACCCACTGACCCGCGCAGGCGTGCGCCGCAGACCTCCTGCACGACTGTCGTTGGGGGCACACCAGCATCCCCTCTGCTGGCGATGCCTTCGGCCACAACTGCTGGCGGTGGTAGTGGTACCTCAGCCAGTAAGAAGGCCATGAAAGCTGGTGGTATTCCGGATATTGATGAAATCACCAATGGCCTCATTCCCAAGTTGACTTCTGCTAACGTTGCAGATCTCGTTCTCCTTAGGTTGGTCATTTCTCTGTGTGCACCCTGGTTGGTCCTCTTTGTCCCTCTATCAAATCGGTGTACGCGTATTTGCTACTATATATATATATTCCTATTAGCAGAAATACATTCCCGACAAAGCCTAGAGTCACCATTTCTGTCTTATTAGCCGTCATTAGTCAACCATACCGAAGCCCAGTGGTAGCGACCCCCGATCGTTTGTTAGTTAGAGGTCCGACGCCCTAACCACTGCGCATGGCCTCTTTGCCTTGCTATCGGAAATGGGAAGAGAACTCGGAAGACCAACATGTACAAAAACCGTGTACTTGCATATTTTAAGTAGGGTACATTTCCAACATCTTCCAATTATTCCCGCGAACAATATCCTTAATTTACATGATGATTGCGCTCTAATTTGTCCCCTGATATGCCCCATCCATTCTATGCCCTAAATCCAGGTGACCGTATTGGAGTGCGGTGCGCTTCGCGCGCACTGTGGGGAGCTCGCAATAATTATTTACCCGATAATGTACAGTATGGCGAGTGCTGCATGAAACATTCTGCAATTTGAGAAAGACAGGTAGTCACTCGCAAACCAACATTGCGTAGGGTTGCAATACTGTTTATCATGCAGTCCAATTTCAATTACTTTCAGTCACGCTAGGATGAGCTTCTTTTTGGCCGCTGCGAAGAAGTTCATTCTGTAAAAAATTGGCTACTTAAATAGTATGCATTTTATGGAAAGCATGCACAATAAAATCCTCTCTTGTACCTATTTGATAGCAAATTACGTCTTATTTAACTTTTATTCTTAACGGAAGGGTTTCCTTCAGTTTTTAAAAGTTTTCAAATTGCCGAATGATTTTGAAAGCTACCGTGACTATTGAATAAGATATTATTGTGCCGCATAATTTAGGTTTATGAAGATAGTTGTTTACCTTCGTGTAGACGAATGGAGAGGTACCGTTCGTGGCATCATTGAGGCCGGCTAGATCAGGCATGATCACAGCCGTAACAAGTACAAATACAAGTGTAGACGATAAAATAGATGCAGGTTTGTTTACGGTCCGAAATCTTCGATGGGGTAAAACGAAATTCGAAGTCAGTTTTTTTTTTGGCAAACAATTGTTTTCAGCAACTCTTCATCAGACCAAACGTTTGCAAGGGAAATTGACGCTGTACATAACAATAAAAGTTTGAATAGGTAGAAAAATCAATAACTATCTAACACGGGCGCTAATTGGCCAACGCGGACTATGTCAGTTTGCGCATGTAGGCCATGTCAGCGTGTTGGTTGAGGGATTGTCACTGGCTGGGAAGGGCGAAATCCTATCGCCACCTGGTGTCGGTTTAGGCCATGGAAGTGACAGAGCTTGTGTCAGAGTCTTCTGACAACACAGCACTGGATTTGCTAGCCTTATAGCCACTGCTTCGGCTGTAGCAAGCATCCGTTGGCGTAGGCCTTTGGAAAAATTAGATGGTGTCCTGTAGACCACCTTAAAGGCTTCGTTAGTATCGACTCGATGGTTCGTATCGACTAGATGTGCGAGAATAGCACTCGAGATCGATCTAGTTTCACCTTTACTTAGCCAGGTCGGTATGTGCTCACGTACCCTCTTTTCGAGACGCCTCGTTGTACGGCCGATGTATCCCGCTCCACAGGAGCAAGTGAAAGAGTAAATGCACATTGATGTGGCCTTCAAAGGGAGTCTGTCTTTACCTCCCAATCGTAGGAGGGGAGAGTTCGTGAAGAGCACCCGTAAGTTCGCCGCTGGGAAAGCGTTTGTGATTGCAGTCCTCAAGCGTCGTCTGACCAGCTCGCTGGTTGCATCGCCTAAGAAAGGCAGTCTTATGAACACGTCTTTCTTTTCTGCAGTTAAGGTGACAGGCTTTTTGGTGCGTTCACCAATATTTCTGCGAATGAACCTTTCCGGGTATCCATTTTCAATTAGTGTATGCTGCAGCTGTTGGAGTTCTGCTTCGACCGTTTCAGGAGAACAGATCTGTCGTATTCTAGCTGCTACCTACCTATTCAAACTTTTATTGTTATGTACAGCGTCAATTTACCTTGCAAACGTTTGGTCTGATGAAGAGTTGCTGAAAACAATTGTTTGCCAAAAAAACTGTCTTCTAAGATTTACATTGGTTTAAGTAGACAAGAGCTAAAGGAATCTTGCGAACCTTTTACTGATAGCTTATCCCAGTCGATCAATGGTGCGTTAAAATCTCCAGCTATCAGTGCGTTTTCCTTTGGGTAAGCTGGCCTGTTCCTGTGATTGATGTGGATGTCGTTTAGACCTTTAAGCTTTGAGTATTCTATGGTCTTTTTACCTTGCGCTCCCTGAATGGTACCTTTTTTGCTGAATCTCTCTCTCTCTCTCTCTCCTTATTTATGATGCTTTCATAGAGTAAACTCAACTTATCAGATCAAAATAACCTAGACCAAATGTATGTTAAACTATCAACTCCAATGTCGATCATGAATCTGTATTAGTTAGTTCACCTACTGTATATCTGTATTGAAATACGGGCCATGCACACACTGGAAACCGGCCACAAATTCACATAATCGACCACACAGATTGCTGGAACTTTTCTAACCAGAAAAGGGCGTAAATTTCTCGAAGCAATGCACTCAGGCGATGCATGCGTCAACAGGCATATCGATTTGGGCGCCAGCTATAATTACCTCAAGGCCAAGTTCGACGCGCGCGACCACCAACAACGGAATGACGCAACGCCTACCGGCGTGGACTGACATAATCCTGCCAGTCGGCGTACACGTCAGATGATTATTGATTTTTCTGCACGCTTAAAAATTTTGATTGTTTGTTGCACGTTTTCTCAGGTCTGAAGACGGACTGAGGGGGGCGGCAGTCTCGATAATTTACACATTAAAGTTTCAAATTTCCTAAAAGACCCTTCTTTTCTTGACTATATGTGTCGCATCTTTATTCCTCTCTAGCATGGTGATGCTGCCGGATCGAATGCCCGCGGCTTTCAACGCCACCTACACACCAATCGCAGCCGCTGGCACCAACCCCCAGATCCGCCATCTGGCTCGCCTCCTGGCCGCCCAGTTGGGTGTGTGGGTGAGCGGTGAGGAGGATACCAAGGTGCGCGAGGATAACCGTATCCTCCTAATGAAACTGTTTGAGTCGCCGGAGGCGGGAGGCGGCGCCGCAGCCTCCTCCGGAGCGGGCGCCGGAGACGACGATAAATCGGCTACCTCTGCTGGTGGTGCTGCTGGCAGTGGTACCGGTAAAAAAGGGTCCTCTGGTCGGGTATGCCCTGAAACCTTCTAACTCTTTCTACCTAAATATTTGCTGCCTCCGTATTTCTGCCTCTTAACTGTCTTGCTCCTTGCGTTGGGTAGAATGTATTTGACCGCAAACTGGTAGCCCGTTCAAACAATTCTGCTAAAATCCTGTTGACCTAGCTGCTTATTTCGTGCCTTTAGTAGTATTGCTAAAAGCAGCGCTAATACCCTATTCGGGTTAAAATGCGGATTAGTAGAGTATATGTAGTACACGCATAACCAAATGTCTCCAAGTTTGCAGGCAGTAAGCTTGTATCAAATTACGTGGGGACAACCGACAGTTCGACCGTCGCTCTTGACGACGATGTCCACCACGAGCTTCAGCAAGCTGAAGGTAGGCGCGGTGAATAAAGCTATATTATAGAGAAAGTAGACTCACGGTGAATCGGCCCTACTCCCACACCACAACCTGATATCAAAACAAAAGTCAAAAAAACTGGAGATGCGGGAAGGTGCAGGCGGTGTGCACGAAGCACATTCCAACACACGACACAACAACACCATGCTAGGTAGGCTCCTGCATGCGGGGGATTGATGACACTCACCCCTCTACTCCGAACTAATGGCTGCGAAGTCTTCTCGTACGACGCGCCGAAACTTCCGACATATGACATGTCGTACATCAGCCTACCAGAACTCGATACTTTCATTCTTAGCGCGCTTCCTTACGTGTGAAGAAACGAAAATTGAAAAGCTGAAGGCCGACCTGACTCCATAACTGATGTGGTAACCGTGTCGACTACTTACTTTGAGTTTTCTGTGGCCTTTGTCCGTTTACTCTTGAGTTTTTGGACCCTTCAAATTACTTTAGTTCTTGCTCTCCGTGAATGGAGCCATTTTTTGCTGAAAGTTTGATATTATCATCAAAATAAAGTTCTCATCATCATCATCATCATCATAAAGGACACATTGAGAAGGAGCTGTTGAGTCTGATTCTCAGCCCGCAGTAAGCCACACCACACAACAAGACACACACTGGGCCTACTGCAGTGTCCAAGTTATTCAGTCAGTTGGCAACCCTCCAAGCCAAGGCTTTTAGCGCACCGTGATAGCTCCGAGCGTGCCAGATCGTTTTTAGTCAGTATATGCGCCGAGGGTCGACCTCACTCTCTCCCCCACCGCCTGGCGGACCGGTCGCCTGAGGTAGGATGGGCGTAGTACAGTAGTCGCCGGTTATTAAGCCCATGGTTAATAAACCCAGCCGCTTATTAAGCCCAAGTCAGCTTGGGACGGAATTTTGCATAGCAAAATCCGCCGGCTAATAAGCCCAGTCGCCGGCTACAAAGCCCAGTTTGCCAACAGGATAGAGTGAACTTCTCACCTCTCTGCGTGCGCAATTGGTTACCTGTCGCAAATCATTTTTTTGTTTTGTTATTACGTAAAATACAGACAAACAGCATTCTTTTCTTGTACATAACCAAGCTCTACACATAATACAGTACGTATGTAATGTATAGTGCCTATCCTGCGTTTGCTAATCAAAAACTAGGACTCCTCGTTTAATGCGCCCGCCGCTTATTAAGCCCAATATGGTCTGGGCCCGGGATGGGCTTAATAGCCGGCGACTACTGTACTAAAAAGGGATGAGCATTTTAAGGCTCTTCTTCCTCTTTTTCTGCACAACCTGATCTACGCAGGGGGCCAAGATGGCAGCTTCAAACCCCTAATAAGGGAGTTGGGGCATGCAAAAAGGCGTAGTTTTCAAAGGAAGCTGGTAGATAAAGGGTGGACGGTAGACTGTTGATAAGAAAGACTCTTCTGTGAATGCCAAACGTACCAACGGCTAGTAAACACATAGCTACCTTGCTGTCAAAGGAATGGCAGTGCGATAACAAGAAAACATACATAGGAACGATCGCGTTATTTGGCTCCCCTTGCTACTTTCCCTAAATTCTCCAATCTCTTCACAATTATCCTCACGCTTTTTTGAGTCGGTCTCTTTAACTCCATCTGATTCGTGCTAGTTAATGTCTGTGTTCATATTTGATGGAGCTGTAACCATGGCTTCTACGTGGTACTTCAAACTAATGACTCTGATTCCTTCTATGCTCCCACCGTGAAGCTCTAATCTCGAGAGTCTTAAGACCGTCGAAAGCGACATCCAGTATTTACCTAATCAGTCCTACGTTGCGTTTAGTGAAGCTACAATGATAGTACTCATTTGGCCTAGAGCGTGTCCAAATCACTTAATTCCACCCTCCCCCCCCCTCCATACTTTTTCACATGCGTTGTTGTTGTTGTCATGACATCATGTTCTAAATGCCTCTCCTAAGATGGGGTCTGTTCAGCCAACTGCGATATTATTGGTTCATGAGTAGTTAAGGTCAAAGCGTCCGGTCATATCAACTAACTAGCAGTTAGTTGGCCGACTGCACGCGGAAATCCAACACATATTGAAGCCACAGAAGACGAAGCTACGGAGACTATTCAAGCGCAAGCTGTGCGGCTGACATACAGAACTCAATCCGCGGACCGCGAGAACATCCCCCCTGTCTCATCTGGGCATGGCAACCAGCGTCCTACCCGCGCAGGCGCCCGCGTTCAGGAGACGAGGGAAAACTCAGCTGCTTAATTACCCTCACCCTTTTCCTCCCCCTCTCCCCTTCCCTAACCTGACGATTATATAATCGCTGTAATTAAGTGACCAATTTTATTCCCCATGTCATGTACTGGCCTGACGATGAATGACCGAAAACGATCGTTTGCCTACACGATTTTTCAATAGCAGTTTTTTTCCATGTTGCATATTATTCAGAGCAAACAAGTAGCAATTATTGCATCATGTCGCAAACTTTGGTGGCAGCGAGAGAATACTCTATTGAATTTCGAGGACCTGGGTGTTTCGACCACGCTCCTCGATAGAACTACACCGTCTTAGTGATTTCGTGTTGCCAGATTAATTTACCTCGCGAGAAGGTCATTGGCAAATTTTTGTTTAGGTGACTTTCAACAAATTCCATGCACATTATTTGCAAACGTAAAAGGTTGAACGGGTGATCGTTACACCCAGACCGTCGTAAAGTGGAGCTCTGGAGTGACGAGCAGTCCCATTTATGAGCATTTCAGGCAACGAGCGAGCAACTAGGGCGGGGGAACCCGGTCGCCTCTGCGGAGAACTGATGCAGTTTGATTGGCAAAGTTTCAAAAGATGAGTGCTTCACATGAGGAGCTTTACACTACGATTTGTACCGAAATTGTCATACACATACCAGACAGTAAATTTATCCTTTGTTGCCTGGGTGAGCACTTCCTTTCTTTCTGATGCTGGAAATTAACCTTATCCTTATGGCTAAGAATCCTCAGGGGCTGGCCTTTATGAGTTCTGCGTGCCGTCCAAGGTGAATAAGACAATAACGTTTTTGGCTGTCAGTCAGTTAGTCTGAACCATTACTACCACTCCTTTAGCCTCAAAGAAGCATTGCCACAGCTGCTTCTGTTATATTTGGTATTATGTATTACCGGCAAACGTTGGGACTGCGAGATCCCTGTATTTCTGGATCATTAACCGTCGTCAGTCGCAGTTACCCGACTCTAGTATAGCCACATAAACTGCCGCTACACTCGAGTTACGAACCCACGACCAGTGAGCCAGAGACGAACATCCTATCCACTGAGCCACCGGTTGGTTACTTAAAGTTAGCGAGTAACATAATTGTTTCGTCCTTGAGAAAGTTGAAGTGTCACCGCCTCACCAGACGAAGCAGCCAGGGTTGATGAATCCTGGACCTATGTACTAATTTGGTATTATTTTGGGGGATGACAGAGTAAGTCATCAGCTAGTCAACTGGTGTAGTCAGTCAACGAATTTATCCGAATTTTTCCAGTAGGATGTCACGATGGAATGTGCTTGGATTTGCTACTGGGGTGGACGTGGATCAAATAGACGCCGAACGGCTGGACTTGCCCCGTGATTACGGTTGTCCGTCCTTCGTCTTTTGGGACAATCATAATTCCATCCTCGCTCTTGAATTCACCAGTGGCCCTTGCCATCACAAGACCGGCTGGCGGCGCGACAAGACAGATAAACCATTGACTAGTGAGAAGCTGAGTCATGTTAGGTTCGTGAGCGAAGGAGAAGGGGGAAAAATGACAGCCTCCTGTGTGCTAGAGAGGCCTAGTAGCGAATCCACGTGGATCATATCCTGGAAACCTGCTGGGAGAAATCCAGATACATATGCCGGATTGTGCCCACCTGATCTGCACGTGCCACTGAGGTAGTATGCTGTTCCAGCCACTACGGCCTGTTACTGTGAGTTTCCACGATTTTCGTAAACTCTCGGACCGCCAGGCGGCCAAGGTCTGCTACACCAAACCTCCCTACGGTGGATCTATCTCCCCTCCTCTACCTCTGTGTTTCTGATGACAGAGCAGCCCCTCTCGACCATGCTCCTCCTCCTCCTCGCCGCCGAGATTGAGGCCCACCCGGCGTCGCTCCGGATCCAACAAGGGCTACTAGCCAGCTATTCCCATTCGCCTACCCGTCCTCCTCTTCGCGTGACCTGTCCCTTTCATATTATTATTGGTTGTTTAGCTCGTTTTCGTTTGCTTCTTCCAACCCAATCCAGTCTCGGAAGTCAAAAGTCGACGAGGACGATGAGGCGGCCTTCATGAAGGCGCATGCAGCGCGTGTGCACGGCTTCACCAAGCCCATGAACATCACCGTGCTGCACAGTGGAGGCGGCGGCAGCGTGACCTCACCTCTGGTCCCGTCTGCGCTGCCCCTGGGTGCTGGGCCGCTGTCAGTGCCGCCGTCTCTCTTGGCGCCCCCTCAAGCCCTCTTCGACCCCAGCGTGCCTCCGCCCCCGAGTCCTGGCAATCTGACGGCCGTTGCGGCCGCGGTTGGTGCTCCCAAGCCCGGTAGGTTTCCCGCCCCCGTCCTCCCATGTGTGTGTGTGTGTATCCCTCAATGGAGTGGCTGCCTGGCAGATTGCGAGTCAGGCTGCAATGGATCCTTCTTAATGTGGTCTTTATGGCACTCCCACGTAAGTGGGCGCCCCGTAGCAAGGTGGTGTTGTTTTCGAGTGTTGGTCGCGCAAACCGCCTGCGCCCCCCTCCATTTCCGGTCTTCTTTACTTTCTCATAACATCGGGTACAGTTGCGGCAGTGCTCAGAGAGTGGGATGGATTCTCCGTAAGTCCACATTTACTCTATTCCAGCGGGAGTCACCCCGTTTGCCTGAGCTTGCTGAAACTCCTAGGTGAAATTGTCGGAAACGACGGTCGAACTGTCGAAAATCCACGTTTTATTTCGAGAATGGGTCTGCTGAACAGGTTTCCTTTGACTGGACTGAGCCGTCCGTCGACTTTAATCTCCGTTCTCCCCCCTGAGTCGGAAAACGGAAACATGCGGGATAGATCCTGTGCTGTGCCCGTTCACTGACTGCGCATCGCAGTGTTTTTGCAGGGCAGAGCAGTAGATACTCCCGAATGGGCTGCTTCCTTGTTCCAGTCCCCACAGTTATGGTTGGTCTACACTGATTTTGTGTGAACTGTTAGTTATTATTGTACATGCAGTATCTAACTTACCTACCGGAGGTGAACGCTCGCCCGGCTGTCCTACAGATTAGCGCAGATGAAATTGAAGACGTGCGTAAGCTCTTCATACCATCTGTTCTGCTTGTTGCAAATAGGGGATGCATGTCAGCTACTGATACAATCATAGGCATATATTACTAGGATATACTATTCACTGGTCTGATTACTGGAATTAGCACCCCCTAGCAGTGGCATATTACCTCTAGTAGCAGTGTCCTAGCCAAAACTTAGTAAAATGTGACACAACTTTTTGTAGACAGAGATGAGGGGGTGGATGTGCTCCGGGCCTCAAACATGTATTTCCTCGGAAGAGAATAAACCCAGATTAACCCTCTTTGTTGAAATCAAGGTTTCTGACTTTTGCCCTCGACTTGAGTCGCCTTAACGTTGACTTTAATCAGCGAAACCTCCGACAAATACTAGCCTCGATTACTAACACTCAGCTACACACACACAGTTAGTTAGAAATAGCAGTAGTAGCAGTACCAGCCTTAATTTCTTTGAGCCTGTCTTGATAACTACTGAAAGTGAGTGAGGATAGATAGTGCGATAGTACCCACCCAAAGTCTACTGTCACTTAAGCCTAAGTTAGGCGGTGTTCTGGCCTGCATTGGAAAAAAGTAACCTTCGCCGAGGCCGTTCGGTCATCTTGACTTTGTCTTGTCACCGGTTCAAACGGGTAAAGCTTTAGAGTGAGGTAGACAGTTGCGCGTCTATTTTACTTAAATTTCGTCTCTGTCTCCAGTCACCATCCCTGCTCTTGGGCATATTGTGAACACCAGCGAGATCGATGGTCAGACTATCATTGTATATGCATATGGCACTTGTTAAATGAAGACTACACGATAGGCCAGCCACTGTGCTCAATCTTAATACCAGTTGGTTAAGAGGCTCGGACAGTCGAGCGGTACCTGCGTGAGGGAAGATAGGGAGATCGACGCTGAATAATAATTGTATATTTAAATATGCAATTATTAGCCAGTCATACCCAATCTTGAGGGTTGGCACCCCCGAGATTTGAGCCCGGGACCTTCGGTCATTGCGTTGGAGACGCTGCCTCTAGTCCACGGGTCCCCTGCTCTGTCGGTTGTGATCGGGAATATGATGAATGAATGCAGGTGTTTCACCGATCTAGTCAAGGAACAATTAAGTTCCGCTTTGCCAAGGAGCTCGCAACGCAAACCCTCAATGACCGTCACATAGTGACAAAGATGATATGATGAAGAATTGGATCCGACAAAGCAAAGGGAGACCGGAACGGCCATTTCTGGCTTATTAGCCGTCATCAGCCAGTCATACCCAATCTAGAGGGTTGGTACCCCCGAGATTTGAACCCGGGACCTTCGGCCATTGCGTTGGAGACGCTGCTTCTAGTCCACGGGTCCCCTGCTTTGTCGGTTGTGATCGGGAATATGATGAATGAATGCAGGTGTTTCACCGATCTAGTCAAGGAACCGACAAAGCAGGGGACCCGTGGACTAGAGGCAGCGTCTCCAACGCAATGGCCGAAGGTCCCGGGTTCAAATCTCGGGGTGCCAACCCTCGAGATTGGGTATGACTGGCTGATGACGGCTAATAAGCCAGAAATGGCCGTTCCGGTCTCCCTTTGCTTTGTCGGATCCAATTCTTCATCATATCATCTTTGTCACTATGTGACGGTCATTGAGGTTTTGCGTTGCGAGCTCCTTGGCAAAGCGGAACTTAATTGTTCCTTGACTAGATCGGTGAAACACCTGCATTCATTCATACAATTATTATTCAGAGGCTCCGTCATGAACGACGTTAAGTCAGCATCGTTGCCATTACTGTGGCCTTTATGGTCCTCTCACTCTTGTGCGCGACGCAAGCCGCAAGCGGTGGAGTGGTGACCAGGTCATAGGTGTGGCTGGCGTAGACGGGCTGTTTAGCTTTGTCAGCCACTGTGTTGTGCGCTTCCATCTTGTCGTGTTAATATTGCCTTGTCAGTATAACACTTCGGGGGGTGGGGCCTATGGTAGCCATTGCACATGCCCGCCTCAGTCCAAAAAAATCGCGTTCGCCGCCGTAGGCGCACTGTTGATCCTCGCCGCTGGCGAAATTGAATTGTCCTTAAGGAGGATGGCCATTGTAAGAAACCAAATCTCCACTAATCTGTCTAAACTACGAATGGCCGAAGTATCATTCGTAGTGGATGATATTTTTAAAGCTACTTAAATGCCTATTGACTCCATTTCAGTAGGCTTAGTTTTGATATCCTCACGGGTTTTCGACTTTACTCAGTGCGACAGTCCTAATGAGTTGAAACCTGCGTGGTTTGGCAAGGCTGCTACAAAATTCACGCCTACGATTTCACTAACAAAAGCTAGTAGTTGCAGAACACATACATACGCATATGTTAGTTCTAGGAGTCAGAAGTGACGGACGGGTTGCTTCAATTTAGCCACTTTTTCTTTCTCCTCTATCTGCCCAGTTGTGCCACTGCCCGGTGCTGTTGCGACCCCCGCTCGACCCTTCTCCCTGGACTCTGCAGTCATGCCGCTGTCACGTGACGCCCAGCGCAGCCTTGCGCGGGAGGCCTTTGTGCGCATTCTCAGTGCTGTGGACAATGAGGGCAGCGTGACTCGAAAGGCCTCCACTGCGGCGACCTTAGACGCTGGCGCAGTAGCCAGGACGCCCTCCACGCTCTCCTCTGACCTTCCGCCGGACTTCGACTCAGTGCGCATCAAGTTGGTCTGCCGTCTGCCCAATAAACGATTCTCCGCCAGTGATCTATATCCCAGTGAGTGTGTGTGTGTGTGTGATCTCTTTGTGCCTGTTTTCCTTTCTAGCCCTGACGCATTTACCAGACACGTCACCCCTGCCCAGTATGTGTTGTGTGCGTGGAGTTGCTAATGCCTGACAGTGAGAGTTAGGGGCACCGGCTCCTTCTAGTCCTCTGATTATGTGGATCCTACTGGCTGTGTCAAGAAGGCACTTCTATCGTGGCACTTCCACACGGGTGAGGACGCAGAACGGTGACACGGAAGCCTTTAGCGTCAGAACGGGCGTCCGCGAAGGTTGTGCCCTTTCACCAACCCTGTTCAACTATGCGGTGGACTGGATCATGACCAAAGCACTAGATGGCTTCCCGGGAGTGCAGTTTGATCGCTCGAAATGGGTGACTGACTTGGCGTATGCTGATGACGTCGTCCCCTTTGGCGACAACTGTAATGCAGTTCAGCAGGCGTTGGACAAGGTCAATGAGCGTGCCCGATCCATCGGATTACGCCTAAACGCGACTAAGACCCAAGTCGTGCTCTCCTGTGTGCCCCCTACATCTGTCAATCCTATTGTTCTCGACCGCGCTCCTGTCGAAAAGGTCGACTCGTTTAGATACTTAGGCTCTTTGGTCACGGAAACGGGTCAAGGTGTCGACGAGGTTGTATCACGCGTCAACCGTGCCCGATCTGCCTTCTACCGACTGTGCTCTCCTCTATAGAATAGAAGGGAAATATCACTACGCACAAAGTCCCGTGTTTACCAAGCAGTGGTTCGATCTATCCTGCTCTATGGCGGAGAGACATGGCCTATGCGTGTTGAGGACATGAGGCGCCTTGAGGTGTTTGACAATGACTGCCTACGCCGCATCCTTCGTCACCGACGCGTCGACCGAATTCGCTGCTCCGATCTCCGCCGACACTGTCACCTGGACGCTCTGCCTCCACTCCTGCTTCAGAGACGACTTCGGTGGTTCGGGCATGCGTCCCGGCGTGATGATGGTGAGCTGATTCGTGACCTGCTTGTGGCGTCGCCTCCTCCCACCTGGCACAAACGTCGCGGCGGGCAGCTGAAAACTTGGACAGCAACGGTCAAGCAGGATCTGTCGTCAGTTTCCGGCCCATGCGTCTACGGCCTACGCCAGTGGAACCGTGAATGGATGGTGCTCTCGTGTGAACAGGCGCAAGATCGACGCGCCTGGACAGCTGTGATTCATGACGCAGTCAACGTCAAAACTGATGCCGGCTCAACCCGCCCGAGGTGAATGCCGTAACAAGTACAAGTATTAAGTCAAGAAGGCCAGGTCGTGCTGCGGCCCTCGCTGACAGGTCCGCCGGGACTGTCAACCACTGCGCCCATCCTACCTCAGGCGACCGATCAGCTAGACGGTGGCTTGTTGTTGTTGGTGGGATGGAGTAAGGGTGAAGTCGATCCTCTGCGCATATCCTTCCTTACTATAAAGAATCTGATGCACTCGAAGCTCTCACGATACGCTGCGGCTTGGAGATTTGCCAAGGACACCACACTCAGTCCAGTGTGTGTCTTGCTGTGTGGAGTGGCGGGCTGAGTGTCAGGCTGCAATGGTCCCTTCTTACTGTGGCCTTTATGGCGCTTCCGCACAGGCGGGAGCCTAGGTGGTGTTGTGGCAGGGTGTGTTGGAGTGTTGGCCACACCAGCCGCCTGTGCTCTCCCCCATCTCCTGTCTTCTCGACTTTTGTCCTGACATCGGGCACAGGTGTAGGAATGGTGTAGATCCGGCGAGTTTCCTTACACTATGATCCAGCCATAGTCACGGTGTCTGCCTTCAGCTTGCTGAAGCTCGTGGAAGACATCGTCGAGAACGACGGTCCAACTGACGTCTATTTTTAACAGGATAATTTCTGTCCGCGCAACGTGTAAACCTTTGAATCACTTGCCCGTTCAGTAGTCGATCTAGTGGTTAGATATGCCGTACAAATTCCGTTTATCTTACCTTACCATTGTAAACATATTCGCTTTCTCCAACGGGGGGTTATTTGGACTACATGCAGTCCGTATAGCGCTGGCTTTGAAGTAAGTGGTTACTTTTCTTCCGAACTCCAGGGGGACACTATCTTTTGGAGAGACAAAAGAGGTGAAACTACTGTTAATAGTCTGCATTACGTAGATTTTGATCAGATCCCCTGCTGACGTATATATCATTATAAACAGGAAGTCTACCTCGAGAGATTTTCATGTTAGCAAGCATGAGACCTAATTGACGGCAGTTCTCACACACATGGAAACGACGGAGCTTTCTAGAAACTCTTGACAGCCCTTTTCTGGTGAATTTCAGTAGCACATCTAATGGTAGTATTAGCGATAATGTTAGTAGAGGTAGTTGTATTGGGCGCAGTAATCGTAGTAGTAATAATAGTATTGTTAGTAGCAGTTCGAGTATTGGGAGTATCCGTTGTGGTAGTATTAGTAATGGTAGTGCCCCACCTCAGGTGCGGTCACTAACCGGTGGGGGGGGAGTGTGAGGTCGATCCTCTGCGCGTTTCTCTCCTCACTATAATAAATCCGAATGCGTCTGAATCTATCACGGTGCACTAAAAGCCGTGGCTTGGAGGGTCTGCCAACTGACGGGAAAACTCGGGCCCCCTACGTTGCTGCTCCTGTGGTACGCGTGGTTTTGTGTGTGCGCATGGGAGGAGAGGGAGGACTGAGAGTCAGGCTGCAATGGCTCCCTTTTAATGTGGCCTTTATGGCGCTCCCGCGCAGTCGGGAGCATACCTAGCGAGATGGCTGTGTCAAGTGTGCGCGTGTTGAGTGATTACCGCGCCGGTCATCTACACCCTCCCTTATCCCCGGTCTTATTGACCTTGTCTTTACACCGGAAACGGTGGTGGAAGAGGCGAGAGAGTGGGCAGATTCCCCGCGAGTCTGCTTTAACAGCTTTTTATTTGTTCTAGTTCGCTGCGTTACTTTTGCTTGCTGTAGCCTTCGTGTTGCTTGCCCAGCTCGCCTCTGTGTCTGTTGCGGCTTGCTTCAGCGTTTGCTGCGGCTTGTTTGAGCGCGTGGTGCCCATCGTCGAAATCGACGGGGAAAGTGTCGAGTAATGGTAGTGGTTATAGTAATAGAAGTAGTAGAAGTGATATCAGTAGTGCTAGTTGTAGTAGTGATAGTAGTTATTGTATTTATGGCAGTATTTGTAATACTGATATTAATAACGGTATTTATAATGGTTGTATCAATATTCGTAGCAATTTTATTAGCGAAACTAGTGATAGTGTCTCCTCCTCCTCTTCCTCCTCCTCCTTAAGTCTCACCCCTCTTTATGACCATTATAATAATCGTCTTCTTCGTTATAGCAATCATTAGCATAACCCGCCCACCACCAACACAACCAGCATCATCATCATCGGAAGCAACCGAATTAGGATTGGGTAACCTGTGTGTCACTATTCTATTTTGATCCCGTAGCCGCTGCTAACCGCCATGGTAGTTGCAGTGCCAGCAATTAGGATTGTGATGATGAGGGCGAGAATTATCACGGTCAGTAGAAGTTGTGCTCGCCCATTTGATCGAATTACTACAGGGCAGAATGCTTTCGTTGAATTTGCCCTGGATTTCCTGCCCGCAGTCACCCTTGATCTGTTTTGTTACTAATCCTTTTCGCCCCCCCCCCCCCCCCGTCCTCATAAAATACGCCATGCAGAACCTGAAAGAGGGCTATGAACTGCTAGCCAGTCTCCTGATGCACGAGTACACCTCCTACAGGGGTTTTAAGCTCCAGGGCTATCATCACGGCGACGACTCCCGAGTCATCCACCTGGCCGGCTGTCCCAGGAAGCTCTCTGCGAATACGGCTGCCGCTGGCAGCGATCAACGCAAATCCTCTACCGCCTCTGCTAGTGGCGGTGGTGGCCTTCCTGCTGGCACCAGCGCGACCGGGGAAGCGGAGGAGGATGAGGAAGATGTCGCGGATTCCCTGCTACTGGAACAGTCCAAGCAACAGTTGCGGGCACTGGCTAAGCTCAAACAGGAGACCTCGGAGACTGTCTCGGGAGATGAGGCTGGTCGGATGTACGACGATGAGGACCTCCTGTTTGGTGTTGGCGGCCGCGGGCCGCAGAAGGGAGAGGATGGAGGCGAGGATCCGCTGGAGGTGGCAGCGGTAGAAGAGGAGGTCTTCCGGCTAAACCCGTGCAGGTCTTCCCTCCTGGAAGTGGGTCTTTCTGAGGAACTGGGTTCTCTCTCCTTCTATGATGCCCTCCTAACGGAGATTCTCACTCGACTCTCTGCTCCCGAAATCAAGGAGACGTGAGTCTGTCGAATAGATTGCTTACACCCATTTTTTTCGTTTGTGTTGGAAAAAAATATCACTTTGCTTTCATCCTCTCTGGAAGAGAAAGAAGAATATGGGGCAATTCCTGAGACCAAATTATATGCGTGCTGACGTTTCAGAAGCATTCCCGCACTGTACGTGGATTTTCGTGGTAATAAAAATATCGCGTCGTGTCCACAGGCACTTTCGAAGGCTCAGGAACCTCATCCTTGCTCTGTCCGTTCGGCAGCGTCCTCGCTTTGAGGTATTTGAAATTGTCTACTTCTTCAAATTGACGGTCATTAATTTTGCTGATAGAGGCGAATATGCAAGTTCCAGGAAGCAGTTCAGAAGTAAAGACGCGATCGTTGGAAAAACAATGTTATTTACCTGAGGTTTCGGATTCTGTCGAGAACCCGTAGTGTGACGCATGCATGGAAATTCATTTAGCGTTTTTTCATACTACTCGCATGCGCCTGTGCTGCTGGAATTCTTTGTGAGGGGCCGTGATTTGCAATTTTTTTATAAGATTTCATTTGGTTTTGGAAGGAGGTTCGTTACCTTTTTTGCCTCTCAGGCCCGCCTTCCCGTTTATTATTTATGGCAGCCAGTGCCATCACACTTTAAACAGCTCCTCCAATTTTGCACGCTCTTCGCACTCTCTCTCTCTCCTGACAGGTATTTTGGTCGCCTTCTGTTGGAAGCACCTCTACTTACACAAAACGCGATCAATTCCCTGAAGCGATACTGCTGGAACCCGGAGCACGCACCCTATGGATTTCAGGTTAGGACCCTATACCATTTACTTACGAAACATAAACACTTACTCATTTATGAATAAGTAGTACTGGTTCACAGACGTGAACTTTGTCATTTTCTCCTTATCCGATTGCTGGTCAAGAGAAGGCTCACGTTTTTTTGAAAAAGATGATTGTGCGACAAGGTACACATGACAAGTCAACTACTGCGAAGCAGTATGAGCTGCTACAGTACCCCTCCCCCCCAAATTGATGTTTGATTTGGCAGCATTGCAAGTATTGTGCACCCACAGTGACCGCTACTTTGTCCTGGACAGCATATACTTACATTTTTTTGATGTGAGCCTACCGGCCGTCTTATCTCAATCTCGCTTCCTATCGTTAACACAGACTCTACGCTCTCTGATCGAGTGCCGGCCTACAGAACAACGTAAAGAGCTCTTTGACCTCCTTCTGAACTTTGCCTCTGTGGACGACACAAAGATCCGTCAGGCTGCCCTAACCGCCGTCACGGAATTGGCTCAGTCAAACGTCAAGTGGCAGGACCAGATTGAGGTTTGTTCCCCTCTCCCCTGTCCCCACACCCCTAAATTTATTTTTTGTCAGGACGCTGACATAATTAGCCAGCAAGTAACTTTTGGTCCTCTTTGTGCTCACCCTGAAGCCCCCACTGCTACCTCCTTTAGCTGGCACGCATTGATAGGAAGACATTTCTACCGGCGAAAATTTAACAGAACTTTATATGTGTTGTATGTTGATCGGTCTCCTATGCCCTCTATTACCGCTCCTGTGTGTGTGCGTGTGTCGTTTTTTGCAAATTAAGTTGTTTGATTCCGGTGTGCCTATCTGCTATCTGGGCTAGAAAGTGAGCTCCAAGGCAGCTTGAGACGAGTAAGTCCCGTGAGTGATCTGTGCATGTTCATCCGCCAATATCAATATTCTCGACAACGAGCACGTGTTATCAGCATCCGTTTGTTGAGGGAAACATAGGCGAATGCCTTTCAACTCCCTGTTAGTAACAAGATGATAGGGAATAAATGGATACAAAGAAAAATTTAAAATTACGTTCAGTACCTGTTCCGGAAAGACACCAGTTGTTAAGTAGTCAAATCGTAACAAAATATGACTACTCGCAAATAACGAGTAGGATAATTTGATGTAGTGTATGTGATGTAATATATCTGATGCAGCATAATGTGATACAGTAGTTTTTTACGTGGTTTGTTTTTGTGCTTGATGCATGTCCAATCTACTCTTAAATAAATTAACACAAGTGGAGAGGACAACCTCTTCAGGAAGGGCGTTCCACGCCGAAACTACTCTGTTGTTAAAGCACTTTCGTCCGTTGATTTTTGCTCTATTAAGTTGGTTTGGCAGATTTGCTTGATTTGAGTTGACCCAAGTGTGAAAAACTCTAGGCGTTTGGCGGGATTTGAACCCGCGCATCAGAGAAAGCCTTTGCCGGAGGTTAATGCTCTACCGCTAAGAAACAAACGCCCGCTTCATGCCATGAGTTTAAGGGGATGCCCGCGCAAAGTTGGCGTGTTAGCCTGGGCAAAGAAATCATCGGGAACGAAACAAAAATCCAGGTTATTCATAATATGGAAGGTAAGTATGAGGTCCCCTCGGAGTTGTCTGTATGAAAGGGGAAATAAGTCGAGGGTTGACAGTCTGCTTTCATAGGGCAGTATTCCTAGACCTTTGACCATTTTTGTCGCTCGCCTCTGGACCTTCTCTAAGACGGTACAGTCTTTTTCAGTCCAAGGTCTCCACGCCTGTATAGCAAATTCCACGTGCGGTCGAACGAAGTTTCCAAAGATTTTGGAAAAGCCGTGTTTTCCAAACCCCATAAAGGCTCGTCTAATCAGCTGTAATATAGATCTGGCTGTTTTCGCCGCCTTCGTACAGTTCAGCGTTGGTTTGAGTGAAGAAGTTATCCACACACCCAAGTCCTTCTGACTTTCAACTTGTTGCAGTGGTTTATTGACTGGCTCGCTGAAGTCGGAAATGGCCGCTCCGTTGTCTCCCCCTGCCTTTCCTTGAGTATTCTATTATCTAATCACTGTGGTAACCTGCAAGGGCTCTAGACTGCGTATGCCCGGTACCGGGAACGGTGGGTTCTCGCCCCCTCTTCCATGCCTACTATTTCCGATCACAAACTGTCATTAGTTTTAGTACATCAGCTCTGTTTTTTGTGTGTCCAGCAGCTTGTCTTCTGTGGTCGGTCTCGTCTGGGCAGCAGTCTCTCATCTAGGGCAACAGAGTCCCGTTCTGTTCGCAGTCTCGCTATTTAAGGGGCAGTACTCATTGTTCCCCATTGGCTCTCCATGAGTGCTCGTGCGCTCGCTTTGCCCCTGGCCAGGTGGGATCTCAGCATGACAGTGGTCTCGAATGCGCATAACGCCTTGGCCTCCTCGCGTGGTTTCTGCCGTTAAAGGTCGCGTGGCTTGGCCCGTCCTGTATGCCCCGGACTGGCCTGTTGTGTCCTTTGTTCGCACGCCTTTTTTTCGGCGTGATTTCAGGATGTCTGTCTGTCGGGATGACAAATGTGGTGGCTCACGTGTTCAGTCATCCTAGCAGTGACTTAATGGGTTAACGCGTGAGACTTGCTAACGCTCGGTGTGGGCTTGAAACTCAGGTCCCCGTCAAGTCCGAGATTGGGTAGGGCCAACTGACAAAGGTAAACCACCCCAGGCCGGCTTGGGCTTTGTACATGCATCTATCTGAAATACATAACTGACTAAGACAAGGGAGGCTAGAATAACCATTTCTGATTTAAATTTGCAAAAATTCCCATTAGATAATTCACAACAACATCTGGCGAGTGTACACTTTCTGTAAATTCTCGTCAGCAAGCAGATCCATGAGTTAAGACACTATGGTCGATATGTCGATGACATCTTCGCCATCGCCCCAGCGTAAACTGATGTAAATGCGCTTCTACATACTGTTAATCAAGCACACCCTTCTATTAAGTTCACCTTCGAGGTGGAGTCGGCAGGTTCGCTTCCTTTCTTGTGTGTCCTCCTAAGTTGAATACCTAACGGTAGCATCCGAAGGAGCGTTTATCGCAAGAAAACCTGGTCTGGACAGTATACAAACATTAATAGTTTTGTACCTATTCAACGGAAGCGTAACTTGGTCCGCTGTTTAACGCAAAGAGCCAGAAAAATATGCTCGGCAGACACTATTAAACTGGAGCTACGGAAACTCCAGGACCTGCTTCGAGAGAACGGATATCCGGACAGATTCATCATAAAGAATATGACAGAGAAAGAAACAAAGCCAACCACACCCACCGTGGAAGAGAAAACCCTATTCCTCAAAGTCCACTTTCAAGGGAATGTAGCAAGCGACCTCCTAAGCAGGCTCCTCAACCAAACCGTGGCACAAACCTTCCCGCCAGCGAAAGTTCGGACGTCATTCTCAAAAAACCCGGTCCTGAACTTTAAAGGTAAGGACAGGCTGCCAGCTCAGACCATTTTTATGTGTATCTACTCATCCACTTGCTCCTGCGGAGCAAGTTATCTCGGGCGCACGAGTCGGCGCATATCCAACAGAATACGGGAACACCTCCCGGCATGGCTAGTCAAAAGTGAAACCAAAAGCATCAACAGTTCTATCCTTGCACACATGGTTGACTAAAGACATCGTGTGGACCCCAGCAAAGCCTTTAAGGTAATTTATAAGGTCTTGCCAAACTACCCAAAGTCCCTGGATCAGCGTTTGCTGGCAACAGCAGAAGCAACCGCGATCCGGTTGAGGAAGCCAGTTTTGTGCGCGCAAAAGAACCTCCTGCAAGTCCCAAACTTGGCATGGCCAACGTTGGCATAACTGCCTGCATCTTTCCGCGCTCTGATTGACTCCCGCGTGTAAGGAAAGACGATCTATAGATTTTTCCAATTTAAACCTCTTCTGTAGATGTATGGTCTGACGAGAATTTGCCGAAAGTGTACATTTCTTGCTTATTAGCCGTCATCATCCAGCCGCACTCAACCCCAGCCAGTGGTGGTGATCCCCGAGGCTAGAATCCGCGGCTTTGTTAGTTAGAAGTCCAACGCTCCAACCACTGGGCCACGAACTCTTTGCTTTGCTGGTTTCCATCGGGAATACAAACATTGGTAGATGGGCGCTCACCCACCGGTTACGGAACTCACTCGACCTGGTGGGTGCCTTGGATATTTGCCCCGCCATCGTATGTATGCGCAGAAGACTGTCGTAAAAATGGTTGAGCCTCGAAGGACTGTTTGCGACTTTTTAAGTCCCATCAGCCAGCTATACCGAACCCCCGAGATTTCGCAACTCACAAAGCCCGTGTCGCGCATTCCCTCGGTCAGAAAGCCAACCCTCTAATCTTGCAGTCAGCGGGGGGGTTGTTTTCCTGTCGATTGGGCATTCTATGATCCCGGTTCGTGACTCAGAAGTTGCAAAATGTGGTTTTTAGTGTGGTTGACTAGCTGATAGCGGCTAAAAACCCCGGCAATAAGGACTAAGGCCGCAGAAAGGAAGTCTTAGAATGCCTAGTATAGCATATTTAAGGCAAGCAAATCGTTACAAGATCGGACCAATCAGATTGTGTCCTCGAGCGAGTAGCGACTCCATTGGCTTTGTGACGCATCCGGCTGGCGTGTTAGAGTGCACTAAGCCTGGCCGCAGCTTGCGCTGCCTGCGGAAGGATCGGCAGCGTGGCTTGGGTGCGACTCGCCAGGACTGCGCGTTCGAGCGAACCGGTTTTGACGGCTCCTAACGACCCCCCCCCTCCCCCACTTCCTCTCTTTTTTTCCTGCGCAGAACTACGCAATCGATCGTCTAAGGAAACTCTTGTTGCCAGCCCCTTCTCCGGAACTGTTCCCCTTTACAGCGAGTGCTGTGATGCCCACAGAGTGGACGGATGACTCCTGCCAGACCTGTGCCCATCTCCTCCTCGGCCTGATGCCGCGCAATCCCCGTCGCCTCCTCCTTACGTGAGTGCTGCTGGCTATCCGTGTTTGAATTTGTGTGTAAAAGTTTAGACCTCGCTATTAACCGATCAGCTAGGTAGTGGCCTGTTTGCTGGCGGTGAGCGAGAGAGAGAGTGAGTGAAGTCGACCCTTAACGTATTTCTTTCCTCACTGTAATCAACCTGATGCACTTGAAGCTATCACGGTGCGCTAAAAGCCGCAACTTGAAGGGTTGCCAACTGACGGACTAACTTGCACGCCGCCGTCGGCTCAATGTGTCTTGTTGTGCGGGCTGAGAGTAGCCTTTATGGCGCTCCTGCACAAGCGGCAGCCTACCTAACGAGACGTGCTGTTGGTACGCGTGTAGAGTGTGGAGTCGCGCTAACCGTGTGCGCCCGCCCTCATCTCCGGCCTTCCTGACCTTTGTCTTGACATCGGCTCCCGCTGTGGGAGTAATGAGAGAGTGGGTTAGATTCTCCGCAAGTTTACTTTCACTGCAATCCCGCGGAAGGCCCGTGTTGTTTTAGCCTGCCAAAGCCGACTGTCGAACTGCCTTCTAGGCCTCGCTGATGACCAGAATCAACAGATCACCGTTGGCCTGTCTCATTGACTGCCTTTGATTCCATTGGCAGAGAAGCCTGTCTGGGAAATCATGCTTGCTGAGAGACCCCTAAATTGACCAAAGCCTAGAATAGCACAACATCAGACCGAGTAGGAGCCTTTTGTGGTGGGTCCTATTTTTTCCCATTGACTTCTCGTGTTCGCGACCAGAATGCTCTGTTTCCCCAGTTCTCTTGAACTTCTTGATCGACTGGGTGATCCATAAATTAATTCTACCTGATAGTGGCCGTGAAATGAGTCCTGAATTCAGAGTATTCGACCTGGAGTATGCTGATGGCATTGTCGTATTTGCTAATACCCCTCAGTCATTACAGCCAGCGCTAGACCGAACCACCAGCATCGCTGCAACTGTTGGTCTCACGATTAATATATACGCGAGACGAAGTTTCTGACTATGTAGCTTGGCACAGTACAACCACTGTTTATCAATGGTCAACCCATCGAAGACTTTAGGTGCTTCTGTTATTTTGATTCGAATATACTGGCCAAAGGAGAAAGTAGGAACCCAATCGCGCAGTCTTAAAATGAATTTAGGCTGCTATTCAGAGCATTTTCCGTACTAAGCTGTGGATATACAGAGAACCAATCAGACCGGTGTTAGTGTATGCCTGCGAACCATAGCCATTCAGAAGGACAGATATTCTATTGCTCAAAGTCTTCCTTCGTTGGTATCTTGGATGCATCTTAAGAGTCCCCATGCAATCCATCTAAAGTCCACCAGATGACTACCAGGATCAATTACTTGCTGTTTTGAAAGATTTGAAATAACTGCTTTGACCCCATCGTAGAAAACTCTGTGGGCTAGGTGGTATTCGGTTAAAGTGTTGCCTTGTTCTTGCTGTCGTTAGTTCGAATCCTACCGAGGTCGCCAAGCTTTTCACAATTGGATAAAATGAATTGTGATTATTTTACCAACCACATTTGCATGATATTTGGTTGTCCCCTTGGTAACTTTTGAGCCCGTTTACGTCGCGAACTATTTTTTCCCTCCTTCCTAGTCCATCTGTTGTATGTACTTACTTCATTTTCCTATGCTTTTTTTTAGTCTGGCTGAAGTCTATGTGGAGGCCTCTGTCACCGCCAAACGGACACTTCTGCGAATGATGGACGCCTCAGTGAGTGAGCGAATATATGTCAAATATCACCACACGCGCACCATCCTACACTGATCCTCTTAAATGTATTGGGACCCGTCCTGCCCATTGTCCGCTTTTAATACCACCACCCATATTCGTTCCTCCTCAGTTTGGAACGTCTTCGATCGTGACATTCATAATTTTATTCATCTGCGTTTTCGGACTCCTACCGAAATCGTACGAGATGAAAGCGTCACCAAAATACGAGCAGCAGTACCAGGGGGGGGGGTAGGGGATTGATCAGACAGAAGTCACACTAGTTCGGAGAGACCTCTGTGGTCCTCTGTATGACGGCTCCAAACTAGTCAGTTGGTTAATTGAGCTCTTTGAATTAACTGTGGTAGGCATCTGCTGGGTGCTCGATTGATTGTTTGGGAAATTTTGCTTGGGATTCAACTTACTGTATCAGAATTGATAGATTCCATGTGTTGCGGCAAGCTGGGCGGGTAAATTTATCCAAATGAGCATGAACTCCTCGCTCGCACTGGGAGCCTCTTATCTCAGGTGGATAGAACGTTGGCTTTCAAAACGTCAGTCTATAGCTGTCTTGTTGCATGGTCGCCCTTCATCAATTGAACTCATTACCGGAGTGTATAAAGTGTCTACTTTTTACACTGCCTCGAGGATTTAGGTCCCTCTTGTAACTTGCCCTTCGTCAGTGACCAGTAAAAAACTACTTTTTACCTTCCGCACCTCCCGCAGGTCTTCGAAATCGGTCTGCACTCCCCCGACCTCCTCACCCTGGTGGATGAATGCCCAATGGGCGCGGAGTCCCTGGTCACCCGCATGCTCTCCATCCTCACTGATCCTCGCACCGTCTTCTCGCGTCTGCAACAGCAGCAGCAGCAGCAACAGCTGGTCTCTCCGCCCACTGCAGCGGCCGGCACTGCTGGCAGCACCACCGCTGCTGCGGTGATTACACCCGGATCTACGATGGCGAGTTCTACGGCTGCTGCAGCCGCCGCGGCTGCCTGCCAGAACGTAATTCCCATCATGCCGCCACCGGCGCTGGTGGACCGTGTGCGGCGCCTCTATGCCACACGGGTGCACGACGTGCGATGCCTCATCCCCGTCCTCGTGGGTCTGACGAAGCAGGAGGTAATCGCTGCTCTGCCCAAGCTCGTCCAGCTGAATGAGAAGGTCGTGAAGGAGGTCATTAGCCGGCTTTTGCATGGTACGTTAGTTTTTGGTGGTTGCGGCCTGTGATCGAAAATTAACCTTGTTTGCTCTAACGTCTTGCTTCACGCTCTGCAGTACATCTGTTGCACTTAAATCTTCCGGTAGTGGCTGGGAAGGCTGCCAGCTGACAGCTTCTTAATGCGGATAAGGGTTAGGTTGTATTGACCCCTCCTCTGCAGCGTGACTCTTATGACACTTTCACGCATGGAGATTTGAGTCGCTGGCTACGCTGCATTTTTGGCTTTCTCAGCGACACCGCGCTCGAGCTCACTTCTGACCGTCTTGAAAGTGTTTTGTCAGCATACCAAGATAGGCAATAGATGATAGCGAGAGTGCGCTAGATGCCGCGCATGTCGTCGGTGCTGCAGCTGTTCCATAGAGGGGAATAACGCCGTGTATGTTGAAGTATCAGCGAAGCAGAAATATCCTTCCAGTGTTTTGCTTTGTTGCTGCATCTGCATATGACAGTTCGGTCGTCGTTTTCGACGATATCCACCACGAGTTGAAAGCAAGCGCTGTGACTGAAGCTAACTTGTAGCAAAAGTGGACTCCCGCAGCATCCCCTCCCCCTCCAACACCTGTACCCGGTGTCCAGATAAAAGTCGAGAAGACCGGAGATGGAGGGGGGCGCAGGCGGCTGGCGTGGCCAACAGCACACCTTGCTAGGTAGGCTCCCTCGTGTGCCTGAGCGCTATAAAGGCCACATTAAGAAGTAGGCGTCGCAGCCTGAATCTCAGTCAGCTTCTCTACACATCAAGACACACACAGGGCTGGCTGCGTGGTCCGAGTTATCCTTTCATTTAGCAATTACGCCTTTTATCTTATCGTGATAGCTTCAAGCGCGTCAAATTGTTTATAGTAAGGAAATAAATTTGCAGAGTATCAACCTCATTCTCTCCTCCTCCCCCCCACGGCGCTGGTGTTGGGTCATGGTTTTACTGTTGTTTAAGATTTTACTCTTCCTGCGGATGCTGATATAGCTTGCATGCTGTTGTAGTAGTTGTTTTTATCCCCCCTCCTTAATTGCATTGTAGCCAGCGTCGCGACCATTCCGGCCCCCAATCCCCGCCTCGGTCTGGAGAACGTTGCTCCCACCGACACGGTCCTCGGTCCGCTCACGCCAGAAGAACTGCTGGTTGCTATTCACCTGCTCGAATTCGCCAAGGATCCCAACGCGCCACCGTCGAGTACGGCTTCCGGCGAGACTGCCTCACCAGGTTAGTTTCTCGCATGTTCGTTTGTATTGGCAAGTTAGTTCCTCTGCTCACCTTCGCCCGTGCCGATATTCGCGGCCTCTCAACCCTCCAGGACTAGCAGTCCCTTTCTTATCGACCTCAAAGTCAAGTGACAATGGACCAACTGGCTCAGTAATGACCTCGCCAACATCCAATAGGAATGATAGAATTGCGACCATAAACGGCTTAAACGCAGACTGACAGGCAGTTTGTGTATCAAGCACGGTCCCCTGCTGTAATCGCGAAAGTTGGTAATTGTAATACGGAAATTACATAATGTAAATACTGAACACCTTGTACCGCTATTGCCCTTATCTGTTTCTGGTTGTGGATTCGAATGAGAATCTGAAACGTCCGGCCATAGCACTTCTTGTTCCATAGATCGCACCTTTATGTCACTTTATTGAAAGAAAAAGGCTTTCTTCCGTGAGCTCCCTATTCATGTTCAGCAATCGTAATAAAATTTGCCTTTAACAACAGTGCATATGACAAATGTAGAGTTAAAGTCACCGATATGTGTGAGCCAGTCGCAAGTTGCCGCTACTGATACAATGTTCATTTTCGAAGAAGAAGAAGAAGAAGATGCGATCACTGGAACAAGGACTTTATTTTCCTGACGTTTTGGATTCCGTCGGGAATCCTTAGTCATAGGTACTCGTAAACAGGTCTGACCCCTTATCTGCGCAAATGTTCATTTTGTGTACAACAGTTTCTCAGCAAATTAGAATAGGATTTGCATTGAAACGTCGCAACAGTTTCTGAAAAGACCACCTCGCCAGGCTGTCCGTTCCAAGCTCTCTCTCGAAAGCATTCCGTTAAACGTGTTTGTGGGTCAATTTTCTCTGTGGTTTAAACGGATGACTGCGTTAGTGGTCCATTCGAGCCAATTCGAAGGAGTTATCAAATCTAGGTCGCACTCACGGCCTAGGACAATTCGGTAGGTTTGAATAGGTCACCGCATAGTTGCCTGTAATTGCGAAGAAACAAGTCTAGTTCACCCAGTCTGGCTTCGTAAGACAGATTACCAAGATTCTTGACCATCTTCATAGCCTTTGCCTGCACTCGTTCCAGCTACAGGTAATCCTTCTTAAACCACGGCTGCCAGGCCTGGACATACCTCAAGTAGAACCGAACGAGTCAACCTTCTTCAGAACAAAATCCAATATCTAGCTCTTTTGCATTTACTGACAGGGTTGAGGGTGTCCCGACACGGGTGAGGAGGGACCCGTTTCTGCTACCGTTTTATGCTAATGTCTCTGACGATGAATCTGCGACGGACGTCGAAACTTCAGGCGAATAAAAATATTGTCCCAGCCATCCAATTGTTTTTTTCTCAGGGGAAAGTATTATTATCATGTGAACCCCTTGGGGAGTTGTTGTTGTACTAGCTTACTCCCTTAACCTAGTTTGCCAGCGATACATGTTATAAAATTTTTTAAGAAAGATGAAGGGATAGAGATGAAGGAATAAAGAATAAAGAGAAAAGTATAAAATGTTTAAAAAAGATGAAGGAATTCGGCGACTTTGTCTGGGCGAAGCCATAGGTCCTCAGGCGTAAGGTCCGTAGGGTTGGCTGGGCAGTCGAAGAGGTGGCATGTTGTGTGGAAAGGCAGGAGGCAGTCAGGACAGTGGTCTGTGACGTTTTCAAAGCATGAGGTGAGACGGCTTTTGAATGAATTCAGCAACGTGGAGAAGCCGGAACGCAGCTGGGATAGTCTGGTTCTAGCGTTTCTGGACAGGTTGGCTCTACGTTCTCTGGCCATGACGTCGGAGACCGGCGGAGGAGCGTTGAGGACTCTGTTGGGTTTATAGCTGCTGATGGCTTGCTCGACAGTTTCGGTGTGGATACGCTTAACGAGGTCCGTTCTCGGTAGATTAGTGGGGTACACCAAAGCATGTGGGCCGTACGCGTCTATGGTAGACTGCTTCATGCGTCTAGCAGGTGGGGGGCGCGTTAACAGGCGATTGCCCGGATGTTCTGGGTTATGAGCCTGCGCAATGTAGATTTTTGCCTGCATGATGAAGTGAACTTTCAGAGGCTGGACTTGAGTTTCCTGATACAGGTGATCTACATTGGTCATGTTAACACAGCTCGTGGCGATGCGGAGAGCAGCGTTCTCAACGCGTTGGACTTTCGCCCAGCTGGTGTCGCTAAACAGTGGAGCAGATATAGCTGATGCATGTTCAGTCGTTGCCTTGCCTGTTGCCCGGTATTTCGTGACTGGCGTCTCATTGTCCTGGCCCCAAGAAGAACCTGCCAATTTTTTGAGGTTGTTGAGCTTGGCTTTGACTTTGCTGGCTTAGATCTGAGCATGGTGGTGTAGAGCCAGCGTCGGGTCGAGAGTGAGGCCCAGGAGTTTAGAATACTGACATAGAGAAATGTCATTGCCCTCCACCTTAACTGGAGGATAGGACTTGTATTCGTTGGGGTCCGGAGTAAATAGAGTTACTGAGGGCTTGGTCGCGGATAGCTTCAGTTGCTTATCGTCTAGGTGCCGGATTAAACTGCGGATGTAGTTATTTAAGGCATCGGCAGCCATGCGAAAGTTTGGGTGAGGGGACAGCAGGGTGATGTCATCAGCGTAAGACACCATTTCGACTTCAGGGGAGGGGATTCGGGAGGTCAGCCATGTAGATGTTGAATAGCGATGGCGAAATGACAGAACCTTGAGGAACTCCTGTCCTAGAGTTGCGGGCTTTGGATAGCGTGCCTGAGAATTTGACTCGCGTTTATCTGCCACGGAGATAGCAGTTCAGCCATCTGCAGAGCTCGTTCGGTAGAGACGAATCCATGAGGGATGTCATCAAGGTGTCAATGTTAACCGAGTCAAAAGCTTAAGTAAGGTCGAGGGCGACCATTACTGTTCTGTCCGCAGGTTTCGTTTTGTTGAAACCACATGCAATGCGGTCCGTGACACGTTGTAGGGCTGACTTCGTAGAGTGGAAAGCTCTGAAACCGTGTTTGTGCTCTTGGAGGTTGGCATGTTTATTGAGCGAGGGAAGAATAAGACGCTCAAGTATTTTCATGGCCGGGCTGAGAAGCGAGATCTGGCGGTAACTATCAGAGAAAGCAGAGTCTTAACCTGCTTTGTGGCTGGGGAGGATATGAGCGATTTTCCAGATAGCTGGTATATGGCACGTGGCTAGAGACAGATTAAACAACATGGTTAAGAATGCGACTCCTCTGGGGCCTATGTGTTTTAGGTGTACCATCGTAATGTCGACCGGTCCAAACGCCTTAGAGTTCTTAGCACGCTTAATCGCTTGGGGAGTAGAAGTGTATGCTGGTGAGTACAAATGCGTTAGGCCTAGCTTGGTGCGGTGGAGCTGGAGAGCCTGTGCGACCTGCGGTGCCTGTTAATAATTACTAGATCGATATGGACTCCTAGCAATATTTTGTCTAACTTTTGCCGTAATCTAAGCTTAAATTACCTTCTGTTTTGACCCAACTCCTCGCCCCGCCCAGCGAAACCCCTGGTTGACATTCGGATCATCTTGCGGGCCTGTCTGTACTGCTTCTCCGAGCGTCGTCTCTTCACCCAGGAGCGTCTCTCGGCTGCCATTGGCCAGCTGCTTGATCAGCCGGTCCTACCCACCCTCTTCCTTCGCACTGTGATGCAGGCCCTGGCCCTCTATCCCCGTCTTGCCGGCTACGTCATTAATGTCCTCTTTCGACTTATTCGCAAGCAGGTGAGCCAAGCAGCATTGGCGCTCTATTTTTGCGCCATTTCTGTCCTATGTATTTCAAAATGCTGGTTCTTGTATTTTCTGTTTGCATCTTCCCTGTTTTCCTCTTTTCATCCGCGCAATATTTTTATAAGTTTTGTACTGTTTTCGTGCGTGGTAAGCAGATCCAAGTAATCTGGTGTTTGGGATGTGTCCGTTCCCAGGATGAGTCACAACAGAGAAAGGCGTCGGAGCGCAGTTGTCACGCCGCGACAATGAGAGCGCGCACCGTATCCATCGATTTTTTGTCGTAGCTGATAGGTACATCGCCGTCAACGCTCTCTCATCAAGCTGACTGAATACATAGGCCGTAGCCCCTTTGTGAGAGTGACCTGTTTGACTTGCAGTGACTTGCTCTGTGTGAATACGCTTCCCTCAGGGCCGATTAACTTGTCTCGTACTGGGCCTTGGGGACAACAGACGGGCTAGCTCATAGTTCGTGCTAATTCTGCGAAAATTCCCATTTTACGATTGAAAAGTCATATTGGCAAACATATGTTTTCGACAATTAATCAGCAGGCCAGTACAATGCAAGGACAGAAATGGTCAGTTATAGGTAGTGTAGTTCGCAAATGGTTCGCGGGGTAGGGGTTTATTTAGTCATCGTGGTGTTCCCTCGTCTCACGCATGCGTATTCTAGCTTGTTGGTAGCGTTGGGTCCGGGGGGATGTTCCCAGTGTCGGCGTGCGAAGTTGGTGGGGGTTTCTGTTTTGATGACACGGTATTTTACTGGGGTAGTAGGCCAGGGTAAGCAGACGGCGGCTACGGGCGTCTTATGACAGTATAGACTGGGTTTTGCTAGCCTGATTGCTGTAGCTAAAACCCACTTCCGCAGGCGTTTGAAGTAGCGTGTCGGCGTGTGGTGCATGACCCGAAAGGCTCCCCTCGCGTCCACTTGGTGATTCGTATCAATGAGGTGGGCGAAGATTGAGCTTGATATCGGTCTGTTCTCCCCTTTGCTGAGCCATGCCGGTATCTGCTCGTGTATTCTCTTCTCCAGAGGTGTGTGTGTGTCGTAGCCGTTAGTTGGATCAGGAATCCCGGCCGGAATCCAAACCGGGAGTATTTGGGAGACGGAGAAAAGCCGCGACCTCGACCGGCTTGAGCCACAGGTCCGCGGAAGTGAGGTGGGTGCCTGGCCGAGAGCTGCAGGCGAAAAGATGACGGCAGTCATGTGGCGAGACACCGCAGTCGGGTATGTATGGGTCGAGCCGGTACTGGTACTGGCGAAGGAGCATGCAGTAGCCACTGCGTAGCTGCACCAGGGTACATCGAGTGACCCTCGGGCGATTTCGTTCCGAGGCCGCAGTCGGAGGTGGATAGCCACCCAAAAGGACCGGGGGACGGTAACCTCGTTTCTCCTCGACAACGACTCTCTGGTGGAGATGCTGGAAGCCTGTCTTGGTGGCAGAGCTATCAACAGGTAGATCCGCGAGAGACGAGGCAACAGCTTCCTTGTGGAGTGCTCGAATAGACGGCCGGACGTTGCGGCAGGGCTCGGGAGCGGTGCAACGGTGATGATTGGGATGGCCGGGTTGCGAACAACTCCACCAGAACTGCTGGCTAAGGAGTGTTGTGATGGGTGACCGGTAGAACAGAAGCCTCCGCATGAAGCTGATCTATAGGCGACATTTTATAGCCACCCGTGATCGTGCGGAGGGCAGCGTTTTGGGCTGACTGGAGGCGGTGGAGGCTGGAAGAGCTCATCGTAGGAGACCAGATTGATGCCGCATAAGTGAGGTGTGGCTTGGCCAGCGCCTTGAAAGCAGTCGACAAAGTCTTTTTCGCGCAGCCCCAGGATGTGCCTGCTAGAGCCTTGAGGACCTTGGTGCAGCGGCTTACTTTGCTTGCGGTCTCCCTGGCATGGTCTGCGAACGTGAAGAGCGGATCAAAACGCACACCAAGGAGTTTGGGCTTGCGGACGAGCGGTAAGGACGCCCTATTGACGGTGATGACCGGGTGAGGATTAAACTCCTTCGGATCAAGCGTAAAAACAGTTACGGACGACTTGGCTGCCGAGATCGTCATTCCGCGCTGGGTTAGGAAGTACTCGACAACAGGCATGAACTCCGTGAGAAGCTGTGCGTTGTTCGGCCAATATAGCCCACTCCACAGGAACAGGTGAAAGAATAGATGCGCCTCGATGTGGCCTGAAACGGTATTTTTTCTTTACCTCCCATTCGTCACAAAGGTGGCATTTGCAACGGCGGAAAAGAAAGATCTATGCATAAGACTGCCGTTTATGGGAGACGCAACAAGTGAACTGTTAAGAAGACGCCTGAGGGTCTGTGCCTGCCCGGCGGCACACTTGCGCTTGCTCTTCACTAACTCTCCCCTTATACGAATGGAAGGTAAAGACAGACTACCATTTCAGGCCACATCGATGTGCATCTATTCTTTCACCTGTTCCTATGGAGCGGGATATATTGACCGAAAGACGCGTCGTCTGGAGAAGAGAATACGCGAGCACATACCGGCATGGCTCAGCAAAGGGGAGAACAGACCGATCTCAAGCTCAATCTTCGCCCACCTCATTGATACGAATCACCAAGTGGACGCGAGAGGAGCCTTTCGGGTCATGTACCACACGCCGACACACTACTTCAAACGCCTGCGGAAGTGGGTTTAAGCCACAGCGGAGGCAGTGGCAATCAGACTAACAAACCCCAGTCTATGCTGTCAAAAGACGCTCGTAGCCGCCGTCTACTTACCCTGGCCTACTACCCCAGTAAAATACCGTGTCATCAAAACAGAAACCCCACCAACTACGCACGCCGACACTGGGAACATCTCCCCGGACCCAACGCCACCAACAGGCTAGAATCCGCATGCGTGAGACGAGGGAACACCACGACGACTAATTAAACCCCTACCCCGCGAACCATTTGCGAACTACACTACCTATAAGTGACCATTTCTGTCTTTGCATTGTACTGGCCCACTGATGAATTGCCGAAAACGTATGCGTGCCAATATGACTTTCGTGCTAATTGCAAGTACCGGGCGCAGGTTGAGTGTGCATATGTGGAGAGTTGTTTTCTATGAGATCGCTAAATCAGGCATCTCAACGGGCCTAAGTATGTCATTTTTCGGATTGACAAAGGTAGTAAGTGAATCTACAATGGACTATACTTACCTTATGTTTACTACTTCATAAATACCGTTCACTTGCACATCGTCTTATGCCAATCCTCCCCATGCTTCGAGATATTTTCCTCAAATTTAAACGAGGTTTAAACGTGACCCAGTCATTCGCTATCAATATAGTTGTATATTCGCACACGTGTCCGTTCGTGAAATTGTCGGGAGGCTAGTTATTCGAGCATCTGGTAGCCCTTTTTAACGACATGACCTCGGTCACCTTTTTACTCTACTTCCGTTGCTTTTAGCAGCCTTTCGTTATCGCACAGTACACTTGCTCCATCATTTTTATACTTCTGAAAGTTAACTCCCAACGTCCGTTAGCAGGACAGTACTGTCAGTTTTATTTGTATATTTAATTGTCACAAAACTTAAGGGTAATGGGTGTCTTGATGATTTGGATTAATTGCTTGTTTATTCTCCAAAAATATGCATTTTGTGGTTTTTTTGCATATTCAGCCTGCATTCAGAGATACTATGTGTCGCTTTGAAAACCTTCCTTATTCTTATCTTGTACTCTTTCCATATCTGACGTAAATTAACGCACTCAGTCTTAAAAAAAAACAGCGTCCCCTTAGCGCGCACAGTGTTTGGTTTTGTTATCACCAATTCACCCCGTCAAAGGTAGTCGCATCTCGTGTTTTCGGTATTACGAAAATATACCTACTGTTTTAATTTAAGTAGATATTAATACGTCTCTGTTTTGTGAAAAAATTGATTTAAGGTGGTTCTTTTTACCCATACAGGTGTGGAAGAGTGCGGCGCTGTGGGACGGTTTTATCCGCTGCTGCATTAAAACCCGTCCACAGAGCTACCAGGTGCTGTTGCAACTGCCTCCCCATCAACTCCAATCCGTGTTTGCCAAGGAACCCAATCTGCGCGCACAGGTCCGACGCTATGTGGAGAATTTCTCGTCAGCTCAGGTGCGTGCCTCACATTCTCTGTGTGTGTAGTCCTTTGCATGAACCCATACCTAACACGTTCGATGCTTTATTAATCTGTCTCGCTCTTGTGAAAGATATTTTGCCAACCGACCGAGTCTGTTACTGTTACTGCTATTTCTACTACTACTAACTGGGAGTGTAAATGAGTGATATTAGTACTGGTACTGTTTCTGATGCTAATACCAGTCGGAAGTGCCGCTGATTAAATTCACCGCGGGCCTCATATCCCCCAGTCTCAATAAGGACTGTGAATTCCGGTTCATGCTATTCCGAGTAAACGCAGGTTTGAGGCCTGGAGCACACCAGAGCTTGCCTTGGTTTCTGCCCACTCACCTCTATTCACTAGGCTTATCCGGTTTCTACTAAGTTTGGACTACGAGGATTAGGAAACTGCTATCAGAAGTACTGTACCTACACTAGGAGTGCTAATTATAGTGATCATTCTTCCTAAGACTGGTAAGTTGTATCCTATAATACAAGGCCCTGTGTGTGCTTGTAGGAAGTCAGAACCCAATATGCAGTCCCAAGCTGTGTGAGGCAAAGTGATTAGCTTATGCCTTATGTCGTAACATTTGCGATCTATAGACTACTTATAGGTTTAGTACAGTATCTACCTCATGCTTAGATACAGTAAGACAGTAGAACACTTTAAATCATTGCGACGGAATGGGGCAATATTAGTGCTGCTGGTAGTATTAGTGATAGTAGTAATACGGCGATACTAGTTCGTTTGGTCTGGAGGGCAATGCTATCTTTTAGACAGTGAAAAGTTAGATTACTTTCCCCTTCAAAAACGTTTCTGTTGAATGATGGATCGTGTGTAGTCGCCACGATCATTATCAAGTTCCAGTTTTTAGTTGAAAGAGCACGACACCACTTGAGCGGTACGCGTCTAAAAGTACATTTCAGTGGTCACTGTTGTAATGGTAGCCATGGCCGAGGTGTCACCGCCCAACTAAGCCTTGTGTGAGTCCCCGAAGAAGAACACGACAAGAAGAGGGCAAAAGCATAAGTCTTTGAGTGTACCTAGTACAGCATATTTAGGAAAACAAACGCGTGTAATACGATGTCCATCGAGCCAATCAGCTTCTCTCCTGGTGTAGGCACGATTGGTTCGTGACTCAGTGACTGAATGTAGCTTGAAATTTAAATTACTGATTGATTGACTGCCCGTATGCGTCGTAGCCTGTAGCCCGATAGATAGCTTGCTGTGAGTGCGGCTGCTTGCTGCATGCTATCTGTCTGTTATGCTCCTCCTAACGGTCACAACTATCCCTTCGCTATCTATTCCAACAGCGCATGCATATATCTCGAGCCGTCGTTGAGGTCCTTGAGCGTGAGTCATCTCCAGTTGGTTCCAAACTAACTACTAAGGTCGCCGCTGCTGCTGCTGCTGTCAGTGATCACACCACCAACGCCACCACCGCGTCCACCGAGGTGCCACCTCGGACAGCAAGTGATGACCTCCCTCACGCCGCTTCCGCCTTGGAGGGTGAACATCCAGCCAGGGGGGAAGAGGAAGACAAGCAGAAGGCAGTGATTGAGAGAACCGAAGCGGAGCAGACGTCCCAGCCGTCTCCGGCCCGCTCCTCCGGATCCGTCACTCCCACTAGAGATGAGGAGCCAGTGCATGAGAGCGTGGCTGTGATAGAGGCGAAGCGTCTAACCCAGTTGACCTCCGATGCAAACTTCCAGCTCTCCTTCGAGTCCAGTTTCACCGATGAGGGCTCACTCTCACCACCGCCGATTGTCAGCAGAACCTCCTATGCAACTGTGACGCGTGGCGGCCCAGACGCGGCTGCTGCGTCTGCAGAACGAGCGGAGATGCCAGCGGCGGCGGCGGCGGCGGCGGTGGAATCCGATGGTGGGGGTGCCGCAGAGGAATCCTACTCCCCGCCCGCGCTTCCCAATAATCCTCCGCACCGCCGGGTCTCACGTGAGATGCCTGTCGCCGCAGACGTTTCTGCCGCCGGCCAGGACAGCGGTAGCAGCAGCGGCGGCAACAGCGCCGCGGAAACCGCCGATCTGCAGCAGCCCCGAACCACCAGAACCTCCACCAAGCGTCATGTCGATGATGACAAGCTGGAGGCTGATAAGGTATGCAAAGTCATTTTAAACCATCCCCTTGGTGTTTGCCCCTTATCCCGTCTAGGCACAACAACAAGCAGTGGAAGGCCACTGACCGCGACGAAACTGTAGATGATGGCAGGCTGTGTGTTGAGTATCCATGGTTAAGGGTAGGAGAGGGTAGGGTGCTTGATAGCTTGAATGGTGGTGGTGGATGTTGGGTTTTATTCCTCACCTGGCCTCCAGCTCCGCCACACACGCCCCAGTACCAGCTTCCATGAAGAAACCGAATCAGCGTTGTCAACTCTCCCCAACAGTAGCCTAAGTCGGTTATGTATGAATGAATAACAAAGTTTAGGTTAGTTTTGCCAGAGGAAACATAAATCAGGGCCTTTAACTTTCTGATTGGTTACAAAGTGGCCAAGTATCGATAACAAAAAGAGGTTGATTATATGATTGTAGGTGAAAATGAACCAGGCCAGTTGAGTAAGTAAATATAAACACCTACTTACTTATTATGAGTACTCTATTTACATGTAATGTGTTGCACACGCGATGAACCTAGTCTGATTGGACGGTCGAACACTCGGTAAGAAATTTGTGTTTGATCTTAAATAAGTGGAACACATCAGGAAATAGCAGTATCAGTGGGAAGAGCGTCCCACGCTGTAACTAAGTAGAGCTGCCCACTATTCACTCTCCGTTTTTTCGCCGAACATCAGATTTCCTCTGTTTTCCTTCCACAGAGACGTTTGGAGGAGGCTTTCAAGAGTCGTCAAGCTGGGGCGAAGCAGCGGAAACAAAACAACTGAACTCGCTTCCCTTCACAACTATATTTACCGCAAATCCCGTCTCCCTCTTTGATCGTACAACAAACTTTTTATGTTTTTGTTTGCCTAGTTTTTACGTGTACAGTCATTGGCAAAAACAAAAGGCCCAATATGCACTGTTTAACAATTACAAATCATGCAGATTTTGACCTGGACCTTTTGCTCTAATTCGCCACTTTGGGTGAGGGGTAATGACAAGTTTCCAGGTTACTCGGTGATGCTGTTGACACAGTGCCCCATTCCTGTATTCTTAGGACTCCAGAACGCTGTAGTGCTTTCATCCGTCGCTTACCTAGGAGGTGTATTGAGAAGGGGGAAATAAGATCGCTGGTACAAAATGTTTATTTGCCCTACGTTTCGAAATCCGTCTGGGATTCATCATCAGAAACAATAGCAGAAACGGGTAATGCATCTACAGGGAATTGAAGCATTTATAGGATGCAGTCGCTGTGGTATTGCATACCTATGACAGTATATAGTTCGCCTTTATCAGTGGCGTTTAACTGCTAATGCGCTTATTGCTTGCTGGTCGTCATACAAGTCGTTTTCTACTGGAAAATCTTCCGTTGTCTTGGAGGTTGCCGTGATGGCTGCTTGGCCATCTGGTCGCCTGGCGTTGGACGACGCGATGGCCTGTGCGTTCCTCCGGGGTGAATTGCCTTGGTCAAACAGAGCCTCAGCACTGAATAGGGGTTTGGCAGTTCGCTACGCCTGTTTGTAGACTGCGGGTCCGTGACTCTGTAACCCGCGACTCACACGATGATAATCTCTCGCGAGAATTCGGCCTCATCAAATTTTAACGTAGGGTTGGGTCCCGTCAAATGAGCCGCGACATGAGAATTGGTGTCATTGCATCGCACTGCCGCCGTGTGTTCGACAATTCGCGTCCATTGAAGTCTTTCAGTTTCTCCAACGTAGTTACTTTTTCCGGAATTGCACCAGATACTAAAAACGACTCCAGATGTTTCCTGCTGTGGCAGTGGGTCTTTTGGTGTCCTCTGGCCTGCGTTTGACTCCAACTCCAAGTGGTGCGAGAAGGCGACAGACGGCCTCCGATAAGTTTTTGATGTACGGAATCGCTCGCCAAAATTTTGCGTCCGTGTGATTTTGTTGCCCACTGCGCTTGCATCGGTTAACAAAGTCGCGCGGGTAGCCGTTTTCGCTGAACACCCGTTGACAACTGTGTCTTCCGGTTCACTGCGCAGTACGTCTCAACAAGCTGACAAGGCGTCTTTACACAACTGCGTTTGTGATAGTCCGCTCGTCACAGCGACCACCACTTCAAACGCCACATGTGGCTGCCTGTGAAATGCAGTTTGCCGTATTGGTGTCCATCGCTGTCCCATTAGGTCGGCTGATTTGGACTCAACGTCAACGGGGAGCGCACTGCTACCGTGTTTACGCACGCATGCGTCCTTGTTCGTAATTGCTAGTTCTCACGTGTGACTGAGTGTCAAAGTTCACATTACGGAGGAATTGGTGCGGAGGTTATCTACCTCAATAGGACCTAGTCATCTCGTTTAAAAATGGGTTTTTGGAAGAATATTCGTCGGGAATCCTTAATCATAGGTAATGGTAGGTTAGTCTAAATCATGCACAGATTGTACGATATTTATAGTTCGTAGTAGTCCTCCGCGTGCGTACTATAATTATCCACTCCCGTTGCCACCGCTTGGGAGTCTTAATTGATGCGGTGATGGCTTGTCACTTCGCGTTCGACAAATCAATTGCCGTGATGTCCGTGTCGGATGCGAACTTGGTAATTGCGCGACAATTATGGACAAGTGGCGGTCCACTCTCGTATTGGACAGGATAGAATACATTCCTGGTTTGTAAGTACCCGTTCTCATGTGTGACTGAGTGTCAATGTTCACATTACCGAGGAACTTGTGCGGTGGCTATCCACCTCAGTAGGACAAAGTCATCTCGTTTAAAGATGTGTTTTTAGAAGAAGATACGAACAAGAGCCTTATTTTCTTGGATTCTGTCGGGAATCCTTAATCATAGGTAATTGTAGGTTAGTCTGAGTCATGCGCAAATTGTGTTGATAGATGCACAGATTGTACGGTATTGATAGTTGATCCAACGTAGGGAGATGGGTGTAGCAGACCTTGGCCGCCGGGAGGGCGGGTGGGAACGCGGTTCGTAGACGCGTCTGCTGTGGGTGATAGTTTTTAGCGGTCAGCCGCGTGCGTACTATAATTATCCACTCCTGTCCACTTGTTTCTTAATTGGTGCGGTGATGGCTTGACACTTCGCGTTCGGCTCACTAATTGTTGCGATTTCCTTGTTCATGTCGGATGAGGGCTTGGTAATTGCGAGACAATTATGTTCGCTGTCGCCAGTGGACAAGGGGTCGTCCCCTGTCGTATTCCGCAGGAGAGACTTCATTGCGCAGAACCCTATCTGCGCATGACTATGTTACCATTACCTATGATTAAGAATTCCCGACGGCATCCGGAAAGTCAGGACAATAAAACTCTTGTTCCAGTGGGCGCATCTCCTTCTTCTGAATAGACTACATCCCTGGTTCCTAATTACCCGTTCTCACGCGCGACTGAGTGTCGAAGTTCACATTAAGGAGGAACTGGAGCGGTGGTTATCTACCTCAGTAGGATCGAGTCATCTCGCTTAAAGATGTGCTTTTAGAAGAAGAAGCGACCATGCACATGACTCAGACTAGCCTACCATTACTTATGATTAAGGCTTCCCGACAGGACCCAACCATATTTTTAAGTCTGATGCGGCCGAGATCCTCGCAAGAGGTGACAACAGCGTGAACCGCGAGTCATGGTTCTCAGGCCCCCAGTCCATCAACAAGCGCAACGATTCGGCGTTCCCATATTGCGTACTAAGACATTGCCTGAGCAACAGAATTAGTCACCTGGGGAGGGCCAGGCCCCGCAACAACAACTCTGACGACAGCTGGCATAATTTTCGCGCAATTACCAAGCCCGCATCCAACACGGGCAAGGAAATCGTGGCAATTAACGAGTCGAGCACGAATAGTCAAGCAATCACCACACCAATTAAGACTGAAGCGGTGAGACTACATGAGTGGGTAATTATAGAACGCACGCGGATGACCGCTATGGACTATAAATATCGTGCCACTTGTGCGTGTTTCACCCCTATCTGCGCATGACTCAGGAAAATGAAACTCTTGATCCAGTGATCGCATCTTCTTCCTCTGAACTGTTTCCTGGAACTCGCATATTCACTTCTATTGAGATGTGTTCGTTGTTGTTTGCGATACTCGCAGACTAACTGCTGCAGCCAAGGGATGGGTAAAGCTAGCTAGGCGGTCACCGTCGTACCTACAGAGAGGCTGTATTCGACTGTACAGGGGCAGAAAGCGGGCTAGTCAGTCAGGAAGCCTTGTTCACGCTTACCCCAGGAGCGTTTTTTTAATTTCAGCGGCATTAGCCCTCCGTAAGCTCAGCCAGCGTGCAGACCACAAACCTGTAGACGTCCGGAAGCTCAGTTTATGCGTAATCAGGCCTACAGCGGCTGTGTTGTGGCAATATAAAGCCTCTGTGGTAGCAGGGCGCCCACCGATCTGGTTACGCGAAACGCTCGTCCCAGTGCTCAATCTGGAGCTCTCGTAGGTAGTCGCATAGTGGCCTGTAGGATATAGAATTGAACCGACAAAGAAGACCGGAAAGGCAGCTTCTGGCCTATTAGCCATCATCAGCCAGTCACACCCAATCCCCGAGGTAGCGACCCCTTAGATTCGAGCTTGCAACCTTTTGTCATTAAGTGCAACACTCTATGACTGTATTACGGGGCCGATGTGTTTGCCGGTTACGATCGGCGACATGATAGTATCGCAGGCGGTTAAGTAAGTTAAACGCAGCAACTGCGATTTTCAGTTCATGGCTACTTAGTGGGGAAGAGAACTCGGTACAGGCCAAAGTAGTAGGCAGAGTTTATTGTGTACACAGGACGGAGAATAGATGGAGGAAGTCTGACTTGGGAGAACACGACCATCCCGAAGATTGATCGGGTCCCAAATGCGAGTTTGAGAGCAGTCAGGCCAGTAGACAGAGAGGAAGAACGTACATTGGCTAGGTCGGTCTGTTATTGGTTGGACAACGTGCGGGTGGACATCGTGTTGGTGGTACATGTTCCGAGCACCAGTAAGTCTGTCGGCTGCAACGACCTTGAGGTCCAGACAGATTGAAGTCACGACAGGAAGGCCAGATATCGTGCGGGCAACGAACACTACAATAGTAGGAGCCCACCGATCTCGTTAGGGAACGTGCTCATCCGGTTGTGCCTTTGAGCTCAATCTGGAGCCCTTGTGCAAACCGGAATGGTAAATTCAGGCTTATTAACCATCATCTGACAGTTATACCTAATCACGACCCCCGAGACTCGAACTCGCAATCTTTAGCCATGGAGTATTTAGCGACCTTGTATTTCTAAGCCATGCTTTCCTCGGACGCCGCGGGGACAAGCCATCCAAGGTCACCATCTGTCTGGCTTCTCAAGACCAGTGCACAAACTGCGGGGGAGTTGTTTTCGCTCAGTCACTCCCGGAACAGACGATCTACTGTTCGATTGCGGACCTCCAGACACGGCGATCACACCCGGAATGCACTCTGGACTCCGGCCCACTCATGGCTGGAGTGCACTCGTCTGGGAGTCACTTACTCATCAATTATATTCTACTCATTTAACACTTCAATAAATTATCCATAACCACATTGTTGACCCCGACGCTTCTTTATTCTACACTCGAATCCGACGTTCTCAATATCCTACACTGTCCAATCTTACGCTCTCTATATCCTACATTGTCGACTTCAACGCTTTTCCAGCTCATATTGGTAACCCGATTTTCTTCATCGCGCCTGTAATTCCGTTTACCTGCTAAAAATTCCAACGCTCACTTTCTCCTACCAAACTTCCGACTTAATGGTATACGTTAACACGATGTCCTTTCCTCATACGTATGTACTGGCTTACTGGTATATGGTGACGGAATTATTCAAGGACATTCTTTACTCCCAGCAACGCGCCGACTTACTGGCTTTCGTTGACGATATACATTCTCCTCCTATCAACCTGCCGACTTACTGGCATACATTGTCGACATTACCCGGTCGAGGAACATTCTTTCAATGTGTGATAAATCTTTCTTGTTAACTTATATATCCACAACTTACCTATATTACTATTTATACTCCATATCAGTGCCATCTAGGCACGCCGCAAAACGACTTTCTATGCACACAAACTGCTTCGCCGTGCAAGTGAACATCGCATACATAACCCTTCCCTGCCGGTCGAGGTGATCACGCGGATGGGGCCGCACAACCTCACCGGCTCACGGATGAGACCCGGGTGTCAGGAGTTGGATGGGGAAAGCCCGTATATTACTGGGAGATGACCAAGGAAGGGTATTTGTGAACACGGAATTGTCGCATCACGGAGCAGCGCTCTACCTTTGCCGAATCGATTAGATACGCTCTCGATTTTGGCACGGTTCGAGTCCGCCCAGACTATTCCATAATGTGAAGGTCTGGTGCACTGTTAGCGTACAGCTCATCCGATATGGAGTTGTAAGTAACCCGGAAAATCAGAGTAGCATTCTTCATGTGGCAAATAAATGGTAGAGGGGGCACTCACAAATCACGCTATGGGCATGCTCGTACTCCCTTTGTGCCTAAGAGTTCGACCTAGAGCCCCGTATTGGTGGATTCCCTACGGGCGGTAAAGTTGGGCGGGTAATGTCGACCCAAGCGTGATTAAATTCATGGTGTGAGGTGGGGCGTTTGTAGCTTAGCGGTTAGTGCGTTGGCCACCGGTAAAGGACTTTTCTACTACGCGGGTTTAAATCCCGGCGAAGGCCTCGAGTTTTTCACAATTGGGTCAATTCAAATCAAGCAAATCTGGCAAAATTCCTAATAGGACCCCATCGACAGCCACAGAGGATGCCCTCTCAGTGTACCTTTGTCGGTAATCTCACTCCACGGGTGACGTATTCCGATAACGTGGACTCCACTAATTACCTCGCTCATCTGTCACATTGATAAAAAAAACTAATAATCACCGCTTTTCAGTTTTACATGGGACTCTGTGCTCTCTTTTCTCCGTGGACTTAAATCCTTGCCCAGCGCCCTTCTCCCAACATGCACAGACTGTTCGGGCCCACATGACCCTGGGCAAACACTAAACAGTCGAGAAGAAGACGACTCGATCGCTGGGACAATACTTTTATCCGCCTTACGTTTCGACATCCATCGCAGATTCATCATCAGAGACATTAGCAGAAAACGGTAACAGAAACTATACGGTCGGTCATTCAGCTGCCAGAGCTTGGAGCAGGAGTCACGTTGCCCAAGTCCCCAGGACGATCAGGTCGATTAACGGTGCAGGCAACAGCAAAGAAGACTGAAATGGCCATTTCTAGTTCACTAGCCGTCATCAGCCAGTCTTATCTAACCACCAGGTGGTACACCATCCGGGGCTCGAACTCGCGACCTGTTGATTAGAAGTCCTACGCTGTAACCAATGAGCTATGGGATAGTTCTCTTGTCGGTTCACATCGGGGACATAGATGCTGTCGGAGGAACGCTTACCAATCTGTTAAGAGACTCATTCTCCTCGTCATGTACTGGGGCTCACTCGCGACGAGCCCGTGGCGCAGTGGTTTAGAGTGTTTAACTCCTGAGAAAAAGGCGCGAGCACGAGCCTCGGGTTAGGCACCATCCGGGGTTGGATATGACTGGCTAATATGGGCTAGTAAGCCAGAAATGATCATTCGAGTCTCCCTTGTCTTCTCCGGCAATACCATCTGCCTAAACTGTCAGGGCCCGAGAAATGAGATCCAAGGCGAATCGGGACAAGTGAGTTTCGTTAGCGGTCGGTGAACGTTCATCACCAAAGGCTGTCAATATATCCCGACCTTAACCGACAAGACAACGAGTTCCTGGTTCAATGGTTAGAGTGTTAGACACTGATCAAACGGTCGGGCGTCCGAGCCTCGAGTGGGGCACCACCTAGGACTGGGTATGACTGGCTGACGACGGTGCATGAGCCAGAAATGGCCATTCCAGTCCCCTTTTTCTTTCCCGGCAATTTACATCTGCTGCTTCAGCCGCTGTCAGGGCCAGAGGCATGAAACCCAAGTCAGAGCAGGCAAGTGAGTTCCGTTAGCGGTCGGTGAACGTTAATCAATGAGTGTCAATGTCTCCCGATCTAAATCACCAAGACAACGAGCCCCTGGCCCAATAGATCGGATGTTGGACGCTGAGCAAACGGTCGGGAGTTCGAGTGGGGCACTACTTAGGATTGGGTATGGCGGGGCTCGAGAGTGACCCCCGCGACAGAAGCGGACGAGTGAGTTCCAGTTGCGATCGGTGAACGTTCAACGAACGAGCAGGTCAAAAGAAATCGTTCGCAACTTTGACGTGGAGTGAGCGGAGCGCCTTACGAATTTCACGCCATAAAGGCAGTCACTGCAGCCCAATCATTCTTTTTTTAATTTCCTGCCTCCCTGAAGGGTGTCGTCATTTTCTTTAATCATGGCCGTGGGATCTGGTTAGGAAGAAGTTTCGATCGCTGGGACAACACTTTTATTCGCCTGACGTTTCAACATCCGTCGCGGATTCTTCATCATGCGAGTAAAAGTGTTGGCCCAGCGATCTAACCTTCTTCTCAATTACTTCCTGAGACTCACCTGATCGTTTGTACTGGTGGTCTGGTTAGGACTGTTTTAGCTGACAATTACAAGGACCCTATCTGCTACTGCCATTTAACTATGTCTCTGATGACGAATCGGCGAGGGTCCTCGAAACGTCAGGCGAATAAAAGTATTGTCACAGCGATCGAGTCGTCTTTTTCGCCTCAAATACAAGGTCCTTTAGCTGTTCCAGTCATGGTTACCGAGCAATCAAAAAAATCGGGTACGCATCTGGCGATGACGATGTCGAAAGTGTACGAAGTGCAGGTAGGAATACCGCGAGGGGCCGCCTGGGGGAGCGCTAAACACGTCCCTCGGTCATACGGCCCCCTGATTTTAGGAGAGGACGGGCGGGACAGGTGAGGGAACAAATTATATCGCAAAAATCCTGTAAAATAAGAAAATTACGAGGGTAAGTTGGGCCGCGTACTCAAACCTCGAGCGGTGACACTGAATTACACATTAGTAGCATCGTTAACCTTCCACCGGACTAACGGCAAGTGCGGGTGTGTTGGGGTGAGCCCTGACCTCGGGCGAGGTCATTGAGGTACATTTCCAGTAGTAACTCTAACTACAACTAGAATACAGGCGAACTAGTGAAAATATTGATTTTTTAAAGTGACCCTACTTAAAATTTGCAAGTAGGCGATTATTCCCTTGGTTAATTTGAAAAAAATGTTGCCTAGTAAACTGACCTAAGCGGTCATCGCCTGCGGCGGCCTTCTGAGGACCCCTCTGCAGTTCAATGCCATCATCCAATCCTTGCTGAATCGACGGCTGGCGTACAGAAAACTGGAAGATTGTAAATAATTCAGCCTACTTAAACTTTGTAAGTAGGCGGCTATAATACATAAGGTCCTTTCGAAGACCCCACGATCAATCCTTACCGAAGTGCAGTCTGATAGCAAAGAACTATACACATGTGTTAACATTTTTTTACTTTTTTTAAAGAAAACAAAAGCACAAATAATACATACGTGCATAAAAGCTCAATCGGGGGGATGGAGGGAGATAATGAAGTAGAGGAAACTGGAATTTTAGACGCGCACAGCTTCGAAATCGGTATCAAAAAAAGTCAAGTAAAAAGCAGCAATTCACTCTGCAGCCCGAACCGTGCGCACCGTGTTGAGCTGTTAAAGAGGCGGGTGCCCGAAAGCATCCAACCACCCAGCCACCCAGCTGGACCTGAGTGTGCGGTGGGAACGGCAAGTCGGGGAGGGAGCTCAGATCGCAGCCTCATCGTTCATGTCCACCACCAGAGCCTCCCGGTTTTCGTACATCCAGAAGGCTTGCAAATCGATGAGTATGCTGATCACAGTGTCACCCTTGCGGCTGAAAAATTCCAACGGGGGGGAAGAAAGAAAAGAGGATGAGTCAAGGGATTTGCTTCTGAAGGTTGCCTCAAAAACGTTCTGCAAACCCACAAAAATTGACGAAACATCAGTAATTTTGACACTTGGTTTTGACCGTTAATGGAAGCTGTGCCTGAGGTGTGATCACTGGATAAAAGTAGTCGGTCGGGGCCAAGAACCGGAACGTTCAGTTCTGCCAGCGGATGATAATAATAATAATAATAATAATAATAATAATGGTACTAAAAATAAAGCTGCGGTTTTGAGCGCCCCAGGTGGCACGACAGAACGTGTGAGCAACCCTTGGTTGAATGAGGCCAGAATAAGCCCGGAACTGTATGCTCTCTGATAGGAATACATTGTCCAATTGATCTGACGACGAGCTGGCGAAGCATTTAAAAATGTTATGCAGTGCAATTTGTTTCGATCTTAAAAAAATCCTCAGAACCACAGCACTTTTCGCCCCGAGGCTGCCTCCGCATGTAGGAAGTGACCAAACATAAACTACTCCTTTAACGCTACTCATGTCTCTGATGACGAATCCGCGACGAATATCGAAACGTCAGGCGAATAAACATATTGTCCCAGCGATCGAGTCTTCTTCTTCTTATAGAAAGTGCATGGTGTCAGGTCAGGAGAGCAAATTTTGTATTTTTATGCATAATGAATCATCTAGCCACGCGTAAAACCCTCTGATGTGGGCACTAGAGTCTTTGGTGTTTTTTGGAAAGTTTTAGGAATGGTTGCATTTCCATGATGAGTCAACCTCACAGGAAAGCACGTGTGTGCGCGTCTGCCATGTTGCATGTCATGACCAAGTGCCCAACAGCCCCCTTGCTTGGCTCTGGCCACAGAGCTCGCGTCAGATGCGTTTGGTCCATGTCTGCAAGTAGTTCTCCGGCTCTTTTATAACTTTATTTCCAAGGGGACTGGACAGCATACAGCCAATCTAAACGAGGTGCTATAACTACATGCATCGCTGCAGTGAGAATGGCACTGCCCCGTGGCCGAACTTCTTCTCCCTGTCTCCCTGTCGGTCGGACAACCATATGCTTCCTCTAAATCCTAAATATCAGGTTAGGCCTAAACAGATTGCGAGTGGCGGAGAGTAAATAGGTTCATTTTCCTATTTTGGTTCACAGCCATATCGAGGCATCAGTCAACGAGTACGCAGGTAGGAAACTCTTCGATTGTGGCCGTTCAGCATATTTGTCGGCCCCATTTAGAGCGAAAACAACTTACTATAATTGGTACCCCCGTGCTGTCGCAGACTGCCAATGCTCCGTTGTCTCCAGCATCTCCGATTCATTTTCCTGGCAGTTTCGAGTGTAGTTGAGGCCCATATTGTTTAAAACACTATTTGAGTATGTTCATTTGCCTCAACTTCGTCACGTAGTCAGTCCTAAAGCATCTCCAGATGGTTGTTTTGAGCACGTTTCCTACAGAATACGACAGTTCGAATGTCGGCTTCGACTATGTCTACCACGAACTTCAGCAATCTGAAAGCAGACGCGGAGACTCAACCTTTCGAGCGACAGCGCTTGGCGCTCCGTGATAATTTTAGGCTCACATCACCAATAGAACAGAGGAGCCGCCTGTGGGAGCCTAGGAGGAAAGACTTATCTGCACAGCAGGTCGTAGACCCACTTATTGGCTTCTCATAACAAACAAACCGGTTATTAAAGTCTTACAGCATAATGCATGGACAGTTAATAGTGAAGAGAGATTTGGAAAATGCGGGAAGATTGGTACAGGCTGTCTCGAGCTTGTTCGGTTTTCATTCAACCAAACACAAACATGTGCTCGAGTACGACACATATAGTTCACACGCAGAGTCTGCTATATGAATCATAAACAAGTCATCAAACCGTAGCTTATCAGCGCCTAGCCACATTTATAATTCTTCATCGCTGCAGATTCAGTATTAATTCAAACAGCAGTGGGCGCACGCCGATCCATTGGCTTCACAAAGCAAGCAAGCTCTGTGCGGGTAGCGGCAAAGGCCGCGCGTGCCATGGTATAGTGGTAAATATAATGACCGAAGGCCCTGGGTTCGAATCTCGGGTGATCCACACCTGGGATTGGGTAGGACTGGCTGATGACGGCTAATAAGCCAGAAACTGCCGTTCCGCTCCCCCTTGCTTTGTCAGATCCATTCCATCCTATCCTAGTAGTCGTTCTGCGACTGCCTGCGCGGGCTCTAAAGTGAGCTCCGTGGCAAAAACCTGAGCGTACATTGTTCCACACCTAGATTGGCGATCCCCACATATTCAGACAACTAATTATTAGACCAAAGTCGGCCAAATGCATAGTCAGAAGCAGAAGTAGGGGGTGTGCTTAAACGATAGCCCGACTGGCAAAAAAGACACGTCAAAAAGAAGGAACAATGGTCGAGTGGGAGATCGAGAAAAAGCAAACACGCCTACCTCCGCAGCAGGTCGTCCAATGTGATGTAATCGGGGTTGGCTGGTTTCACCATGTCAAAGATCTCGTTGCGTACATCCTCAAAGCGCGGTATGTCCTGATCACTGCGTAGGCGTTGCTCCACGGCCCGGAAGAAGTACTGTAGAGTGCCGCTGCACAGTCGGCCCTGACCACCCAGATCGAGGATGCGAAAGAGGTAGGTGATGGCCTGCGGTTCGTGCTTATTCTCCATGGCCAAAACGAAGTCCAGGTAGGTCTTGTAGTCCTAAAAAGCGGCCAATCAGTAGTTGCAGTCAGTCAAGAATTCTACGAAAGACGCGGCATCACCTAGGAAGGAGGGTTGCCTGCAATTGGGAATGCCTCCATTCCCGTGGTGAGTAATTGCACAGAAAGACTCCTGAGCGCAGCTGTCACGCTGCTGTCATGAGCGCGCACCTAAACAGTGTCTATAGGTTCCTCATCAGATCTCACTGGTACATGTCCCTCACTCCCCCGCGTGCCAAGGAAGCCAAACAATGGAACTGCGGGGGGGCATGAGCGATCACGTCTGCCTTCAACATTGTCTGCCGATTTCAAAACTGTTCAGCGTGCAGCTAAGCAGAAGACCGGGGGGGTCTACTTTACGCTGTGTATGTACACCAACACAGAAATATCAACAGAGTTAACGAAAACGCACCATTTCGCCCTCGTAGGTGAGACACTCCTGAAAGACCCGATCCAGGAAGACGTCGGTTAGGGTTTCGTTACTGAATCTGAAGGAAGGAGAACAGGAGAAGATGCATGTTAGATGGAGAAAATGTGCGAAATTTGTATTGTTTTGAAAAGTTAATTCAGCAAACATGTTTTCAGCAATTCATCATCAGGCCAGTGCAACGGCAGGGATAACGATAATCGCACAGTTGGGCAGAATTTATAAGTGTACTGAGATACCAACTTATCGTTTTCACACCACCCACATGGTGAGATCCGCGTGCAGAAGTCACTGCGTTAGAGGAGGGGTAGGATATTGGGAGAGGTTGTGAGCCAGGTGCGTGGAGTGATAATCACTGTCATTTGCATGGGGTGAACGAATGTCATTAGAGAGTGAGGGCGATATGCGATCGCCACCTGGCATCAGCCTCGGAAGTGAAAGTCCTTTTGTTAGCATCTTCCGACAACACAGCACTAAATTACTAGCCATACAGCCATTGGTTTGGCTGTTGCTAAAACGCGTTGGCAAGTTGAAAGGCCTCATTAATATCGATTCAGTGGCTCGTATCAATAAGGTATGCGAGAATAGAGCTGGAGATCGATCTAGTTTCGCCGGTGCCTAACTAGGTCCGTGTGTGTTCACGTACTCTCTTTTCCAGGCGCCTCGTTGTTCGGACAATGTATCCTGCTTCACAGGAGCAAGTGAAATTATGCAGCGAAAGGCAACGAAAATTGTGAAGGGCCTAAAATCTGCATCTTACGAATTTAGACTAGAAGCACTTAACGTTTTCTCCCTTGAGTATAGACAAATCCGCGGCGACCTCATACAGACGTACCACCTCGTGAGGAATCGGGAGTGTGCCCTGACGTTTGATGACTTCTTCGCCTTCGTCCCTTCAACCAACTTCTGCGGGGAACCCTAGCTAGCTAGCCATATAGCCACTGTCTCGGCTATGGCTGGCACCTGTTAGCGTAGGCCCATTGAGAAGTTGGCTGGCAGTATAGGCAGATACTATTGCCAGCAGAGACAAAGGGAACTGGAACAGCCATTTCTGGCTTATTAGCTGCCGTCAGCCAATCATACCCAGTTCCACATGGTGCCCTACCCAAACCTTGAACTCGCGACCTCTCGATTAGAGTCTAACGCCCTAGCCATGGAGCCACGAGTTCCGTTTGCGGTCGCTGAACGGTCGTCAATGCGTGTTAATATCACCCGATCAAAACCGGTAGGACAACGAGCTCGTGAATCAACCGTTAGGGCGTTAGGCTCTCACCAAAAAAGTCGCGAGTTCGAGGCTCGGGTGAGACGTCACTTGGGTCTGGGTATGGCTGACTGACGACGGCTAATAGGCCAGAAGTGGCTATTCCAGCCTTCCTTGTCTTCCCCGGGAAATATTATCTGCCTATACTACCAGGGGGTACGGCTGTCAGGGCTTCTGTCGAGGCCAAAGGCAGGGCGGGACAGATGAGTTCCGTTAGCGGTCGCTGAACGTTCATCAGCGAGGATTGACTCAGTCTGATGGTGCATGTGAAAGGGGGAGATGAAACAGGTGCTGCACAAGTCGCGCTCACCACAACAAAAGTCTCACACTACTTACTGTTGCTAGCCCAAACGGTGGTGATCGCTGTTTTTGGGGAAAGAACAACCAAGCAGGGGGAGGGGGCGGCGCATGGCTGTTCAGGGCTTACCGACTCAGTTCCTGTCGACTCAACATGCCATTTCGATCCTCATCCAGCTGCAGGTAACTGCCGTAGACACGCATGGCAGACTGGTGGCTGAACCAATTGGCCTGCAACTGCTCCTCCGTGGTGCTGGCCTCTCGCAGCTCCAGCATGGCATCCAGGAAGCCGCTAGCGAGGATGTCACTGATACGCACACGTCCGGCACGCAGAGGGTCCAGGAAGAAGAAGAATTTGCGTGTGGCCGTGCACACATAGAAGGTCTGGAAGGCCTTGTCAATTGAGGACAGCTGTATTGGGCAAAAAAGAGGAAGACGAAACATGTTAGTAATATAGAAGACGCAGAGAACTCAGATACGCTCTTAGCTGAAGATAATAAAAAACGCGAGTAAAACCACGGTGTATATTTCTGGCAAGCTAACGAACCCATGGCGCAGTGGTTAGCGCGTTGGACCTCTAGCTAACAGGCCACAGGTTCTTCGAGCCTGGGATGCCGCAACGCCTGGAGTTGGGTACGGCTGGCTGGTGACGGCTAATAACCCAGGAGTGGCCATTCTGGTCTTCCTTGCCTCTGCTGGTGATAAAATTTTGCCTATATTGTTACCCGCTGTGTGTGTGTGTCGTAGCCCATAGTTGGATCAGGAATCCCCACCGGAATCCAAACTTGGAGTAGTGGGGAGACGGAAAAAAGCTGCGACCTCGACCGGCTTGAGCCACAGGTCCGCGGGACTGAGGTGGGTGCCTGGCCGAGAGCTGCAGGCAAAAAGATGACGGCAGTCATGTGGCGAGACGCCGCAGTCGAGACAGCAGTCAGGTATGGATGGGTCGAGCCGGTACTGCTACTGGCGAAGGAGCATGCAGTAGCCACTGCGTAGCTGCGCCAGGGTACAGCGAGTGACCCTCGGGAGATTTCGTTCCGAGGCCGCAATCGGAGGTGGATAGCCACCCAAAAGGACCGGGGGACGGTAACCTCGTTTCTCCTCGACAACGACCCTCTGGTGGAGATGCTGGAAGCCTGTCTTTGTGGCAGAGCTATGAACGGGTAGATCCGCGAGAGACAAGGCAACAGCTTCCTTGTGGAGTGCTCGAATAGAAGGCCGGACATTGCGGCAGGGCTCGGGAGCGCAGCAACGGTGATGATTGGGATGGCCGGGTTGCAAACAACTCCACCAGAACTGCTGGCTTAGGAGAGTGTTATGATTGGCGACCGGTAGAACAGAAGCCTCCGCATGAAGAGCATTTATAGGCGACATTTTATAGCAACCCGTGATCGTGCGGAGTGCAGCGTTCTGCGCTGACTGTAGGCGGCGTAGACTGGAAGAGCTCATCGTAGGAGACCAGATATATGCCGCATAAGTGAGGTGTGGCTTGGCCAGCGCCTTGAAAGCAGTCGACAAAGTCTCTTTCGCGCAGCCCCAGGATCTGCCTGCTAGAGCCTTGAGGACCTTGGTGCAGCGGCTTACTTTGCTTGCGGTCTCCCTGGCATGGTCTGCGAACGTGAAAAGCGGATCAAAACGCACGCCAAGGAGTTTGGGCTTGCAGACGAGCGGTAAGGACACCCCGTTGACGGTGATGACCGGGTGACGATTAAACTCCTTCGGATTAAGCGTGAAAACAGTTACGGACGACTTGGCTGCCGAGATCGTCATTCCGCGCTGGGTGAGGAAGTTTTCGACAACAGGCATGAACTCCGTGAGGAGCTGTGCAGCCTGATCGATGTCATGGTGCCGGCAAAAGAACGTAAAATCGTCCACGTAGGATACCACTTGCACAGGTGCCCGGGGGATCGGGAGCTCACGCATTTAGATGTTAAAGAGCGTCGGGCTGAGCACAGAGCCTTGAGGGACGCTACACGTCTGCTTACGGTGCTTAGAGAGAGCGCCCCGGAAAAGGACACGATCGTGACGGCCACGGATGTACGCCGCCAACCGTCAGACCAGGCCAGTCGGGACGTTCAGCGAAACCAAGTCCTGCAGGAGCTGATCGTGGCAGATGCAGTCAAAGGCTCGTGACAGGTCAATTGAGACTGCCACGGTCCGCGAAGCGGGCTTCTGTTGATTGAAGCCCTCGAGGATAGCGCCGCCGAGCTGGAAAAGCGCCGTTGTAGTCCCACGACCCGATCGGAAACCACGTTGGTGGCAAGATAGTTCCGCCACAGACGTCAGAATTGGGTGGACGAGCCGTTCCAGGATCTTCGCCAATGGACTGAGGAGGGCAATTGGACGATAAGAGGTCGCTAGGCAGGGGTCCTTACCCGCTTTGACCAGAGGGATAATGATCGACTGGCGGCAGCAATCGGGGATGACTGAAGTTCCCAGTGAAAGGTTGAAGAGTGCGGCAAGGTAGACAGCCACCTTCGGGCCGATGCGGCGCACATGGATAGGCGCCAGACCATCTGGTCCTAAGGCTTTCGAAGCTCTCATTTTCTTGACGGCGGTGAGGATGGCAACAGCCGAAAAGGAGATGTCTGGGGGCGGGGCTTTATGGAGGAGACGAAGAAGGGAGCGCTGGCTTTTGGGACTGGGCGCCGAGCGGGGCGAGAACAGCTTGTTCATCTTCGCGGCGATCTTACCGTTGTTGGAAATGAACTTGGCGTCCCCGAGGCTAATAGACTGGTTAGATGTATCAGCCCGGGGTTTGGTCAGGTTGCGTAAAAGCTTCCAAATGGCAGCTGAGTTGCCGCTGAAATTGCAATCTGAAACTAGCTCATGCCAGCGTTGGCGGTTGCCATCGTTGATAGTCTTAGTGATTAAGCCATTCAGTTCGCCAACACGCGGGTCACTGGCGTCACGCGCTCGTATTTCGTCTCGCTCTCTCTCTTTCCAGGCGGGAGGCTTCGGGCGGATAGTTAGGACGGAGAAGGGGAATGTGGCCGTTAGGGATGTGGTGACTTGCTGCTGCCAGGAGAAGTCGACAAAGGGCTCGCTCCGCCGTGTGGACACAGGTGGGAGACGGTAGGCCATCGATCTCGGCTTCGCATTCGGCTGTGAACGCTGCCCAATTGGCTTTCTTGAAATTAATGATGTGCCGGTTGGGGGCCTTGATACGTTCGGCGGCGGTGGCCAATTCGAGCACAATGGGGAGGTGGTCGCTACCCAGGCTAATTTCCGTGTTCCACATGGTGGAGGCTACCAGGCTGAGTCTGGCGAGGGAAACATCGGGCGAGCTGGAGGCGCCTTTGGTCGGGAGCCGCGTTTGGCTGTTCTCGTTGAGAACGGCAAAGAGGGCGTGTTCTATTTCATCAGCCACAGCTTCTCCTCGGGGGTCGGTTGCCAAGTTAGAGCACCACAGGTCATGGTGGGCGTTGAAGTCACCTAGCACCAAACTGTCTCCAGAAGGTAAGTAAGGAGCGGTAGAGGCGGTGAAACCGGGAGGACAACTGGAAGTTGGAGGGACGTACACGTTCACGACGGTTAGCGGCGCCGGGCCAATGTCAAGGGAAATCGCCAGCACTTTCGTCGGATCGGCTCCAAGCAGGGGTAGCTGGTAATGGGCAATGGATGTGTCCACCAGGAAGGCCAAACCTCCGCCTTTGTTGCGGCCGCGACGAACAATCGTGTAATCGGCACAGAAAGGGACCTTAGTGCAGTTAGACCAATTTGTCGCTTGGATAGCCGCCACAGCTATGCTGTGCGAGTGCATGAAGGCCAGGAGCTGGTCAAGCTTCCCAAGGAGGCCCTTGGCGTTGAATTGTAAGATCTTAAGACCAGGTGGTGAGGCAAGGTCGGAGACCAGAGGATTTAGGTTCAGGACAGGACGGGCTGGAGGCATATAGATCGGTGGGGGGCACGGGACAGCTGGGACACGCGAAGGCGGAAGAGCAATCAGCAGCCGTGGCGAGGCCACTGCAGCGGAGATGGCACCAACCATTGCAGGAGCCGCAACGCACAGACCAGTCGCGGCGGCCCAGGCGGACTCGGCAGAACGAGCAGTACCAGAGAGGTCCAGGGTTGGCCTCAATTTGGGCGGCGAGGAGGAGGAGTCGGAGCAGCGTGGCCGGGAGGGGCTGTTCCGTCATCAAAAACACGGATTGGGCGGAGGGGAGGGTTGATCCAACGTAGGGAGATGGGTATAGCAGACCTTGGCTGCCGATAGGGCGGGTGGGAACGAGGTTCGTAGACGCGTCTGCTGTGGTTCGCTGTGTAGCTGCTGGTGGTGAACGTCTATATCCTACTGAACTCTGTTATTCCGCATATTCAGTTCCTGACAGAGGTGGAGAGCAGTAATCAGATAGCGGTTCTATGCGTACTGGCTCATCGTAATATTAACGGGAGCCTCAAGACGACGGTATGCAGTGTTAGGAGTCAACCTAACCGACTGCCAGCATAACATTTGCAGGCTGTCCTGACGCATCGCTCCTGTGGCCGACAGCCAACAATGATCCCTTGTTCAATGTCAGTGGCCTCAAGACCATGTGCCTGCGCTGATGACTGTTTTCTCACTCGATGACCTTAAACCGCTGGAGGTTATTCGACAGTTCCCCCATCGATTTTGGCGATTGACATGCAACAAGCCGTAGCAAACGCTGAAGCAAGCCGAAGCAGACACTGAGGCAAGCTGGGCAGGCAACACGAAGGTTACAGCAAGTAGAAGCAATCCAGCGAACTACCGCGAACGAAAACCGGAGTAAAAGCAGACTCGCGGGGAATCTGCCCACTCGCTCGCCACTCCCACCTCCGTTTCCGGTGTAAAGACAAAGTCAATAAGACCGGGACGGTTATTCACCCGCACATACACACACCCGCACACCTGAGCGTATCACCCTGCGACCACGCAGCAGTGACCTCCAACACACCAATCGTGCAACGCTTCGACACGCTTCACAATCACTTATAAGCAACTGCATAGCTCACACAAAGGATTTAATGAGACTTTCAGAAACGCTCAGGCTTCAGGTCTCAGGCCACTGCCACCCGAGGCAGCAACCGTGGCTTCTACTTTTACGCCTTTGTTGTTTTATTCTTCCTTAGTTGTAATCAGACGGTGAGATCTCAGCTTCTCACCGTTACAACATACAGCAGGGCTACCAACACACGCCAGACCCAGAGTTACCACAGCAACCACCTGTTGGGTCACAAACGCAGCAGTGTATGAAGACTGTACAAGAGAGTTTAAACTCATTACAACGAGGCAGCCGATTAAGAGACTGTTGTAACCTAGTGCGTTCCTGTGTCAACACTGGTTATGTCCCCCAGTACGCGTTAGGAAGAGAAGACCCAACAGGATAACAGCTAATACTTTACTGCCCGTTATACTAGTACATCAACTCTGTTCCGTGTGTCCAGCAGCTTGCCTTCTGTGATCGGTCTTGCTTCGGCAGCAGTCTCGGGTCGTCGGCAGCGTATCCAAAGACAGAGTCCCCGTTTTGCTCACAGTCTCGCTATTTAAGGGGATGTCGTCGTTGCTCTCCATTGGCTCTCCAAGTGGCCATTCGCGCACTCGCTAAGCGCGCTTCTGCATCTGTCCTTAGCTTGACCTCACTGATAGCATTAGCTCGGCTCCGGACCAGTCTGGCTTCGCGTGTGCCTCTTTGTCCTAGCCTAATGTCCGCCCTTTGAAGGTCGCGTGACTTGGCCCGTTCTGTATGCGCCGGACTGGCCTGACCTCAGAATGTCTGTCTGTCTGGATGACGTGCTCGGTCATCTTAACAGAGACCAAACTCTACAATCTACGTTAGGTGTTCATCGCCAATGGCGTAACTTCAGAGTTTTATAGAACACAGTAGGCGGTCCAATCCAACTAGTAAACCAAATTTCAACCGTCCGGTGGACGTCAGCATTTATCGTAAATGTATACGAAGCAACTGCTCGGTTCTCGCAAGCATTGGGTATCGGCAGCGCCCACGGATCAGAAGCAAACATCAGGTGTATGTTCGCGAAACCAAGGGTCCACCTGTCATTAGATGCAAAGGACGACGGCGTCTACCGTATCAGGTGCAGATGCTATGGAGTGAAGTACGTCGGAGAACTGGCAAGAGATTGCAGACACGCATGACTGAGCGCGCAAGAGCGGTGCAAAGACAGGATCAACTCTCGCTAATCGCAAAACATTGTACAGCTTGTTGAGATGATTTCGATTTTCGAGACGCTGAAGAGCAGGGACAAGGGAGTTATCAAACGGCCAGGGGGACGATGGAAGCCTGGCACACTACTACTAACTTCATCAACCTCCGTGTGATTATAATGGCAGCCTACCGAGCTGTACGGGTACGGTAAAATAGGCGAAACCGCGGGCGAGAAGCCCGACCAGATACGGTGGTAATCTAACCCACACCAAGCAACAGCACAAACAAGCGTGCACGATCATCGAATGCAAACTCAGACGGGAGGAAAGCGATGGCGACTACAACTCACGAGATTTTAGATCCTATCTGAATGGAGGTGAACGCGAGCCACCACCGTGAATGAACGATAGTAACAAGATCGCCAACCCCGTAGAAAAAAAACTAGCTGTAATCGCAAACGTAGCATTTGCGGACAGGTGCGAACGCGACATGACGGCTAGATGCGCAGAGGGCAAATATAAACAACGGATAATGCAAACGCGAGCAATAGCCGTCACCATCTCGGCGATGAGCAACCATTAGCACGACATGTCACTTTAACTACAATCTGCCTTTTCTGCATGCCAATGCGTACGCATGATGTGCCGATAGACGACCGACCCGATGGGTAATTGAGTTAACCGTTGGGCGTTAGGCCACTTGCAGCCTACGATCTGTTATACAATCAAGCGAACGGCGTGGTATGTGCCCACCAAGCAATAAGCAATGTGCACTTAAATTATCTCCGTGTCTTACATTATTCTTGTGGGCCTTTAATCGTGCAGTCTGTTTTAGAAAGCTATTTTCGCAGTCAATAGGGCACTATCATTCAATAACGCTTTATTTAACCTATAAGTTAATTGCTTTACCTCAAATAGACTGGCAGTACATACTGGGTGCCGACTTCCTAAAAGAACACACAGGCCGTATACTATTTAATGGTCTTAGTGAGCATGATTACTAGAATCGGCACTTGAGCATAGGCACATACTTTTAGCAGCAGTATCGTAGTCCGAAACGGACACAGTCTGATTTATAGGATTGAAAGGACAGAAACCAAGGCAAGCTCTGATGTGCTTAGGATCTCAAACATGTACTTACTCGGAATAGTTTAAACCCAAATTCACATGGATTCATGGGGGCATGAGCCACAACGTTGGCTTTAATCAGCGTCACATATGACAAATGTTTGCATCAGTGTTAGTACCAGTACTTCTAACGTGCAGCTACATTGCTAGCTAGTAGTAGCCGTATCAGCCTCGGCCTCCTTCAGCCTGTCTTAACAACTACTGAAGGTGAGTGAGGGTATATATTGCGGTAGTACCCGTGCAAAGTCTACAGCACTTAATACTAAGTTAGGCAGTGTTCCTGGCTTGCGTTGGAGAATGCGGTCAAAGCCGGATCCAATCTGGTCTTATTGACCCCGGGTGAAGGTGAAGAGCGCAGTTGACGCTAACTACGTCTGCTATCACTTTCAACTACCCCCAGTAGCGAGTCACCATCATTGTGCATATGGTGGACTTCATCGAAATCCATGGTCAAACAATCAATCAGGGCAGGCACCACCCGAGGCTATTCGTCTAAGTTTAATCAATCCTCTGCTTAAGATAAATACGAAGAGAAAAAAAGAAAAAGAAAACTCATGTAAAAAGATACCTTGCAGAGCGAAGGAATGAGCTCAGTGATGTAGTTCTCGAGGTCAGACTCGCGCAGGTAACCCTCACCAGTCATGTCATAGAGGGAGATTCCGATGCGTGTCTGCTGCAGCCAGATGGTCTTCATCACGTAGTTGAAGAAGGAAAGGATGTTGACACGTGAGAGTTTGTCCCCATGCACCAGTTTGCCGAATATAGTCGCCGTGAAATATCGTCTAAAGGGACGGAGGGGGGGGGAGAGCACGTCAGTATCGATTTAGACAACCGGCAACTAAACCAGCCAGACTCGAAGGCCGGGTCCTAGGTAACATTCCCGGTTCTAAATCCGGGCTTTGGAGCTAGCCTCCTTGGCTGCATTTCAAAATTGCCCACCCTCTGAACTTTCGATTGAATTCCAAATCTTCAGATGGCCTGCAGGCATTACTTTGATGCTGTAACTCACCAGGTAGCTAGTTAAGAGCCCTTAAGCTAGTGCCTGAGCTGGTAGTATGGTTAGTTGCAACATCAATATAAACTACTTTAGTCTGCCCGTTGGCAGCATGTGTGCATTACGCAGTGGCTAGCGGAATTCAGTCCAAATGTACACTCCACACTTCGCTCTATGCACATAGACATTAATTATGCTGATGTATACCACGAAAAGAAATTAATTCCTAGGGAAATTAAAAAGATAAATATCAGTTTCTCACAGGTGAGGCAATCAAGACAGTCGTTCACATATAACAGAAATATAATGGGACCCAGAACGGTAACATGCGTAACCCCACTGGAAACGGTCTCCCATTCTGACTTAGCGTTCCCAATATAAACGCGCTGACGCCAGCCTGTAAGAAAGTCAACTAACCATTTGAGTAGATTTCCAGTCACACCCATTCGATGTAGCTTTGAGATCAGTTCTGTGCGGAACCTGTCGGATACATTGCTGACTTCAACGTAGAACCTATCGACCATCGAACCGATTTCCAGTGAATTCGTCCAGCTTTCCATTGATGTTAGCAGATTAGTGTGACAAGATAGACCACTTCTAAATCCATGTTGCTTCGCGCTTAGCAAGTTGTCTTCCTCAAAAGGTCTCATTAGTTCCATTTCGATAACTTCATCGATCAGTTTGCGAAAAAATGCTTGTGAGACTAACTGGTCTAAAGCTATTAAGTGAGGTCCTCAACTGCTTTATACGGAGGGGTTATGTTGCCTAGCTTCCAGTCGGTAGGCGGAGCCTACTCCTCCATCGAACTCTGAAAGATCTTGGAAAGCGGGGAGGCCTGGTGTTCTGCGAACGCATTCAGAAGTTTCGTTGATATGCCATCCGGATCAGGCGATTTATTGGGCTGTAGGTGTCTAATAAAAAAAACCACAGACTCAAAGCTCGGGTCTTAGGTAACACCTCCGGTTTGAAATCCGAAGACTTACTGAGCTTTGGGGCTAGCCTCCTTGGCGGCATTGCGAAATTGTTGGTAGGTGAGGTAACTGTTGCCATCCTCGGCTGGGGCTGATTTATGTTTTTCCAGTACGTTCCAGAGAACCTAGAGAGCGCGGGGGGATAAGTGCATGTGTTTGGGTTCATACGGCTAGTTCGTCATTGTCAAGGAGGTCGAGGCTTTTCCGTTCCAACAGAACTGCTCTGAAAGTTGGTGGTTACACTGAACTGGGTTACTGGGGATACCTACCTGGCCTCTTCTCTCAGTTTCTGTGCCAGGATTTCATTTTCACCAGGCACCTGGAGAAAAATACCGTGAGTCTTTCGGGATTCTGGACTTACTCGTTGAAACAGATAGTCTATGTCCGCAGTTCTAAGCCTGTCCGCTGCGGTAGAAATGAAGTTGAACATAATGCAGCTTACCCAGGGGAGCTGACATCGAAGTCCAATGTCTGCTTACGAGCAAAACTGTGTATCAACAACACTGAAAGTTGCCTATAAAGAAAGAAATGGGTTGTGAAAAAGCACAAGCTTTGGACTGAAAAAGAAAGGGAAACAATTTAAAAGCTTTGCGCAATAACGCAGAAAGATACAATGATTTAAAAACGTGCGGCACTTAAATGTTGTATTTGTAAATAGTCGTTTTGAAGGCTAGAGCAAGACGCATATAAGTAGACTTATTTGCAATTATAAGAGGCTCCTGTGGGTTAACAGTGAGGATTTTTTTCTTGCTAATAGCTAACACGAGTTTCATGGTGGATTTTAGTCGCTCTACGACGGACCTTGACTGAACCGACGACAGTACTATGTTGCAGAAATAAGGAGATTGTGTACTAGCTTGGTTTGGTGCTAACCAAAACAGACTCGAAGATGACTCTATTCGGGTTTTGCCTTTGATTATGGCTGCTGAAAATGACAGACAGTAAGGTTTAGTGTATTTTTCTGCTTCGTATCAAAAGGCCAAAGAAAGGAGGCGCGGGGTCCTCCTTAGGCAAAAAAGTTTGCATACATAATTCCTCGAAGGCAGTCTTTTTATGGGGACGTGAGATATCGTTCATACTTTCAGAAGACATTCATTACCTCCTTGTCTCTTGTTCTCTAAACCCGTGTAAAAATTGCTATTCTTTCGGTCGGGAGCACTACCGGCCAGCAATATTGACCGTAAAACGCAATTATCCTCGGTGTCATTTTGCCCGTAATTGCGCTGTCTGGTAAGGAAATAAAAACGAAGGACCGAATACGATGGTAGACTCGACGGAGACTGGCATTAAAATTCTCGAGTGTAGTTTGCTATCCATCTTCAATGTGCTCCAAGAGCCTGCCGAAACCGATCAAAAGCGGCCTGCTCTGATAAAATAATCCCTGATTGCTGGATCCAGCTGAATTCACAATGAAAGACACCGCCAATCGTGATGCAGAACTGAAGATGTGGGTAGATTCGGTAAGGTCTGACCTAGAGTACATCCTAAACAACCAGAGGATTGTGCGCTAAATGACTAGTTTGCTCCGGGGCGAGGAAGAATTTCACTTAGCTGTGGTAAACATACTACATCAATCTGGACAAGAATAGTAATGACCCAATCAGCTTATTTACCGGTGGGCGAAGAAATACAGTGTTGTTTTGTACTTGTCAACCACGCTCACATACAAAGCAATTTGATCAACCGAAAAGCACTTCAAATATGCGGTAGTTACTGCCCTCGACAGGGAAGAAACGAGGTAGTTGCTGTAGTAAAAGAACAAATCTCGGAGAGCCCAGTTAAAAGGCGCATCCGCTTCAATATTTACACTGCGGACTCTAACTCTCACCATCCGTTGAATTGAATCCGCCTTGTTGTTGGTAGTTCCCTTCAACTCGGCTCTCGGAGTCCAGACAACGCCTACTGTGCCGTTCAGACTGAAATGTCGTATTTTTCCTTCGCGTTTATTTCTGACACGTATAAATAATTCTGAGAGAAACAAATTAACTTCTACTTTCTCAGCTTATACACCTCCTGGTTGAAAGTTTACTCTTCTAAAATCCACCATATATTTCCCCAATTTTATCCTAACATCAGTGAATATGAAAAAGAGAAGAGGTTCTTCGGAAAAATCAATTTAGTTAATATAGATGCAAAGGTTTGCGTTACAGACATTTGTATGATAAAAGAAGGTTGGTCGAGGATAGACTATGCATAGGATTGGCATTCGAAAACGGTTAACCACTGGATGACGAAAATCTGGCTCGTCTTCAGGCTGCGTCAAGATTAAAACACTATGCCACTCGAACTTCCCGCCCCCAAATTAATTTTCCTTTCTTTGACACCACTTTTGCACTCTTGAGCTACTCTTGCACTTTATCACCAAATTCACTTTGCGCTATGCTTCTTTTTAGTAAGATTCACGGCAGCATGATGCAGGGATTTATTCTGTGATTCTTTATTGCTATATACAATTTTCCTGTCCCAGCAAAAAAATGATATATATTTTCTGCTGAATTATCTTCCTTAAATCAACAACAACGACGACTCGTCTCGGTAACCAGGAAGTTTTCTGTCGAATACAGGCTCAGACTCGCTGTACACTGATATAACAACAAAGAAGACAAGACTAGGAATCTCAGATAGTAGGTGCGCGTAAGCATACTGCTAAGAAGTACTTTCGCCTGAAATATGGTCATATGTGCAGAATACGTTTTGGTTCCCAACAGATAGCCTGTCCATTGTAGCAGTAAAGATTACAATTCTCCCATGTGAGGTGGCGACCGTGAGAATTAATTCACCAAACAGCGGACCATCGGAACCACTACCTCAGTTTACTTTCTCACACAAAAAATTGTACGGTTCGAAGACAAGATAGGTTTGACTTCACAGTGAGTGCAGTGACTGGCGAAATCAACCAGCGCGTTTACGCGCAACACGCAAGGCGTGGCTCCTGACTTTAAATATCAACGGTTTTAAGATGGCCGATACCAATAAAGATGGGTTTTTGCGCTCCCCCTCTCGGGAACGTGGATATATGTTTTGATAACTTGCACGGGCGAAGATCAAAAAATCCGAAGTGTGGAGCCGTTGCGGCCTGACTTTCAGCCGTAAATAGGATCGAGTTATCCTAACAACAGTTTAAATCGCAACTGTTGGCGTACCGTGGGAGTGAAAAACCATATGGAGTTGTTCACAGGAAAAATACAACGCATCCGATGTGGGATTGATTGAATTCATGTTCTTTTTCCTATTCTATTTGCCAGTGGCCCGTCACAGCCGGTCGTCCAACTGGATATGAGATTTGGCACGAGGCTGGACTTGCGTAAAGGCTGGTTGCAACAGCAAACACAAGCAAAAGGTGCCACTGTAATCTAACAAACGGTCAGCTCACCGGTCGGAAAACATTCAACGTATGATTTACACTGTTTTATAGTCACAAGAACGCCTAGTTTAATATAATGAGCAATTAATTGACTTTCCATGGTCATTTAGATCCCTAACACCCGTAGCCTGTGTGAGCGTACCAGTCGAATAGCGACGGGTACAGGGCCTGTCAGACCCATGCACTGCGGTAGCTAAGACCTCAAGAGGACTCGCCAAGAAAAAAACAACCGTATGGGAAGAGATATAATGACTCCGCGTTTGTCCGACGCAGCATCTGCGCAAACTAATTCGACCATCGTACGGTGCTGCCTCGATATGGGTGTCGTGGTAAAATGTGCACGAATTTGATAAAAATGAGGAATAGGTTTGAATTAACCGGGTTACTCCATATTCTGTCCCCCTACACACACACACAGCGTTTCCTTGGCAAATTTGCTGATGTTTAAACATCGTCGGAACGACTGGCGATGGAATCTAAGGCAAATTTATTCAAAGTCAAATTATAGCCATAACTGTAGACAACTTAGGTGGTATATTTCAAAATTCCTGGAACACCACCTTATAACATGAAGCAATAAATTGAAAAATACAAAGTGCGAACCTGCAACCAATGAAGTTAGACAAACATTTCGCACCGTCTTCACCGGCCGAATTTAAGCCTATTAAAACCAAAATCGCTCATGGGCTGGCTGGTGAAAGCATTGCGAAATATTCAATTAAAACGGATCCCCGCTAATGTAGGTCGATACACACATACATTTATCTTCTGTTGCCAGACATTGTAGGACAACTTAACAAAGCAAAGATACACTTAGCAAATACGAATAGAGGCAAATATGCGTGCCCCCGGTTCTTGTTGTACAGAAGAGGAAGACGCGATCTCTGGAACAATAGTTGTATTCTGAGCTTTAGGATGCACACGAGAAGCCATCGTCAGAGTAAATGAAAACAGCAAACGTCAGCTACGCATAAATGGGGTTGGTAAGGTTGGGGGAGGTATTGAAAATTATTGATTTGTCTCTGTCCATACTACGTCCATTCTCACGCTATCTTATCGTATTCCCGATGCGCACCCCGGGAGTAGCAGCGTGTGACCTTTAGGTGGTGATCTGTATGCTTGTTGAGGAGCTGTGCCCTGGTTTCTGGTTGCGGGCAAAATAACAGGGTGGTATATCCACATGCCTGTTTATGGAGTTGTGATCTGACACCCAGGCCTCCAGCAGTTCGCGGCCCGTCCTATTACTGGCTCGTGCTATTATCCATGTATTCGAGAAGTCGTATTAATGGCCCTACTTCAGAGTGTGGGTAGCGATCTGGGACTGTCGGTCGCCTTTTCATACTGCCCGTTTGTGCTCCTTTATTCGCGAGCTAAGTCGTCGCCCGGTCTGCCCTATATAATGGCAAAAACAGTCGCGGCATGGCACCTGATAAATTATGCCAGACTGCTCACCAACATCCAGCGGGTCTTTGGTATGCATGATTTATGTACGCATAGTAGCTCTCTGGTGATGAGCAATACCCATGCCGAGCTCTGCGGCGATGCGCTCGGTTGCTTCTGACACGTTTTTAATGTATGCTAGAGGGTGCCAGAGCGTTGGTTGTCCCCTTTTGTTTGTTCCCCATGGGCACGCTCAGAGGCAGCGGTGGATGAAGCTGCTCGGGTATCCATTCCTGGCCAGTTGGTCCCGAAAATGTCGTAACCCTTGCACTCCTCCTTCCGGCTCACTGCAGTGCGTCTTCACCCTCTGAAATAGGGCTCGAATACATCCACGTTTATGCGTTATAGGGGTTGTTGCTATGGAAGCTGAGCACCTTGGTTGTGTTAGTCGCCTTTCTATAAACCGTAGTGTTGAGTTCCCAATCGGGTCTGCGCGTGACGAGGACATCCAGGAACGGTAGTTGTCCGGCACTCTCTTCCTCCTTTGTGAATTGGATTTCGGGGAAGATACTATTAAGCAGATTTTGGAACTCTGCTAGCCTGTGACGTTCGATTATAAAAAAGTGTCGTCCTTGTATCGGCGCCAGAATGCAGGCTGAAATTGGTCTAAGGCGGCTTTTTCCATCTCCTGTAACACTAGTTCTGCGATGAGACTGGAAATAGGGGATCCCATCGGCGTCCCTTTGGTCTGTTCGTATGTTTGATCATTAAATGTGAAAAATATATACCATTGGATGCGTTGGCAAGAACATTACACAGTTCCAAATTCACTTACTTGTACTGCAGCAAAAGGGGGGGGGGAAATCTTCAAAGGTTAAAACATGCAGTTGAAGACAGGTTTCGTTGCACAGTAATGCACTGTTCCGGAAATATATGCGTAACGGTCAAGTTTCAGGGGAACTTATGTCAACATTATTTTAATATATACTGGGACCATTTTTTCTCTCTGGAACATGCACACATTACTTATAGGATTTTTTAAACGCTAAAAAATAGATAATATACCAAAATTGATTGATTATATCCTAAGCTATGTCTATGTCAATTCGAGTTACATAACTTCAAAGAACAGCAACTAAATCGGCACATGGAATGAGTCTATCTCTTGTAAGTTCATTTAAAGGGTTGGAACCACCAAGCCTTCCTTAAACTATAAGGCTGTAAAAGAACGTTACAGAACGCAATAAAAGTGTCTTACAGGATAGGGTTTGGTCACTGAGGGTGAAGACATGAGAAGTGTGTTGGGTACGCAGTACGTTATAATGAACAACAACAATAATAATAGACACTGGTAAGGACTTTTCACCCTGCCCACAGAGACGCATTTCAACAGAGTACATAGTCACATTACTTCTAGTTTTCTGTTAAGAGAAACTAGTGTGACGGGAGGAGTGAAATGTGCACATTGTTGTAGATATGTAGTGAGTGTTAGCACCACTGTGGGAACCCTAGGTCGCTGGCTCATCACGCCAAGGCTGCAGTCAAGCTGACTGCCCGCATCCTGTCCACCTCTCGCTCAATGTCCGGCGCAACCTACTAACACGCTCAGTTTCGCCTGCGTCCACACCGCGGTGTAACCTCGCGCGGTCCAACCAGCTACCTCCAAGGCTGTATAAAAAAGACCTCAAGGCGGTGGCTGCCGATGGACTTCACTCCGAACCTAGCTCGCCTCGCGGCTGCACAGCGTTCCGGCAGTCAGGACTCTGTCCCGAATATTCTCCTTTCCATCGGTGCAGAATACACTCTTACTTCTACTCTGGCCCTTCGCTCTTCTCCTGAGGAATCGGGTCTGGATTATAACAGCCGTTAGCGTTAATCCTTTTTAGCCTTCACGTTCCTTTATAGATGAATTGGTCTACCGGTCAGATGGCAATAGGGCTACTGAATGTGCACGGGGATTCTGCGACGCCGGACCGAACAATCAGACGGGATTCACACGGATATGGAAGCTGTTAATGTTTTTATCTTCCCAGCCACATAGTTAACATCCGAAAACTTGCAATTTCTGGGCATTCTTCATCCCCTGGGTCTCTGAATGGGACTGTTAAGGCATTTAAATAGCTTCTGAACAGTGAGTACGAACCCAGGCATAGTAAGAGGGCTAGCATGATTAGCCTGTGTCGTGTGTGTATCTGTGTGTACTTTATTTCATAAATTTTCTTCGCTCATTTCCCAGGTCGTCGTCAGAATTGAGAAGGTGTGCAAACAGCAATTTAAAGTTCAAAAGCGGTGAAAAAATTGCATAGTCGTCTGGTGTGATTGTAAATCGGTAGCTGCGATTTACGTCAGTAAATGGTGGACAAATAAGAAGGTGTAACAGAAGAATCGCATATTGGCAACTGTAATTAGCGTCCGTCCGTGGTGGACAAATTTATAGTCATCCAGTGTGAGCGCTAATGAACTCAGTCACTTTAAGTCACTTTATTAAGGGAAGAAGGCTTTCGCGCTTGAGCTCCCTATTCATAACCAAAATCGCATAATGTGTCCACCGTAACAATAGTACATGATACAAATGGGTAGGATTGTGTTATGGGGTCGTGTGAGTGCGCGCGAAGCGCACCCAACTCCAAAACGGCAGAGTGGTAATAGGGGAAAGTATGGATGGGGCATATCAGGGGAAGAGAGAGAGTGAAATAATTCCAAAAACTAAGAAAATTACGTAGGAACGCCTAAATTTGTTTTACTGAACTAAAAATCGGCTTAAAAATTGGGTTTTGAGTAACAAAAGGGAAAAAAGCAGCGTGGAAACCAAGAAAATTAAGCCGCGAAAGGTAGGTGGACGAAAAATATTCAAGGAATTGAGTATATATGGTCTCAAGGACACGCGAAGCCGAGCCGCTGCGCTGGCGACCAATGAAATACCAGCAAAATATGCGTGAAGTAGTGTAACGACCCAAACCGAACCTCCCTTGTTTTACTTGATACCCTTTATGTCACCTTTTTTTCTCTCGGTTACCAGGACGCTGATTGGACGACCGACCGTCGCACGCCGCCGTTTCCCGACTCCGTTAAGTCTCATCCTCGTCGACTATTCTATACTCTATTTCATATTCACCTTCATTATAACATTATCCTACACTCGCCCCCTTGCTTACGCCCTCGATAACCTGTATTCCTTAATAAACGTTACTTCCTTATTACCACTTATATTCTTCGGATATGAGTCGACAATCTAGTTCTAGTGCGTCTGTTTGTGATGATGAAGAAACCCCACTAGGAAAGGAGTACGAAGACAGGAAGTCCGTCGAACAGAAACCGCCGATACCGAATCCATTACTGTGCAACCAGTGTACCCTACTCGCCTCGGACGCTACAGTAGGAAGCCAGACAGTCGTATGGGGAATAACCAGATAAGTTCTGTTTCTGCTTAACGAAGCGCATGTTAATAACTGAAATTAGTGGACTAAATTAAACTAATTGTTCCTTGAAATCGCTGATAAATTTAATGGGATGGTTCGGGGTAAGGAGCACGAACGGGTGTGCAAATTAAGGACATCGAGCTGGTTTTCTGTCTTTTCAAGCAGGAACGCGTGGACGCTATCCGGAGAAGCCGATTTTGCAACGGTCGGCAGCCAGACAGACATATCTGGAGCTATCTGGTGTGTTCCCAACTGGACCTGCGCTAAGCTCGTTTAGTGCGCAAGTAGTCTGCCATTATAATCGAAGGTCTAAGCAAAAAGATACTGAGTACACAACCAAAGCAAATACTATGAGCTTTTTTACCTTCCCACACAGCTTTGGAAGAACGCAAGCCACGGAAGCCAATTTTTCGACAGAAACCCCGTCCAATACTCCACCGAACAGCCCACAGCACGCACAGCCTTGCCTGCTAGTTAACCGACAAAGAGGGTAAGCCGAAAGACGTCTGGGTGTACAGGAACAGAATAGAAGGGAGGAAAATTGTGTGGCGAAAAAGAAGAGGGGCAAGAAAACGACCCAACCAAGACGGTTACGGTCCACCTCGGTTAGTAAGCTTGGCCTACGTGGGGCAGAGCATTTAAGGATGAGTCTAAAAGTGCACGCGTTTTATACTTTAGCCCGGACCACAGGTCACCGAGGGCCCTACGATTGGACCAACCGACACCAGACAATAGGCTTCTGCAAACCATCAATTCGGCCGAATTGGTGCCCTACCTCCGCAGCAGAAGTCTCCTATTAACGGACTTACGATGCTCTTGCGGTGGACGAGTGTCCCTGCAGAAGTATGCGCAGAACGGAGACGGAAAAATCTTCAGGTGCACTCTGTGCTTCAGCAAACAATCTGCGCGGAAGAATTCTATATTTTATGGAAGCCGGTTAACGTTGCATAAGCCAGCAAATATGTGCCTGGCGTTTTTTGCCGGCAGAACGGTACAGGAAGTGGGAGCTGTCTGTGGAGTATCCCTAAAACCGGCCGTAAACTGGTTTGCAATTTGTAGGAACGTCTGTTCCAACACCCTGAACAGGGTAGCTTCGTCCATCGGTGGACCCGGCATTCAAGTGCAGGTGGACGAGTCGATGATTACCCACCGTAAGTACAACCGAGGGCGAAAAGTGCGGCAATTGTGGGTAATCGGTATGTACGACACTGTCAAGAGAAGGGCAGTGTGCGAACAACTGAGCAGCCGCTCTGCGTCGTCCCTCTGCAGTGTCGTATGCCGGAGAGTGAAGCACGGCAGTGAAATCGTGACAGGCTGTTGGAGCAGCTATAGGAAGCTGAAGACAATGGGTTATTCGCATTACACGGTAAACCACGCTGAGAACTTCGTGGACCCAATTACGGGCAAGCACACGCACGCCATTAAGGCGTTTTGGAGTCGACTTAATCGGGGTCTGCGCCAAAGTGGACCTATTCCAGGAAGGTCCGTTTGGGCACACGTTGAGGAAATCCAATACCGAATATGGTTTGCCTTTCCTACGGCACCTAACCATTACCCAACAGAAGCGAAACTGCGCACCCGAAAACGACTGGTAAACAAAAACCTCAATCCGGAGACTTGCTGCCTCCTGCGATTAGAGGAAATGGAGGACATGAACATGCAAGTAGATGGCGGAAACGAAGGCGAGCCCAGCGGATCGGGTAAGAGTTTAATGCATGTGAAACTAGTCACAATATCAGATTATGTGGACGAAAAGACGGTGCGGTTGGGCGGAAAGCCTACGGTTTCCACAGACATAAGGCAATACCCAGCAATCGCAACGCATGGGTCAGGAAGGTGGAGTGATGATGCTGGTGCGGACTTGGATAGCTCTCATAAAGGTGAGTTTCAGGAAAGTTTGTCGTAATAGTTTCTTTGTTGCAGGTGCAGTCGAGCAATGCGGCAGCCACTTAACGACCAGCAAAGCAAGCAAAGATTGCCACGCATCGAAGGAAGACTTCGGCGGAAGCGACGAGAGAAACACACCAAAATTACCCGGGGGGAAGGTAAAATGGATAACTCCTAATTCAGCTCGTAGCATGTGCCGCAGCCAAAACTGAACTGCGCAACGGCAAAGTTTACTGCAGGCGGGTGGCCGAAAGGAAAAAGAAGCGGAGGAAGCTGGATCGACGAGCGTCCAATACAATGAAAGAATAAGAATGCGGATGCTGCCACAGGTAAGACAGCTAAGCGAAAGCTAAAGTATTTGTAGGCACCCGTGTAGAAGGAACGAACCAACCGAAGCCACCGCTTGTGGTCGAAGGGGAACGGCTAAAACAGTGCAGAAGGAGGCCGTTTGTAAATATTTTTCGGTAAATGTTATTTTGTGTGAGTAAAAGGAAACACTGAATTACAAGTTTTTGAGGTGTGTGCGAGGAAATAGGACTTATTGCACTCCTCACTCGTCCGCGTAGACGGTGAGGAATAGACAAGTTTGTTGATTGTAGGGATCATGGCCGTTCCCGCTCAGGAACACAATGGCTTCGAGAAAAAAGGTCATTACAAGATAAATTGGGTAAGAAGGGCAGAAGCAGAGGGCAAACGGGAAGACGATCGAGGCACTCGGGAAATACGGAAGAGTGAGACAATGTGCGATGCCGCACCAGGAAACGTCCTAGGTCAGGAGGTTCAGTCAGATTGTCCTGCAGAAGACTTAACCGCACACCTCAGTCGTCCGCGTGGGTGGGGAGGAATAGACATGGTTGGTGATTATCGGATTAAGTCCGTTCCGGCTCAGGAAAACGTCTCCCAGAAAGCGGCCGACAAACAATAAAGTGAGAATGAAGGGCAGAGGCGGGCGGCACACGTGATGACGATAGAGGAACTAGGAAAATTTGGAAGAATGAGTCAATGCGTCATGTCCCGTAGGAACTCTAGCCGGGATAACGTTAACCATGGTAAACGCGCGGACTGCTACATTCACTCGTCCGCGTGGACGTGTAGGAGAGCCCAAAATGTGCTCGAGTCACGGGATCAGCAAATGTAAGCCACCCGAAGGCTACAGCGCAGCATGCTAAGAAATGAGCACATGTCATGTGATCATGAGTCGTGCGATCAGAAACCGTAAGCCACCCAACGATAGTAGTGTAGCACGCC